>OY744525.1:80954039-81651539 GCA_963556195.1 Sepiola atlantica | reverse complement strand
ACAGTATATATAATTGCGCATTTTAGACTCTTGCTCCTACTACTCAATGGCTATATTTCTATATATATATATATATATATATATATATATATATAGCTTACATTTCCAATGTTCCAAGCTACTGTTTTATTTTAATTAATTTAACTGTTTGTAGTATTTGAGAATTGCATAAATTTGAAACTACACTAGAATGTTCTAAGTAAAAAATTTTTTAAGTATCTCTAATAATATATATATATATATATATATATATATATATATATATATATATATATATTATATATAGAGATAGGTTCCATCTACTAAAAGTTTACTTTTGGTTTATATTTGATCCTATATATATATATATATATATATATATATATATATATATATATATATATATATATATATATTTAAGATATGCATTTACATACCAATCTAAAGATGTATACTCAAATATATTATCTTAGTGTAGATATATACTTCTTTAATCAGATAAAACCTATGTAAGTATGTGTGTGTATATATATGTGAACGATTTGAATGCAAAAACGGGTGTGATCCATTCTCTTCAAGTTGAGAAATTAAACTAACTTTTCAAATCTAGAATTCGAATGTAAAAGGTAATTTTAATTTATCACATTATTTATAAACAATGATTTTTATGGTGTTAACGCGTTTCAAACTTATATCATATATATATATATATATATATATATATATATATATATAACGTACAGAGTTTTTAAAAGAAACACTCACTATGATTTAGAAATACATAGCCATACTGCTTCTAGATTCTTAAGAATCCGAATAAATACATATCGCTATTCTGCTATAGCTATGAAACCTAAGGTTCGTTTCTAAATCCTGTCTGTACCCATTTATATATATATATATATATATATATATATATATATATATATATATATAATGAAGAGTTTGAATGCAAAACGCGATAAACGCCATTTTCAAAATTGCAAACCTATCATTACAATAAATGTTTCATTTAACACTTTTCCACACCCCAAAATCATGTTTTACATAATGTGATATCAGAATAATGTTTCTTTGTTTTCAATTAAAATAATCTTTTAGTCGAAGTCTGAATTTGATATATTTGTCCTTTTATTGTTTAATATCGCAATTTAAATAAATTGGATTTATCGCGTTTTGCATTCGAGCTCTTCATATATATATATATATATATATATATCCACAAACAGACCGTTTCGCTGTATCAAAGTTCTTCATTGCGGCTAAATGTATGAATGCTCCAGACTGAGAGTGAAACCCGGTTGTTTTGTGTTTGTTTTGTTTCGACAGTCTGAGATTTTATCCATTGTGTCATCGGCATAAGCAAGAAATCGAAATCTTACTGTTTTATACAAACAATGTCAGCAGTCAAAGAGTGCTCTATTTATTTTTCAAAGAGCTTGACATTATTGTTAATGACGGCTGACGATTTTACTTCCCACAGTGCTCAACCCACGTGTGTGTGTGTGTGTGTGTGTGTGTGTGTGTGTATACCTGCATAGATGGTCTTAAAATTAGCACACGATTAATAAAACAGCACAAATATGACCACCAATCAAAAAGGGTTCGCGAAAAATCTAATTAAATTCAAGGAGTCTATTGTAAAGCTCTCCACGATGTATTGTAAAAAAAAAAAATTTAATAGAAAAAATAAATCTAAGATGTTAGCAGATGCTATTTCCCTTTTACATATGCAATTTTCTAATTAAGGTTGGATGAATTATTCGGTGATGGGGAGGGAATATCTGCATTAATCCACATACATACATACATACATACATACATATATATATACATACATACATACATACATACATACATACATACATACCTATCTTGATCCATTAATCCAAGGTCTCAAAATTCCGGAATCTTGAACATGCAATTTGTTATTTGGGGGATAATTTTCTTTCTGTTTTTTTTTTTTTCTTTCATATTCATTTTATTTCTTAATTACTTACTTATTATATATACTTTATTATTGATTACTGCTAACATTTTATTTGAACGTTCTTTTCTTATTTAGTTTCTTTATATATATATAAATAGGCTAAATAAGAAAATGTATATATGTATATATGTTTATAAATATATATACAATTCATATGCACACAAGTGTGTGTGTTTCTCCCATGCAAAATGAAGTCAGATGATGCAAAATACATGAGAATATGTGTGTGAGTGTGTATGTATGTATGTATGTATGTATATATATATATATATATATATATATATATATATATATATATATATATATATGTATATACAGATATATCCCTATGTATTTGTATGTACACTGTTATAATTAAGAATGAATTAGAACCATTCTTTCAGCACAAGTTGCTCATCTACTATGCACTTATAGACAAAACGAATATAAGTAAACGTGTATGAAACTAATTACTTATATAAAAAGAAAACAGTTAAATTGTCTTGAGATTGAAACGACACTTTCCACTTTTGCATCCATATTCCATAAATGCTGGACTCCGATCACGTGACATGGGAAAATAATGTTTTCTTTTTTGTTTGTTTGTTTTTTGCCAATTGGCG
Organism: Sepiola atlantica; assembly: GCA_963556195.1. Classification (NCBI taxonomy): domain Eukaryota; kingdom Metazoa; phylum Mollusca; class Cephalopoda; order Sepiida; family Sepiolidae; genus Sepiola; species Sepiola atlantica. Next base: position 81,648,968 of record OY744525.1, on the reverse strand, counting down.
TGAAAAAGAAAAACTGTTTTCATCAACAAACATCATACATCCATAATTTGCCAATCTTTTCGGAAATTGTCGTTATTTTATTTTGTAGGAAAAAAAAAAGAAGTTTTTTAACAGAACACTTTTCTACTCTTGCACTGTAAAAAAACGCCAGCGCGGCGTTAAACATTTTTGGTCAACAACTATTTTTTTAAAAACTCTCTCTCTCTCTCATTATTTTATCATAAGTTTTTCTCTTCTCCCCTTCCTCCCATCCTCTGAGATCAAGATCAACAGCCACACCAATATGTCCCCAAATAATAATAATAATAATAATAATAATAATGTCACTACAAAAAAAATCGTCAATATTTCCTCCTTTCTCTCTATCGATTCAACTGCCTCCAATTCTCTCATTTGTTTTCTCTTGTGTTCTTCCTGGGGGAATATATATATATGAAAAATATGCCAGAGGTTAGTGATTTTATATATATATATATATATATATATATATATATATATATATATATATATATATATATATATATATATCATAAAAAAATCCTGTAAATGCTTCGAGGTGGGCCATAGCGATTAACTAGTTTCACTGTAAGTTTCGGGTTTTAAAACATCAGACCTGCTCCACCAGCAACCCAGGCATTTATCAAATGAAAAAAGGATCCTCGATATATATATTCAATCTTTCGCTTTTTTATGTCAAAGTCATCTTCATGAATGAGTGAAACAAAAAGTAAATGAAACAATAATAAATCACAAGATGTTCAAACATCGTAACTGCAACAAGTCCCAGGCAAGTGGAAACAGATGATAGGAAAGTGGTTGTTTCTAAAATCACTCGCTCAGTGACTTTCTTAGGAACGGTTTGGCAGGATGGGACAAGGTGGGGGGATAGGTCAGACAGTGACAGGATCATCACTTCACTTTGATATGACAATGGAACTTTTTTGGCAAAACAATGTTCGGAAATCTTCAATTCATATTTTTGTCAATCACACAATGCTGAAAATGCCCTTGACTACTTAAGAAAGCCGAAACATTATTTATATATATATATATATATATATATATATATATAACTCTTAGATTGATGTTCCCATTTTATTTATTTATCAATTTACTTGGTGATAGGTTCTTTGTTGATTTTTTTCTATTGGCTACAAACACTTTTGTTATTTTTTTTCAATATTGTGTTTATTTTAAAAGAAAATAATAATAATAATAATAATAATAATAACAATAATAGTCAAGAGTTAAAAAAAGAGAAAAAAAAGATAAAACACAAAAACTAAAGGCAAACCCTGTTTGCTTTTGTGTAGATTGTCGAAAGCGAAAGGCGTTAATTAGTGTGCTTCTCAAGATGCATGATTTCTACAAATTTCATGATGGTGTTGGGTATAGGTATGTGGGCTTAAAATGGCAATTCTAACCTATGTCAAATATTACAACTGTATTCAATAAATATATATATATATATATATATATATAAGTAATTATTTTTTTATAAAGCATTATTTAGAAAAGATAGTGAGCCCTTTATATGTACAGGGATCTTCATTTTATTTCGATTCAGTTTCATATTTGTCTGAAGAAGTTCAGAAGTTCATATTTCTGTTATTACTATTACATATAATACGAGTAAATTGAAATAACTCTTTATTAACAAAAGACTCTGTGGGGATCATCGAATATCCAACCTACTTGGATCTCCCAATTATATATATATATATATATATATATATATATATATATATATATATAGAGAGAGAGAGAGAGAGAGAGAGAGAGAGAGAGAGAGGGGGGTATCAATATAGCTCTATCAGATAGGAATACCGGGCCTTTCATTTGTATAAAATTCTAATTTTCAGTGGTTGTTTTTCTTTTATATATATATATATATATATATATATATATATATGCAAACATTGTTAAACATAATAGAATGGTTCAGCTTGATTATGCCTTTTTTTATATATATTAACCTATACTATTGTAATTAAATGCAACCAAACTTTAGATTAGAAGAAAAAAACATAAAAAATTTGTACACTGATCTATATCCCCAATTGATAATAATAAAATTACATCCATTATTTACTATAAGGAATTTAAGACCCAAAATCTATTAGTATAAAGCAACTCCTTCCCAACCCATGAAACATTAGAAAGAACAAATGTTTTAAAAAGTTTAAATGCCGTTTGTGAGAATGCAACTCCAATAATAATAATAAAGCTAACAGCTACATAGCTTTTACAACCACTACCTTATCCAGCCACCTCACCATGCATCTTGTAAACTCTAGTTAAATTTTCCAGCATTTACAAAACATAACCCCCCCCCCGATTTAAGACAATTTTTCTTTAATAACACTAAAATAATACATTCTGAAACCAATTCAAAAAAATACTTGAGGCTATCTTTATTAAAACCCAGCAACCTATAAGTAATAACATTACGTAAGAAACCAGTAACAACATTTTAAAATGTTTAACGTAATACAATTCATTCTGTAGATGCTAATTTTGGCATCTCGGAATTTAAATTGTTAACGTCTCTATTGGAGCTCCATTGGTTTGTTCTTTTAATGTTCAACCAACTTCTGCTGCTTTTTCAAAATTCTCTTCTCTCCAGATTTTTTGTTCATTTTTTTTTTGCCACCTGAAGATGATTCAATGAAGAATAGAAAACGTTCGCGATACATATGGAACATATATTTTTCCTTCTTTGATTTTGACACAAAAAAAATCATTAGAAAATTTTTTTTAATTTTAAAAAGTCATAATCAAGCAGAAAAATGCTGTTATGTTAACAATGTTGGCATAAATGAAAGAATCCTGTCTAAATACACACAATTAATTATTTATTCACAAATGGGTAGACACAGCAAGTGTTCCAAGCTGAGATTTTGCAGTTTGTCGATAGTCAGATCTTACTCTGACACTCATGCATGCCACAAAATTATATATATATATATATATATATATATATATATATATATATATATAGTCATCCAAAGACAGTTCTTTTGTCTTTTCAAGACTGATCAGTTTGGATAGACACAGAGATTTCAAACTGGATGCCAGTGGTTGGCATCAAGTGCCCTACTAACTTGATCACCAAATCCATTATTTTGTATCAAATGAAAGTATTAATTTGTTTAGATTGTTTACATTTTGTTTTATGATATTGATAACCGAAAGGATTCTATTTCTTTTACAGAAGAATCTTGCTTCACATTAACTGGAAACCACCATTTCTTTTATGAGGGTGCTCCACCTGTAAGGGAGCGTATATTATGTATATATATATATATATATATATATATATATATATATATATATATATATTAGTCTCGGAAGTTTCTCAACCATTAAAACTATATAAAAAAACTAAAGAATTAAAAAAACTTTTAGTCCCAAGTCGTTCAGTGGAAAATCACTCATGTAAGTCAATTTATTTTTTACAGTTAATATATTAGTTTGCTTCTAACATTATTTAAGGGATCATCAGTTGTTTCTTTATTAGTTATGTCTACAAGACAAGAGTACTCAATCTATGTTAGCAGCAGTAACAAATCTTATCTTCCTAATTTTGTGCAAAAGAAGCACCATAATTGAAGAATAGTTGTCTCTCACGTCTGATCTTTTTGAAACTGCTATCGAAAGTGCTTTAAAACATGGTGAATTAACTAACTCCCTCGAGTGGTTTATTTCTTACCCAAGGGTGATGATAAGTGCAAAACAGCCGACTGCATATTAATATTTGCTACAAAATTTGATGAACTATGACAACCTTGGTTGGTCTAAGACAACTCCTTTTAAGCTCCGTTAAGTGAAAAAAGAAATTTATATACAAATAATGGTTCTCTCGAGAAGACTAGCAGAATGGTAGGACCTATTTTTTGTGGAGGTTTCCAAACTTATTAATTCTGCCAATATGATTGGATACGGGCCATGTATTTATGCAGATTTGTCAGTAGAATACTTAAAACTATCAATTAACGATATTTGTATAGGCAATAAGCAGGAATATACCTTCAGGTTCCGTAAAAATTGTTAACTAATTTATTTTCATAGAGTATTGAATGATTTTATGAGAATAAAATAACCAATATTGAGCACAAGGAGGGGCTGGTTCTGGTGTGATAGCAAGTTATGAGTGGATGGAGTAATGGCAGAAGTTGCCATAACCAACCAGCAGAGTGTTACCGCTGTCGACCAAGGGAAGAGTCTATCAGGCATGTGTACGTCATGTGATGATGTATAGAAGTGACATATGGCTAGCGAGGGTTAAGGATATGTGTTGCATGGATAGAAATGATATAATGGGTGTGTAATGCTAGTCTTGAAGACAGGCTTAGATCTGATGACATCAGAGGAAGATAAAATCTTGACCATATAGGGAGATGTGTGCAGACATGAGACTTTGATGATATGGCCATATTGCAAGAATGGCTGAAAGTTCTTGGTTTCATAGATATAGAATAATTAAGGTAGCAGGGTCAGTTCACAGGAGAAGGTCAAGGAAAAGATGGGAGGAAATCATAAAGTGAGAACGAGGAATAAATAAAGACTTGTGCAGAGATAGGTTAGTTTGGAAGTCAATTTCTAAAAGCCGTCCAACAAATGCCAGCATGTCATATTAAAGACATTAAACCAGATATGATGCTGATGATGATGTTTATACTGCTTTCTCGTGTGTATTCAGATGAGCATCTTTCAGCATTCACGAGCCTGAAGATGACTTCTTTTTAATCTAAAAGTCAATTAACTACTAAAATAAATGTGTCTATCTGATTGGCCATACAGTAAACTGATGATGCCTTCCCTAAGGTTTGGATTTAAAAGAGAATGTCTAAGAAGCTTATATGTCTTTATATTTACATAACATCTTTGCCTGTTAGTCTTTTAACACAGCTCGAAATACTTCCAGCTTTAATATTCGTTTGCTGGGTTTTGTCAAAATCCTGCTTGATGAGTTTCGACCCATCAACCCTGATTCGGATCTGTTTCGCCTACAATTTTAGTTGGGAAACACAAATCCTCCAAAATGGCTTCATGAACTCAAGTTAAAGTTTGGCTAATAGTTTTCTTTCATGCATATCGCACAAGTAATTTGCTTTGTCATTTTAGGGGCCGAACCGAAGTAATTAACTAAAAGATATACCCAAATAAAAGGAGTTAACTTAGGGAAAGACACTGCAATGATGTTTTATCAGATTAAAAAGTGAAGTAATCTTTGGCTAAGATAAAAAAAATGTAGTATCTGAATACTACACTTCATCTGTTCTGTCCTCGGTCAGACTGAGGCAATTTTTATTTTTGTCACAATCCAGAGTGCCCCTTTTTAGGCAGCTGAATTTTCTCCACATTAAAATCATTGTTGGACTATATTTTGTGATTTATATCCGTATACACACAATCAGGACGGTGTCTACTCTCCTTTAACCGTGGGTGAAATAGTAGATTAGATTAGACAATTAGTCGAAGTATAATTATAAATACTGATAAAGAAAAACAACATAAATAATAATAGTTATTTTTTTAAATCTAAGATTACAGAGACAGTGGGTTAGAGTTCAATAGTAATTTTATACCCATATATATCATAGCCAATAAAACCTTGAGTAATAACAGAATATAATCAGTGTGTGTTTTTTAACATTTTATTGTACTTCTCACTCAGACAGCCGTTTCGTTTGTATTAAATCACGCCTTTTCTTGTTTATAAGTAAAATAAAACGACAAATGTATGGAGGTAAAACGCAGGAGTTGTGTCCACTTAAAATTTTTAATTAACAGGTTTTTAGCCGTTAAGAATTAGTGAAAAAATGGGGAGCTAAACAATATAGGAATCGGATATAGAAAACTTGACTTCCTGTTGTGTTCTTTAGTAGGATTACAGCACAATTCTAAAGGAAGTAAATTAATCCGGCAATTGAATAATTAAATATGGTAGGTTTGGTAGTTTTGTTTTACGGCATATCAACCCTTTTTGGGTTATTTAATGCCGAATCTGGTCATTATAGTAAAAGTTTTTATGCTTCAAGTTCTTTATATCTTCAAATGTTTAATCATCGTTTTTGGTTTGGTAGTGTTGTTTTACGGCATATCAACCCTTTTCGGGCCATCTAATGCCGAATCCGGTCATTATAGTAAAAGATTTATGCTTCAAGTTCTAAAAATAAAATAAAAAAGGGGAGGGAGAAAGGGAGAGGGGCTGTTGTTTTTGGTTTTGGTTTTGTAGAACATAATTAAGTTTTACAAAAAAAAAAAAAAAAAAAAAAAAAAAAAAAAAACGTCAATGTAGGTGAATTTCGTCTCAGGGAGCCACAGGGCAGCCTGATCTGGTATCACCAGTAATTAAATATGAAATTTTTGAGGATGATTTTTTCCTAACATTCACATAAAGGTTTGTTTTCTTCATTAAATTGATATCTGGTCATGGCTTCTGGCGTGAGAATCTTGTTTGTGGGTGCTTTGACCGAACTAGTTTTTGAGTTTTTAATTTTCTGGTCTTGGAAGGAACTGTTTCTTTAGAAAAAAAAATTAAGGAGCAATAATGTTTTTAATAAATTTCTATTAATGCTTAAATATTGGATTTTTTTATTGGAAAATTGAGTTTTTTTGTGGATTTTTTCATAATGATAACACCACTGCAGAGGCTGATTAAACATCCGCTTGTTTTTTTAGTTATGCACAAAGTGTGATTGAATATGGACGAAACAGCTGTCTGAGAAGTACAATCAAATGTTTTAAACAAAAACTTCGGATAATGGATAATATTATCTTATTAAATATATATTACTATTTCATGGATTTCATGAGCCTAATACATAATACATTATGTATGTATATTTTTTCTTCAACAGTGCTCGATACATGAGTAGAGCTAAGTAGTAGTATGAAAATATACTGATGGCAATAAGCTACACAGAAACGTTCAGGGAATCATCAGGTTACTTCCTTCCATCAATGCTTTGGGGTGGGGGGAGAGGGGAAGATGGTTGCAAATTACGTAGTATACATATATTATGTTAATATCTGACGGTAGGCATGACATGTGGTGTAATGTTTGAATTTGTAGGGTGAGTCATAACTTTTAAATTGTATCGGCTCTGTTGTTTTCAATCTATAATCACTCTATAAAATAATGTTTAAATAAATATCACTTCAGGGTATATAATATATATATACATATATATATATATATATATATATATATATATATATATATATATTATATATATATATATATATTATATATATATATATATTATATATATATATTATATATATATATATATATATATTATATATATATATATTATATATATATATATATATATAATGTGTGTGTGTTTGTGTATGTGTGTATTACATAATTCAAAGCAATAAAACAATAATATACAATTAAAAAGAAAATGAAGCCAATAATTGTCAAGCGTTCAATTTAAAATTATTTCAGTCACATGATCACTTGCTCCTCGTGTTTTCCGAAAGTTTATTCGTGTAACACACCTTGAAACTTGGCCTGAGGAGGCTCACCCTAAATGAAGCTTTAGCCGAGGCATGTATGCGCATATGTAGCCAAAAATATAGCTCTATTTGTTATTTAGCACTATTATATAAACACTGTAAGGATACACAGGATTGATTATCCATCTGCTCTGAACAAAACTTCACCGGAAATACTATATATACATACGAGACAGGGAGAGATTGAGATTCTTGAAAGATCTTTAGAGCTCATATGACCAAGAGTTCGGTTAATGAGACCCTTCTCAGTGTATCATATGGTGGATTGATGAATAGTGTGAGCCAATTTATCAATAAGTGAAAAAAAAAGTTTTAATCATATTTTTTCACTTAAATACATAAATTGTCTCATGTTACTCATCAAGAACTTTCAAAAATTTTAAGGTTTGGTTTTTCTATTCAATAATATTTATAAACTTTTCATCCAATCTCAATATTCATTTTTAGGGGATGCTATACTCTGATAATATATATTCATTTTTAGGGGATGCTATACTCTGATAATATATATTCATTTTTAGGGGAAATGCTATACAAAAACAAAAACTGTGAAACATATGATCTTCAGTATGAGGCAGAAAATTTCGATGTACTTCTCTCTTTAGTAAACAACGGAGAATCATATCGAAATGTCTTGCCCCCATAACAGAATTGCATGTTATACTCGAAACCACATGTTTTTTTGTGGTTATTCACTTTGGTGTTGTATAATATCACCTAAAAATAAATATCGTTCTTACATGTGTAATTAGGCCCTATATGTTTATTTGTCCTAAACTATAAAGCTATATATATATATATATATATATATATATATATATATATATATATATATATATATATATATATATATATATATATGGAATAGTGGATAAGCATAAACAGAAATCACACGGATGCATCTCTAAAGTCAACGGATATGCCAAACCAAACGACCTTAATCTTTGATGATGAAAAGTTTTATTAAATATAAACGAATGCGTTTATACAGCAAACAGTCGAAGACGGTCCGGGGAGGAGGATATGGTATCAAGTTCATAGGAACGGAGAAAAAGAAGAATATGTGGGGTGAAGAAAGAGTGGGAGGAAGATAGGTGGGTATATGTGTCAACCGTGAACAAAGGGCGGAGAGTAGTGCATCGAGTATGAAAGGAGAAGATGAACCAATATATATATATATATATATATATATAAAGAATATCAAATTATATATATATATATTAAAAATAATATATAAAGAATATCAAATTATATATATATATATATTAAAAATAATACATAAAGAATATCAAATTATATATATATATATATATATATATTAAAAATAATATATAAAGAATATCAAATTATATATATATATATATATTAAATATAATATATAAAAAATATCAAATTATATATATATATATATATATATATATTAAATATAATATATAAAAAATATCAAATTATATATATATATATAGATATATATATATTAAAAATAATATATAAAGAATATCAAATTATATATATATATACACATATATAAAGTCTATGAAAAATTAGTATATATGTAGAATCATCATGTCACGAATTAAATATGGTTTGGTTAATTCAGCAGTTGGGGTGAATATAAGGAGAAAAAGAATATATATATATATATATATATATATATATATTAAACAGAACAGAATTGAATCCTCTACGGAAACTGATTAGCATAATTAAGTATTATAAATTTCTCCTACATTATAAGTAGCATCTAGTCGATTGAGATAGCTAAGATAGATGTAAATAAAGGTTGGTTGGATAAAGCCATACTTATAAGTTTTCAAAAGACGAAACACGTGTCTGTGGGTGCTAACATCTCTCTCTCTCTCTCTCTCACTCTCTCTCTCTCTCTCTCTCTCTATATATATATATATATATATATGGGGGGGGGGGGTATGTATATGTATACAATCTCTTAATTATTACAACAGGATCCATCTGCCAAACTTATTAAAAGACAAAGAAAACAATGAACACTGGGAAAAAACAAAGTTACTTCAAAATTGAGGTAATATTCGGATACGTCACAAAAGTCAATAATATTTATATATTTATTTTTTACAATAAACAAAAAATTAAGAATAACGAAATTCTCATATAAAATCAAATGACGTCAGATTGTTCCATTCAAAGAGATGCCAGCAACTTGGTTGAACAATACGAAAACGAATTCCCTTTCTTATTGGAAATAGCTGCAAAAATCATGAGGCAAAAAAAAAAATCGGCCAATCTTAAAGATTTTAAATCATTCTAACGTTATTTCTTTGCAAAGAACTCATGTGATACTAGGTGGAAACTATTACATAAGAAATAGTTTTGAATTTGAATTTGAATTTTAATATTTTTATTGCACACACATATATATATATAATATTGGCAGTATTTTTCTGAGTTAAAGTAAAATCAAACCAAGTACATATATATATATATATATATATATATATATATATATATATATATATATATATATATATATATATATAGTGTGTGTGTGTATGTGTGCGTGTGTGTGTGTTTGTGTGTGTGTAAGGTTAGTGGGAGAGAATTCCAGCAGAGTGCTCCATTATTAAGAAAATTGCAAAAATGAGAGCATAATGTTTATTTATATACGTATTACAAAAGATCAGAACAACATATATAAATAAATATGTAGATATAAATATGCATCATTCAGTAGCCATTTGACTGAGGAGAGCACAACACTGAAATTTGCAGATGTGCATGTAATGTTTGAAATCTATGGGTATCGAATTTGACTTTGTATAGTATCATATATATATATATATATATATATATATATATATATATATATATATATCATAATAATTATTAAATTAATAATGAAACATAATAAAACATGAAAAAAGGAAAACTGAAAATTGTTTATGTTTATCAACGTTTCGTCTTTATTCAAATTATTGATATATATATATATATATATATATATATATATATATATATATATATATATATATCCGATACAATAGTGCTCAATACAAAATAATAGTTATTAGTTGAGCTGGTACATATAAAATAGCAAATATTCACTCATCTTGAGAAAGTCTTTGAATAAAGAACATACAAACAATTATCGGTTTTCTTTTTTTTCATATATATATATATATATATATATATATATATATTATTATTATTATTATTATGACTCTTGTGGTGGATTTGCATATCACAGCAATTTTGAGGTTTTGAACTAAAGAAATTTTCAATACTATTTAAAAAAGAAATATTGTTGACATTATTATTATTATTATTATTATTATTATTATTAATTTTCAAAAATGTTGTTCTCAATACCAAAGGAGTAAAGAAAAAAAAAACTCATGGTCAATATAACAAAAGGGTTTTTTTATATACATATAAAAAAAATACATTTTTTGACTAAATTTTTTTTCCCTATAAAAAACTTTTTCCAAAGCGGAGCCCAAGAAATATTTTAACGAAAATGGAAAAAATTCGACACACCTTTTTTTTGCTGCCACTTTTTCTATTATCCTCATGCACGTGTTGTTAACTAACTCTTAATACTAATATTTAATACTAACAAAACAATTACTTTCACTAACTACTATTACTACTATTATCATTAATAATAATAATAATAATAATAATGATAATAATAATAATAATAATAATTATTTCAATAATGATAGTAATAATAATTTTTCTATTATTATTTTATTCTTTCATTATTATTATTATTATTATTATTATCTTTACTTATATAAAATTACTACAATTTCTTCCAATACTATCGCAACAAATCTTATGCAAGCTGCTTTGCGGGATATGATTGTTTTTGTTTTTTTACACATGCTCTGTTCGAAAGACCGATCTGTTATTTTATAACTTTTTTCCTTCTCTTATGTAAGTTGGCGCTTGTGTGAGAAAATGTATGTTTATGAAGAAAATAAGGTGCATGAGTGTTGAAAAATGTTTATAAATGCGTTTGAAAGAAAGGGGTATAACAAAAACTGGGTTGGGGCAGAAGTATGCATATATATATATATATATATATATATATATATATATATATTATATATATATATATATATATTGTTTTTCCACAATCATACACACAATGCAGTCCACACACAACAAGCCAGCCATTAACAGAAAATCCTGGAATCAAGTTTTGCTCTTATTTGGACTCTTTAGTTGAATACACCCTGACCTTGAGTTGCCGCTTTGCATGCTGGTGACTCAGATTTCAAATCCTGGGGCAGGATATATTCTACTGAAGAGGCCAAAGGCAGGGACAACTGGAGCCTATGATTTCTCTATTGATGGTTGGCTTGGTGTCGGCTGATTCTAATTAACATTGCTACACATACTTTTATAAATATACTGATACATATACAAGTAGTTATGTCTATAAAAACATATATATATATATATATATATATATAAATAAATAGGTGTACTAAAAGCGAACTTTTAGGAAGAGTAAAACCCTATTGTGAAGAGTATACAGCTCAATATCCAGGATAGAGCAATTTGAAAAGCCTGGCTTAAGGAAAATTTAACTTGAATAAATTGCCTTTTTGCGGAATATACCTTGCTTTGAACTTTTGAATTGAATTTTGATTTGGCTTTTGCTTTCTCTAATTCCTTTCCATTCTTCTTCATTTATATATATATATATATATATATATATATATATATATATATTAATTCAAAACCTTGATTGTCTGGACAATTGAAGAAACAGCTGGTAAATATATTTATCTTTGCTTGAAAAAAGGTATAGTCGTTGGAATCTGTTTTTCGACTGTCTATATATAAATGCTCTGATGAATACATAAATTTTTTTTTTTTTCCTTTTTTCATTACGTTGGAATATTATTTCCATTTTTTATCATAACAAAAAAAATAAATAAATAAATATATATATATATATATATATATATATATAGCCATAATAATATTATTAAGTTTACATCAACATGTGAAGGTTTTTACCCTACAATCTCAACAGAGTGACTTTGATGAGACCATAAGGTTGAAACATGGACATGTCAATGTAAATCTTATTAATATTATTTTATTATTATATGGCATATTATAGTACATGTAACAATATTATTATTACTATAATTGATCTACTCTTTAGAATATTGAGCACTTTTGTATTAAATACAAATTATTTATCAATTTAAGAAATTACTAAATTTAGTAATGACTTGAGTTTATATATATGTATATATATATACATATATATATATATATTTATATATATATGATTTGCATACTAATATAATATGTACATATATACTTATATATAAATATATATGTATGCATATATCTAGTACAATAATAAAAATACACTGGAATATTGTATTAATAATTGTTTTCTTTACCTTACTCGAGTAGTTTCAGCCACCATGGCCATCATCGAGAAAAAAAATCATGTTTGCTGTCAGTAGCAGTCGACTACACTAAGGCAAATTATACATATATATATATATAAATCGAGAGATGATATAAAGATAAAATATTATCTTTCACATAATCCTATCATGAAAAGTCAATGCTTAATATACGAGATAGAGCAATAATAAAATGAAAGGACTGATGAGAATAAAAAATGGAAAAAGAACAATATTTATTGAATCATAAAGTAGTTTAAACAAGGAATATATGAATAAACTTTTTCCTTTCCTTAACCCATGGATTTTCAAAAATGCAAGCTTCTATCATCGGGATAAATCGGTAAAAATTATATAACTGTTAGCACAGATTTGAAAATATAAAAAAAATATAAAGACACAAAAATAAGGAAAAAAGTTTCGAGCAAAGAAAATCCACTTTGATAGAAAAATGTAACATGTCAAAAAATGGTAAATCCAGGATATCATGAATGTTAAGCAAATATAGCAGAAAGTATGGTTCATAATAATAATAAAAATGAAGCTGTTCCAGTTCTTGCTCCATCTGTATAAGAACAGATTGCTCTGCTCTTTGGCTCCTGTAAAAAAGACAATAGATACTTTACAGAAGGTGATTACAATCCGAGGACTGAAAGCAAGAAAAGATGAATGCAAAAATGAAAATGAGTTTTTCTCTTTTTGTCTTTTTCATTGTTATTTGTTTTTAATTTTTATTGCAAATCTTACTTGCCTTCAATATCGTCACAAATAATAATTCTTCCCCCTCGATTAGAGTTTTAGATAAGACAAACCTTGTTTATGAGTTTAAATGTCCTTTGGGAGACTGTGTCTCCGACAACCAAGAAAAAAACATATACATAGGTTTGACTACCACGACTTTGTCGAGAAGATTGGCGATGCATTTGTCTGATACTAGCACCATAGCCCCACACTTAACTAACGACCACTCCTGCCCCTGATCGGAATTCAGAAAACTCTTAGTAGAAAATACCAAAATCTTAGAATTTAGTACTAACAAACAAAAACGCATTATATTAGAAGCCCTATATATAAAAACAAAAACAAAAACCTAATTAATAGAATTAACTTTAATATCAGTAATAATATTCTAAAATGTTTATAGCTCCAAATATAGTTTCGTACTCAGTACATAATTCCCGCCAAAAACCTTCTATAAATACTAACACATGGTCTATACCTGATTAACCTCATTCCCCAGATGGGTCCGAAAAGTATTTGGGAAACAAATCCAAACTATAGGAAATTCATCAGCCAATTCCCCTCCGAAACTAAGATCCTAATTCGGACTATTGAAAGGATCTACCAAAGGATATCTAGACATGAGTTGTCTCTTATATTCAACAATATATATATATATATATATATATACTACACACAATACTTCAAGCAAACTACATCAATCTCTTAAAAAGAACAATCATTTTGATTGCTAACATCATACAATTTCCAAGTTTTATGAAAATATCCTTAAAAATGAACATAATTGTCATTGATGTTATATCTATCCTATCGAACATATATAGTTATCTTACCGGATTTTCAAAGTTAGATGCAAATAGTAATCCGTCTGATATCGATACTTGATTCAGGCTAGCCTAATTTTCAATTTTTTCCTTCCACAATGTTATTGGCACATATTTTATTTCGCACCATTCTTTTTTTGAAAATAATTATTCTGACTAAGAAAACTTGTAGAGTGGATACATTTTCCCTTACTCACTGAATATTTGTAAATATTAAAGAGATGTAATAAGTAATTTGCCTTGATTCCTATGGAAATACATATCTAAAAACACTTAATATTTTTTAAACATTAAAGGGAAGTTTACACATTAATTACACATTATTAGTTCTTAACTATTCATCAAGTAACGTCAAGTACTAAAATGAACTTTTAAATAATTTCTGTTTCTCAAATTTGATTACAAAATTAATTTCCGTTTCTTCATAAACAAGTCAGTCATTTATTTTACATCCATTAACCCCTGAGTAAGTACAACTAGTATATATATATATATATATATATATATATATATATATATATATATATATATATATAGTGGCAGGTCTAGCATTGAGGCTGTAAGGCTGTTGACCCTCACAAACAAAAATGATGAATAATGTGTTTCTTCTATCAAAATGTTGTAAGGAACAAAAAATGAGATTCTAAATAAATTAATTTTAAATATTCGTAATATGACAAAAATAAATATAAGTACCGATAAACAATGATTAACAACCATTTTTAGTCTATATCTGCCACTATATATATATATATATATATATATATATATATATATAAAGAATGAATAACAAAAACTTAACACATACCAGACAATAATTATTTCTACTTTAAACGGTCTCTTTCAGGTCGAAATGACTATTTTCTGGTGTGTGCTAAGTTTTTATTATTCTTTTTTCTTAAATATTTGCTCTGTACATTGAGCTCTTAAGTCATTAGATATATATTTATAGATCTATATGATTTGATATCAGATTCAATCTTTCCATTCGAATCAAACCTATAACTAAAATAATTCAACATATATATATATATATATATATATATATATTATTCAATAGAAACTCATAACACATTTCTTATGATCAACGAAAAACGTGAAACTGCAGTAGAGTGTTAAAGCTTAGTGTTTTTTATTATTCATTATATATATATATATATATATATATATATATATATATATATATATATATATATATATATATATATATATATAGCTTTTTCACTAATTTAAAAGAAATTCATACCAAGAGTTTTTTTTTACAATAGTGTCATAGCCAATTTATTTTTAGAACAATAAAACAAAATTCTGATTTATCGTTTCTTTCTTATTTATACCAAAGTTCGAAACAAGAAAATAAACTGAACTTCTCATCCGAAATTAATAAAAACAAATATATTATCATAAAATTAATATTAAATTTTATATAATATATATATATATATATATAAATGTGATTTTTTGTTATATACAATGTATCTACTTTGAAGATGTTTAACTAAATAACATATACATAGCAAGTACTTCATATATAAAGAGATCATTAAAATAAAATTATATATATACTAGCAAATATATGCTCCCCAGGTTGCATATTTTTGCTAAGCTGGGACGATTATATAATTGTGAAATTGCTACATATAATACAGAGTTAAAGCAGTTGTGGATTATTCACATAACTTCCAACACTATGTTTACCTATTCATTTTTTTTTATTATCGCTTATGTTTAAATTCATGTTTTGAAACATGACGTCACAAGCTATAATTATTATGTTATGGTAATGTTTTAAGCTGTTTATAAGAAAGTCCAAATAGGTCAGTTGGTAAAACCACAGACTGAAGATCTCAAGGTTTCGGATTTGATTTCCAGTCATGACATCCGCTTCATTTGTTGGGAATTTATTATGTACTATTAATGCAATATTCTCCATTTCTAAAAGTGGTTAAGATCTCTGATATTTCAAAATGAAACAAATTCTGCAAAGTATTTATTACATTTTAAAAAATTGTAACTGACAGGGTAGACAGACAAAATCTATCTTTATATAAGATGTATATATATATATATATATATATATATATATATATATATATATATATATATATATATATATATATATAGTAATCCAGATAAAGTAGACATCCACAGGATAAAAATCCACAGAATTTCAACCAGGCTTATAAAAAAAGTGCTCAATAGTAAATAGAGTCATTTATATAATTATTTTTATTCATACAAACATGTAGAAAAAGCTGCTACACTGGCATGTCGATGTTATCGATCAATAGTTATTAGAAACTAAGATCTCATCAGGCAGAGAAAAGGTCTGATCTTTCACTTAGATGTTCATATTGGGAAAGAACAAGGGTCGTTTCCGATATGAACATCTAAGAGAAAGATCAGATATTTTCTCCGCCTGATGAGATCTTAGTTTCTAATAACTATTGATCGATAATATCGATATGCCAGTGTAGCGGCTTTTTGTACATGTCTGTATAAATAAATGTATATATATATATATATTCTAATTAGTTCTAATCAACCCTAGTAAGTAACATTTGAGTATATGTATATGTGTATATTTATACGTATGTATGTGTGTGTGTGTGTGTTTGTATATATATATATATATATATATATATATATATGCATGGGCGGGTGGGTGGGTGTGTATGCTATGTGTGCGTGTAAGAAAGAGTAAGCTGTTACAAACACCTCAACAAAGATACCTGCATTTTATCAACTGTTGTATGTACATACGATTATACTATTGTATATGACACTATCCTATTCTAACAACAATCTTTGACATGACATGATAACAATGTTATGTATGTACATGATATCTGTATATGTACACGACATGATTCCTGGGTACATATTATTGTTGCAATGCTATACACAGAGAACAAACAATAAATCCGGAATATAATGCACTTTTGATAATAAAAAAAACTCTTCACTCACGTTGTTTTGAATTTTAATTGTTATTTTTTCTGAGTCTTTAATTTTTTTTAAATTACTTTCATGTTCATGATATATTGTTATCTTTTTGGGGTGGAGGGCGTATACATTATCACCACTGTTCATATTTAAAATGTTTGTTATTTTAAAGATTCTTCAGATTGTTATCGATTTTTGACATTTTTTCATGAAAGTCATCCTCGACAAGACATGAAGCAATTTTATGTGAGGAGCTAACCATAATAATAAAAAGGGAAAGGAAGGTAGAATCACTTCAAGACAAACCAAGCCTGGAAGAAACACCACCACCAGCATGCAATCCCCTGGACACCAAACAGGCTAGCCGAAATGTAAGCCATTCAAGAGCCTAATAGGAGAGGAAGGGGTTACAAGGCGACACATTTTCAGATTATAAAAATCAAAAAATCAAAAAAAAAAACACTTGTTCAATGTTTAACATAGGGATTCACTTTATTAGAATTGTAACAAGGTAACTAAACTTGTTAAGGGTAAAAATATATTTCCAATTCCCAGAAAAAGGGTTAAAATTGATTTGATACAAAATAACAATAAAGTTTATTTTATATATGAATCATTATTTTCTCATCGAAAATCTTATTGCGAAGAATACCTATCTTCAGAAAACAATTTGCAGGTGAGAAACATGTTTTTTCAAGCTAAATTTGAAGTGCATATTTGTGTAATAGAAGGGGGGTATTGGTCCCTTCCTTACATTTATCGCACGAAATGAATTGAACAAACAACAACCGAGTAACAGGCAACAAAAAAGGGTTTATTTAACAGAGGGTTGGAACTGTGTCCCAGTGAAGAAAAGAGGCTGCCGGGTCGTCAGCAAATATATTCCCAGTGGAGATGGCTGCTGCTGGAACGATGCAGGGGAAAGGCAGGAGAGAGATGTTTCTTCGTTGCTGGCCGATTTCTCTCTGCTGAATTCTTCAACTGACCAGGTGGTAGAAAATAGTCCATGAGAGGACAGTTGATATCAATACGCCCTGCAAGCCGATCGGTCAGCGTATGACCAATTTACTCACAGGGGACGAGAAGAAATAGATCAGGGTTTGTTATGCTTGGATACATAATCTTCAAAGGTTTGTCGAGATGTGAATTGTGATTAATCTCTAAAATAAAAGAAAAATTTGATTGTTCAATGCATAAGAGGAATTAGTCATTGCTGACCTCAACTTGTCAATCAAAATACTCTGGGGGGAAAAGAGTAGGCACTAATTCTCCATAAATAGCCCTGTTCGAAACAGACAGGATAACAGAAGGTTGGAGATGCTGAAAGGAGGCCAACATATTCACACCAGCCACAAAATTAAATCTATTTAATTCTTGGACTTAAGTTGAGTATAAAAACTTATATTCCAAGTTGTTGCTAACGCTCCGCAAGAGTTAACCGGTGTTAATAAATCCTGCATTATCAATCAGAACAAGGTTTCCCCCTTCTTTCAACAAACGAGCAGTTTTCTTTTCTTTTCTTTAGCCCAGTCGATGAAGATACCACAGCTTACTGACTTTAAAAGTACACTTCTGTTCATTGCTAGTAAGAGACACAACACTATCATCAAATACTGGACGATCGGTGACTTAAACTGGCACCAACCCTTCGACTGTAATTGTGAAAGAGACCAACCTAATCCTGATGTCATTACGAAGTGAAGACATATACAATAGATATAGTCGAAATTATCTGGTGTTTCTTTTATAAAAAATCGATGATCCTGTAAGAGTAGGATGTTCCATCTTGCTGGAAATTGTTATTTCCAGAGCATTAGGTCTCTACCCTCGAAAATATTTGTTGTTTCATTTTTTAGAAAACAAAAAAAAATCAATTAATTACCAATTATTCAGATTATAAAAAAATGATTTTGTAAATACGCTATTTGTTCCTTTTTTTTTTTTTTTTTTTGCAATGATGGATGCAAAAAGGAATTTCTAATGTGATAGGTCTTGCGCTGTCTGCCAAGTTTCAGTACCTGCCACATCGCCACAGTGTTGCATCCCTGTGCTTGTTTTAGAAGTACTTCCACAGGAGGAGGTACCAGTATATTTCTTGTCACACAGAATCTCTGAGATGCAATAAAGATGGCTGATCATTGAGAAATAGCTATTTGGGTACTGATATCAATCCTGAACCAGTTTTCGTGAGGTTCAACTCGGAAGCGTTCGGCTGTCCCACGCAAACGCCCGAGTGTTGACGAGCCGAATGGTACCAGACGACAATTTTGATACGGTGCTGCGTCCTGTGATTGTAAGTTATATTTTCAAGAAATTTTCTAAAAGAAACAACAAAGAAAACAAAACAAGCAAAACATAGCGAAGTTACTGTTATCAAATAAATATTTTTTGTTATTTTGATACATTGCTGCGTCCTATAATTTTTAGTTATAGTTGCAAGAAATTTTTTAAACAACAAAACAAATAAAACAAGCAAAACAGAGCGAAATTACTGTTATCAAATAAATATTTTTAACCTTAACCCTAAACCCTAACAACAAAAAAAAAAAAACAAGCAAAACATTATTATCATAGGACGCAGCACTGTATAAAAATTGTCGTCTGGTACAAATCGGCTCGTCAACTCTCGGGCGCTTGCGTAGGACAGCCGAACGCTTCCAAGTCGAACCTCACGAAAATTGGTTCAGGATCGATATCAGTACCGCTATTTGCAATACTGTACGTGGTGCAAAAATTGGAGTATTATCTAAGTGGAGCCATGCTTACAATCAAGACCGATCATAAGCCTCTCAACATCTGTGAGAAGCTGATTGGAACAACAACAAAATTCGATGGTGCACCTTGATGCTCAGTGGGTACCGCTGTAGAGTCGAGTATCTGGCAGGTAAAGACAATACTTGCGCAAACCTATTATCCCAAATTCCAAGTTGCTAGAGATGAAATCAGTGAAGTTCGAGCCCCGGGGGTGGATGACAAAGCTTATCAAATAAATGTGATCAATTCACACCAGCTGGACCAGTGTTCAGAGTGAGACAGTGATGATGAGGACAGGTTGGTCAGAATTCGTGATCTCCATTAGAAGGATATATTAGGGGAGAGCCAGGGTGACAGTGAGATCGATGCTCTCAGAGCCAAAGTAGGGGTGGGCAGCACGTCCAGGTTGGTGATACAAAAAGGTGCTGTATTATCTCAACGAAAAGGCTGAGAGAGAACGTTGTTTGTGCTCTGAGGGCTTAGGGCAGAGATTTTAGAACGATGTCATGAGAAGATCATTAGGCACAGAAACTCATTAGAAGGATCTACTATTGGCCCGGATTATATAGTGAGGTGGTCAATCATGTGGTGATGCATGTGATCTGAACAAAAGACGGAAAACAGTTCAGTTCAGAACAATATCGAGAGACCATCCAAGTTAACTTATACATACTGAGTTTGGTGATTGGTTAATGAATTGGACCCAGACCTTCATGATACTAGACAAAAGAGCACAGACCGGATCTGATATTGTGGAAGATATTCTCCAGATATGGGGTCCCTAAATAGGTGGGGCGGAAATGTGAATCAGGTAATGAATGAGATGTTAGGTGTACTTATATATGACACATAACTACCTCAGTATACAACTCAACGTCAAGATGTAGCCGTTCTACAGGACTCTAGCCGATGTGTTAGCCAAATTGGCCGAAGGGAAACAGTAAAATTGGGAGATGTAGCTGACCCAGGTGATAGATGCTGTGGGGTTTACGATGAATGAGACCTCGAAATTTGTGCATTATTATCTGTTGTTCGGTAGAGACGTTGTCCTGCCCCATTGACAACTTGCTGAAGCCTGAATGAAGATACATGGAGGAGGACCATCATAAAGTATCTTTTGAACAGCATCCTAAGATTTTACACAGATCAGATGGAGGGTCAAGGAGTCATAAAAGATGAGGACCGAGAGAATAAATGAGAATCGTGGGAGATCCCGTATATTACAAACTACCCCTAAGGGAGGGTAAATTAGACCAAAGATGGACTCTTTTTGATATTTGAATAGTGGAGAAAACAGACCTAGTATCGGGAGAGAAGGTTAAGCCGGTGCACACTAATGACCTGAAGTTAGCCAAAATACTCGGATGTAAAAGTAAGAAAAAGGTTGAGAAAAGCGACTGTCGTCAGAACCAGAGGAAATGGATACAGGTAGCAAATTGGAGGTAGAAGAGGAAGAGATCTTAATTGACCCTGTGATATCTGCAAAGCCAAGAATAATCAAAAGACTCCCCACAGATAAATGCAAGAAGTTGAAACGTCCTTTGATTCAAACCGACGAGGAGTCAAGTGAATGGGAGGATGAGGATGAGATACCTATGTCCCAACTTCTAACTCCAGAAAAAGTAGAGGCAGAAGAAGACGACCCAGTTTGCAGAATTGCCACTGAAGAGGAGCCGCATGGTCCAACCCTCAAGAAAACAAAAAACAATAGGTTAAAATAGGCACCATGATGCCCTGGAAATGGCTCACATCACAGCTGTTTGGTGTCGTCATGTGTGGAGGGCCCCCATACATATTTGGTGCTGGTGGTTGTATCGTTGGCTAACACTTAAGTGTTACCTAACTCAAATTAGGTAGTGAAGGCGACCCAGATTGTGGAAGAACTGCCACTGAAGTTACGGCTGAGAGGAGCCGCCTGCTCCAACCCCCAAGAAAACAAAAAAACAATAGAATATGGTAGCATTGTGATACCCTGGAAATGGCTCGCATTGAAGTTGTTTGGTGCCGTCATATGTGTGGAGGGCCCCCGTGCATATTTGTTACTGGTGGTTGTGTCAACTCAAATTAGGTAGTGATTGCGTAATTGACAGAGACTGATTCTTCTCTCCGTTTCACTGCAGATATGTACGGGAGTAGATTATAGATTGTTGATTGTACTGATGGTTATCACTGGTAAGAACACCATATTAAAGAAGACCAGCAAGGTTATCATCACCAGGTCAAAATGGCTTACTACATTGATGATCGACCGGCAGCTGTATGACATACTATTGGGCTAGCTGAGAAGCAGGGTCATGAAGTTGACACCTTGAAAGAGGAGACATAAGTGATTGAAAGGGAATGGAAGAATATGAACCTCTATTCGAAGGGAGTAAAGCAGAAAAAGGGGATTTTACTAGATACAGTCAGCCTTGAAATGATGTGTGATTGTGAGTGACAGGTGGGTGAACCAATTGGGACAGAACCACTCGCTGGAAGAAGTGGTAAGAGTGACGAACAGATGAATAACGAGTCAAGGAGCTTGGACAACACTAGGTTGCCTTGTTGGACTCGAACCTCAATATAATGAGCTGCATTTTTTTAACTCAGAGACTACCTTTCGTTTGCCCGGGAATTTAACACCGGTTGATACGAGTTGCTCTGAATTGCCGACTGAGTCATTTGACTAATAACAACTCTGCCTATGTTTCGACTAGAGTTACTGAAAATCCTCAGGTTATTATAAGCGCCAGTCCAAAAGTGAAGATTAATTCCAAAATACAAAGTTGATGTTAATTCATGTACAGTCGAGTTTTTTTCACCGATAATATATTTTTATTTTTCTACTAAAGGAATAATCGAATTATTTTGATTCTGTTCCCATATGAAAACAACTTTCATTCTGTAGATTGATGCCAAGTCTGCCGACCACATCCGACTCCGGGCTTCTGATCCTAATCACAACATGGGAGGAGTTTTGGACTGACCGGTAAAGACGTTATAGCACCACTAGTCTTCATCAGCAGAGAGATGATATTCAATATTACGACATCGAATCCTTGCCAGACATTACGATACCATTTCATCACAACGACGACGGTCAGCAGCAGCAGTTCCGACTCTCTTCTACAACTACCCACATTTTTCCATTTATAGTTACCTAAAGACGAATTTTGATAACGACCCCAAAATGTTGTCAATAGGAAATGCTGACAGTAACGTGATAAATAAATATTAGATTTTCTTTTCATTGTATGTTCAAATGAGATTATTGAAATATAAAATGCCGAAAGAGGCGTGATAAATAAATATTAAATTTTCTTTTCATTGTATGTTCAAATGAGATTATTGAAATATAAAATGCCGAAAGAGGCGTGATAAATAAATATTAGATTTTCTTTTCATTGTATGTTCAAATGAGATTATTGAAATATAAAATGCCGAAAGAGGCGTGATAAATAAATATTAGATTTTCTTTTCATTGTATGTTCAAATGAGATTATTGAAATATAAAATGCCGAAAGAGGCGTGATAAATAAATATTAGATTTTCTTTTCATTGAATGTTCAGATGAGATTACAAAAATATAAAATGCCGAAAGAGGCGTGATAAATAAATAGGAAATATTAACCTAATTACACCTGTTAGTTGAATAAATTGTTAAAACTTAATTTATTTCTATAAAACTTGTGTATTTTTTTCTTTTTAATGAGATTATTCATTAAACTAACAGATGTTCAAAAAGGACTGATGGATAAATCAATGCTAAATATTATTCGTACAAAATGTTCAAAATTTTTTAAATAAAGTTATTTTAATAAAACATGCAATGTTTTTTCTTTCAACCAATCATAAGACGAGAGATGGTATGGCATTGGAATGGATCAGAAAATCTTTCAGATCACCCAAATGTTACCCGTAGATAGCTGCTTGATCAACTGTTGGCACAGTAGAGCGAATTCATTATTTTTTTTTTATTATATTTACCTCGCCAGGAGGTTAGGCACAAGGCTAGGTTTATCTTACTCCCACAAGGTAAGATGTGACCCAAGGTCGGGTCGGGAAAGTGAGACTTGAAAAGCCAGCACCCGAGAAGGTGAGCACTCTGGCCATTAAAAATTGCCTGGGCAGCCCCGTCGGCATTCCCCGGTAGGGGCGCCTCAGGCAGTAAGCAATAAACTTACTCCTCCCCAAAGAGAGGTGACAAAGCCTGGGAGAGTGGCCATCCTAGAACTGCACAGGACAGTACCTCAGACCGGCGGAATCAAGTCCTGAAGGCCAAGACATTACCGGTCTACGGAGTGCAGCATCCTTCGGAACAGATACTACACTCTGATTAATCATTAATTCTGTTGATGCTAGCAGAGCTTTAATTAAAATAAAGCAGGATCAAGACAAGGTACTAGCCAACCTAGCTAACAGGATGAACCGACTTGCTAGGTTAGCACATAAGGATGCCGAGTTAATAGAATGTTCAGCAGTGCACGTTCAGTTAGCTGAATTCTTTATTTATGCATTGAATAACCTTTTCATTAAGGACTCTGAGGTGACCATGGGAAAGGACAGCCTATCTTAAATGATAGCTTATCAAACAGTCCAATTTGGCAGCAGAGACTAAGGGGTTGCTCATGCTAGATTAAGGGTACTCAAAAGAGAATCCTATTGCAGAAAGTCCACGATTGTGCTACAACTGTAGTTATCCAAAAAAAGTTGTAGAGAGTAAGTTTTGTGGATACACTTCGTTAGAATCGAAGAGATCACAATCAGGGGATTTTAGCCATAATAGGCTAGAACAGGACTGTTCATGGTCAGGCTGCAAGAAAAAGCAAAACCAGGGTACACTCGAAACCCACCCAAAACCACTTGCTTGATCAAAAGCCTGGGACACTGACAAGTAACCATATCAAGTCCTCGAGGAAAGAAGGACCTTGGGAAAATGTGAAGCCCAGGGGACATGTGTGTCAGGAATGTGGTGGAAAAAATTAGAAACGTGCCCACCGAAGGAAAATAAAATGGGAAGCAAATCTCCCAAAAGTAAAGGAGCTCATGGATACAGACTCACCACCACCAGGGCTCCGACATGGGTTATACAGATAGGGTTAGAGGTAGATCGATAAAGACACTGAATCAGATGTCTGACTCATAAAAACAGCAGCTTTTGAGAAGCTAAGGATGCAAAAAGTTTGGTTTGGTTTGTTTTACGGCATATCAACCATCTGTAGGTTATTTAATGCCGAATAAAGTTGTCAAATATAATTCTATAGGTAGGATAATTATTTTTATTCCTAGAATACATTACTTTTTGCCGACATTATTCTTTGAAAACATTACTCTTTGAGAATAACTACACCCAAGCTGGAAAAGACTCCGAAAATCCCACAAGCAGTAGATGAATACCATTAGTTTTGTGTTGTTTGAAATATAGTTGTCAAATATAATTCAATAAGTAGGGTAATTATTTATATTCCTAGAATACATTGCTCTTAAATAACCAGAATATATTGCTCTTAGATAACCAGAATACATTGTTCTTAGATAACCAGAATACATTGTTCTTAGATAACCAGAACACTTTGCTCTCAGAATACATTGCTCCCAGAATACATTGCTCCCAAAAGGAAATTGCACAGTGAAAGCAGAAACATCACTCTTAGAAGGGACCTTTACTGAGAAAGTGCACCATTACTTTCAGAAAACACCACTCCAATAATGAAAAAAAAAACATTACTCCCAGATAAATGAAAAGGTATGAGTATAACAGAATTTTCGATTTTTTTTTTAAGTTCAACTTTTCTTCTTTATCTTAGGTTTATATCCAAAAAATAAAAAGCAAATAGATGGGAAATAGATTATGTACCTTGTATGTCAGAGAATGCCAGCCAAATTGCTGGAAAATCAAACTTGCTGTAACGGGCAAAATCTGCAAGGCACGCATATATCAGAATATGCGATTTTTTAAAATTTCAATTTTTTTCTTTAATTTAGGTTTATATTCAAGAAAACTAAAAATACGTGGCTAACAAGTTGTACCGTCTATGTCAAAGAAAACGAGGAAAATTGCAAAAAAATTAAACTTGCTGACACCGGCAAAATCTACAAGGCACAAAGCAGAATTTGCGATTTTTTAAAATGTCAATTTTCTTTTTTAACTTAGGTTTACATTCAAAAAAACAACTAGAAAATATGTGGGCAATAGCTTTTGTATGTTACAAGATACAAAATAGATACATCATGTCAAAGAAAACGAGGGAAATTGTTGAAAAATCAAACTTATTGAAACCGGCAAAATCTGCAAAGCGTGCATATAGCAGAATTTGCGATTTTTTAAAATTTATATTTTTCCTTTAATTAGCTGACAAAATGGCTGCCAAATTTTATCGACTAGTTTTGTCTGCTTTTCCACGCAATTACACGGCAAATTAATCCACCATTTTTATTTTTTTTATTTTGAAAATATTGATTTGTTTTCTGATTTTTGCAAATTTCTTTTTCTTTTTTTTTTCATTTTTATCTTGCCAAAAAACTGACAACAAATTAATATTGTTAATTAATTTATCCTGTCACAGCTTGGAAAATCAGACAAAATCAGTTGATAAAGATTTTCCGACACTTTGGGAGCTAACAGCTTCAATATAACTTTACTATTATATTTCAATTCTACCCCGGAACATGAACAGTTGTGTCTGACGAATCCAGAAATGTAAAGTTTAACAAAGGATTTATAAAGTCGTCGTGGATTAGTGTTTCCCTGTGATATTTTTAGAATATTGCAGTGTAAAACTACTGTTTTGCATGAATTTAAGAAAATTAGGCAACTATGAAAAAAATATCGATTAAAAATAGATTTTAGTCACGTTCTGGGGGAGGGGGTATAGTTTATAATAGGGGCTACCTGTTCCCCCTAATAATATTTTTAAATAAATATTTAAAAATATTTACTCCTGTTTTAAAGCAAATAAAATCGATTTTTCTAAGTGTTCGTTCTAGGAAAAGTTCTTGTATTATCTTTTCTAATTATTATATTAATAAAAAGAAAAGTAGTAAATTGAAATCCTATTACGAGATTAAATCCATCATAAGGCATTTCAGTTGCTTCGTAGACAAGTCAATCATTTTAATATTTTGGTAATAGCTGAAAAAAATCAATTACTTTGTGACTGTTCAAAATTTAAAGGAATTTCTAAGTATTTAAACTATCAAATAGTATAGCATATTCCTGCTATGGGACTTTACAAAAGAGTAAAGTAAAGGACGTAGTTAGTAAGACGCCCTAAGGAAATACAAAATTTGCTCCTGACACAACAATGGCAACTGGCAGAGAGAGAAAGATAAAAAAAAAAACACCTTACCTTTCTTATTCTGTAATGTCTTGCAACAGATTGCCGTCAGTTGCGACCAAAGGTATAAATCCCCTTGAGGTCTAGTAATAAATATTAGTAAAATCTGAAACTATCGTAACGGTATGAAGAAAAGGTTAACTACCGTGAGGGTGGGAAAAGAGTGTAGAAAATAAAAAATAAATAAATAAATAAAAAATGTTTTTAAAATTTAAAAAAAAAATTTTTTAAATAAAAAAGGGGGGGGGGGAAATAAAACTTGCCAAAACAATCCGTTTTATAGCATAGTCAATTACACCTGACCTCCTCCTCCTCCTCCTCCTCCCAAGGGTCACATGATTATCCATTAGTATAAAATCGATCGCAAAGGAGATGGGTGAAGGTAAGTATAAGTTTTTCTTACACACTCCCATCTCAAATAAAAAAATTTTTTTTAAAGAGATAAGCAAAATATGATCAAGCAAGTGGTTTTGAGGGGGGGGGATTTTTTTTTTTTTTTAAGTAGGCTAATAGCTTCTTAAACTTAGACAGTTCCAACAATCACCTTTTGGGAAAGTCTGCTGTATGCCTACACAGTTGAAATGGTACCAGTTATCACATTCATCGCAGCATATCATCGGACTACCATCATCTGGTCGAACACAATCTGGTCAAATCCAGATACAATCAACATCGTCATCTAATGTATCATTCTCAAACATATCAGAATGAAAGGTCCTGGTTGAAGCAATTCTGACAACACTAATTTTCCTCAGCTGGAAGACACAGGAGAAATGATACCAATCATCACAGTTGTCACAACATATCATGGCACTGCCATCGTCCGGTTCACCACAATCAGGGCAAATCCAAACAAGTTCTCTGTTCTCTTCAATAGAGCCATCGTCATGATGAACAGATGTGCGGCTGCTAAAATTGTCATCAGCATTCTCCGTCAAAGAATCAAAGCCATCAGGGGGTGCCTGAATGGATAACTCTAGCGGATAGAGGTGTTTCAGGGAATGAACCTGCAAGGAGCTATCTCCTCGCTTCATCTGAGCAGATCTCACCAAGCCAGCATCTCCCGAGAACAGATGTGTGACTTTACCCAAGGCCCAAAATGGTTGAGTTTTATTGGGGAGCTTGATCGTCACTACTTTTATTGGGGAGCTTGATCGTCACTACTTTTATTGGGGAGCTTGATCGTCACTACTTTTATTGGGGAGCTTGATCGTCACTACTTTTATTGGGGAGTTTGATCGTCACTACTTTTATTGGGGAGTTTGATCGTCACTACTTCTCACACACAAATAATGGGAGCAGTCCTTCTTTGTTGAGTTTGTGCATGTTCTCTCAGGCTCAAGAGATAATCTTGTTACCAGATTCTTCTAAATCTATTTAATGCCTCATCCCTGCAATTCAATAACTCCAATAGTTGCTTTCGAGAGGGAGGTACCAGTTGGTTCATCCTTAAAATTAAATGAGAGTTTACTAGAGGGTGAAAAAAATGATTTGGGTTTATAATTTCCAAACTGGAATCTAATCTTCTTCTTTTTTATGCCAGCTCGCTCAAGGCAAGCCAGGTTCACGTCTCGTCATCAAGGTCCGCTATGCCCTGCTCGCCATTGGGTGGTTTGAACAGCTGGTATTCCTCTATGACGTGCGTAACTGTCTGTTCTGGGTGGTCACATTCACAGGCAGCACCCTCTCTCAGGCTCCAGTCTCTCATTGTGGCAGAAAAACGGCCCACACCAGTTCTCAGGCAGTTCAGATTGGTCCATTTCCTTTGTGGCAGCTCAGTCCCTGGTATGTCATCTGGGTCGGTGATGAACCTGTGCAGTCGGTGTTGGTCAGTCTGCTGCCAATCTTCCCTCCAGCGGTTCTTGGTCCACATCTGCTTTGAGGTGGTGTCTGGGACGGTTTCCAGAAGCTGATGCGCGTGCTGGGAGAGTGTGTGGCATGATTTGAGGCATACTGGTGGAGGGGGTTTGCTCATGATGTCATGGAGCAGATGTCTCTTGTCGATCTTGGCCTTGCGTGACAGTGCCAGGACAGTCGCTTCTCGTCAGATAGCGGGTGGGGCAATACCGGAGAGGATCGGTAGTTGGTTCACCGGCATGGCGCGGAGTGTCCCAGAGACTGTGTGCATGGTCATTTACAGCATTTTGTACATCAGAAAGTACAGTGAGCAGATCAAAATAATTATAACTAGCCCGGCCAATTAGCTTGAATAGACAAAACTTTATGGTCTTACTCAATCTTTCGCATACACTTCCATACCAAGGGAAGTGCAAAGGTATCCTGATATACCTGATCTCACAAGTCCCTAGATTTTTCTTGAATTCACTGGCAGCAAGTGCCTCATAAATTATGTCACATCCTGCCACAAAGGACTTAGCATTCTCACTATAAATATGTGAGGGGATGCCGTAAAGATTGGAAAATCGGATCAACGCCATTAGAAAAGAATGAACAGACATATCATTAGAAAAGAATGGATAGACATATCCTCAATCAGTTCCAGATGCACTGACCGCACTTCCAAACAAGTGAAGACAAGAATGTACATCTTCACCCTTTCTTTACCTCTTAGGACCCACAGATGACCTGTATAGTCTACCCCTGTATGTAAATAGGGCCTTATCATATTGACCTGATGTCTTGGTAAATGGATCATTTTGGGGTGGGTAAATGGGATCGAGTTGAATTTTTTAAACAAGTAGCACCTTGCTAAAACCTTCTTTACAGTTTGCCTACCCTGAGGTGTCTAATACCCGGATAACATTACTTATTTAAGGTAGTAGGAACACCCAGATGCTTGCACTGATGGTGGCAGTGCAATACAATAAGACTGGTAAGCTGGTGGTCCTTAGCAATAAGTAAGGGATTAACTATCTCATACTCATATACAGAGACTTTTCCAATTCTGCCTTTGGATCGAATTAATTCGTCCTTGTCTATAAAAAGGTTCAGGCTTCCCACTCTCTGTGGTATGGACCTCCCTGAAAGAATTTTGTAAGTATTCCAATTCCTCCCAGAAGGATTGTCTCTGCATCACTTTAATCAAGTCTGAGTCTCTCTTCCTCAACTTATTAATGAACTCAAACACACGGACTGTGACATTCAACAATTTGGACAATGATGAATGCTTGTCATATTGTACAACCGGATCTTCCTGGTCATGGGAGACAGCACAAACCATTGAGGACACAATTCTTTTACTCTCTGTGCTCAAGCAATTTAATGCATTTTCAGGCCAAGAAATTGGTTGGTCTCTCATCCAAGATGGTCCAGAGATCCAATATTCAAAGTTAGGCTTCAGTTTGGTGGTAGAAATACCCCTGGTGACAAGGTCAGTAGTGTTCTGTTCAGTAGGTGCATATTTATATTGAATGGATACATCAAATTCAGACATCAGTTCAGCCTCCCACTGAGCAATGTCTTTTAGTCTATTTTTAGCAAAACTATTCTTGTTGTTGGTCTGTTTTGTGATCAACCAAGATAACACTATTTAAGGATCAACCGCAATAAATATTTTATTGAATTTCACATTTGAATAAACTTTCAACAATGTTGGGAGGCACTTGATGGCTAAGAAGGCTGACAATAGCTCCAGAGTTGGTAAACTTTTTGACTTAAGAGGTGCCCCCTTTGCCGTTGAAAAAACCAGAGATGAACCCCCTCCCAAAACTGCGTAAGCTACACACCCATATGCTCTTTTAAAAAGCATCACAGAATAAAAACAATTCGGCCTCCTTTCCTTCATCGAGGGTTTGTCTTGGAAAAGTAACAAAACTGAGTTCCAACAATTCATGGGCAACGATCGCCCATTGGGACTGAAGTTCACTTAGCACAACCTCATCCCATCCCAACTTCCACAACTCACTAACAAGAGTATGTGCCCGTATAGATACTTGCAAACATAAAGAGAGAGGATCAAATCTCTGAACCTAGTAAGGAGGCATCCAATTCGGACAGGGCTCTATTCACTCCGGTTTTATAAGTAAAGATGTCTGTCAGGCGGCTCCTCATATCGACGGATGGGTCCCTTTCATTATCTCCTTATCCAGATGCAATAACTCTTGTAACCACTGGAGAATATCCCGTTTATGCAGAGGTCTAAGACTACTAAGATTCTCGAGTGTTAGGTCGATCATTTTGCGAGTAACTGATCTTTCAACAAGGAAAGTTGCAAGATTGGCTCGATCTGGTGCAAGGAATTCATTTTGATTAAAAAAAACAAAAAAAAAGCGGTTCTGTTGCAAAGTATAGCGTATTCCTGCTATGAGACTCTACGAAAGAGTAAAGTAAAGGACGTAGTTAGTAAGACGCCCTAAGGAAATACAAAATTTACTCCTGACGCAACAATGGCAACTGGCAGAGAGAAAAAGATTTTTAAAAACCCACCTTAACTTTCTTATTCTGTAATATCTTGCAACAGATTGCCATCAGTTGTGACCTAAGGTACGAATCCCCTTGAGGTCTAGTAATAAATATTAGTAAAATCTGAAACTATCGTAACGGTATGAAGGAAAGGTTAACTACCGTGAGGGTGGGAAAAGAGTGTAGAAAATAAAAAAGCAAATTAAAAAAAACTTGCAGAAAAAATCCGTTTTATAGTCAATCACACGTAACACCTCCACCCCAAGGGTCACATGATTATCAATTATTAGTATAAAATCGATTGCAAAGGAGATGGGTGCTTTTACATCTGTCTCTTCAAACCAGAGGCCATTGAAGGTTTTCTTACAATTAAAAAGTCATTTAAATTGGCAGTAAATTCTTAGCAAATCTACATGTATTAAAAGACTAGGTGCTAATATACTTGTGTAGTCCCAAATTTCTGGCCTAGAAAACTTTTGATCACGTGATATTATTGTAGACGGTGAAAAGTCAAAACGTGTCTGTTTATCTGAAATTGACATGCACTTTTATAAGTGGATTTTAAATAGAACAGAAAACAATTAAATTCGTTTACTTTTTGATAAGTTTTTCCAGGCAGAAAAAAAACATATCGTTTCTTTTTCTATTTTGACAATTTTCTTTTATCTGAAAAGTCTGTGCGCTTTTTTTATCCCCCCCCTCCCACTGAAAGATCCGATTTTTTAACTTTAGAAACATAACAGTAGTTAATTTTTTTTTCTATTTTTATTTAGATGAATTTATGTGTCGAGAACAATATGGTTGCACAGAGAGCGAAACATTTAATAACATTTTATTACACATTTCACAATTTTATCAAGTGTATTAAGTAAAGTTATAGATACGAACCAAACTGTTTTTTTGTTGTTTTGTTTTTTCGTATCGTGTAGAAGCACAAAGTTATTTTGGTACTCTTATAGAGAACGCACCGCGTTTCCGTGACTTTGCGTCGTCAACGTTCGGGCAGATCTCGGAAGCGGCTGAGAGTTGACGAGGCAAAAACTGCCAAACGATCAATTGAAGACTGGCAGACGATAAATTCAGAAAAAGAAAATCAAAGTAAAATACATATTTAAAAATAAAGAACCAACAACCCAAACCATAACTAAACGACTGGAACTTTTGCAGATTAGGGACGGGCCGAAATTTATTTGTTTTCATTTTAGAAGAGCTCCAATAGTGTAAAGGGCCGACAACTCTTTTTTCCACTAACCCCTACGGAGTCTTTTTGAACAAATTTCTGAATTGTATCCCATTTAAAAAATAAAAACGACAAAAAAAAAATTTATTTTTTAAACTGTAAAAAAAAAAAAAATGTGTTAAACCAAATACGATGTCTGTTCTAATTTTAATTTTTAAACTGTTCGTTTTGAAATCAAAAAAATATACTGTTGATTTTCCTAAATTTTATTTTCTTAAATAAATGTTCTATTGATATCCTGTTGATTTTAACAAATTTTAATTTCTTCGATAAATGTTGTATTAATTAATTGAATTTGCATTACTTCTTATTTAAAAATATTTGTACCCGAAGCGGGTTAGAAAATCACGCAGGGCAAATTTATTGACTTTATCTAGACCAGTGAATACCATTTTCGGGGAAATTATGTACTTCAAAGCAAAACAAAAAGAGAGTTGTTGACCCCTTACACTATTGGAGCTCTCCTAAAATAGAAACAAATAAATTTCATCTCGTCTCTAATCTGCAGAAGTTCCAACAACTGTTATTAATTAGATTTTTGTTTGTCAAAGGACCATTGTTAATCTAATGTTTTTAAATAAAATGTTTTTTTGTGCACTGAAAAGTTTCAAAAGATTAATTTTTTTTATATAGCAAACAACGAAACTACTGATTTTAACCAATTTCATGTTTGTTTTTGTTTTTTCATTTTCTTTTTTCAATGTTTTTTTTATTTTTAACATTTTCTGGGTTAGGGTTGTTGCTGTAAATATATTAAAGGAGGAGTACTGGGTCAGTGACCGTCAATGAGTCCTTCGGGTGATTTAACGTGTGACACAGATCGTAGAAATTAATTTTTTTTTAACGATCTGCAGATCGTAGAAATTAATTTCTTCCAAAAAGTTATCGTCTGCTTGTTTGTAACCTGATTGTCTAATGCCTGCTGCAACCTGATCGGTTAGGTATGATAAAAAAAACACGCACCTGTTTTAATTCAGTTTAATAACATGAAAAATGTAATTTTTCAGAAATTCACCAAAAATAGACTAATTATTGTATTTCGATAATCTTTTCGGTATTAGAAGCGTTAAGAGATGATCTTTCTTTAAAACAATTGCTAACTCGAAATTTTGAAGGCAACCGTTTTTTGTGGGGTAATATTTTTTTCATGAACATCCCCCCCCCCCAAACTAATCAATGATTGCAAAAAAAAATTCAAATGCTTGGTACATGTTTAAATGAATGATTTTAAAAAGATAATTAATCGTAGTTTTATATATTATTTTGGTTTCTGAAAAAAAAAACAATCAACTTCTAGTCGAATGAACCCCTCACTTTTGGAAATTTAAAAATGGTAACATAAATAAAATATTGCTGGCCGAGAAAATTTATTTGCTTTAAATGTTCTCTTAAATTAGTAAAAACAATATTAAAAAATATATTTGTTTTGTTATTCTAACAAATGTTAACAAAATTGACAACTCAAAATGTTTTATTATCGAAACTTGAGTTCAACTGTGAGCTTTAGTATTAAAAAAAAAAGCAACCCGATAAATAGAATGGCTGAAGTTGTTACAAAATTCAGATTTCGGAAAATTTCGTTTTTCATCTTTAAATTTCGGTCCATTTTTACATATAATATCAGATCCGTCCTACAAATGCGCAGAAGTGATACAAAAATAGAGTTATCGTTAAGTGGGTCAATCAAGAATAGCGACAATTTTGATAATAATGAACTTCCATAGTTCTGAAAAAAGGGGCGTGGCTTAGTAATGACGATTTTTTAAATGACAGCTGTCGATGGCTGCCGAGCAGACGAAATTGGTTAATAGTTTCGTCAACTCTCAGGCGCTTCCAAGACCTGCCCGAACGTTGACGACACGAAGTCACGGAAATGCGGTGTGTTCTCTATAAGAGTACCGTTATTTTTAAGTAAATTTGTTGAAATGGGATTATTTTAATATACAAACTAATCAAGTAAAGTGATAATTAAAGTTTTTTTTTAATTGTTCGTTAAAAAAAATTGTTTTGTCCTGTGATAAATTTATTATACAAAGTTATTTTTAAGTAAATTTAATTGTTTTCTGTTCTATTTAAACTCCATTGATAAAAGCGCATGGTAATTTCAGATGAGGGGACACGTTTTGACTTTTCACCGTCTACAATAATATCACGTGATCAAAATTTTCCAAGACAAGAAATTTGGGACTACACAAGTATACTAGCACCAAATATTGAAGTTCTGGAAGCTATTTAAATCCAATAAAAATTTTATAAATAGAGATTAGAACAACGGTAAACGTTCAGATTGACAACAGTTTCTTCGAAAAGTTGAATAAAATGAGTGTATAGGCTATATATATATATATGCATATATATATATATATATATATATATATATATATATATATATATATATATATAGGGAATACATTATTGCTCCAAACAATAGGTATTCCAATGGGTTTGGATCCGTCTCCATTTTGGGCAAATCTATATTTACATAGACTGGAATATATATATATATGTCATCATTAATAAAAAATGATATATCTAGAGCGTATAGTTATCATGGATGTAGGCGATATATTGACGACCTTGTTTGCATTAATGATAGCGAAGAGTTTGCAAATACTAAACATTTAATATATCCTAAAGAGTTAAAATTAAACTGTGAACATAAGGGAACACAAGCTACTTTTCTTGATTTGGATATAAAAATTGAAGATAAAATATTTATCTATAAACTGTTTGATAAAAGAAATTAATTCCCTTTTCGTATCGTGCGAATGCCATATAAAAATAGTACTAGCCCTGTGTATATATTTTACGGGAGTATTATGTCTGAATTTCTGAGGATTGCTCGTGTTACCTTAAAATTAGTAGATTTCATGCCCCCAATTTCTGATCTAATAATAAGAATGATTAACCAAGGTGGCGATCAAAATAAAATATTTGGACAATTAAATAAGGCAATTACTCGCCATCCTGATGCTTTTAAATCTTATCAAATTAATCAAAATAAACTGATAGAACAAATCATAGGATATATAAATAGAAATAATGTAGAATATGTATAAACGTATATATAACACATCTACTAATTATAATAAGAAAAACAATAAAAAATACAGTAGAAAGAAAGAAAGAAAGAAATGTTAAAAAAGAAGAAGAAGAAGAAGAAGAAAATCGACAGTTATGAACGCCGATTTTAAACACCGAGAGTTGGCAAAGAAGAAGAAGAAAAAGAAAGAAAAAGAGAACAAATTAACGGTTAACTTATAGACGCCAATTTGAAACACTGAGAAAGGAAAAAAATCGACAGTTGTGAACGCAGATTAAAAAAACTGTAAGTGAACAAGGAAGATTAATATTTATTTGAGGTTGACGACAACGGGGAGATGGACAACAAAGGAGGACGAGGGAGAGAAGGAGGAACTAAAGGTAAATATATATATATATATATATATATATATATATATATATATATATATATACATATTTATTTATTTTTTATTTTTTGATGTGTTGATGTTTTTTATATTTATAATATAAAACTAAAAATAATACATTAATCACTTAAATAATAGTGTCATGGATTCGTCCAAACACTTTAAAATGCAGCAACATTTTTGTAAGTAACGGATAAATTTTATTAGACAGACGAACAGCACAGGTAAAGAATTTTTTTTTTTTTGTGTGTCTTAAATAACTAATATAAGTTAGCAAAACATTTATATGGAACAAAACGTAGATTTAGTATAAGGAACGTTTATGTTTTTGTCTTTTAAGGGAAGTGGGGTCTGATCAACTCTGCTGGGAAGCCATGAAATTAAATACTGTCTTGTTTTTAAATTCCCGAAACAGTTTTTCATGGTAAACAACTGATGATCCCTTAAAATAGTGTTAGAAACAAACTAATATAATAACTGTAAAAAATAAATTGACTTACATGAGTGATTTTCCACTGGAAGACTTGGGACTATAAGTTTTTTTTGTTTTTTTGTTTTTTTAATATCGTTTTAATGGTTGAGAAACTTCCGAGACTATATATATATATATATATATATATATATATATATATGCAAACATTGTTAAAAATTCTGAAACCAATTTTTTTAAAATTAAAAATACTGGAAGCTATCTACATAAAAACACAACAACCTAAAATTAATAACATCACATATGAAACCAGTGATAACATTTTAAAATGCTTAACGTAATGCGATTTTGTTCTGTGATACCATCCAGCTTTGCTGAATTTAAATCGTCAATGACTTCCTCTGTTAGATAATGACCCTATGGGGATGGACGCATCTGTTGGAGATCGGGTTTGACTTGCGCGATTGTGGCGAGGTCGTCTCGTGCAGGTTTAGTGCAATGTTGTTCTCACGGTCGCGGTGACGGGTGACGAGACCTTGAGTTCAAAGGTTAGGTCACATCTGTGCGTCGATCACGAGATTTCGTGACGTCACAGTTTTCCCGCTGGGAAAACTGGAGTGAGATTATCAGTTCTTGACTGGAAGCCAACGAGAGAACACGCTTTAGCCATGTAGCGATTACAAGCTAGGTGATTTTGGATCCCCCGAAATTAAGAGCCAAGCGATGTCTCCCATCTTTCTGCCTTTGCAAGTAGCTAAGTAGTTAGAAAAATAACTAACATAAGCCTCTCTCTCTCTTATACAACGAACTTGCTCAGTGTCGACAAGCTAATACCAATAAATGGCTCAAAGTAAAAGGAATGGCTTGTTATATTTTATTGTACGGGGAAATTTGGTTTCAGTTACAGAAGGAAACCGCCGGCCGAAGGTGTAACAACGACAAGCGTCTGCAGAGAATGGTGACGGCGACGGAGCGACTAACAATGGCAGCTGGCGTGCAGACATTGAAAGCAAAAAGAAAGGGAAATATCATTCCCGAATTGCGTCGACTGCTGTGTCAGGCGACAACAACGAGAGTAAGGTTAGTACGAATAGTTTCCGGGCCGTTGGGATTCTCGAATCGAGAAACGACATATCGTCCCATTAGTAGCGATGCCGTTCGTTCTGGATCAACAAGGAAGAGTTCTACGACAACAGAGATTCCAACATTCTACGAACGTATCACGTGTTAAGAAAAGTATCATCAACCCAGCAATGTAACACCTGGAACAATGCGAAAAACGTTCTATGCGCGTTTCTCTGCCGTCTTTTTAAAAATTCTCTTCTTTCCCCAGCTTTTTGTTCATTTGCTTTTGACACCTGAGGATTATTCGACGAAGAATCGAAAACGTTCGTGAAACCTATGGAACATTTATTAATTTTTTTGATTTTAATACAAGGACCATCAGAAAAATTGAAACAATAAAAAAATGGTATAATTAAACAGACGAATTCTGTTATTTTTAACAATGTTTGCATAAATGAGAAAATGCTGCCTAAATTGTTGGGAACAAAAAAATACGTATTACGTACGATATATAAA
Organism: Sepiola atlantica; assembly: GCA_963556195.1. Classification (NCBI taxonomy): domain Eukaryota; kingdom Metazoa; phylum Mollusca; class Cephalopoda; order Sepiida; family Sepiolidae; genus Sepiola; species Sepiola atlantica. Next base: position 81,610,393 of record OY744525.1, on the reverse strand, counting down.
ATTATCGAATATAAAAGTATCTCTTTCCTCGCTGTATCCTGAAGGGGGCCGAGGCAGCAGTCGGAAGGGAAAGGGGTATGCTGAAAGAATTGCTTTTTCAGCGACACACCCAACAGGGTCTCGTAAAAAAAAATGGAGTCTCTGGGTGGAGCAAAATCGTACTGTGAACGCCGACTCGTAACAGAGTCTGTCTGTCGTGCAAATGGCTACCCACTCATAAGAAAGTCTGGCAGACTCGTAAGAGAGTCTGTCGATGTACTACTGTAGTGGAAAAACTGTAGTTGAAATATCTCACTCATAAGAGAGTATGTCGATATACTACTGTAAGTAGAAAAACTGAATTTGAAATGTTAGACTCGTAAGAGAGTCTGTCTGAATGAGGAATGGCGGCCACCACTGTTCACCCTGTTGGCCACTGAATGATAAAAGGCAGAACCTAGATATGGGTCTTTGTACTACGTCTCCTCCCTTAACCAAAAATGGCCTCGTCAAACTTAGCTTTTTAGGGTATATATCCCCTCTCCTGAAGGCCTCACCCACTCAATAGGCTCGACCGTCTATTATTTTTTTTGCACATTCCCGAAAAATAAAAATAAAAAAAATAGAAAAAAAATCAGATTATAATGTCCGTTCCTGTTCCTCGTATGAATGTACCAAACAATCTTCAATCTATTCCAATACAAAAATCAACGTTAATAAACGTTGTAGAGAGAGAATGAAAATTGAAAAGAAGCCTAAATTTATCTTATATCGTTTAAGATAAACTCGTGGCTTACAGAAGAAAGATTTACCTTCTCCTTTTTAAAGATAGGGGGGGGGGTAATCCTCCCAGGTATTACACCCTCCTTCGAAGGAGAGTTAATGTAGTATCTGTTCTGTTGTCATGAAACCATCTTCCCAGGTACTACCTTCTCTTTTTTTGAGGGGTAGGGGTAGGGTAATATATTTTCTGTTGTTCCTTCCTCTTTTTATGGGGCAGATCCTCTCCGGTTATATCTCCTCTATTTTGGAGAGGGTATTGTAGTATATGTTCTATTGTAATGGTACCATCCTACCAGGCATTAATTACCTCCTCCTTTGAGAGCCAGTGTATGGAGTTCGTTCAGCATGACATCCTCTCAGCTTAGCAAAATTATGTGACCGGAGGGAGCATATATTTGCTAGTTAATAATACAATTTCGTTTTTGGGTCTACTCATTGACTAGTGTCAACGATGCATTCATCACATCTACTTAGAAGAAAACCTACTTCATGCATCCTAAATTATAAAAACTAATGATCACATCAATATAAAATAGCAATGACAAAAAAATCTGTTAAACCGCACAAAACTACTCTTCAACCAGAAAATATTCTTTAATGAATTAAAAAACATTAAGTAAGTTCTAATTAACAATGAATTTTCTAATTATTTTGTTGATGAAAAAATTAAATTAATGATTAGAAACTTAGACAATACAAATAATAATCAGCCTTATAGTTCCCAGTACATTAATTTATTCTACTGTAACCAGATGCATCCAAATTTTTAATGGGATGAAAAAGTTCTCGAAAATATAATACATAAAAATATATATATATATATATATATATATATATATATATATGTAAGATAATGAAGAGTGGCAAAAATGAATCGTGGACGAGTCCATTGTGGGTGGGGCGTCGTGAAAGAAAAAAAAGACAACTTGATAACTGTTAAAAAAGGAGAAGGTTCCACAGTGCAAAGGGACTTGAAAGACGGCGGTTTCAAAAACGCGAAGAGCCGAAGCGCTTGGTGATCGGAGTATCGAAGTACCGGAAGAATGGTAGTTTACCAATGTTTATGGCACCGATGAAGCTTTATTGGCTATGGTACCCAAGCCCGTCTTGCTGTTAGGCTTTCGTGTCCACTGATTAAAAATGCGGCTGATACGCAAGTTGGTACTGTGAAGGAATCCCCATACTTGTATTTCATCAAAGTGGTTGTGGAACAATTGCTGCAGTTCACGCTCGGATAGACAATGCAGAGCAAATTGCTTTCCAATCGGATGTATATACGAACGAGTTTCTAGCGGAAACCAAGTTTGTGACCTCAGCAAGAAAAAGACTTTCATGAGACAAAAGTATGTCAAAAGATTGTTATATATGTGTGTGTAGCCGGCATAAACCATCCGGTGATGGCAAATAAAGAAAACCAAAGTTTTTCCATATATGTTCTGTTCTTTGTTATTCTTATTGGATCTTACCGGGTACCCTGAAAGAATGGGTAATGCAACATATATATATATATATATATATATATATATATATATTCTCTTTTTCTTTTTCTTTTCCTTTCTGCTATCATACAATACAACAGTTCGCCTTTGACTTCATTGAGATTGTCGTTGTTTTTGCCGTTGAATCCGCTTAATTGAAGACAGGAAGAATATTGTTTTCTTAACATGGCCAATTTTATTTGATCCCCCCTCCAAAGACAACAGACTTGTGTGGAATCATCGTCGTTGGATTTCTACACAGATTCTTTTGGATTTACCCCACACTATTTGGATTTCGTTATTGGTGACTTTCATGCCCGCTTTGAACTTTAAAATTTTTTAAAAAGCTTTTTCAAATTTAGAACTTTGACAGTCATCAACTGTAAACTTAGCAATCATTAATTTCCTCTGATGATAAGATTTTAATCTTTGAAAAGCCTGGTTTAAGGAATGAAAGAAGAAAAATAAATATTTTTATTAACTAAACTGCTCCTTGTTCTGAACAACTGAAGATATTGATTTGCTTCCATTTGCAGGTCTAATTATTTTTCTTTGACTTATCATATATATATATATATATATATATATATATATATTATTACTATTTCATGTATCCACATAAAATGTTACAAGGAGACATAATCCTTTATGTATCAATTTTCAGTATTTACTAACAACAGTGCTCAATATGTGAGTAGAGCTAGGTAGTAAGTTATGAAAATACATTTATAGCAATTAAGCTACACAGAGGCTTCCGCGTTTCATCCCCGTAGCCTGACGATTCCCTACAAGGATGAAATGCGGAAGTCTCTGTGTAGCTTAATTACCATAAATATATTTTCATAAGTTTATATATATATATATATATATATATATATATATATATATATATATATCCTCCATTAACTGTAATAATAAAATAAGATTCATTATTTATTATAAAATATTTTAAACATTAAACTTTGCAGTTAACAATAATTCCTTTCAGGTCCATAACAATAGATAAAAAAAAACAATCAGTTTCAATGCTTTTTGGGAGAATGTATCTCCGACAATAATAAGAAAACTAATTATTAAAAATTCTCATCAAACTATAAAACTCTGTGTTATTTAATAACATTTGTCTGAATGAAAATATGCTGCCTAAATCTGCACACACATACACACAAACATTGTGTGTCCGCTTCTAAAATGTCTGCTTTTAGTCTCAAACACTGAAAATATTTCATCATGACTCTTGAAATGTTATATAATGATGGACGTAACTTGTGGGATTATAAAAACCTTTATGAGAATGTTATATGATAATGGACGTATGTGGTGGAGAACGGGTGTGGGGTCGTTGGTTTGGCTTGTGCGATTTAGTGCGGGCTGCCGGGTGCATAGAGTGCGATGTTGTTTCCTGGGGATCGAAACATGACAAGTGACGAGACAGTCGATGACCCCGAATTCAAAAGGTCATCCTGCACCTGTGTGGTGATCACGTGATATTACGTCACAGTTTTCATGTGAGAGAAACTTGGAGTTTTTAAGTTAGTTCGGACTTAGGAGGCACAGAAACAAACCAAGTCAGAACGAGGAATGTTTTTCCCTAAAAAAGAATACTGGCGTACGAGATGTCCTTCTCCCCCTGTCTCCACGGGCAATAGAAACTGACGCCAAATAAAAAGTAATTAAAATGAAAAGATTGTTGTCTTATGAAGCGAGAAAGGTCTTTTGTTACAGACAACTCACAGAGATGGTCACTACAGAGGTGAAGAAAGAACTCAACCACTAGACGACAGAGCAAACCGAGAAGAAACGAAGGTATGAATTATTAAGGGGCTATGCGACAGAAATAGCAAGAGAGAAATGTTGCATGTCGTTGTCAACACTAACGGTGATATCCTATTATGGCATGTGAAAAAGAAAGAGCCAGTATCCTGTTTCTTCTTTCTTGATTTCAAATTCACTCTTTTTTTGTGTAACATCAAATATGTTTATTTTTGTAATTTGTAATTAACTCCATTAAAACAAATGAATAATAAAACACAAGTAAAAACAGCAATGTTTATTTCATAGAAAATTTTTAATTTTATAGATTACAAAAAAATAGCAAAAATGACAACCGTATACATTTTTTATGGATTCATTAAAGTTTTATTAGCTTCCCAAAATAAATTATATGTGTACAATTTTATATACATACATATATAATACTTCTATATCATAATATATATATATATATATATATATATATATATATATATATATATATATATATATATTATATGTAGTGCAATGTTGTAATTTTTAGTATAAGAGATATGACCAGAGTGCTCAATTACGTATGGAAGAGCATTTTTTTATTTTTAATAACACTATATATTAGTTTGATTGTCCATTGATACCTGCCGTTTCACAGAAACACTGGAAACTCAGCCTGCAGAGCTAAAGATACTAAGTGTGGCAGTTCTTCGATCTATGCTATGACAAACTAGCATTAACTGAATAACGGTCACATTTGGTATCTTTAGCCCTACAAGCTTAATTTCCAGTGTTTCCGTGAAACCGCAGATATCGACGGACAATCAAACTAAAGTATAATGTTATTTAAAATAAGTAAAATAATATATATATATATATATATATATATTATGATATAGAAGTATTATTCTTTATTATTCTTATATAGAAGTTAAGAGATTTATTATTTTGCCATCAAATTTACATACCTGTTTGTGGTTTGTACAGACACAGATATGTAAATTAAATAGCCTAGCTGAAAAAAGAACCACACACTCTCTCTCTTTCATATATATATATATATATATATATATATATATATCTGAAATACAAAGTAAATACTCATTTTCGTTCGATTTTTCGATGGGTGTGGAGACTTGATTGTACTTAAAAAAAAACACTCCTCACATCAGTTTCAACTTGTTGCTGGATCGCAAAATTTTTAACCGAGAGAGGGATTTAGCTGTCGTACAAAGTTAGATCTCTATATTAACAATCTCAGTACAGATACTCCTTCAGACAATGGCGCTGTGGCGATGGAAATGTTGCAACGTGTGTGAGCCGGACAGTTACTGATCTGCACACGGGCAACATTAGGCCTCTCCTAACATCGTTTTTCTGAATGAAGGATTGGCACAAGTCTCACAAGATGTTGCAGTCATATATATACTAATTGTGTTTCTATTTTTTTATTCTGTTTTTTGTTCATAATACTGAAAAATATTCCATTACGACATATAAAATAGCAAGACAGAAATGCACGACATCACATTTTTTCACTAACTTAAAATTCTATTATAGTGAGTGAAAAAGAAAGAGAATCTTTTCTGGTTTTTTTTGTCATCTTCTGGCTAAATTTAAAATCAGCCTCAATTTAAAATTCGGTTGATAAATCATAAAAAATGAATAAACATTGTCATAGAAACGAACATTGAAAAAAAAAAATTATATATATATATATATATATATATATATATATATACAAAATTTGATTGAAAAATATTGGGATTATAAGATTTGGTTTATATATACCATGCTGTTTGTTTTGGGCTTTTTTTGTTTACACTTGTGTTGGTATGGATATAAATAGCTATTTTATCCCACTTATGAAACTTGTACAGAATTCGAACTTGTACCTCCAAAGAAGAACCGTCTTACGAGGACGTTACTTTGACCATTCAGCTAACAAGTTTTACGGTCGAGTGAAGGCAGAATTTCTACAGACAATTCATCTCTCTTATTTCGTAGTTTTTTTTTAATTTCACTTTTAAACATATCTCCTGAATTTATGTCAAACGGAAAAATTACAATAAACTTATGATAAAGTAAATACTACAGTACCGATGATGATGATGATGATGATGAGGAGGAGGAGGAGGAGGAAGTGCAAAATCGTATGAGGCATAGAAATACAGAGAAACTTATCCAAGTTAAAAGACCAGACATGATAATAGTTAATAGGAAGGGAAAAAAAACTGCCAAATCATAGATTTCACCGTTTCACTAAGTCACAGGATGAAGATGGAGGAGGCAGAAAATCTAAGCAAATACACTGAGCTTCCCATTTCTTGTTTGCGTATCTTTGAAGCATGTGGTCATACAACAGTTTCCCACTTTTTTACGCAGTCCTTTTGCATTATTGTTGCACTCTGCAAGATCTTTCAAGCTGCACTGGTTTGGGCAGTAGGAGGCAGACAAGGAAGTGTTACAGATGGTTGAGTCAGTTTCGTAGCCCCATCTACTCATAGCTTGATAACTCATTCCCATTCTCAGGCGGTTAAGTGTTTTCCACTGCAGCCAGGGTGCCTCTGAACCTGAGATTCCCATGTCAGTAGGAGGGGGCCATTATGTCTTAAGATTAAATATAAGCCGTCTGGTCCACAGCTGTAGTCTGGTCTCTTCCCACCAACGTGTGTAACAATCCACTAAAGACATTAGCTTCATACACTCCAAGCTTAATGACTTATTGAAAGGTAAGAACAAGTTAATAGACACATAGAAAGCAAAAGAGAATAGATGCGTAAATTCTGATTAGTACTTTACTAAGTAAATAATGGTGGTAATGTTCTCATTTACTCTCTCTCTCTCTCTCTCTCTCTCTCTCTTTCTTTTGCCAACTTACATAACCATGTGACACTGAACAACCACAGATACGTTAAAATAAAATAATGTAGCACAAAGACAACTAGAAATGCAGAAAGAACATTACACGAAACCAAGGGAACTGAAACTGCTACTGTAGCTATGTAAGAAAAATCCCATAATCCCCCCCCCCCTCACAAACACACACACACAAAATAAATACAGTGGCACCAATATCAGTTGGTATTGCACACAAAATTATCATGAAGGGTTCAGGAGAATGGAAAAAAGTAGGAAAAGCACCATCTAGACCTCCACTAGAAAGACACAGTACTGGTATCATGAGGAGGCTTATTTTCATTTAAATTCCAGAAAAAAAACAACGGCCGTTATCAACTAGAATACAATTTTTTAAAAAAACGGCTGTTGCGAGAACGCAAAATGATTTGCAATGACTATCGAAAAAGCAGACAGTACTGGAAATCACTCAGACTCCAGGTAACAACTCCCTGTTTTTGCCAGTGGGCGATTACTGGTAATGACTCGTGTGAGAACTCATGAGTAAGAATTAAAATAAATAAATAATCGTGGTGATGGTGATAGATGAATAAAAAAACACAAAATAAGGGAGATCATTTTTGGTTTTTCCTAATTCAGCCTTCACTCGATTGTAAGACTTGTTAGCCAAGGGGCCAAAGCAACGTTTGAATAAGAAGGCACATTTTTTAATCCTGTACATGTCTCATTTTTCCTTATGAATTTTCTGTTTTCCAGCCCAGTGGGATAAAATAACCGCTTATTTGAAGGGTATTACCCACGAGTGTTGACCAAAAGCAGCGTGGCCCATAATATATTGTTGGAAGTAAATTCCTATATATATTTTATATATCTAAAGTCTTCCAAAAGTTTACGTAGATTTTCACAATGTCAATTATTAGCGATTATGCCGATTGCAATATGTCTCATCTGGAATTTTAATAAGATTTCTTCATCCATCTTAGGATTAAATATAAATACGTTTATCACAATACAGGATGAATCAAAAAGAAGAAAATGAAGGAGAAAGTACATATATCGATCATGCATAGGTGTATATCTGCACTTAAAAGAAGTTTTTCTTTACCTCTTCTAATCCAAGGAAAGGATAGGAATATTTTCTTTCGTCTTTGTTTGTTTTTTAGTTAAAGAAGACAGAAAGTCGGTGCAAGAACAACAGAAGAATCCATTCAATATTGAATGAATCTGATTAAAAATATTGATGCTGGAAATTTTAACATATTTGTTTTATTTTGGAACTTTTGAGATAAAGATTGATAAATTTGGTTATTTGGATTATTGGAACTACTGTTCTCATCTTGGATGTTATTCTCACAACGTTTCGGTCAATTAAACCTTCGACCTTCTTCAGGTGTGTCTTGTCGAACTTGGGAATCTTTATGTCGAACTTGGGAATCTGTACAGAATTTTGAATGAAACCCTTTATTTAATCCATTAATCCGTTCAGACAGTCCTCAGGGACCCGTCGAGCAACGGATAAAGTGCTAAGTAACGTCACAGTCTTCTTGAGGTTGAAGGTTCAATCTTCAGTACAGGCGATACTAAGAATGTAATTAAGAATTACTTAAGACTTCTACCCGGTGATGGCTGATGGAACGAGAGCAATCTAAAAATACAAATAAAGACTTCCGTTCAAAATTTCATACTAATTTCCGAGTTCGACATAAAGGTTCTCGAGTTCCACAAGACAGACCTCTGAGGTCAGAGGTTACATCATTGTGAGAATAAAATCCAAGATAAGAACAGTAGTCCGAATAATCCAAATAAATATTTATTTCATTTGAAAATCCAAATAAATATTTATTTATGCTTAATATTTATTTATGCTTAATAATTTTGTGGCTGTTTACCAAGTCAGTTCTGATACATTAATGACAACCTGAGTGGAATACTCTATGAGGTTTTATTAGATATCCACATATCTTTCATTTGTATCTATATTGTACTAAAATAGAAAGAAAAAGCTTCAAATTATACTCCTTTTGAGTCAATTTCAGGAAAAATGGGTTCGATGTGATATTCTGTTGAAATAGGGTAAATACGAAGGATAGGAACCCTGTTGGTTCAGTGTGTGGGATTGTCTATATTTTCAAAACTAATAATAGCTTCTATCAAAAACGCAAAGAGAAACTTTGAAATTCATGAAAAAAAAATTTTTTTTTTAAAATATTAATTTACTATTCTCAAGTTTAAAATTTTATGTCAGAATTAATAAAACATATTTTTTGTAAAAAATTTCACTTTAAAAGTTTTTTTATATCTAAAAAATGTTTTTTAAATTTTTATTTAAAGATATTTAGTGTTCAGATTTGAACCTCATGAGTTCACTGAAAGAAAAACAGAGGTTTATTATGAATAAATACTAGAAGAATAGCCGTCCCCGAATGGGTGAAATTAATTCCCCAAATAGAACAGTTCTTCACCACTTTTATTTCGCCTTACAAAGATTAAAATCAAGATACAATTAAGGTGTCTTAAAAAGAAATTCAAATTCGGGGAAATTTTGTTGAATTATGTGTGTAATTTGATCTGGCTAAAATTTAAGACAAATCAGAAATATTTGAATTGTTAAATGGGAAGTTATGCCCATATTATGCACTCTGTGAACCCTTTAAAATACTTCAAAGAAACTGAAATTTGGGGGACATTTATTAATTGATCTCTATAACCTCTTGGTAAAATTTCACAAAAATCCGAGGTATCTGAATTTTAATGAAGAGCGTTTGTCATCTATTTATTGCATAAAACTAAATTAAACTAAATACAGGGTGTTTCAAAAGTCTTGGGAACATTACAAATGCGTATATCTCATGAACTATTCCAGGTAGAAAAATGAAACTGGTACCATTTTAAAGCTTGCTTAATCAAGTTTTTGGTCATACTAATGATTTTCGTGTTATCTTTCCAGGTGCAGTAATGGCGTTCTCTAAACAAGACAAGGCATTTTGCGTCCTCCAATTTGCAAAGACTGAATCGTGGACATGTGTTCAGCGTGCATTTCGCAGGAAATTTAAAAAAGAAGCCCCTGAAAGGAAATCCATTGTACGATGGCATGCTAAATTTGTGAAAGATGGGTGTTTGTGCCCAAGTAAGCGAACAGGTCGCCCTTCAACTTCAGAAGATGCAGTTGAGCAAGTTCGGACAGCCTTTCAGCGGAGCCCCCGTAAATCAGTGAGAAGAGCCAGCAGGGAACTTCAGCTTGCTCCAGCAACTGTCTGGCGTGTCTTAAGGAAACGACTGCAAATGGTACCTTACAAGCTCAAGTTGGTCCAAAAGTTGAAGGACACTGATAAGTCACTTCGCCGTGACTTTTGCATTGCAATGCAAGAGAAGTTGGAAGATAACAGCTTTGATGACCGGCTTGTTTTTAGCGATGAGGCGACCTTCCATCTGAATGGCAAAGTTAACAAGCATAACACTCGCATATGGGGTACTGAGAATCCTCATGAACTTCTTGAGCACGAGCGAGATTCACCAAAAGTGAACGTGTTTTGTGCAATTTCCAAGAAAGGTGTCTATGGACCGTTCTTCTTTGAAGAGGCAACTATCACTGGTGAATCCTATCTCAACATGCTGGAAGACTGGTTAATGGCTCAGTTGGAACAAGCAGAATCTGATGACTTCATTTTTCAACAAGATGGTGCACCACCACACTGGAGTCTTAGAGTAAGGCAGTTTCTTAACACAAGGCTGCCTGGTAGATGGATTGGGAGATCTGGGCGAAGTGATGACGTTCTCATGCCCTGGCCTCCTAGATCTCCAGATCTTACCCCGTGTGACTTTTTCCTTTGGGGCTTTGTCAAGCAACAAGTCTATGTGCCGCCCCTTCAAAGAGATATTGACGAACTAAAGGCTCGAGTAACGGCAGTTGTGGGAACCATTGACGTCAAGATGCTGGAACGCGTTTGGCAGGAAATGGACTATCGACTAGATGTCTGCCGTGTGACGAATGGTGCTCATATTGAGCAACTTTGAAGATTCCCCACAAAACTTGAAACTTTAACCTTTCCAACGGTACCAATTTCATTTTTCAACTCCTAATAGTTTTTGAGTTATTAAATATCGTTATGTTCCCAAGACTTTTGAAACACCCTGTATAACTCACATTTGGATACCTAGCAGCTGTGTTCCCAAATCTATAATGATCGGTTAATTAGTTTCGGAATGAATTGTGTACATACAAACATAGCTAACTTTATATATAAAGATAAGCAGCTAAGAGAAAGAGTTGCCAAATCAGCAAGTAAGCCGAGAGAGAGAGAAAGAGAGGAAGGTGTTGATTACGTGACGAATGCAGGGAGGAAGAAACTGGCTATGTTGTCAGCCACCTTATGTACGAGCAAAGGGGAGAAGAAATAAGATTTCTAAACGTTTCGTTTAAGTTTATACAATTACATTTTTGATTAATAGTAAATAAACAAAAATAATTCAATGTGTAACTATCGAAGTTACGTTGACACGAGAAAAACACACACGCATGAACTTGTCTCATTATTTTATTAATATAGAAGATAGATAGAAGAAACGTCCAATTAGAAAATTGAATGAAAAATCTGATTTTTTTAAAAAATATAATGAAAAAATTAAATCACACCCGACACTTAGTAATAATAGTATTAAGTTAATTAAAGCAATGAAGCGGATATCGACACAAAGTTTTTAACATCAGCAGCAGCTTAACAGATCTGCTTGATTTTTCAATGTCAAGGTTAAATACAAAGTTATGGGCAAGGTAAAATTTGATGCGATGTTCGCATCTAAAAAATATATCTTTTACAATAGTGTCATCTGCATTTGGAATGTTAATACATCTTCAGGGAGCCAAAGTGATATTCGGAAATATGATACAGTTAAAACTCGGTTCATGAATGTCTCGGAACTAGAACAATTTGGATTTCGAACAAAAAATTTGGCAAACCAGAAGAATCTCTGATTGAAAGTCTGCAGCAAATGGTGTCCGGTCAAATTTGGTTCCTGATATCAAACTTAATCCGGAATATAACTTCCAGCGAGAGTTTCAGATTCCCTGTATTCAATAGTTTCATTTTTCCTATATTTCACTGGTAGCAAGTAATAAATTATGCATAGTATAAGATGTACTAACTCCAGATGGAGTTTGTTTTGAAAAAAATAATTTTTTTATATTTTCCCCATAAAAATCAAATCCCATATTTATCACGTAGTTTTCGAAAATAATTTATTTGAAATAAAAAACAAAAATTTTTATTATATTTTCTGGAAAAAAAAATCCACCTATTTAATTCCTTATTTTTATAAAAGAAATTATTTAAAATAAAAATTAGTACAAAACTTTTTCTAATTTTCTTTAACACCTATTTGATTACTTACTTTTAACCAAAACAGGAACCAAATCTGACTGGACACTGTTTGCTGCGGACTTTGAGTCAGGGATTCTTGTGGTTTGCCAAAAATTCAATTTGAAAATGCCTCGGTTTTCTGACAAAATATAAATTGTCAAACTATGCCTATGGCAACCGAAGCACACTGACTGATGAAACGTTAACAGTTCTGTTCAGGGTTGTCACTCTTGGTTTTTTTTTAATTCAGATCCGTTTTTTTTTTTAAATCAATCTGGGGTTTTATTTTTTTAATCTGGGTTTTTCTTAGAAACTATATTTTTAAATAGACGCTAAAATTGTTCACAAATATTACATGTGTAGTAAAATGGTCAAAATATACACTAAAATTTGTGTTAAAAAATCATAGTCAAAACAAAGTTTGGGGAAATAAGCTGAATTCATCTGGTGCTTGGGAACGAATTAATCTCTTTTACATTATTTTTAATAGGAAATATGATTCACTTTTCGAACAATTCTTCAGAAAAATTAGATTAAAAACCGAGGTTCCACTGTAAATACAATTCCGTTTGGTTGTTTTATTCCAAATCAATCCTTTCTGCAAGCTAACCATCATCATCATCATCATCATAATAATATTCAGTTTAACATCCGTTTTACATGCTGGCATGTCTTGAATGGCTAAATAAACTTCAGTCTATGTCTAACTTGTCCACCTAATTTCGGTCATTAATGTCCAACAGTCTTTGTTTTATCACCAATATGCAAGTACACTTTGGTCATCAGCAGGAGTGATCCTGAATGGGCTTCACACTCACCGGATCTTAAAGCCCAGATTTTTATTATCTGTGGGGTTATGTCAACGATAATATCTATCAAAAGAATCCTCAGATTATTCCCGAACTGAAGATGGCTACCACAACCACAATCAGGTGTACCCAGGTGTGCTCGTAACACAGAGGTTCATATTTAATGCACATCATTAAATGGCAAACACTGTTGGAATTATTTGTATTATAAGGACTACTATTCTCATCTTCGATGTTACTATTCTCGCAACGTTTCAGTCGATGTAACCTCCCACCTTCTTCAGGTGTGTTGTCAAACTCGGGAATCTTTATGGAATTTCGAAGAGAACCCTTTATTTAATCCACAGTGAGTAACTTGGTCCTGTTCTATCAACCATGACCGGATAGAAGTCCTAAGTAATTCATAATTGTATTCTTAATATGCCCGCACTGAGAATTGAACTTTCAACCTCCAGAAGACTATGACTTAGAACTGATTGCTACTTAGCAGTTATACCCATTGCACCACAGGTGTCTGCGGACATGAAGATTTCCGAGTTTGACAAGATGCCTCGAAGAAGGTTGTAGATTGAATCGGGTGAAACGCTTGAGATGAGAACAGTAGTCCGAATAATCTAAATTATCAATCCTCATCTAAAAAATTCCAAAACATAAAGACTGTTGGATATTCATAACTGAAACTTGGTAGACAAGTCAGGCATAGACTAAAGTTTATTTGTACCAAATATGGTTAGATTGCAGAAAGGATTGTGAATTTTACGGATGACATTGGGAGGGGGGGGGGCACCCTGTATTTGTAGATTAAGTTGTTTCGCATATGTATATTTTTGTAAATTGTCTGTAAACAACCCTGACAGCTACTACCATTCCTCCGGGTGAGAGTGGACCTAGGAGTAATGGCAACTAAGGAGTGACTCCCCACTCCCGGAAACTCCATGCAGCTGAATGTAGCTTAAGGTCATACCCAGGACCTTGGTAAATAAGAGGTAGAAGTTTTTAATTGGGTTAGGAACCACTGTTACGTGTTAGTTTATATGGTGGGATTGCTTCATTTCAAAGAACTTAATGATAACAGCCTGTATGCAAAAAAAGGACACAAAAGGGGGTTTAGAAATTCGGGGGAAAAATAATGGTTTATTTTTACTCTTTGCCCCCATGCTGTCAAGGGGAAAATAAAAATGAAATTTCATTTTTATTGTGTGTTTGCACATAAACACCTTGGAAATACCTTGAAAAATATTTTAGACTTTAAAGTTCACTTCACTATATAAATCTAGTGTAAAATGATCATTCACTTTTTGACCACATAGCATGACAGAACGGATAACCATTTTTATTTTTGTATTTCGAAAATTAAATGGTCTGCTAAAAATATGAGGGTGGAACGAACCTCCATCTGTATTTTTTTCAGCAGGCCTATAAAAAAAACCTTCATTAACCTCAACACTAACCCTAAAAATATGAAGGGAAAAAATGGGATAACAATACCGGATCAAAATATATATATATATATACTAGTTTTGTAGAAAAAATAAATTTATTTTTAAAAAAATAGAAATACAAAAAATAGTCACACGTCCTGTTCTATGTTATGTGATCAAAAACAGGTTGATCAATAATAATAATAGTCAAGAAATGGGTGATCATTTTGCACTATATTTCTATATATATATATAGTAAAGTGAACCTTTAATCTGAAGAGAAATTATTTTTTTTAATTTTGCCCTCTATTTATGTAATCATACAAAAAATAAAATCTTATTTTTATTTTTCCATTGAAAGCATGGGGTAAAAGGTAAAACTTTTACTGTTTGTTTAAAAAAATTCCTGAAAATTAAAATAAAATACTTAACAAAAAAAGTTATAATTCTATTGTTGCTTTCTATTACATAGTAAATGTTGGTTCTTCTAGGTAACAATTCTAATTTTATGTTATGTGAGCTTTTTTATTGAGTCAAAAAATTATGCTTCAAGTGCAAAATATGAACATTTTCTTTTAATTTTTCAATTTTCAAATCAAAAGAGTCTGACGGCCATTTTGAAGACTGAATCATATTTTAATCTGATGAAGTTATGTTTTTTTTATCAATCTATCTATATCTATGAAGAGAAGTAAAATTAGGCTGCCAAATCGATGCTTAAATGCAAGGTTCCGTCCAATTGGGTTGTTGAACACTGTTGTGACAGCCTACTCGATATATCCACTTGTAAAGACATAAATAGACTTTAATTCTCTTCTTTCCCCAATGGCTGCTAGATTAGCCACGTCGATTGAGGGGTTCAGACTTTAAAGTAAAAAGGCGACTTGGGTTAGGGGTTCGAATCGTGCAACTGTCAGAATAGTTATTTTCCACACTGATGATTCCCAGAAAAGGATGAAACATATGTATGTGGATAAGTATTTAAAAATATTTATCATAATATTGTATATCTGATTATATATATATATATATATATATATATATATATATATATATACTACTAAAACTGGATCTTGCTGGTCTGTTTGCATACTTGCCTCCATGCAGATTGAGTGACATCTCAAAGGAATTACGCTATCCAACAGATTAAAGAGATGGTTTATGACGTCATAAATGCTGATGTAACAAAATGATGACGTTATATATATATATATATATATATATATATATATATATATTTGGAAATCTTTTGGAATGCGTTTATTTTGTATAGCACTTACAAAATTTCTGATTTAAAAATATTTTATTTTATTTTAATGAGAATCTGCATTTATAAGTTTTATGATCCATTGCATGACTTAAAATAAATGATTATTGTAGAGTGGTGGTGTCTGCTGAGAGTGTTGAAACAGGAGATAGCCATTTTGCTGAGTCGGCCGTGTCTGTACGCATCTGACTTGAATAAGAAAAGGGTCAACATGAGTTTAAAGGAACACACCAACATCTTCTCTACAATAATATAAATATGCCTTTTTTTAAACTGGGACAAGAATACATGGACGTAAACATGTGAGTTGAGTTACTTGGTCGTTATATAATTCCAGTTGGTCTTGAGTTTATCCCCGTCTCTATGATGATGACGAGGAGACAGATAATGCCAGTCTGTCTACATTGAAATCTCGACTTAAACTCTTTTGTATTTGCTCGGGAAAATTTATTGGCAGTAGGCTTCCAGTGCACATGTCAGTGATGTGCTAATCACCTGTGTATCAATATGTTGACCAAATTACAACTTGAGATAACCTAAGATATTGTGCATACATGTAAACAAAGTGGATCTCTCATGTAACTGCTACATGTTGCTTCGAAACAGCTGTAAACAATAATAATACCTTCGTGTATGTTTTTTGAAACATGTTTTGAATTGACGAAATATATAATATATATATATATATACTAGACGACACGTCTTGACCCGGAGCGTCTACTTACTACCTCATGTGTCTTTGACTCATGTAAAACATTCAACATGATAAGACACTTACAAACTTTTTTCTGAAGGTTCGTAAAATTTTATAATTTTCAATAAACAATTGTTTGTTTTCACTAAAATTTCTTTGTCGATTGTCAAGAATTTACAGCAGAAAAAAGGGTGAAAAAACAAATAATCAACAAATAACTGTTACTAAAGGCAATAAAAGTTACTTCTCTACCTACCTGGATCATTTTTGGTGTATTAAAGCGCCTTTATTGACATTTAATTCTCTCTTAAATTTTTTACTTAGATTCTACAATGGCCGACGTCCGTTTTCCGGAAATAATCGAAGTTTGAATGGTGGGTCATTCGCCTTTTTGGATGAAAAACAAAACAAAAAAAATAAATATACAAAAATAACTGTTCCAAACGCAAAAAAAAATACTTTTCTGACTAATTGTAAGGAGAAAATGAGAGAGAAAAAAAAGATACAGACTTCGGTGGTTTCCGGAAACTAGACGCAGCCGGCGTCGCTATTGCGAAATCTAAGTTAAAATTTTAAGGACAATTTAAACATAAATAAAACCGCTTTAAAATACTTTAAAACACACAAAAAAAAATAATCCAAGTAGGTAGAAAAGTAATTTTTATTGCCTTTGGTAACAGTTATTTGTTGACTATTTGTTTGTTATTCTTTGTTGGAAATTCTTGACAATCGTCATTTCTTTTCTACACAAATAACAAGTTTGCATAACATCAAATTAGAATTGTATTTACAGAGAATTGTTATCCCTAGAAGCACCAACACATGGTTTAATATATAATATATTAAAAAAATGGTTATATTGAAGATTTCAGTTTTAAGACGGCTGCCATTAAAACAAAATTATCTAAAATAAATTAGTTCTAGTTTTATAACAATGTGGTTCGATTAATAATTTAGTGACCAAACAATACCGTAATAATTAGGTTATAATATTTACGCCATTGTTTGGTCATTAAATTATTAATTGAACCAAATTGTTATTAAACTAGAACTAATTTATTTAAGATAATGTCAGCCATCCTAAAGCTGAAATCTTCAATATAATCTAAACAATAATTTAAGTAAATATAATTATTATCGTAATAATATTTGTTCTGTTTTTGTTTTGTTTTTTCGAAAATGTCATATTTGGAATGCAGCTTTTGGGTTTAGACAATCTTGGAAAAAAGGGGCCGGTATATGATATTCTGGAACATGAGATAATACGAAAGTGGATAACAAAAGGAAAGAAAGGTTGGGAAACACTGCCGGTTTATACGGTGGGGTTGCTTAATGTAAAAATCCTAATTATAACAGCCCCAATCACAAGCAGAACGGTGCAGACGGGCAGCAGAAGTGACATCCTCTTTCTCAGGGACTTTTGGGTGCACATGCGAATCAGTTCAAGGTTCCGATTGGTGAACGGTGGATAACGAAGGGTATTTAGAACTTCCATGCCCATACCCCTCCACATGACAGCCTTTTTGTGAGAGAAAGTGTCGAACGTGAACTTGCCGTGGTAGCTCCCCATGCCGCTGGGGCCGACTCCGCCGAAGGGTAGGGTTTCCAGTGCAGAATGTAAGATGCAATCATTGATACAGACTCCACCACTACTGGTCTCAGACACAAATTTCTTGACTAGTCTCTTGTCGTTTGAGAAGACGTACAGTGCTAGGGGTTTATCCCGACTGTTGACATAGTCGATGGCATCCTGGGGGGATTCCACTGGCATAATGGGCAGTAAAGGTCCGAAAATCTCCTCCTCCATGATAGAGTCCGTCGGCTTGATATCCGTCAGTACAGCTGGTGTAATAAGCTTCTCTTTTTCGTCCATTTCCCCACCAAACTCTGGTTTCTTACTTTTTTGTAAAATCCCCTGTAGCCTCTTGAAATGGCGATCGTTAATGATCCGGCCATAACACTCGGATTTCCCGACGTTTTCCCCGTAAAAATTGATCACACTTTGTTTCAGGGCCTCGACGAGAGGTGCCTGGACTTGCTGCGGACACATGACGTAGTCAGGAGCGATGCAAGTTTGTCCGGAGTTCGAACCCTTCCCCCATAGCAAACGGTTAGCGACCGTCTGCAAGTCACAGTCCCAGTCGACATAGGCCGGGTTTTTGCCGCCGAGCTCCAACGTGACGGGCGTCAGGTTCTTAGCGGCCGCAGTCATAACAATTTTCCCCACATTACTGTTTCCTGTGTAAAAAATGTAGTCGAAGCGTTGTTTTAACACGTCTGTGGTCTCCGGTATACCCCCGAGGATAAGCTGTATGCATTCGGGGTCAAGGTATTTGTACACTAGCTTACGCATTAAATCCGCGGACGATGGGGCAAGCTCTGACGGTTTTAAAAGTACGCAGTTACCCGCAGCTATTGCTCCGACCAGGGGGAGTAGGACGACTTGGAACGGGTAGTTCCAGGCCCCTATTATCAACACAACACCGAAGGGGTCTGGTTTGATTGTGCACCTGTCTGCAATAAAGTACAGTGATCTGTTTACTGGGGTCGGTTGCGTCCATTCGGAAAGGTTGTTAAGGTGGTATACCACATCGTTCTTGAGGAAGTCGATTTCGAACACGGAGCTCTCGAATTCGCATTTGTTAAGATCCTTTCGAAGGGCCTCGGCTATGTCTGCTGCATTTTCGTCAATCAGGCTCAGCAGGGCGTGTAGCTGGCGACGACGCCATTGAATAGGCTTGGTCAAGCCACGTTTGAAAGAATTGCGCAAATTAGACACGATGTCGCTTACCGAAGACGACGAAGAAGACGACATGTTTTATGTTTTCGTGTTTTTGTTTTTTTTTGTGTGTGTAATTTCTTTTGTGTGTGTGTGTAATTTGTAATTTTCAAATTATTAACAAGAAAGACGAAACTATTATTTCTTTTTAAAAAGTATAATCAATATTTTTCAAAAAATTAAAAATTTTCTTTTCTTTCTTTTTTTTAAGATTAAAAAACAAACTCTTATCAGTCACGTGACGAGGTCAAAATCCGACTTCCGCCTCAGACATGACGTTGTTTTGTTTATATCTGTCACCAATAATTCTTAGGTTTTTATCGACATTAAAAATTGTATGCAATACACTCAACCCAAGACTTAAATATTACACTTTTTCCCTTTTAAATCAGCAGTAACAGCTTCTTCTAATAAATCGTTTTATTTCTTTTTCTTTTTTTCCAATGTAGGGGTTTCAGATGGCTAACTGAAAGCTTAAAAAATTGTTGTTTTTTATTTTTAAGTCAAAACTTGTGTTTATTTTTTATTATTATTTTAGTTTTCCCTTAAATTAAAAATAATTGACAGTCTTTTCTTTTTTTTTTAATTATTCTCGTGTAAAACCCTTTCAATTATTAGGGAAAAGTCATTTCTAGTAGTTTTCCTCATGTTTCGTTGACGTTCCGGATGGAAGAACCACTTTATATCCAAGGGAAATAACTCTAACTGACCACTTCCCTCCCCAGTAACTTCGGCTGGATGTGTAAATACCAGTCGAGAATTCGTTCTCAGGAACTGAGCCATTTCGATGGCCTTTTAATCTATCGGGCGGAGGTATAGGTCCTGGGTAGTCCGAGGAGGTGCACCCTCACAGGCTTTGTCTTCCCTCTTTGGTGTGGAGTAAGTTAATTGCTTACTGGTTGAGGCGCCCTGACCGGGGAATGCCGACGGGGCTGTCCAGGCTATTTTTGATAGGCCAGAGTGCTCCTTTTTTAGGGGCGCTGGCTTGACTCTCCCCCACCTTCCGGCCTTGTGCCACATATTCCTGCGGTGGAAAAGAATTAAATACATGACCTTTTGGCTAGGAAGAAAGTGTAGTATCTGTTCTGATGCTGCACTTAGTCTTTCTGTTTTCGGTCAATGAAGGAAAAATCTTTCTAGACTGAGGCAATTTTAATTTTTGTTCCAATCCACAGTGCTCCTTTTGGGAAGCGGGATTTCCCCTACATTAAAAACCGATCTTGTGTCTACCTCTGCTCTCGTGGGGAGGCAAGTAAATAGGCACTCTAACTAACGACTAATTTTTAACATTTTCTTTTTTTTTCTTTGTTTTGTGTTCTTTTAATGTATCATCTAATTTTTTCTTTAATTCCTCATAAATATCGATTGGACACAAAATGTTCAGAATATAGCAAAAAAAAACATGAAAAAATACTTTTTCAATTTTTAAAACTTTTCCAGTAATTCCTTTTAAATTAAAGACGAAAATATTTCATATGTACACAGTACTGTAGAAGCACCATAAAATCAGTTAGGGCATGACTTTGGCATTACTCTCAAACAACTTATTTTTACTTAAACCATGTTTTAATAAACAAAAAAAAACAAATAACATTAAAAAAACAATAAGTTGTACTTGTAATGAATGGGAATCTCGAGCTAGTCTCGGAAATAGCCGAAGCAGTTTACGATCTGAAAGCGACGACAAAATGGTAAACAAAGTAGACGACACTAAGCAGATTTTGCCCCTCAGAAAGGTCGAAAAAAAAAACTCCTCAAAACAAAAGAAAAGAATGTGGCTTTCAAATCGTAAACTGCTTCGGCCATTACCAGGACTGGCTCGGAATTTCCGTCAAAGTACTGCAATCTTCTGGATACCCATCCACAACAAGTACCCAATAAGTTATAGCAGGTTTCATCGTACACGCGAAACACCGAAATGTAAACTCATCCGGACAATAGTCGCCATCTTTATAAACACGTCAACAAAGAGGATGACTAAAGAAGAACGATAAATCATGTTCATAAGTTTCTAGTTTGTTAGTTAATAATGAATTTGAATTATCGTTCTTCCTTCGTTAACAGCTTTCAAAACATGTGTATAAAGAGGTCGACTATATTTTTCCGAGCGAGTTTACATTTCGGCGCTTCGTGTATCCAATGAAACTTGATATAACTTACAGTTGTGTTTGTTTGTTTTGGTTTAAGTACAAGTCTATTACAAATTTTTCAGTCGTATACAGACTACTTTTCTTAGAATGTGGAGTGTATGTATCCTAGTGTTCAAATAGTTACTGATTGATGCTAGTATTTATTTGAATATATATTAAATTACCATTTTTTGTTACATGCAAAAGAATGCATATATATATATATATATTGGTACAGAAAAATTAGTGCAACATTCGTACCGTCGGTTTCAAGCAGAGAAGGACTTAGCCATCTTGTCAACAGAAAATGAAGAGAGCCAGATGGCTAAGTCCTTCTGTGCTTGAAACTGACGGTACGAATGTTGCACTAATTTTTCTGTACCAAAATAAATAAATATTACGCTCTTAATTTTTAAATTTAATTCTCAATTAATCGAGCACTCTGCTGGGATTTTTCCTACTATATCACAAAGTGTATATATATATATATATATATATATATATATATATATATATATAGAGAGAGAGAGAGAGAGAGAGAGAGAGAGAGAGAGAGAGAGATTGAAACGGAAACAAGAGATTATGCGTTTCGGTGTCACTACTGTGAGCTGCTTCTTTACTTTCTAACACGCGTGTGTGTGTGTTGTAATCATGATAATGTATCTGGGGGTAACTGTCTTTTTTTTTCACTATATATCACATGGTTACAAAATAAGAATTTCAATAAATACTAACTTACCATCACTAAAACACAAAGTTACTATTACTAGCCAAAATTCGATTATATCCAGAATCCCAAGGGTTCTTTATGTCAAATCTGATACAATTCTAACCAATAGTTTTGGAATCTATAAAAGTTTATATTTTATTACTCAATAGGAGTTGTCACACCAGTCATTTCTCAGTGATTTAACGCTTGGTAAACTGGTGGTTTCCCTGGAGTCTGAGTGACAGCAAGTCTCCCCGGATTTCCAGGATAATATTCCAACGTGATGAAAAAAAGAAACCCAAAATTATTTATATATTCATCAACATTTCGTCTTTATTTCAATACTTCCTAAAGGTGACTGATTTTAAGAAATACAATATTTGAAAATATCTGGTGCGTTTGTGACGTGAAAAGAATGTTTTTGTTTGTTTTTTGTTTTCGTTTTTTTGTTTTTCAAACGAAACATAGTTGCTAGAATTCAAAACATGTGGTGCAATTATGGCTTCTTTAAAAACAATTATAGCGTGCAAAGAATGTTTTTGTCCTTTTTTCGAACAAACCATAACCGTTAGAATTCAAAATGATCGTTCGTTGGAAAAAAGAACAAAAACATTCTTTGCACGTCACAAATACACCAAATGTTTTCAAATATTGTACTTGTATGTTATTTCTTCAAATCAATCACCTTGAGGAAGTTTTGAAATAAAGACAAATCTTTGATGAATATATTAAATAATTTTGGTTTTTCCTTTTTCATTTCCTGGAAACGCGAGGATCGAATAAAAATGGTGTATTATCGGTGCCCGGAAAATTCGGCAATTTTGGCAAAGTAGGAAAATTCGGCAATTATGGAAGAAATATCGACTGAAAACAGATTTTAGAACCGTTCTTGCGAGGGATATAGTTGTAAATACGGGGCTACCCCCCCCCCCCCCACACACACACACCAATAAAGAACACTTCTTGTATTATCTTTTTGATACTTGTGTAGTTTACGAACCAGGTTATTTTTTAGATAAGATCTTCAAGTTAAATTCAGTTTTTACGATATCTTTTGTTTATTAAATTGTTAGGTGAAAGTACAGAATACTTTACAAAGTCCCTGCCAAATGGCTAAAGTGACTCAATCGCAGTCATATAAAAATAAAGAATAGTCTTCATTATTAAAAATAAGCATATAATTGTCTTCCCCTCCCCGAATACATTTTTTTTCAGTTTATTTTTATTGTTCTACTTTTCCACCCGCCGCCACCGCCGCCAAATGGCTCAAGTGACTAAATCGCAGTCATTTAAAAATAAAGAATAGTCTTAAATGTTTAGGATGGCTTTCTAAATAATGTTATTATTTTAACCCGGTTCGTAATTAAGTTACGAGATTAAATCCATCATAATGAATTTAGGTTTCTTCGTAAACAAGTCAGCCATTTTAATATTTTGTTAATATTTTTTTAAATATCAATTACTTCGTGTCGTTTCCTACTTTGTCAAAATTGCCGAATTTTCCTTTGCCGAGATTTCTGTTGCCGAATTTTCTGTTGCCGAATTTTCCTAACTTCGTATTATACGCCGACCAAGCTAATTTACACCGATAGAAAGAAGACGAGAGACATCCACATGATGTTTTAACACGTGTCTGTTAAAGCTTAACTTTTCTGCCAATAATTAATAGTAGCTCAACGATAACACAAACGCATATCGATCGCCGATTTTGTAAACGTCGCATTTCCTAGATAAACCTGTACAAGCATTACGGGCGCACGGTCCTCTTCGAGTTGAAATTGTGTTTAACATTTACAGTGTTCCGTACTTCGTTTATAATTAACTGAAATCAAATAAGACGTCATCTTTAAATATCAAAAGAAAAAAATATATATATTTGTTCAACTTTAGTGACTCCCAAACGACAACGTAAAAAGGTAAAAAAAAAGAAAAGATTTTTCACCTTCTATTTGACTAAAAAATATACCGGCATTTCACTCTCGGGTCTTTTTCGGGTATTTTTTTATAGAATCACTTGCCGTCTCCAAACCAGGCTCTAACATGTTGTTGTTGTTGTTGTTTTTGTTTTTTTTTGGGGGGGGGGGGACATTTCCAGATTAGTACCCAAGCTAACCCTAACGACGCCATGTCGATTTTAGCTCGGGTACTAATCTGGAGAAACACGTTTTTTCTACGTATTCATGGCCATTAGGGTTCCGACCTTCAGGCTAGGATCAAAGTGTACTATATGTTTTGTTCACGGCCAGAGGGTGAGAAATCTTTGTACACTGAGGCAATTTTAATTTTTGTTCCAGCTGAAATTGACTTTTAATGGTGCCGTTACTCCCACTGTGTGCACACCGTTTCCGTCTTTTTTTTTTTTTTCGTATTGCCACTCGGACTTAATTTTTGGGCTAAAGTATATTTTAGGGTAAAAAATTCATAGCACTGTCAAACATTTTGAACCATAATCATCATCCATTAAAAATATATATATATTTTTCAACAAAAAAAATAGTAATTTGGGGAAAAAAAATTTCAACAAGTTTTTTTAATTTTTTCTAGGATTAGTACTTATATGAACAAGTAAAAATACATTTAATAACATATTACAGTGTTTACATTTGATATTCTAGTTACTATCAATGCCGCAAATACGTCCGTAACACGCCAGGCGTGCTCGTATAGATAGGTGTGGAGCAAGGCTTCACTCGTTCCGCACTGTCGTCTCAACTTTCGTTTACCCAATGTAAAAACTGCAATATGTTATTAAATGTATTTTTTACTTGTATTTGTATGTGTGTAGAAAAAAATTAAAAGTTGTTCTAAACCTATTTTTCCCCCAAATTATTATTTTTTTGTTGAAAAAAAATCTTTTGTTAAAAAAAGATTGTATGAAATATGATTTACTATAGTTCAAAATGTCTTCTGAAAACATTTTCAAAAAATATTAATTTTTGATAGTGCTATGAGTTTTTTTACCCTATAATATACCAATTTTTGTATGTTCATTGTTCAAAAACACATTTGAACAGGGTACTTCTGCAGTTTACGGACGGTACTAATTTTAGATATAATTTTCAAGTTAATTTCAATTTTTACGGTATCTTTTGTTTATTAAATTGTTAGGCGAAAATACAACGTAGTTAACAACCACCCTCGCAATGTTAAGAATGGGTTTCTAAATAATAACGTTATTATTTCAGCACGGTCCGTAAACTGCAGAAGTAACTTGAACAGGAAGAATGAGCATTATAAAAGAAAGAATAATGCATGAACATTTGTATCGATTAACGTTAGATATTATTTCTAAAAGAAAAAGAAAAAAGTTGTTTTGAAATAGGAACATCGGTACTTGTGTACCGTTGGACCGAGAAAAAAATGTTATCTTTAATTTTGAAGAGTCAAATAAAGGGAAGATAACTAGTTTTCAACCACGCTTTATCTTAAATTGGATTTTAACGCTCTGAACTTGCAAGATATTTTATATTTAACCAAAGATAATGCCAAACTAAAAGACTTCTTGCAAGCGCACAGATTAATTTTCAAACAAATTGCTGAATTTTACCCAATGTAAAACTGTCATTTATTTCAAAAACTTTATTTCCCTTGGTTCAGGATTTTTCTCTTCCATTTACGTATTTTTCTATTTTTTTTCCTCCTTCTTGTTTGACAATTAATTTATTTTAATAAATCATTTTATTTTTCATTGGTGCCGAATGCGTTGTGGTTGTTTTATTCCTAAATTATCCTTTTACGTATACATTGTTTTAACTTTATTTTAGATTAATTACCATAGTCAAATCCATTTTAAGATAAAGCGTGGTTGACAACCAGAGTTATCTTCCCCTTATTTGACTCTTCAAAATTAAAGATTAAAAAAAAGGTTTTTTTACGGCCATACGGTACACAAGCACCGGAACCTTCGATAGCATATCCGAATAGCACAGACAGCTGGTAATTCAAAAGGAACCCGGGCAAGGCCTGATATATCTTCTGGCCTTTGGTTAAAAAAAAAAAAGAAGTCATTTTTTTTCACTAAATCTTGAAATTTTTCGATCAAATTTTATTCGTTGCCCCCACGCTGTCAATGGAAAATAAAATGAGATTCTATATTTTTCCGATCTTTTGCGATCACACATCAACAGCCTGGAAATACCTGGGAAAAAAAAAGATGTTTTAAATAATAAAATATTTAAAAGGCACTTCTGCATTCTTTATGAACCCGCAGCCGATTAAGAAATCGAAATTGAAGAGTTCCGTTTTTTTTCTCCAAGTACCATTCATTCAGAATTCACCGGAAGTTGAATTTACCGGGAGTTGAAGTAGAATTTAGTTTTTAGAAAATGGAGTTAAATGAGTTGAATCTTCGCGACATTGGTAATTTAATGAACCAGGCGCAAAAAACAATAGATTTTTTACAGGCACATCGCCATCCACAGGTGCCACAACAAATCATGTGGAAAACATGTGGCAAAAGGCCAAAATGCGTTAGAAAATAGAATGTGGCACCCACACGCAAATGGTGGAGTCTTACTTAATGGAATTTATGTGGCGGCAGAAGTTTTCTGCTAACCCCATGGAAGCCATTATAAATCAAATTGCAGAACTTTATCCTGTTCAATAAAAGAAAAAGGACAAAAAAATACAGTCCCCCCCCCAATGAAAACTTTTCATTTAGATAAAAAAAATCTCACCAAACAAAACTTTTCAACTACAATATATTTAAAAAAAAATAAAAGCAAAATCAATGTTGACCAAAAAATTCATTCCCCCCCACCCCAATCAAAACTTTACATTTTTATTTATAAAATTTTTAATTCATATAATAAAAAAAAACAATTGTTAATTGTTTCTTGTTACCCAAAAACAAATCAGTCTTGCATTTTTTTTAGGTTGTAAATAAGTCACTTCCGGTTGAATTACTTCCCTTTATTTTCAGTAGAAGGACAGAAAATCTGCGGGTTCATAAAGAATGCAGAAGTGCCATTTAAAATATCAGTGTTTTAAAGCGTTATTGGTAACCCAGTTCATGATAAGAGAACGACTAGCCATTTTTCTCGTATTTTCAAAATAGTTGCCATTTTTTTTTAAATTACAATTTGTTTTCAGAACTACTAGTATATTTTTTAATTTATTTTTCTTATATTGCTACTTCATTATTTTTTTATTTATTTTATTTTTGTTTTATTTTTATTTATTTATTTTTGTATTGCCATCCGAACTTAGGGTTGATGCTGGAGTTAATGACAGGCATTTTTTGTTATTGACAAAACTACATTGGCCGCGTGGGGGGATACTTTTTAATCTATTTTCCTACAAAATAACACGTCTGCATTTTGCAAGGAGTAAAGTGCAATACCTGTTCTGATGCTGAACGTTTCTGCCCTCGGTCAGTGAAGGAAAAGTCCTTCTAAACCGAGTCAATTTCTATTTTTGTTCCCACCCAGAGTGCCTCTTTTGTCGAGCTGGATTTTCTTCACATTAAAAACCGACCGCCTTTTGGCTAAGATCAAAGTGTAGTATCTGTTCTGATGGATACTGCACCCCATATTGGTATTGTCTTGTCCTTCGGGGCTTGATTTACGCCGGTCAATGGGTCTGTCCTGTGCAGTTCTAGGAGGTCCACCCTCCCAGGCTTTGCCTCCCCTCTTTGGGCAGAAGTAAGTTTATTGCTTACTGTCTGAGGCGCTCCTACCGGGAATGCCGACGGGGCTGCCCAGGCAATTTTTAATGGCCAGAGTGCTCACTTTCTCGGGCGCTCTTTTCAAACCCCACTTTCCCGACCCGATCTTGGGTCACATCTTACTTGTGGGAGTAAGATAAAACTGGCCTTGTGCCTAACTCCTGGGGAGGTAAATAAAAAAACCTTGTGTTGGCCTTTTGGCCAAGATCAAAGTGTAGTATCTGTTCTGAGTGATACTACACCCCTTAAACTGGTATTGTCTTGGCCTTCGGGGCTTGATTTATGCCGGTCTATGGGTCTGTCCTGTGTAGTTCTAGGAGGTTCACCTTCACACCTACCGGAGAATGCCGACAGGGCTGCCCAAGCAATTTTTAATGGCCAGAGTGCTCACCTTCTCGGGCGCTGGCTTTTCAAGTCCAACTTTCCCAACCCAACCATGGGTCACATCTTACCTTGTGGGAGTAATATAACATTGGCCTTGTGCCTAACCTCCTGGGGAGGTAAATAAAAAAACCGACCTTGTGTTTAACTCTGCCCTTGTGGTGAGGCAAATAAATAGGAACAAGTATGCATAAAAAATCGATGTGTAATGACTTTAGTAACAGAGGGTGTTCGGTAATGTACGTTTATAGCGTTCCAAATGAATGGATGCAAAGTAAATTAACTTTCGTCTTCTCTTTTCAGAAAACGTCAGAGTTTTATAATCTACGAGAAAAAACGGGTGAAATTGACTTTTAACGGTCGTCCCGAGCAATCTATTAATGTTCCCGATTAAACGTTAGTGTAAAAAATGTCAATGTTAAAAGTTATTAAAACACATGCCGTTCATTGATGCTATCACTAACCCTAAGTCCGAGTGGCAACGCGAAAAATAAAAAATTGATGTAATCGAACCGTTAAAATTCAATTTTGTCCAAAGCATGTAGGAATAAATAACTTCTTTTATTTTAATTTAAAAAAATAAATAAATAAATAATGAAAATAGAATTCAATTTAATGTTAATAAAAAAATGTATTCAGTTATTTCATATATTCTACTTTATTTAATTTCATAAATTCTTTTGCAATGGAAAGGGTTTAAAAACATTGGACAAATAGTAGGAGCAATTTCTTAACCACTTGAAATCAAAGGAGATAATAATCCATAGAGTGAATGTGGTATTGTGGTGTTTACTGAAGTGAAATTGATCGGAAAATTGTGAAAGAGAGAAAGGAACAGTGCTTGGACAAGTCGATCCGAATGAGTTTAGTTAAGAGTACGATATACTTGATTGGGCCCTTTATATATTTTTACTTTAGAGTGGCAACTTGTCATATCAAGGGAGGTAACTTATCCCAACTTGTTTTTTTCCAACAATTGATTTTAACAAAGACCACAAAAACAACAAAGACTTTTTTTTATTTGTTTTGAAATGAAAAACATTTTTATTGGTTAGCGAAAGGAAAACAAGTAAATGTTGAGATAGTATGCCTAAACTGTTACTTCATAAATTCGAATAAAATTAGTGTATAGGCGATAATATATATATATATATTATCGCCTATACACTAGTAATATATGTATAGTCTTGGAAGTTTCTCAACCATTAAAACTATATTTAAAAAAAAAAAAAAAAAACTTAAGTCCCAAGTCGTTCAGTGGAAAATCACTCATTTAAGTAAATTTAACTTTTTCAGTTATTATATTAGTTTGCTTCTAACATTATTTAAGGGATCCTCAGTTGTTTACCATGAAAAACTGTTTCGGGAATTTAGAAATATATATATATATATATATATATATATATATATATATATATATATATATATATATTAGAAGTTGGTCCTCTTTGAAAGCGTTGGGTAACTTGAATAAGAGATTTTATTTTGAAGCCAAAACGCATAAATATTTTTTTTTTAAATAAATATTTATTTATTTAAAAATCAACTTAGTTTCGACTGTATAAAGTCTTCTTCAGTAATAGTAACATTTTTCTTTTCTTTTCTTTTTTCGTGACATAATGTCAATGGCGTGATGTCATTAGAAAAATCTGCATGGTCTTGCAACAGCGATCTTTTTTATAAAATGTCTTACCAATGAGAAAGTGTGGGCACGCGTGTTAAATGTATTAAAAGTTGGTCTTCTTTGAAAGCGTTTGGTAATATATATATATATATATATATATATATATATATATATATATATATATATATATATATATAATTAGGGCATAGTCAACATTTTGAAGTTAAAATCAATTTAGTATTACATAGTAACAGGGGAAAAAGACGTTTTAACACTTTTTTCGTCTTAAGCGATACAAAATAAAAATCATGACTCCATGAGTAATAATACAATAATTTTGGTTCTTTGATAGAACAGGGGCGCATTAATATGAGAGCTTATGTATGCGCACCGGGGTGGAAATAGGTACGTATATAGTATCGCACCAGGGCAGAGATAGGTATGTAAATAGTATGCACATCGGGGCGGGGATAGGTACATATATAGTGTGTGCACAGGGACAGGGATAAGTATGTATATAGTATGCGCACTCGGGCGGATGTAGGTACGTATATAGTATGCGCACCGGGGCAGCGATAGGTACGTATATATTATGCGCACCGGGGCGGCGATAGGTACGTATATAGTATGCGCACCGGGGCGGCGATAGGTACATATATAGTATGCGCACCGTGCCGGGAGTAGGTACGTATAAAGTATGCGCACCGGGGTGGTGATAAGTACCTATATAGAAGGCGCAGACAGAGGTGGTACTTTTAATAGAAATATGTCATACTTTTGCCCTGGGCAACGGAAGAGGGATGGTGGGAAAGAGACAGCTTTCACAAAAGGAGACAGTGGCGGTGAAATGGGGCGACCAGGGAAGAGAAAGGTAGAAAGATAAAGAGACGGCTATAGAGAGAGGGAGAGAAATAGAAGTTTGAATATAAAGATGTTACACACGCTATTTTTCTTCTATTTTGTGTTTGTATGACCCCGGCAACGCCGTCTAGCTTTGCTAGTACTAAATAAATCTAACCCTAACGACGGGTCCTAATCTGAAGAAGCACCTAGATTTTAACTTGAAATTGTTCCTCATATAATTTTTTTTTTTTTAATCGCCTATACAACAATTTTTTTAATCGCCATTCTGTTTGGTGTTTGGATCTCAACATTTATTTCTACGTATTTTTTTTATCAAAACTTATTTTTAGATTTTTTTTTGCAACAATTGAATTTTATTTACAAAACCAAAAAAAAATTTTTTTAGTTTGGAAATGTAGAAAATATTTGGCACTTGTATTGATCGGGTACACGAGCAGAAATTTATTTTAAAAGAGTTCCAATGGTGTAAGCGGCAGATAACTCTCTTTTTTTAGTACGCAATTTCTCCGAAAATGGAAAATATCCATTTTTTTTTAAATAAAAAGTCATGCAAATTCAATTTATAGAATATTTTTCGAAGATATAACAATTTGAGAAAATTAACAGTATATTGATAGAACATTTATTAAAGAAAATAGAATTTGGGAAAATCAACCGTATAATTTTTCATTTCAAAACCAACAAAACGAACAGTCCTCTTGTTTGGATTAACAGATTTTTTGATTTTTTTTATAGTTTAAAATATTAAATTATCGCAGAAATTGACAATTTGTGAAAATCAACAGTATATTGATAGAACATTTATTGAAGAAAATCAACAGTACATTTTTTTTCATTTCAAAACGAACAGCCATCGGTTTTGGTTTAAAACATTTTTGATTTTTTTTTTTTTTACGTTTATTTTCGGAGAAGCTAGAAATTATGTACTTAAAAAAGAGAGTTGTCTGCCCCTTCTTACACCATTGGAACTCTTCTAAAATAAATTTCGGGTCGTGTACCCGATCTATACAAGTGCCAATTTTTTTTTATTGGTGAATTACAAAAAATATTAAATTTCAATAGCCAATGAAGTTGCATTTTAGTGTTGTTTTTCAATAAAAAAAAACTGTTGTCTTCATTTCCATTTTCAAAATAAATCGAAAAAAAATTTGTTGATTTTGTAAATAAAAATCAACTGTTGAAAAAAAAATCAAAAATAAGTTTAGATAAGTTGAAATTACAAGTTACCTCGATGGACTAAGAAAGACGTCTCCCACATTTCATCGTTATTCATTTGTATTCAAATGAATTATAATAATGGGGATTCTCATCAGTGATAGGGTGAAGGGGAAAATAAACCCGTTGAGGGGAAGGCTCTCTACAAACTAATGTACAATATATTTATGTAGTAAAACTTCTCAGTGGAAATGATAATGTCACGAGAAGGATTTTCCTGTCCGTTCGCTTTCTGGTTAGTTTGAAATATTAATCAAGTCCCCTTAATTTGGGAACGGAATTATTGACACCGATTTTTTTTTTCTTTATATATCCGTCTGTTTGGTTGGGAAGCAAGCAGAACAAGACATCTGTGAATAAGCGCTTTCATATCGGCCGCACTTTTCATCAATATCATTTCCAATTCACTGTTCAGACGATCCAATTCGTTCAAAATAAACTGCTTGAGGCTCGTGATGCTGATCACCATCGTAGTGGACCAAAATGCCATCATCATTGTAAACGCTTGTCATTTCCATGTTTCCATATTTTGCTTGAAACTGGTTGATCTTTTCGATCATATCGCGGTTGTCGTCTGTGCATTTCTCAATAATGCCCCTGAGCGGCTCGGTGTTATCAACCGATATAATCATCTGAGTTAGCAACAGGGCAAATAGATCAATCGGGCATTCGATGTCTTCCATTCCACCCTTAATCGCGGGGATATAGTTCGAACAGAACAGCTTCATGTTCTCCAAGTCTCTTTCACTGATGTTGTTAGCCAAATCCAAGAGAAGGAACCTCAATTGCGTGTGGGGATCGTTTTCCATTCTCATTCACAGCTTAAAATACAGGAAGTGTTTTAAAGTGAAACTAGCAACTCACTTAAGAAGAGCGTGCTTTGTTTCACTTTTTGTAAATTCTTTCCTATACGTATATATATTACAAAAAAAAATAATAAATAATAAATGTGAACCCTTGGGTCACCCATTGAGCTCGAGTTAAATTTTGAATCAGGAAAAAATGAATTTGCAAAGACAGTTAGATATCTTCACTGAGTCTCTCCCTCTCTTTCTCTTTCCCCTTCTCTCTCTCTCTCCTTCTCTCTCTCTCTCTCTCTCTCTCTCTCTCTCTCTCTCTCTCTCTCTCTATCTTAAATAATATTACTACTAGTAGTGATATTTACTTTTGTTTATAATGGACAATTCAAATTTCGAGTTTTATTATATTTGACTGTTACTAGAAGAGAGAGAGAGAGAGAGAGAGAGAGAGAGAGAGAGAGCAAGAGTGATAGACACTATGAAATAAGAGCGAGAAGGCAAACAACATACAGTGAGAGAGGGTGAAAGTGATAGACAGAAACTTAGTACAAGGAGTGCGAAAATATGTTTTAACATATACTTTCTATACTTTATGTATACCAACCTCTTCCAATTGAAAGTTTGATGATTGTCAACTTACAGCAACAGAGCATATATAAGTAAACACAATTTTGTTAAATTCCGAAGGCTAAGATTTTATTTATCTCACGAAACATTTTCAAAGCAGTCAATCTTTGGTGCAAGTTTTTAAGAATTCGTTTCCTATATAGGGGGACCAACTAACATTAGTATGTCAATATTGGATGGCTGCTTGCCTCGTTGATAGGAGCCATAAGAAAAATCTATTGGGAGTTAATTTCTTGGTTTTTGGAAATTTGTTTTCTATGTCACATCATAATGTATTATTTTTCAAACAGAATTTTTTTGTCCTTTCTGAAGAGTTCAAGGAAGACAGATCCAATATTGACATACTAATATTGGTTGGTCCCCCTATCAACAAAACGAATTCGTATTGAAAATGTTTCATGAGATAAATAAAATCTTGGCCTTTGGAACGTAACAAAATCTTGTTTACTTATATATATATATATATATATATATAGCTTTACGCGCTCCACTACTTTTGGAGTCGGCTCCTCTCATGCTCCCCATTTTCAAAAAGGAGCCGCTCCTGCTCCAACTCCTATAAAAAGGAGCGGCTCTTTTTCAGCGCTCCATAATGAAAATGTACCTTCTTTCATACACCTTTTATTCTTCCAATGAATGGTCGAAGGATAGGGGTGGGCGTCAAAGGATCTCATCGATATGGGTTGGGATGTCACTTTAAGTGTAAGACCGTAAGATAATATTTGACAAAATCTCGCTAATATTTTGAGAGTTATAGAAGAACATGTCGGACGAAGTATAGGATTATACGTAAATTTTCGTTTCCTGAGGTCTAAAATAGGAATAGAAAAATCCCTGAAGTATTTTAAAACAATTTTAATTTTCATTACATTAACAACCTATTTTTTCAGGAAAATTTGACCCGATATTTTTTCTATTTATTTTGGAAGGGAATTTAGATTTGTTTAAGTAAATAAAGTTTTACTTTTAAACATTATCAGTGATTATTTTCTTTTTAAAGAAAACATTTATCTGGAAGAGGAGAGACAGCCAGGGCAATGTTAATCGTTGTGTTGTTTAATATTTGTTTGTTTTACGAACGTAACTATATTGTATAATGTATATTATTATTTATAACAGAGAAACGCGCAAGTACTTTCAAACAAATTTATCCATTTTTTCTATAGTACAATTTGATGCGAAAAAAAACCAAATGAAGTTTATTTTTTAAAGATTGAATAACAAAAATATTTTCCATAAGTTTCCCAAAAAATATCAATAAATTGTCAATAAACAATTCAGAGATCCATTTAATGTCTTAAAATTTCATACAAAATATCTGGCCTAGACCTTGGGAGTTGAAACAATATCTGGACAAATGCCCCCCCCCCCCTCCCCCAAAAAAATTAACTGGAGCAAGTTTTCCTAGGTCGGACAAAAAAATTTATTAAAATTAAAAATTGGAAAAAAAAGGTAAATCGTCTATATTTGAAATCTCTAACAAAAGCAAACTGTTTATAATTTTAATATTCGATAATAGATTTTTTAAGATAAAAAAAGATATCTAATCTACTTTCGGTTCTAAAGAACAACAAATTAGTCAGAAAGTCTAATAATTTGCCTTTTTAAATTAAAATTTAAGATATTTTCCTTAATTAAATTAAGTTTAAACATTGGTTGAATTGTAGAATAGGGGCCGCTGTTTTCTTTCGCTCATTTCGCTTGGTATTCACCCAAATTTAGGCTAAAACTGATTGTTGGTCTTAATTGTATTTTGGTTCTGAAATAAAATTCTCATTTACTTTTTAAAGTGTTGAAAATCTAACTTTAATTCCAGGTTTTAATCGCTGGCGGCCATGTTGGCTTTTATTGTTTTTTTTCTTGGACTAAAGATATTTTTACTGCTTTAACATTTTATTACACACAAAAAAATTTCTTTTTGTGGCCAATCAATAATGGCAAAGCTGTATGTTATCACTGGCAAAGCTAGTTACTTTGTTTTTGTTTGTGAGTTGTGTTATGTAAATTTTTCTAACACGGCATACATATTCTCTAATTTTCTCTCTCATCTTGGCATGTTGAATTGAATCGTTTTCTTTTATGCCAAGGTATTTGTATTGTTCCTGTTCTTCAAGGTCTTTGATGTCAGTATCTTCATCAAGCTGTATCTTTTCTGTTTGCATCTTTTCTCACCTCTGAGATAGCACTTGGCACATTTGTCCAGCCAAACTTCATTCCAATATCTTTGGAGAAGGTATGGACAACCTGCAAGAGTCGGCTTAAGTCAGCATCTGAACTGGCATACAGCTTGAAGTCATCCATGAAGAGCAGGTGGTTGACTCTTTTGTTTGGGTCTTGTTGGCAGCCCTGGCTCAGACTGTAGGTATTTCGGCATTTGTCAGAAATTTACTTAGTGGATCTATCGCCAAGCAAAAGAGTAAAGGAAATAAGCTATCTTGTTAAAAGATTCCTCTTCAGATCTTGACGTCAGGAATTATTATTGTTCCATTAGTGTTGTTTGCCACATCTTTATATGTACAGCCATGGTTTTCAAAAAAAAAAAAAAGAAATCGTAATTAGATTTCTACTGTATTTCTTTGAAGTTCGGCTGGTTTGTAGCTAGAATTGAAACATGTCTGCAAATGTGTAATTAAATAATGTTCGTATAAATCGAAATCTTTATAACCATTATATATATATATATATATATATATATATATATATATATATATATATATTTTTTATATAGATATTTTTATTTTTACCTACAGACATGTGTATCATGTGTACGCAATCTTCAGTGTAGGAGATTATAATTACTGCTGCTCGAAGGATTCAAACCCAGTCACAAAGTCACGTTTGACTTTGCAGCCTGGTATTCAACCCATTGGCCACCATGAATTACCATGGGAAAGAAGATAATTAAATTCTATATAATGTTGAGTCGGCAGACATACACAGTAAGCTAGTCATAACAGTGTTCTTCAACGGAAACCGGAACTTTGCATTATTCTGAGATTGACAGCTTATTAATAAATCTCTTAAAAATGCCTTGCCCTTGTTGAAAGGGGGCGAATAACAATATTTTTTATATAAATATTTTTATTTTTACCTACAGACACATGTGTTTCATGCTTACGCAATCTTCAGTGCAGGAGATGATAATTACTGCCGGTCAAAGGATTTGAACCCAGTTACAAAGAGAGAGAGAGAGAGAGCTTAATCGATAAGATGACTTTTCAAAACAAATTGAATAACAACTTTTTTAGAGAGGGGGCAGGGTTCTTCTACCTCCACCTGTTTAGTTTATTTTTAAATAGATGTTTAAATATTTTTTAAATAGATGTTTAAATAATTTTAAATCTTCAGTACAGGAGATGATAATTACTGCCGGTCAAAGGATTTGAACCCAGTTACAAAGAGAGAGAGAGAGAGAGATAGAGAGAGAGAGAGAGAGAAAAAGGGAGAGAGAGCTTAATCGATAAGATGACTTTTCAAAACAAATTGAATAATCACTTTTTTAAAGAGGGGGCAGGGTTCTTCTACCTCCACCTGTTAAGTTTATTTTTAAATCTACAAACCAAAGTTCACTGAGTTCAAAGTTCATTAACGCTGATAGAGTAGAGCAGAAAATAACTTTCCTTTCTCTTGATTTATTTCAAAACAGCAGCCGATACTTTTCAAATTCTGCTGGTTTGGTTTAGTATCCAGATAATCGCAACACCGATATTTTTCTACCTCTATATATTATTCGAAGTGGCTAAGTTGCCGTCTACGGTTGACTAGACAAACCTGCTTTTAGGATTATGTTGCCGTCTCAGGCACAGCACACCGGATGAGCGAACGTGAAAAAGATACTAGCTTGAAAAGGCTACCCTATTTCTCTCTCCGTTTGTTCGAGCAGTCTTTTAATAGATTTAAGTTAAGGTGAATTAATTATTCTAAAGTTGTTGTCCCAATAAACGAGTAAAAGATTCGAGCTGATATAAGCTACTCTTTTTCCTCTTTCATTTTCTTTTTCACTTCTTCCTCAGCAGCTTACAAACAATATAAAACAAAGTATAGAATTTTAGGGTTAGGGCTGGGTTATGGTTAGGGTGAAAAGAAAAGAAGAGGAAGGAGTAAGCCGAATGAACGGAGAAAGAAAGAGTAGCTTTTTCACGTTAGCTCATCTCGAGTGCTATGCAGCATAAGGCTAAAAGCAAAAGCAGTTTTGTCTATTTAACCTTAGACAGCAACAGAGCTAATTCGTGGCTCTGATAATAGCATGGTACCAAATTGATGGGCTTTTGAAAGGTGAATTTGGGACACTGAAAACGTGTGGTGAACCGAGACGCGATCAGAACGAACGCCAAAAAGCAAATGGCTTGAATTGCTACCCTCTTTCTTTCCCTGCTCTGTTGGGATACGCTCTCCTCTTCAATTCCCAAAAGCAAGGGTTCGTAACAGAAATGTGTTGACTCAATATTTTCCAACCAATGAATATCGTTTCTAAGCCAAAATCTAACGTCCATGTTAAATTGGTAAACCGACGCGAACTCCATAACCCCTATAAGAACGAGGAAATAAGCAGAGTTCTCCAGACAGACCAAAGAGATGCACCTCTAAAAACACACACAAGAAATACGCTCTCCCTCTACTCCCAAAAGGCTGAGGCAACAAGAAGAACAGGACACTTCAAAACTCACATACAAGCTTTCCTTGCCTTGCGCGCATCTACTCATACAATGACAAGAAGTCAGGCGAACAGAAGCAAACTACTTTTAAGGACGAGGCCTCTTTAAGAGATTTAATAACAAGCTGTCAATCTAAGAATAATGCAAAGTTCCGGTTTCCGTTGAAGAACACTGTTATGACTAGCTTACTGTGTATGTCCGCCGACTCAACATTGTATAGAATTTACACTCTAATAAAACTGGGTGCTTAATATATGAAGAAAGAAAAGATAGAACACTTAGGACCGATAATTTTTGTTTTTGTATTTTTCTTGTCAGTTGAGACGATCCACTTTATCAAGTAATCATAGAACACACAGTAACAGAACAAGGTAACCTACTCACACACACAGTATCAGATTACCACTTACAACAAATATAGATATACACATCTGTAACATCAGAAAATGAACACTTTCTAACAAAGAACACGCGTTGTATAAACTTTACCAAGGAACATTTCTTCACTAAAACTAACTTTTATATTCCTGTAAAATTGTAATTCTATAAATGTTTTGTCTAAAATAATGTTTTCCTTCATTCATTTTTTTTTTTTCATTCATACACTCTATTCATGTTAAGCAACTTCGCCATAATTGGTTAATAAATTAATAATGTTTCCATCGCTTTGTCATTCACCAAACCCCTTTTCATGCTGCCATATCTATCCTTCACCATAATTGGTACCCCGAACGTTCGGTAGGCACTCACTATACATGTACATAATCGAAAAATGGTCTCAAATCCACCAAGTCTACCTTTTCTTTCTTCGTGTACATTCATTTTTAATTATAAATAATTTTTAAGAAGACAATTTTTCTCTTTAATTTTCATTTATAAAAGACTTAAGTTAAAGGTGATTATATTATAATAATGAAATGATATTAATTGCTTCAATGCACAGATCTTTAAAAAAAAAAAGATTGGTCTAGTCGAATTTAAATATCATTTTAATTAATTTAATAAAACTGGGTGCTTAATTAATGTATATGAAGAAAGAAAAGGTAGACCGTGGATTTGAGACAATTTTTTTCGATTGTGTAGGTTTTCAGCATCCCAAATTCACCTTTCAGAAGAGCAGCAATTTGGTACTGTTCTATTACCAGAGCACTGCCAATTCCAGTATTATTCGAAAAATAACATTCACCGTTTTTCTAGCAGCTATTAACATAACCTCCACCTCCTCCAACAATGAGATTATACTTGTTTTAGGTGATTACATGTAAACAGCTGGGAAAACTTGACAGTAAAAATTCAAATTTATTTTAAAATTTAGAGTGGGGATCAGTTTCGCATTTAACGTGAAATGATCACTCATTTCCGAACCACATGGCGGTAATCTCCCGGACCAGATAGCGTTTTTAAATATATATAACCAAATTTATTTTTAAGAAAGATAAATGTTGTGTGCGGTCGCGGGGGAGGGGGGGGGGTTAACATTAAGTTGTTTGAGAATAAAGTGCTTATCCAGAATTACCGAGACATTTGAAAAAAAAATAATAATAAAACAAACTGAGAAATATCTGTTTACGTGACGGAATTAATATATACTCTACCAAAAATAACGTAAATTAATAAAGTAGTATTTATTTTATAAAAGCAAAGAAAATTTTATCGCTAAACGAATAAGGTTGAAATATCGGCGCCATATTGGTCATATTTAAGGGAGATAATTTAAACTTTTGCAAACTAGAGAAATAAAGTCTGGAATTTTGGGTGTTATCTCCCTTAGCTCCCTTGAATATGGTCAATAATGGCGCTGATATATCAACATTACCCGTTTACCGATAAAATTTGAGTTTCTTTTATGAAATAAATCTACTTTATTAATTTACGTGATTTTTGGTAGAGGATATATTCATTCCGTCACAGGTACATACATCAAACCGATATTTCTTAGATTGTTTTATTTATCTTTTCCAATGTCTCGGTAATTCTCGATAAGCACCGAGAATAATGCCGACACTCATTTCACTAAAGAATAATTGGGTAACTGAAATAGGAACTAACACCCCCCCCCCACACACACACACACACTAATCAAAGAAAAAAGCAAAATGAAAGTAAAAATACTCCCGAGCAACGCCGGGTCGATACGGCTAATAACATATGCTTTTAGATGGATTCGTCCGCCAATTTACTTTCACATCATTATATAATTCTAAACGACAGCAAAACATGTGTTCCTTGGTATTTTTCCATCCTATCAACTTAGGACCGATAATTTTTGGTTTTTTTTTGTATTTTTCCTGTCAGTTGAGACGATCCACTTTATCAAGTAATCATAGAACATTTATTTTTTTGTTTTTTTGTTGTTTTTTTTTTGACATTTAAGAAATAGAAAAAACGTTCGAACTAAGTGCGGATTAAATTGTTTGCTTTTAATGCATCCAAAGTCTTAATAAAATTATATATATATATATATACATATAAATATATATATATAATTTATTTGAAAACTATGTTACATATTTCAGAAACGTACCGTGGTTTCATTCAGATGGGCTGACTTTTTATATTTAAAAAAACATCTATGCCCAGTGGAATAGTCAGCGTACTGAATGAGATCAAACCACGGTGAGAAATGGCGTTATATCGATAAAAAAAAACAACAAAAAAACGATGCATTCCTGGAAAGTCTCTCTGGAAAAAATATAATTGAGTTTTATTTTATTTATTATTTATAGTTTTGTGTTTTAAGAAGGTTTTTATTTTATTCTACTAATTGTTTTATTTATTTATTCATTTGTAGTTTTGTATTTTTATTTAAAGCGTTGTTTGTAGATCGTAGGATATTACCGGTGTCTTGAAAAGTGAAAATGCAAAGGGGTGGCGGCGTTTAAATTCGCCGTTTAAAAGTTGAAATACTGAAATATCTTTTTGATGGTGATACCGGATTTAATTCATGTATCGGATTTATTATTTATTTTATTTATCGTTTTGTCTTTTAAAGGTTTTATTTTGTTTGGTGTTTTATTTACTTATTTATTTATTTGTAGTTTCGTATGTTAAAAGATCGTCTCGAAGAAAACGAAAATAAAGGGAGCTGGTGTCTAAATATACCGTTAAAAACGGTGCGCTGTTGACGTGTCCCTTTTAAAATAAGTACTGGGTCAGGGTTAAAATAATATATGGGTCTTAATCGTAATTGAGTTATATTAAAATTGATTTAATTATTTATGATGGATGTTGTCTGTTTTACTGCTTCAAAATTGTGTTTATATTTAGTGATAACTGAGTGGCATCATTTATTGATTAGGCTCTGGGCAGGCTTGTTCTCCGTTTCTGCCTCATTTATAAGACAGTCCTGTCCAAAATGTTTGGCCAGTTTTGTGATAGAGGTTGTTCTGCTTGCTCTGGTTTCTTGATGTTGGCATACCATCATAAGGTTTGGGTTCTGGGAGCTCATCAGATATTAGCCGGTGCTCATAATAGTGGCTAGATGTTGATGGTCAATTTCTGAGAGACCCATACCTCCTGCTCCTCTTGGGAGATACAGCATTGGTAGACACTGGTTTCTGTACATTACCTGCGGTTTAGTGTCTAGTCTATTAATGTCCTTTTGTGGTCAATCAATAATTTCAAAGCTGTATGTTATCACTGGCATAGCTAATTGGTTAATGGCAGTTACTGTTTTTATTTGTAAACTGTGTTTTGCAAATATTTCTAATACTACGTATATATTCTCTACTAATTTTTTCTCTCATCTTGGCATGTTTAATTAAATCGTTTTCTTCTATGCCAAGGTATTTGTATTGTTCCTGTTCTTCAAAGTTTTTGATGTCAGCATCTTCATCAAGCTGTATCTTTTCCGTTTTGATCGTCTTCTCAGCTCTGAGGGAGCACTTGGCACATTTGTCCAGGCCGAACTTCATTCCAATATCTTTGGAGAAGGTATGGACAACCTGTAAGAGTCGGCTTAAGTCAGCATCTGAACTAGCATACAGCTTAAGGTCATCCATGAAGAGCAAGTAGTTGACTCTTTTGTTTAGGTCTTGTTGGCGGCCCTGGCTCAGGTGGTAGGCACTGCAGCATTTTTCAGTAATTTACTTAGTGGATCAATCGCCAGGCTAAAGGGTAGAGGAGATAAGCTATCTCCTTGGAAGATTCCTCTTCGGATCTTGACATCAGGGATTTTTATTGTTCGATTAGTGTGTCTTAATGCCATTGTTATTTGCCATATATTTATATGTACTGCCATGGTTTTCTTGATAAACGGATAGTTCAAGGCAGCGCAGAAGCCACACTATCATATGTTTTTTGTAATCGATCCAAGCAATGCTTAGTTTCTCTGTTTCTTCATACAGTCCTCAAGGATGGTCTTATTGATCAACAACTGATCCTTGGTGCCTAAACACTTCCTCCTGCACCCTGCTTGTTCTTTTTCCAGGTACGCTCCAGGAATTTTGATGGGGATCTCAAGTGGACATTTTTTGGTACTTATGAGGGCTGCTATTTCTGATGTCATATAGTCCAGCTCAGCCTCATTGAACATGCTCATGTTGTTATACCTTTGGCAGGTTATTTTTGAAGATGAAACATTTCTCTTGCCTGGACAGAAGTGGAAGAATATTTCCCTTCAGGTCTCTGTCCTCTTTTTTTGTTTGGTATATTTTTCTTGAGCATATTTCATAGCCTATAATAATGTCCACTTTTCTTCCCTCTCCCATCTAGACTCTTGTCTCCATCTAGTTTCTTCTTCCCTGATGGGAAGGTAGTATTTTTCTGCCTCCCTTATGACTGCATTTTTTATGAGGGTGCTCTCATCTTCTGTTATATATATATATATATATGCTCATCTGGGAAACAACCGATTGTAGGTGGGCAACCGGTGTATTTTTTCTCTTCAGGGAGGGTAGACTCTTATCTTTTCCGCCAGGATTTCATTGGATGTTTTGCTCCACTTTTCAAATTTTGAGTAGTGGTAGCAAAACAATAGCACCTTCTTTTGTGCAACAGTCCATGGTTGGGCTTTTAAGCCTCTTGTTCCTTTTTTTGTTGCTGCATATGATGGAGATAGGGGGTCAGGACCTTTTGTCTCAAGGCCTGATGGCTGACCCTGGTTAGCCTCTGTCATGGCTGGAGCAACATTTTCAGAGGCAGGAAGGTTTACACCATTGCTTACATCTTCCTGCCTGGTGTATGAATGGGTTGATGGGCCTTTTGTATCCTGGGTGCCTAGTATTTACTTTTGTTTTTATTCATATTTTTCTATCATTTCCTCATTGTCAACGGCTTCTATTTTGATATTCAAAGCTGCCCTCTATTAATAGAGGGGGTGCTCCCTTCCACATTCCGGGGGCGTGCTGGATGGCTTGAGGAGACAGCACACCATTTTTTTTAATATTTGGTCAAGGTTTACTTAAAATGGGAAGTATCTTCATGTCAGGGTCTCTGACAGGCCCCTGTACAGAGAGACTGAAGACACCCGAGGGTGGTGTCTAGTAGGCATTCAAGTCCTTCCCTTTAT
Organism: Sepiola atlantica; assembly: GCA_963556195.1. Taxonomy (NCBI): domain Eukaryota; kingdom Metazoa; phylum Mollusca; class Cephalopoda; order Sepiida; family Sepiolidae; genus Sepiola; species Sepiola atlantica. The sequence goes on along the minus strand of OY744525.1, from coordinate 81,567,043 downwards.
ACCACTGTGTCCCATTGTACATTCTAAAATATTGTTTTCTACCCGGTCTGTACTGATATGATGTATCAACTAACCCGTTTTTGTTTCTAATTTTCTGCATAATTAGTGCGGTTGAACTCTAAAGCCTTGATGCTGTCTGTATACTTTTAAATTAGTGCTGATGATGAGATTCCATATTAATAATAAAAATAAAAATATATCGTATCAGAAACGATCGTACACATACTAGCGTTATGTTGAATTCTTGGAGCGCAAATAAATGATCATGTAACAAATTTTACATTATATCTATAAAAAAAAAATGTTGAACTACCAATATCCTTATATATATATATATATATATATATATATAGGACACCACACACTTCCTACAGATTCTACACAGGATAACCAACATACCCAACAATGCAATTCTCGTCACAATGGATGTATCCTCACTCTATTCCAACATTCCACACGAGGAGGGAGTATCCACGTGCAGGAGTTTCTTACAAACCCAACACTTACAAAACGATGTATGCAACATCATGCAATTAATTCTAACACACAACAACTTCACATTCAACAACCAACACTTCCTACAAGTAAAAGGCACAGCTATGGGAACTAAAATGGCTTCCAGTCATGCAAACATCTACATGCACACATTTTAACAAAAATACATACACACCTACCACCTCAAACCACTACACTCCTACAGGTACATAGATGACATCTTCCTGATTTGGCAACATGGAGAAGAGTTACTGATGGATTTCTACTGATACCTCAACAACTGCCACAATAGCATAAAATTCACAACAGAACACTCCACCACACACATCCCATTCTTAGACGTCTTAGTTAACATTACGAACAATTACATCACCACATCACTCTACACTAAACCTACCGACGGACACAGTTACCTCAACTTTGAGAGCTACCATCCGATCACCACAAAAAGATCCATTGTATGTAGTCAATACCTGTGCATCAAACGATCCGCTCAGATCCTACTGAGTACGAAATACAAGTAGGCATTTTAGCCAACCACTTCCTCCACAGAAACTATCCCTTCAAAATAATTTAAAAATCCATTAGGAAAGCATCTAGCATAAACAGACAAAATCTACTAACATACAATAACAGCAAAATATCATCCCCACAAATACCAATGGTATTTGACTTCAGCCCTAAAACAAACAAACTACACGACCCTCTCAAAAACATATTCAAACAACTACATTAACACGATATACAACACACCATCCATCTGTGCAAAACGACAGCCCGCCTAACTCACATTCTCTACTAATATCGTCCAAAATATACCGCACCCTCGTACCCCAAGGAAATAAAAAATGCAACAAACCCAAATGCCAAATATGCCAATGCATCAGCACCAACGACACATTCACACCTCCAGGCACCAACATCCAACTTAATCCCCCCTCTCACCTGCGATAGCCCCAACGTAGTTTACCTGATATACTGCACCAGATGCACAAAAGGCAACTATGTTGGGGAAACACGCTTGGAGTTCTGTAAACACCTCAACAACCACAAACAAACGATTAGGGACAAATCCACACGATACCCAGTAGCCGAGCATTGTAATTTCCCAAACCACTCCACAGACGACATGAAATGTACCCTCGTAGCCTCCAAATTCAGATCACTACAACACAGACGAAAATATCAGATTAAACTCATCCTTAAACTAAACACGCATACCTCAGGACTAAATATAGACCTGGGACTTCTCAATAGTTATTATTTCTACAAACATACGAACTGATCGACCACATTTTCCAACAGGCGAAGAACAAGTGTGTGTTACGGTGGGATGCTAACTATAGAGTCGATGCTTAGGGCTCAACTGTAAGACCAGTTGAGCAGCAAGATAAGTCGGACTGCCAAGCACATCAAACTGCCGGTTTATAATAAGGCTAGAATGTTCCATTATGCTCAGAAGGGAAAGTCCATTCTCTGTGTTCTGATTGGCTGAGATTCATAAGTGGCCATTCTAGTGTATAAATGTTCATTCATTCGAATAAGTATTCTTCTATGAGATGGATGCCAGTTGAGGCCATTATGCCGGTAAGTGTTAGTTTGATTCTATATCCCCCCCTCCCCTCAGTATGCGAACGCAATGGTTTTTGGGGAAGAACGAGTTCCTTCTGGCTTGGTTGATTGTGGGGAAGTAACCTGGACAATGCCCGGGCAGATTTCTCTGGCATTGGTTTAGCAGTGCTGGGTGGTGGTGTTGGGTGCCTCGGCGATGTCATTACATCTCCTCTGTTATGCGGCAATGGTGTACCAGGTGTATGGGAATCGCAGGGCGTTGGATTGGGAGATTCAGGCAAAGCACTGGGAATAGGGACTGGAATTACAAGTGTTGCAAGTTTTCTGAGGAATCTGCGGTTTCGCAAAGTGATTCTGCCTGACCTATCGATCCTGATCCGATACTGACGATTAGGGAGAGTTTCGACAACACAACCTGTTGTGTCCCATCGACGATTGTTTGCACGTTGTATTGATACTCTTTTTCTTTCTTGGAGTGGGCATAAAGTATGCGCTGTGCGATTGTACTGCTCGGTGAGGTGAGCATTGCGCTGAGATAAGCTTATCTCATGGTTCCTAGCTGCAGCTATCCATTTTGCATGTGGTTTATATAGTGCAGGTTGGGATGGTATGAAGTCACGAAGTCGGTGGTAGAGCAAGAGTTGTGCTGGGGATAGACCAATGCCTTGGATAGGGGTGTTGTGATACTGCAGTATGGCTCTGGCAACACTGTCATTATTCAATGAGCCCTGGGGACCTGTATTTCCATGAATTATCCTCTTCGCTGTTTTTACAGCTAACTCTGCTCGGCCATTAGATTGAGGATATGCCACTGAGGACTGTCTGTGCTTCACACACCATGTCTTGAGGAATTGCTGAAACATGTTGGAATTAAAAGGTGGGCCACCATCGCTACTAAGTTCTTCTGGGGTGCCATATGTGTGGAATAGTTTCCGACAAATAGATATTAGTTTTGAGGTGATGGCATGATCTGGTTTAAGATGATACAAAATAATCCAGCCAGTAAGTCTGTCTGCACAGACAAGGTATGCAATGTGTCCGACGTAAAAAAGATCCATCACTATCTGCTGGAAGGGCCAATCTGGAGCTTGAGTTAATACGAGTGGTTTAGGTGGCTGACTTGGGGCAATGCTTGTGCAGATAAGGCAATTGGCTCGAAAGTTGCATATTGATGCATTCATACCAGGCCAATACACTGATTCATTGGCACGGGCTTTCATGCCAACCACGCCCTGGTGGGCTGAGTGTAGATAACGTAGTACTTTTCCTCTGAGAGATTTGGGTATCACGATTCTCGCATCCATCAGTGCTAAGCCTGTATCGGTACTTAGTCAATGGCGTACATCCCAGAAGTTACGGATTTCCGGTTCAGTAAGTGAACGTTTGGATGGAAAACCTAGTTGTATTGTGTTGATCAGAGTCGTGTAAGATGGATCATTTCGGCCTGATGCACGTACGTGATCAGCTGACAGGATTGTATCGTTGTCTTTAAAATCGTTCATGGCCTGCTGGGTTGCTACCTCCACCATAGCATCTATTTTATCCGAGAGATGGATGTCTTCAGAGGAAGGGTGTGTGGAAGATAGGGATGTAAGGGCACTCATTGTAGGGACTGGGTTGCGAGAGATGCAACTTTCCTGGGCAGTGTTGGATGGTAAAAAAGTACCTGAGTGATTTCTTTTTAAGCTTAAAGAGGCGCGGGTAATGTATCTTGTTCAGGTCCCTGTCGCCAAATACTCCTAGTAAGGGCAGGTGGTCTGTTACTACTATTACGTTAGGGCAGCCCATAATGAATATACGGCATTTGTCTAACGCCCAGGCGATTGCTACTGCTTCGCCTTCAATGGGTGCATATCGGCACTCCGCATCTGTGCAAAATCTGCTGCCTGCAAATACGATATGCCAGCCTTCAGGACAACATACCGGTGCTTTCTCAGTGGAACATATACAGCAGGAAACCCATACCTTCTTTACTCCAGTCTGGAGCAAGGCAGGTTGCTCTGCTAATATCAAAAGGTCGTTACACCCTTTTTTACCAAATTCACAATGATTTGCCTGGATGTGAAAAATGCATTCTCGAAATCCTGATTCCAAATGAAGCATGAATTTTGTTTGACAAGGTCTCGAAAGGGAAACATTATGGGGCTTAGGGAATGTGCCCATGCTACTTGGTTAACTAATCCAAACCAAGACCTTGCATCAGTTATATTCTTTGGGATAGGAAAGTTGGCAATTGCATTGAGTAAATTCTCGGAAGGGGTTACTCCTGATGATGTTATTTGAAGACCTCCAAACTGAACCACATCTTTGCAAAATTGGAATATATTTTTGTTAAGGACAATTCCGTTTTTTGCACAAAGCGATAGGTAGTCAAATGTATGATAGAAGGCATCTTCTATACTGTTGTCAAAAAGTAGCGTATCATCAACGACCTTCACTTTGCAAGGAATGTCCTTAATGATCTCATCATATCTATGCGTATAGGCATCATACCTACGCATATAGGCATCACCTGAGGCATGCGGAGATACATGAAACGACCCCATTCCGTAATGAAAGTTGTAAGTGGCTTAGATTCCTCATCTAGAGAGATTGAATGATAACCATCCATTGCATCTAAGACGATTTTTTTTGTTGGGTGGCACCTGTAATGCCAATTGGAATGGCGAGCTAGTGTGGTGTGTTTCTTGTTTGCTGATAGTCCACCATTCTTCTTGGTTTTCCATTTTTTTTTGCAGTGATTACCATAGTGCTGCACCAATCGGTAGGGGTACCAACGGGCACTGGAGTAAGAATGCCTCTTTTAACATCATCCCAAAGTGCGAGTCGTACTTGCTCCTTGAAATGATAAGGCACAGGAATTGGGTTGTGTCTGGCTTTTGGGACCGCTCCCTCTTTAAGGTGAATATGGGCGGTGGGGCCGGACATAGATGGGAACACCCCATCGTTTTTTAACGTTGTCTTGGCAAAATGCTCTAGGAGCCAATCCTTAAGTCTACTGATGTTTTCTTCCGTCGGGGTGAAGGGAAGGCTTTTGGGGCGACTTGGCAAGATTCACATACTCAAGGTGTTGTAGTGCGATATTTGCCTGGGTTGAAAATGCTGCCACAAGGTTTGGGAAATCTTCAGGCAGCATTCCCACATCAATGCATGCTGCCTTGCTGAAATAAAGTCGCTGGATCCCATCACATATGCAAAGGGCTTGCTTGGTTGTTCTTCCACGGACTTCGAATTTCACAGGTTACCATCCCTGACACACAAGTGTGAAATCTCCCACAGTCCGAACGATTTTTCTTGATGGTACTAAGTTATTCATTGTGAGTCCCATGTTAAACAGATGCTTTGATCCCCCTAGACATATAGTGGCCCCACTATCAGGGAAAATCTTCAGCTTTGTTCGGTAGTCACCAGGGATGTTCTTCGCTTGTCTGGGATCTGAATTTGGTGAGAATGGGATAACATATGCATCTATTTCTGCTATTTGATTTTCACTTGCGGTCGTATATGTATCCCTTGTCTGGTTAAATGTGATGTGAGCAATAAGAGAATCCATGGGAGCCTCGTCAATTCCAATACATGGTTTCTTTGTTCGGCACACTCTTGAAAGGTGGTTAAGTTTCCCACAAGTGCTGCATGTGTGACCCCACGCTGGACATTTTAACTGGCGGGAGCTTGTTCCTGGGATACCATGATAATGGCTACCGCAACCCATGCAAGCTTGAAAGTTATCACGTTTGATGAAGTTGCTGATACTAACATGACCTTTATTAGCTTGAGCACTGGTTGTTTGCTTACAGTACGTAGATATCCATGCAATAGTCATGTCAGAGGTGTCAGTCATTGAAGTTTGGTCTTTCAATGCCGATTTGAACGCCTCAGAATGGCGAACATTTTGTTTGAGAGTTGTAAGTGTTCCAGCTTTGGCCAGCAGGTCTGCTTGGAGGGTATTGTTTGCTATTCCCCTGATGAGCTGGTCCTTGATGTACATGTTAGACAGGTCATGCTTACAAAGAGGACATAAAAAGTTGCAGTCCAGGGCTGTGGCCCGGAGGCGGACGAGATAGTTCTGTATTGTCTCAGTCTCACCTTGTGACATGGAGGCAAAAGTAAGGCGATGAACGATGGGATTCGACCTTCGAGTGACCAATGCCTCTATCATTCCTAGTAGCTTGTCTGGGTCAGTGGTGAAGAATTTAGGGTGAGTGTTGACTATAGCATTCTGGACAGACTCATCAGCAGAACTGTATAGCTGTATGTTGGCCTGAGATGTTGGCATACCCGTCATCTTGGTGAATACTTCCCAATCAATTCTGAATTTTCTGAATTGTTGGGGGGGGTCATTTCAAGGTGGAGCTGGGGCAGTTTAGCGGCTGGTGTTTTAGCATATGTTACCTCAGCAGAGAGTTCCTTAGCTTCTTTAAGGATTGAGAGGGCTTCTCCCATTGTCGCGATCCCTAGCTCTTTCAACATGGCCCAATCCATCATTTGCAGGTTCTTCTTTGTCAGCTTTTCACTTGCAAATGTGGCAGCATAAGTTCGAGCTGAGCTAGCAGAGATCCCTTCTTTGAGGAGGTATTGCTCCCAATCTTCAGAATCCATATATCCTGTTCGTAGCGCCATATAGAGTCGATGCTTAGGGCTCAACTGTATGACCAGTTGAGCAGCAAGATAAGTCAGACTGCCAAGCACATCAAACTGCCGGTTTATAATAAGGCTAGAATGTTCCATTATGCTTAGAAGGGAAAGTCCATTCTCTGTATTCTGATTGGCTGAGATTCATAAGTGGCCATTCTAGTGTATAAATGTTCATTCATTCGAATAAGTATTCTTCTATGAGATGGATGCCAGTTGAGGCCTTTATTTTGATTCTATACTAACATCTTCCCACTTCAAGAGTCCCAATATCCACTTTTTAGGTTTTTTTTTTTTTGGGGGGGGGGGGTTTCATACTTGCCAGGGCCACCAGTAAATTGTATTCATTCATCTGTCTATCCCCACCCTCTCTCTCTCTCTCTCTCTCTCTCTCTCTCTCCTTCTCTCCATATCTATATATATGTGTCTGCGTATGCCCTGTGGGTGTACGTATGTGCATGTATCTTTTTATGCCTCTCCCCCTCTCTCTCCACATGAGTGTATGTCTGATTGGGCAAGATAATTCGCTTTGACCAATCACCAGGCATTTAATTGGGGGTGGAGGTGGGGGCGAAAAGCCTTCTTTTGAATGCTGTCTTCCTTTTTTGAATTAGCCTTCTCTGGAATCAGGCGCATTCAGTGAGCAAGCCATCCAGCATCATCATCACATTCATTATATTCAGTTTAACGTCAATTTTACATGCTGACATGCGTCTGACGGCTTTAAGAATTGACTTCAAAAGTAAGCTATCTCTAGCCAGGTCTTAATTTATCCCTCAGGTATGGTTTTATCACTTCCTCCCATTTTTTTACTGTGAACTGAACCTGCTACCGCAACTGTTCTACATCTACTAACCAAACAACTTTCAGCCATTCTTAAAATATGGCCATACCATCGAAGTCTACTGTTCTGCACACATCTCCCTGTACTGTCGAGATTTAATCGTCCTCTGAGATCATCGGATCTAAGCCTGTCTTTAAGACTCAAATTACACATCCATCGTATCATTCACATATCATTTCTCTCCATGCAACACATATCCTCAACCCTCAATGGCTAAGTTTCACTATATCATGACACTGCGTACACAGGCCTGATAGACTCTTCCCTTGCTTGACAGGGGTAATTCTCTGCTGATTAGTAATGGCAGAAGTTCCCTGAACTTACTCCATTCACTCCTAATTCTTACAATCCTCGACAACTGTCCAGTTCAGGCATTAAAGGAACCTTCTTTCACAATAAGTTGGTCTTTTACTTAAGTCGCAAACACACTTAGTTTTGCGAAAACATTTCTTCTATCATAATTTCATAAATACATATATTATCATTTATCTCCATCTTGTGTGCTTCCTTCTGTACGCTTTATTTCCGTATCTTTCTAACATTTGGCAAACAACAAGTAAACCACTTCTTTTGCCACTAAATCACTTTGATCCACATTTGTAACAATATATGTTATGGTCACAGGGATAAGCCGGGGTTCACGAGTGGCACATTCATTGTGACCAGTTGCTCTGTCAGTAGCTCTGTGCCCACATTCTGAACTTCAGATCCACAAAACTGTGATATTGAGTATTTGACCCATTGTTAGGATTCTACGTCGTTCTCTTGGTATCTGTAAAAATAATATAAAACCATTCTTTATTGGTTGTTATATAAACAAACGTTTTTGACAATAATGAGATTATATATTTTCTCGATCTTTAGGTTAAATAGTATTACTACTGATGGTGATATTTCCGTTTGTTTATAATGGACTATTATAATTGACTGTTACTAGAGTGAGTGTGAGAGAGAGAGATAGACAATGTATAAAATAAGAGCGAGAGGTCAAACAACATACAGTGAGAGAGGATGAAAGTGATGGACAGAAACTTAGTACAAGATGGGTTACTTGTTGAGTTAATTGTAAATTATGATAAATCAGAACAATTAAAATGGAATTTATTTTTCAAACATAACTGAAGCTCAAAATTAAGAAATATTTTAACGTTTTTTTTCTTCTTTTTACTTCACGTCACTCCGAACAAGGTACACGGCCAGAGACATAAGGGTCTACTGTGAATTCGGAGCAAGATTTATAGGGGCATCCTAAGTGGGGAGTTGTGCAGTAAGACGCTTGTTCACACTACATGTACATTCCTGCATGTTGGGATTGGTTGTTTTGTTTTACAGCATATCAACCTTTTTCAGGTTATTTAATGCTGAATCAGGTCATTTTGGTAAAAGTTTTTATGCTTCAAGTTCTTTATATGATTAAGTATTTATTCATGGTGTTTGGTTTCGTTTGGTTGTTTTGTTTTATGGCATATCAATCCTTTTTGGGTTATTTAATGCCAAATCAGGTCATTTTGGTAAAAGTGTTCATGCTTCAAGTTCTTTATATCTTCAAATATTTATTCATGGTGTTTGGTTTGGTTTGGTTGTTTTGTAGAGGAAAAATGTTTTTTTTATTTTAGCTTTACAGAACATGATTGAGTCTTACAAAGGGAAACATCAATGTTTGGTGCATTTTAAGTCAGGAAGTCGGTATCTTCAGACAGCCTGATCTGGTAGCACCAGTCTGCATGTTGGGAAGGGAATTTAAAAGGCAAGCTTTATGAAGAAAAGAAACGATTAAAGTAGAAAGCTCTCCAGCATCTGGGGACCTCTACAGTAAAGGGGTGTGATTTTGCTGATTGTCGGATTTATCGATGGTATTTACGTTGAGAAGGCACAAGTGCAGCAAGTTCGTCAGAGCACATTCATTGTAAAACAAGTACAGGGATGCAACATTGCAGCGATGGGACAAGGGGCTGGAGCTTGGCAGATAGTGTGGGGCCTGATAGGTTAGAGATTCCTTCTTGGAACCTGTTCAAGAGGGAGAGGCTAGTTGTTGGTGCACCAGCCCAGACGTGGCAACAATACTCCATGCATGGGCGAATGTAATAAAATTACTAGGAAACTTCACGCAAGTGAGTGTTTTTTTCTCGCCTCAACGTAACTTTAATAATTACACATGGAATTATTATTTTTTATTATTCACGATCAATCAAATATTTATTGAAATCAAAAATGCAATAGCATAAATTAAAACGATTTTTAAAAAAATCCTTTTTCCAAATTCATTAAGGCTGACACTACATAGCCAGTTTCCCCCTTTCTGCATTCGTCATGTGATCAGCACTCGCCTGTCTCTCTATCGGCCTGCTTATTGATTGGCGCTTAAATTGTTTTCTCTATATAAATACATTTGTGTGACCACCTATCCTGTGTCTGTGTTTCTCATGACAAGGTTACTTACACGTGGTTATTTGTATTTACTGTTAATCGATTATTTAATGAAATAAAAAATTAAATAGCATAAAGTACTAGAACAAACCTTTTTAGAATCCTATTTAAAAAAATAATTTAACATAAAAAAATGAGGCGAGGTAAAAAAAAATCCACTGCTAAATAACAAAGAAAGAAAGTGAATACTTAATTAGTACTCCCTCCTAAACCTAAAGTAGATGGTTAGTTTCCCCTCCATACATTCGTCCTGTAATAAGCACCCCTTCTCTCTCTCTCTCTCTCTCTCTCTCTCTCTCTCTCATATATATATATATATATATATATATATATATATATATATATATATATATAATCTTATATTTGCTTTCCATAAACCATGGTGAATTAATCCAAAACCATAATTTTCATTGGGTTTAACAACTTCTTTATTTCTGTATTTCGGTGAGTTTTTTTTTACATCTCTCATTTTACACACAAAAGTAATTTATTCAAATTTAATATTCATTCCTATCTCTTACACACGTTTCATGGCAAAATTCGGATAAGTGTGTTTTTTTCCGATTAGTACAATTTTGTCAATCTTCAGAGAGTTGAAGTATGTGTTGTGAGTAGCGAAAAAACATGTCATAACAAAAATACTTGATAACAATTCGGCAAACCAAAGTATATATATATATATATAGAGGATAAAATACATGATATATCATAAAATGAATAGCCGTGGAGACAAGATATGTGAAAAAAGACAAAGAAAAGATAAATTAAACACAGGAATAAACCACCAAAAACAAGAGCTTTACCGGTTTTGTTCGAATCTACGAAAGATTTAAAAATTTATTGAAATAACGGCAAAAACATTATATATATATATATATATATATATATATATATATATATATAACAGAATAATGTACAGAATTCACTCCTAAACTAATGAACCGACCATTATGAATTTTGGAACGCAGCTGTTTAGCGTAAAGGGTCCAAATGTGGGCTATATTTAGTTCAATTTAGTTTTATGCAAAAGGGGGTAAAAAGGAGGTGGAAACCCTTCATGAAAATGCAGATACCTCCGATTTTTGTGAAATTTTAACAATATGGATTTAAACATCAATTAACAAATATTCCCCAAATTTCAGTTTCTTTGGAGTATTTCAAAGGGCTTTAGAGGACACAAACTCCTATTTGAAAATTCAAATATATCAGATTTGCATTGAATTCAATCCATACTCCATAAACACCAATGAAGCAAGATTCCCTGAATTTCAATTTCTTAAGAGCCCTGAAGTTTAAGCCTTGAATTTCAGACATTTTATAGAATCAAAATCACGTAATGGATTTTGATCAAAATTAGAACAGGGTTTCTAGACATAAGGTTTAGTATCATTATATTTTGATTTTTTCTTCCTATGGAGGCATAAAAGTGGTGCAAACTGTTCTTACTTTTACCCGTCCTGGGTATATTTATGAAAATATTATATATATATATATATATATATATATATATATATATATATATATAGGTACATTCCAATGACCAAAGGAACAATCAATCCATACCTTCCATCTGTTCATTCATTTTCTTAGTCTTCATATTCTGTTGACCGACCACAACCATAGTTTTATTCTGTTTTTCCAATCTTTATACCCTCATATATCAGCGAATACCAATAAATTCTCCTCGTCTTACAGGCAAACAAAATTCTCTTAATAGGTTTATATTGTTTTGTTTTCCAAAATTAATGCTTTCTATACACCCTACACGCATTTCGCAGCAGAGTTGAGAGAAAATACAGAGTCTTTCATCTCAGCTATGTAGCTCATCAAGGAAAACATTCATTCAGTAGCAATAGGAAACCCTCCGATCCAAATACATAGGAAAAGAGGATAGAAAAAGTTCAAAATTAACTCTTAACAAAGGCAACGGCAAGTCCAAACACATGAAAAGATTATACATTAAAAGAAGATTATAAAGATTAGAAGAACAGAAGAAAACTATGGTTGTGGCTGTTCGACGAAATATGAAAACTAAGAAAATGAATGAACAGATGAATGGTATGGATTGATTGTTCCTTTCGTCATTGGAATTAACCTATAATATATATATATATATATATATATATATATATATATGCTTTGAAGCTTGTAATGTAACTTCATTGAGCTTGTAATTTGGAACATTTTCGGATATTATAAAAAATATACATTTTTGTAGAACCTATATATATATATATATATATATATATATATATATATATATATATATATAAAGATAAGTGTTGCTACAGTAAGAAACGTCGAAATTTTGTCAAATAGATGAAATATTTATTAAATCATTGTTTTTTTTTTTTTTAATCCAAATTTTTGGTTTTATAAAACCTTCGGCCTGCTTGCTTCTTTAGAAGCCTCTGGCTCTTATCTGATTATTTATAAATTTAAGAGTAAACAAAAATCGTAAACATTTATGCGATTTAAAGAAAAAAAGATGAAACAAAGCCGAAAGTAAAAAGACTCCCGAGTAACGCCGGGTAGACGCAACTAGTATACTTATAAATACATTCAGCACATTCATTAAATGAAAACATTCAATAATTAATATTTACTCGCTATAAAACTTATATAACTATTTTTATAACAAATTAGGCACAAGGCCAATAAATTTCGGGGGTAGGTCATACTGGTCTATAATTTTCTCTTAAACTAGACACCTTCACCATAATACCGCATTTGCTTTATGGGTTAAAACATTCAATAATTCCATATGCAATTTATTACCTTCGATAAAGAGTGATTGCGCAACAACACGTCTCACACCTGACAAACGATGATGAATGAAAGAAAAAAAAAGGCTATGCGACCATTGAAAGCATTTCAACAGGTTTGAATGTGGGCACATCATGTCTAAACAGGTGCACGGCGGTCACGCATCAATATCCCACTGTCCTCATTTGAGAATCCTAGTGTACCGAACAAATGATCGCAAATAGTCTTATTCAACAAATAGTTTATTACATAAAAGAGAAAGTTTGTTTGTTATAAAAATCGATATATTAACAGTTAGAAAATTCAAATTGGTTTTAATAAGGATCAAATTTTTCAAGGAATTTCATTACACCATTAAAATTTCCCACCGATTCGATTTAGAGTTAGTAGTGTTTAATTATCGATTGCTATTATCGTTTACCAGAAATCATATACGGCATAATCACATTGACACACCGGTTCCCGTTAGATCACCGAAGTTAAGCAACGTTGAGCCTGGCCAGTACCAGATGGGTGACCATTTGGGAATATCAGACGCTGTATGTAGGAGGATGTCTACACCTCCCTGCAAGAACTGCAAAAACATAACGTCGTCATGTAACTGGGGACCGCTTGTAAATTTGATATTCCCTAGAAACTTCCTCCTTTGGAAGAAGCCAGTTCAACCCGCCTAGGGTAAATGTCGCTTCGTTACCAGAAATGCAATTATAATAATAATAATAATAATCAATTGTCTTTACCAGTGAGAAATCAATGGTAAGTGGCTGTTGCGATACCACATCGTTATCGAAAAGAGGTGAAGAATACTGGAAATCTGGGGAGGCTTGTTGTCACTCAGACTCCAGGAAATACCACTGGTTGTTGTCGGTGAGCAATCACTGACGATGATCTGTGTGAGAACTCCTAGTGAGTACAAATAATAATAATAATAATAATAATAATAATAATAATAATAATAATACCAAGTTCAAACACAACATTTTTCGAATAAATTTTTACGAAGAATATAATGGTGGTAATAATTTTGTATTAGGGCGTTTAGAATATTGTGAAGTCAGCATATTCACGCTGGATATCCATAAACAGTAAAGATTTTGTCTTACTTTATTTTAGAAATTAAAAAATGGAGTTCAAAGTTGAGAGCAAAAGCATATGGGAGTCTCATTACATTCTGGGTGCAAGCTAGTCTATTATATAAAATGAAAAGTCGTATATGTGCGTGTGTCTGACTGAAAGTCATAAACTACACAAGATATACTTACAAACCTTACGCCATTGGTTTCTGTGTGACCCGGGCTTTGTAATGGTAAAAAAAAAAACATGTATTATATGAGTTCTAAGTAGGTTATTTATTGAGCGATTTGTTGTGGTAAATGACAGATAAATAGCTGAGACATTTTGACAGTTGAGCTTGTAATACTAAAATGTTATCTAAATAAATCACGTGACCCTAATTACATGTAACTTCTTGAAAGAATTGCTCTTTCATTTTCATTTTTGCATCCATATTGAATAATGGCTTGAAGCTGGTTTACTGAAACAAATCTGCAATTTGTGGTCGAAAATGTTTGTATGAATTAAGTTTTATATCAATAAATATATGGACCTATTCATTATTAAGCACTTTTATACAAACATAGTAAGGATTCATTGGATTATACACTGTGGACATAAACTTACTGGGATTAAAAATAAATAAATAAATTTAGAATATATATTCCAAAATTCGAACACATCGACCAAAATATCTTGATCCAGCTTTAATGATGTGTTTGTGTCTTTATTTTTACTAGCATGTTACCTTTGCTTGTCCACGTTTTCATAAACAATTCTACACACACACAGATATATATATATATATATATATTTGTGTTATAGTGGAATAATTCCAGGAGGAAATCCGGGTATGAGAGCTCAATGTAAAATGTAATTGTCTGAGTGATGCTTGAAAAAACCGAACGGTTGAAATAAATTATTGCATCGACAATTATGTGATTTCGTGTTATTATATTTTATATTTTATATATATATATATATATATATATATAATTTATTATTATTATTTCATGTATATACGTATAATATTATAAGGTGATATAATATATTGTTTATATATTTTCAGCATTTACATCAACATTGCTCAATATGTGAGTAGAGTTTAATAGTAAAGTATGAAAATATATTTATGGCAATTAAGCTACAGAGGTGATTGCTTTTATATATCCACGTGGTGTTTAGTAGATCTAACTAACCAATCAGATTCGTTGTTATTTCCCTACCACAGGTAACTGTTTTCATTAGCGAATGGCTGAGATTCTCTCAAACAAAGACCTCGCTGATGTTTACTAGACTTCTTTTGTTTTCTTTGGGTGTGGCGCATTCCTTTTGTGAATGTATCAAATTAACAGGTTACCTTATTTTAGCACGTGCGTGATTGGAATAATTTTTTTCTCCATTTATTTTGTTATTCGTTACTACTTTAGATATTGATTTAGTTTATTTTTTAATTTATTTTATTTATTTATTATCTATATAGTTATCCTAAAGTAAAGTTTAGTCTACAGTTGGTTGCTCAATTTAGATTAGTCTAAAGCATTTGATATGGTGAACCATTGTTACTTCGAGGCTGTTTTATCCGCAGCTTGTTTTTGCCCGCAATTTGGTTCTTGGATTCGCCTCTTGTATGCGAACCCCAGTGTGCTGGTGGAGGTGAATGGTCTGAGGTTAAGGCTCTTCAGGTTATCCAGATCCATTCATCAAGGATGTCCGCTTTTATCGATGCTCTATGTGCTTGTGTTGGAGCCCTTCCTTCTCAGGCTATAGGTGAATCCGGTCCTACGTGGGATTACTTTGGCAGGTGCTTGCACCACGTTAAAGTACTTTGCCTTTGCCGACGACTTAATAGTGCTTGTAACGGGCAGTGCCGAGATTAGTGTCATCAAAAGAGAAATCAGAATGTATGAAACGGTAACAGGGGCCAAAATTAACCGCGACAAGTCAGTGGGCTTGCGCATTGGTGTCCGGAAGGGTGTATACTTACAGGGGGCTTTTAACTGGACTGACCGGCCTTGCAAGATACTCGGCGTCTGGTTTGGTTCTGATCTTCAGCTGGAGAAAAATTGGTCGGAAGTATTGAAAGCGATTCGGGCTGTAGCTCGTCTGTGGAACTACAGAAATCTTTCATTAAATAGCAGAGCAGAGGTGTGTGGCTTTCACATTTACCCGATCATCCTATCAGTACTTCCACTCTCGTCGGATATGCTGCTTGAGGTGCAGTGAGCTCTTTTCAAGTTTTTATGGCTTGGTTCGTCGTGAGATTTGTTATCTGCATCCTTCTGAAGGGAAGGCACACAGGTTGCCTCGATGCGACTGCTCCTTTTATCATGATTGCTGATGAGCTTTGAAGTTCCTCTTACAGGTGAAAGAAAGCCTCTCTGACACTCTGCTATTATCCCAAAGGGCATTATACCGAGTTATGGTGAGGAGAATTGTTTGCGATGATAGGATTGAGGGGTTCGCTTTGGTGAGGGGAGATCTATACTCAGTCTGGTCTTGGGCGCCTGGGTTAGGGTATTTCCATAATGACAAGGCATTTCTGGCCTGATGATAAGAAATAGACTCTGGATTGGCAAGAAGCTTCATTCAGCTGACTTGGTGAATTCACCAACTTGTGTTAAATATGGTGATAAGGAAAAGACAGTGAGTCATGCTATATTATATTTCCGCATCATTGTGCCACTGGTTAGGCTTGTTGCAGGTCTAATAGTTAGCATACTGAACGTGTCGTCTTCTGACCTGGAACCGATCAATGTACGCAGCAACTGGGCTCTGACAACAGATAAGCAAAAACGTTTTCTGTTTCTAAGCTTACAAGTTGTTATAAGAGACACGATATGGAAAACATGTATGAAAGTAGTCTACTGAGGTGACACCTACACCTCTCTCGACCTTATTGCAATTTTGAAATACTACCTGAAAGCCCGCATTAGGGCCGACAGGGTGAGACTCTCTGACAGACTTTCGTGAAAGGTGAGTGACAGTTGCACGGCTGTGTAGAATGACAGGAGCTAGACTGGAGTGGTATTTGGACGTAGCTTAGCATGGACGGCGGCACTGGGGGGGGGGGGGAGCTCAAGCCTCCCCCCCCACTTTTTGACTAGCCCCCACCCCCACTTTATGATCATCAATAATGAAGTTATATATGCATTTGTTTAACCGGCCCCCCCCCCACACTTTTTAGGAGCCCCCCCCCCCACTTTTATAACTGTCCCGCCGGTCTTGCTTAGGTAGAGGATATAGAGTTACGTAAACGAACGTTGATTATGACCTGTTTAGGAATAGTCTAGGAGACCTGTTTTTGGTTAATTTTAGTTCATAACAGCTAGTGTCTGAATGATTTCATTAGACCCATTAAACATTTTTGTCCCTCCCACCCCCATTTTTCCCCAATCCCATCTGCAACTAGGTGACAGATCGCTTGATTTGCCAGAGATGCAGGTCATCCTTCGATATTTTCGAAGGTGTTGAAAGTCAATAAAGCGTTGAGGCCTGCATCACCTTTATTTTCGATTTTTGACTGACAAATCTGCGTATCTGCCACAGTTTAGTAATGGGGGGGGGGGTCTTTTTACTAACGGGTTATTTTTTTTTTTGTAAATAGTTTTCATATATATATTTTTTGTACATAAAACTTTTATTGCCACTCCTCCCCGTTGTATATTACACATCTGGGGACCTCCACAGTGAATGGATAAGATTTAGCTGATTATTGGGTTGAGCGAGTGTATTTACATCGACGGGGTGGGGGTTGGGGGGGCACCAGAGCAGCAGTTGTCATTCATATATTATAAATAGTCAGATTCTGGAACAGATTGAAGAAAAAGATCTTGGTCACCATAACTGACAACCTTAAGTGTAACAAACAGGTGCCTGAAGCTGCAAAAAAGCCAAACAAAATGTTAGGTGTTATAAAGACAAGAAAATTGTACTTAAGTTGTCACAAATCCATAGTGTGACCACATCTGGAATATTCTGTGCAAGCATTGAGCCCCTGCATTGCAAGAGGATATTCTAAAGTTAGAAAAGGTGCACCAAGAGCAACAAAAATGGTGACTGAACTAAGGCAGAGACTGGCAATGATGAATTTAATTACTTTGGAAGAAAGGTTTAAGGGCGACCTCATTGAAATTTCTGCATAGTTAAGAAATAGATCCGAAGAAATGTTGTATTATTCATTATTATAATCAAACAAAGGGGCCATAGGTTGGAGCTGTTTATTCCGCGTGCTAGACTGGAAGTATGACAAGGCTTTTTTAGTGTACGTACCATAAGGCATTGGAACAGACTACCTGATGGTGTAGTGAATGCAGAATCAATCAACCAACAGTTTCAAGAACCATGTGGACAAATATGTGAAGATGGAGGATCACCCAAGACAATACTAGCCTTCCTACCCTTCAATCCACTCTGATCCTTTGTAAGGAAGAGGGTGAAGTCCATTAAATGGCGCCAACTTAATGAGTTGAAGTGACCAAAAATAAACACAAGTTATCCCGCTTTTCGAGCCCCCCCCCCCCCCCCCCGTCCTTCATAGATGTAAATTAATTGGGGGGGCTTACTACCTTTTCTTGTTGAAAATTGGTCTTGTAAAAAAAAATGATGTCTGAGAACTGTGGAATTTATTTTCCATACCTTACCCCCATCCTAAAATAAACAAAACATTATTCACATTTATAGGAGGGGTGAGGGGGAAAAATATTTTTTTAAAAAATCAAGATTACTCTGATCTCCATTTCCAGTTACTTCTACTCGTCACAGCAGCACCATGTTTGCTAAAAGTATACAGATTTAACGCCTCTTGGTTACGATTTAACCGACTCTAAATGACTGTTTTTAATCAAATTTTCTTTTTCTTTACTAAAACCCAACAATAAGTTGCTCGAGAATATGGCCCAAACCAGCTACAGCCCATTACACTGTCAATGATTCATGTTACTAAAATAGAATTTAACCCTAGAAAGCTTATTGTCCGTGACCACATATCGAGCGTGATTATAGAAACAAAATTGTTACGTTATTTTTATGCACCGAAGGTGGCGGGGAGGGGAAGGCGTTAATTGTAAAATGGACAAACCTTCCTTTAGAATATAGAACATCGTTTTCACTGAAATTATGGATTTCACTTATACTCGCTATAAAGTTCACCAATAAATTTTACTTTCACTTTTTACATGAATAAAAATGCAATAGAATTAAATAAGATTTTTAAATTATTTACATTGTGTATTGTTGTTGGCGTGGTTTCATTTGTCCAATAGAGACCGTAGAAATATTTATTTTGTTTGGATGTTGCACTACCATAATGCATTAGTAAACATTTAAACAAAAGATGGTCGGCCATTTTGTATCTTCTATCTGAACAAGCTAGACTTTGAAAATTCAAAATGGCCTCTCCCACACATCGATTTTATTTTTACATTTTATTTTATTAATTCTTTTCTCAAAAGTAAAATAAAAACATAAAATATAATTGGTTTTATGCAATAAATTGTTTTGAGCGTTTTTTACAAAAAAAAATGTTATTCCCTTAAACTTAATATTAAATTTCACATAAAAGATTCATTATTTTCGGCAACAGTTGTTATAAAAGATACATTATTTTGCACCTTTTCATATCGATTTTATTGCCAAAAAAAACGATTTGTTTTTTGTTACTAATGTATTGTTAATTGAATTCTCTTTCTAAAAATGTAAATATTTCTATGACAAAAATTGGGGGTCAATGAAAGTAAACAAAAACTTCCATGCAATGCCGTGTAGAAACTGCTAGTAATAGATTAAAATGGCTGACTTGTATATGCTAAAAGAAATGCCAAATGGAACATGTTGCCACAACATTGCTTCCTTGAGGGTTACAACGTCGTCGTCGTCTTCAAATCCAATGTTAATAAATGCTTATCATAAACCGTCCTCATAAATCATCACATTTTATTCGTTATTTTCAATCCTTTCATAATATTCCTCATCATTAACCATTATCCTCAAGTGGCTTTTAAGTGGTGATTCAGTATTAATATATATATATATATATATATATATGGTTTATTTGTACTCCTAAATCAAAGGAAAATATGTTTCTTACGTGCACCTGTCGTATCAAAGAACACACTGTCTAAAAATTGCCCCCCCCCCACATTGTATTTTTTGGTATTAGCGATACTCAAGGTTCAAATTCCTCATATTTATCCATGACCTTAATTTCATCTTGGAAGGAAACAATCCTCTCCTGACCCGCACCCTTAATTTTGTGAAAAAAAAATTTATAAATTAGAAATTTTTAAATGTCTGTTTTGTTTTTCTCATTAAAATTTTTTTTTTTTTTGTCTACAGTGCAGCTTCTTTAGGAAGCTAGATTTCACCCACTTAAAAAACCCGACCTTGTGTCTAACTTATCTCTCATGGAGATTTATTAGATTTACCCCTTACCCGACCCTTTTGGATCTGATTATTTGAATAAACGAACAGATTTTATTCTCGTGTGAAATAATGTTAATTTATTTTCAAAAAACAATATTTTAAAACGTTTCCCTATTACAAATGTTGCAGGTCTTCTGTGAGTTGGGTTTTGGGGTTGCCGGACCCTACCATTCCCTCTCCTGTAATGGAAGGGGGGTTTTGGTCCCTTCCTTACATTTGAATTGAACGAACAACAACCGAGTAACAGGCAACAAAAAAGGGTTTATTTAACAGAGGGTTGGAACTGTGTCCCAGTGGAGAAAAGAGGCTGCCGGGTCGTCAGCAAATATATTCCCAGTGGAGATGGCTGCTGCTGGAACGATGCGGGGGGAAAGGCAGGAGAGAGATGTTTCTTCGTTACTGGTCGATTTCTCTCTCTGCTGAATTCTTCAACTGACCAGGTGATAGAAAATAGTCCATGGGGGGACAGTTGATATCAATACGCCCTGCAAGCTGATTGGTCAGTGTATGACGAATTTGCTCACAGGGGACGAGAAGAACTAGATCCTATTTCAGTCTGCTACACTACTCCTACTTTAAAGATAAACCAAATGATTGAGTGCTGCATTTTAATATAATTTGATTAAATTAGATATAATTGATTAGAACGCAGATCAGAAGATTTGCGTTCTAATCAACCAATAACGAATTTCTATTTTGTTATGATTGATAGAAAAACATGAATTTTAGAATGTTTGTTTGTTCACCTTGCGCTCTCATTTATGAAAAATTGTTAGCATTTAGGAGTGAATACAAGAAGAAATGTTGTATTATTCATAATTATCATCAAACAAAGGGGCCATAGGTTGGAGCTGTTTACTCCGCATGCTAGACTGGAAGTATGACAAGGTGTTTTAGTGTACGTACCATAAGGCATTGGAACAAACTCCCTGAAAAGGCAGTAAATGCAGAATCAATCAACAGCTTCAAGAACCATGTGGACAAATATGTGAAGATGGAGGATCGTCTAAGACAATACTAGTCTTCCTATCCTTCAATCCACTCTGATCCTTTGTAAGGAAAAGGGTGAAATCCATTAAATGGCGCCAACTTAATGAGTTGAAGTGACCAAAAATAAACACAAGTTATCTCGCTTTTCGAGCCCCCCCCCCCGGCACCAGAGCAGCAAGTTCATCGGAGCACATTCCATTGAAGTACTTGTAAAACTGGCACAAGGATGTAACATTGCGGCGATGGGACAGGGGCTGGAGCCTGGTGGATCTTGAGGGACCTATTAGATTAGAGATTTTTTGGGGGGCTTTGTCTAAGAGGGAGCGACTGGTGACTGGTGCACCAGCTCAGATGTGACAACAATACAATAATGAAGACGACCAATAAAGTTGTTATTACATGTTAAAAAAATATATATATTGTTGCAGTTTGCTACAGGCCGGCACACAGCCGCCATATTGCTTGGTTCAGGCAATCTACTTCCTCCTTAGCTTGACCAATCAGTGGCCTTCTCTTAGGCGAATCTCGGATGGCTAGCATAACTATATAAACATTTGAACGCCATCCACTCTTTCTCTTTTTCTTCTGCGGCACGAGACGCCTATTCTCTCTCTTTCCTTCTTTGGCACTGCCAAACACACGTCCCCCTTTCTGGGGACGCAACAGACATCTTCCCAAGCCTTAGGCCCTAGGTTCGACAAGAAGACAAGAAGCAAAAATGGCTACTGCTGCATACATGTGAAATTAATATCCACTTACTCCCTCTCTCGAAATGTAGACGACTACTACACTGGGCTACCTAGCTTTGGCCACTTCGACACAAAGTACTGAGAAGCCAAAATGGCTACTGCCTCATACACGTGGACTTGATATAACACACACTCACATAACTGCTTACATGTGAACTGACTTTCACATCAGTGTACAGACACATATACTTACATACATATATGAACGCGTCCTGGCATTGTAGCCGGTGTACAAACATAATAATAATAATGAACTATTCTCTCTTTACTACTAATAGGAAATCTATTAATAATGGAGATTATGTATCTGTCTGTCTGTCTGTCTGTCTGAAGCCGAAACTCCATCAGAGTAATATTACTATTTACTTAATCTGCCAGCTTCTTTATATACTACTACAAAAACCGCCGTAAACACTATGCGCATTTCTCAATTTACATAATTAATTGCTTTTAAACTTCTAATAAATTAGTATTCGCAAATATACACTCATGATTGTTTTCTTCAGATTTCCACATGTATTTACACTATTTTGCTCGCTAACAATCTAACTTATAAATTATAATTATTTCTTTTATTATTTATATATATATATATATGAAATGAGTTACGCAGTTAATCTACTTACTGCAAAACTGATTGAACAGCCACCGTTAATCCATTGAATCGGTTACCTCCCTCTGATTATTCAGTATGGACACAAGACGGGCGCGTTATTTAAAATGTAAACAAAATGCTGGCATTTACCGTGTTACTCTGATTTTTTTAATAAAAACGTTCTGAGTTTGTTTATTTTCTTAATCTTATTAGCCATTATGGTTTAAAACACAAATTTACTGAATCAAATTGTTTAATTAAAATAATAATTGATTTACAAATTACTATTTAAAAACACACACACACACTATAATGAATTTAGTTTAGGTAAACTTTTTTTTTCGAGAGCATTTAAAAAAACTATTCGTGTTTACTGTATTTGATGTTTTAATAGTTTTATTTTAGGTACACCTTTTCTTCCGATTTGAAAACTTTCCAATATTATCATTTTCTTACGATCTTAAATGTGTTCATGATTTTGGTTTCACCTATTACGCTGTAACGCTTTTATTTACAAACTGTTTTTATTATTCCGTGTTTTACTTATTAAAATAAAAGATGTGATTTTTTTTTCTTTTCTGTGAACAAAAAAATTAACACATTGTACTGGAAAACTATATAACTGATTTTAGAATCAAATTGTTTAATTAAAAGAAGGTCATTTAACAAACACACACACACATTCTAACGAATTTAATTTACGTAAACTTTCCTTCCGATAGCATTTAAATAACTAATCGTGTTCACTGTATTTAATTTTTTTGGTGCTTTTTTACTGTAGGGCCCGCGCTAACTTTGACCCCGTCGTTACGGTTAGGGTCAAAGTGGGGGTTACGGTTAGGGTTTAGAGTTAGGGATAGGGGCATGGTCAAAGTTAGTGCGGGTCCTAGAGTAAAAGAGTACCGATTTAAAAAAAATTTATTTTAAGTACACCTTCTTTTCAGATTTGAATAATAGTGTTCGCTGTATTTAGTTTTTTAAATTGTTGATTATAACAAATTCATTGAATCAAATTGTTTAATTAAAATAATAATTGATTTAAAAATTACTATTTAAAAAACCACACACATTCTAATGAATTTAATTTAGGTAAACTTTTTCTCAAGAGCATTTAAATAACTAATCGTGTTCGCTGTATTTGATTTTTTTACTATTTTATTTTAGGTACACCTTTTCTCCGATTTGAAAACCTTCCAATATCTTCATTTTTTTACGACCTTAAGTGTGTTTAGGATTTTGGTTTTACCTTTTACGCCGTAAAGCTTTTATTCACAAACTGCTTTTATTATTCCGTGTTTAATTTATTAAAATAAAAGATGTGATTTTCTTCTCTTTTTTTCTTTTGTCAACTAAAAAATTAACACAAAATTTTTTTTTCTTTTTTTCTTTTCTTAACTAAAAATATTTCTATTTATGGTGGAGGGTAAAAAAAAATTTGGGTGAGGTCGAGATTTTTTTTGTTATTTATTTTTAACTAAAAATATTCTTGGTCGGAAACAAAGAAAATCAATGTCTAACCAGCCAAGAAATATGACTGGGGCTCCCTCGGTTTACGGGTGAGCGTTCATTTCTGACGCGGCAGCGTAGCAAAAATATGCAACCGGAGGGAGCATATATTTGCTAGTTATAGTAATGGACTTCCTTTACTTTTGCCTTCGTCCATACTTATGGACATACAAACCCAATTCCTTTTTGTTCACGTATTAACGAGGAAGACTCTATGAAGTTGTTTTATCTATGAGAAATGGACTTCGTTTCATGTTCTAAACATGCATGGGCGGATGGTAGCTTTGTAGAGATATAGGATACTGTCAGGTGACAGGTAGAGGGAGCCACTTTATTTGCAGCAGCCTCGGCGATGTCTTCTATGTATTTGTTTCAATTCATGTCACCTGTGAATGTTAGGCCGAGGAATTTGAACGTTGGATGCCAAGGCTTAGCTTAAGGAGTCTTAAGAAGAAATTGAATTTCAGAGAATCTTGTTTAATTCGTGTCTAATAACTACGCAAATCTGATATATTTTAATTTTCAAATAGGAGGTTTTGCCCATATTATGCCCTCTAAAACCCTTTAAAATACTCCAAAGAAACTGAATTTTGGGCAATATTTATTAATTAATGTTTAATACATATTGATTTTTTTTTTAATCGGACCTATCTGAATTTTCACACTCTTTTCTCTCCCTTTGCATGAAACTAGATTAAACTAAATATAGCTCACATTCGGTCCCCTTACGCTTAACAGCTGTGTTCCCAAATTCATACTGATCGGTTAATTAGTTTAGGAGTGAATCCTGTACATACAAATAAAGATATCTAACTTTATAAATTTTGTGATATTTATGTATTAAAGCTGTTTACTGTAATGTCTACTCGTTAAAATGCGTTTATTATTTATATTATTAATGATAATGATAAAACTTAGCTATAAAGGTCATAGTCCTCTGTATGGGCCCGTTTCGCTTCTACGTCCGCGAATCGCGCATGGTTTTAAACGTGTTTAAAACAGAAAACAAAAATTGCGACCGAAAATAACGAAGTGAGAGGGGGTATAAAGTACGCGCCGTAATTTAACTTTTCCAACTTTTCCATAACATCGAAAACACTGTCTATAGTTTCTTTTTTTCTTCTTCTTCTCCCAGCCCCGAGCGTAATAAAGCCCCACCCACCCCTCGTCGTATCTTCTTACGATATTATTTTTTTCCTTCTTTTTCTTCTAACTTTTCTTCTTCTTCTTCTTCGTATTATTATTTTTATTACCGTCAGTTTCGCATTACACCGTCGTCGTAGATAAAAAGCATTCATTGCAATCAAAGTGCTCGTCCAGCCGACAATACTCCTAAATAGAAACTAAAAGAAAAACTAAGAAAAACAGGTAAGAAAACAAAATAATTATCTTTTTTTCACATCTTTTTTTAAATTTATATCTATGCTGTAATTTTAACAGAAAACATTTTAAGAAAACGAACACCTTTTTTTTACTTAACGTATCACGAATGTCGATACACAAGTTATACGCGTATGAATGGCTACATTTTGATCTTGCTAATTTCTCTTATTTTAGTTGAAGCTTTTTTTTTTTTAATTAGCCGTATCTACCCGACGTTGTCCGAGAGTTTTTTATTTTTATTTTTGTATTGCTATTTTTTAATTAGATTTTTAAATTTAATTATTACGGTATCGTTTGGATATTAAATGATTAATTGAACCAAATGACTATATAACTACAACGAATTTTATTACGGTAATGTTTTAATTTCTATTGTTATTATTGGATGTATTTGCTATTTAAAGGTAGTTTATTCAACAGTTTAAATGCTTTCAGATTTCTTTCACGGAGTAAGTCCTTTTTGGGGGGTGGGGGGCTGATTTGTTTATGAAGTCACCGAAATGCATTCTGGTGGATTTAATTACCTTTTTTTTTTTTTTTTTTTGTAAATATGATTTTGTTTAAGTTTTAATACTCTATACGGTTAATTCGTTGTTTCACAGCCAAAATGACAATGAAATGGCTGCATTTTTCTAATTTTTTCCCCGACCTCACAAATGAGTAAGTAAACCCAAATAAATTACTTTGGACTAATTTTCCAACTGTATTTTCTTTAAAATAATGTAAGGTAAATTTGAAATTAGTCCAGAATAATTTATTGGGGTTTACTTACTCATTAGTGAGGTCGAAAAAATTGCATAAGATTCATTGTCCGCCATTTTGGCTGTGAAACAACGAATTAACCCTTTATACTTTTGAATACTTTACATCGATAAATCGATTAATAGTAAATAACTAAAAACAACACATTAGTAAGTTACATACAGACACGCGAGATTGCATTACAAGATATATGTGACTTGAAGACACTGTAATTGTGAGATTTCTATAGTCTATACACACACAAAAATACAATATTAATATTTCAGGCATAGAGGCCGCATCCTGTTTTGGTGGTTTAAAAAAAACTTTATAAAATATGCATATTGTCGATTATCAGTTGTTCAGAGCACAAGTATCGAAAAAAAAAAAAAAAATTTGTCAAATTTCTTGCAACATTGTAAAAATGGACACTTACTTTATAGCCGATGTACCTTAAAATCCCTCATTTTAGTAAGTAAGACGTTGTGTTCAATTTAGTTGCTTCCCTCCACGAGGGCATCCAGCTCCCCCAAGAGGGAGAGGGTGCATACCTGTATTGTTCCGTCAGTATTCCCTCGTCAATGAAGGTGCCTCGGAGTAGAGCAACAATAAATAGCAACTCTTTCTGAAAAGGTCACGCCTGTATGGCCTCCTGAAACAGATACCATACACGAAAGCCATCTATGTAGAAATTTGGTATATATATATATATATATATATATATTGAACTTTTCAGCTTTTAGATAACTACTATTGAAAAACAACCATATGGGTATGGCATGAACTCAACCAAATTAATACTAGTTTTATAACAATTTGATTGAATTAATAATTTAATTACTGAACAATACCGTAATAATTAGATTAAATTATTAATTGAACCAAATTGTTATAAAGCTAGAACTAATTCGGTAAAGATAATATTGTTTAAATGGCAGCCATCTTGAAGCTGAAAAGTTCAAGATAACGACATTTCTAATATTTCAGTAGTTGTGCTCGAAACGTGTTAGTTGGCAATAATCTGCAGACTTTTGTTGTAATTTTTCACTAAGATGCGACCCGAAGTTCCACCAGTAGAATATTCTATTAATATTTATATTGAAAAAATTGGTACTTAGATTATTACGACCCACACTAACCCTTACCGACTCCAAATCGATTTTAGCGTGGCTCCTAATTTGAATAAGTACTAAAATGTCCATATCGTATAATCTCTGTATTAATAAAACTCCCGTTCGTGTGTTTCTCGTTTATACGTAACTTTGCTACATTGCACATTGAATAATTTTTTGTTTTATCTACTTTTATTGAAAGCAAAAAATAAATAAGGGAAAACTTTAACGCATTTTTTTAAATCCTATTTTTTAAAAATGTAAACATTACATTGTAATAACGGGAGAGGGGGGTTATTTACATGTAATTATCTTTTTAAATTCTGTACATGAAACCCGCTCTCTCTCTCTCTCTCTCTCTCTTCCGCTGTTGTCCGGGAATTAATGAGTACACCCCCATGTACTCTTGCTCCTAGCTCTGAACCTCATATTACCATTATTTTCCCAAATAATTTTCCAATTTAAAATAAAGTAAAGCCTTGTCTCATAGATGTTCGTGCGAACTAACTATCCCTTCCACTTATTCCGATATTTGCAACAACAAAAAACACTGGTTCATATGCAAACATAATATATTATACTAGAAAGGCTACCTGACGTTGCCCGGAACCATAAAAAGACAAAGCGAGGTTAAAAAACTGTAATATCTTTATATTAAACCTTCGACCTCTATCGATTCCCTCTTCCTCACATCCCTCTCCTCCGCCCCTTTTTCACCCCCGACCAGCCCATTCCTCTCTCTTGGAAATAATAATGCAAGTCATTCACCTCTCCTTTATATAAAAGATAACATTGGAAATTACTGAAAAAACGACCCTCTTCCCTGACGAAACTTGACCCCCAAAGAATGATTTTTTTCTTTAATTTTAGATTTTATTCACCCAGGGCAACGCCGATCAAGAATATAACAATTTTGTGAGGGTTCGTGTTGTAGTTATTTTACTTTCAGCTGGACATACATACACACACATACAATTGCCCTTTATATAATAAAAAAAATGTGTATTGCATTTCTATATAATACACACATAATAAAATACACACAGACAGACAACTACCCTTTATATAATAGAAGGCTTTATTTTTAATTCAATGGCGTTTCGGTTAAATGTTTATCTTCTATATTTTCGTTAACCACAAAACATCTGCCACTAACCACCACACGCTTTCTTAGCTTAGAACTGGAACAATCGGTTCTGATACTACACTTTATCTTTCCTGTCCTTAGTCAGTGTAAGAGAAATCCTTCTCGACTGAGGTCATTATTTTTGTCTCAATCCATAGTGCCCTTTTTTGGGGAGCTGGATTTTCCCAAAATTTAAAAAAAAAAACGATCTTGTGTCTAACTCTGCTCTTGTGGGGAGGCAAGTAAATAGGGACCATATGCTAGAAATAAAAACATTTGTTAACAGTGAATAAGATGTTATTAATGAATGTTAAAATTATAACTTCAACTGTTAGTCTTTTTAACTCTGCTTGGCTTTCTTTTTTTCTTTTTAATTTCTTTTTTTAAAATATTGTTTCTATATTAAGGAAAAACATGGATTTTTGTATTTAAGAATCCGCAAACCTTTTTTATGGTTTCGTTTTTTTTTTTAAACCAAATTAACAAAGACCGCCTTTTGACTAGGAAAGTCTCTTCTGATGCTGCACTGAGTCTTTTCTGTTCTCGGTCAATGAAGGAGAAGTCCTTCTAGACTGAGGCAATTTTAATTTTGGTTCCAATCCAGTGTGTCCCATTTTGGGGATCTGGATTTTCCCCACATTAATAACCGACTTTGTGTCTAACTCTGCCCTCGTGGGGAGGCAAGTAAATGGGAACAAATGAGACCATAAAAAATGTGCAACCTGTAGTCCATAGTTTTTACAGCCTTTTTTTTTTTTTTTTTATACGTCTGACGATGCTATTGCATCATATTTGGTCGAGTTAATTTCTATTCGTCACACACTGTAGTCCCTATTTGGCTTCCCATGAGGGAAAAGTTAGACACCGGGTCGGTGTTTAGTGTTCGATATGACAAAAACAGGTTCGTATGTTTTAATGCAAGAAACCTCATAAACAAGATAGCGGATTTCCAACTAACATATAGTTAAAACAAAGCCTGACATTAGAGGAATCACTGAATTGTGGAGCAATAATGGTATACAAGAGCGTGAAATAGCATTAGAGCATTATAACCTATTTAGGTAAAAAGATAGAAAGATGGAGGTTATTACTAGTGATGGGACGATTTCAATATTTTTTCCGTTTCTAAAATTTCCTTAAAAGAAGTAAAATTCCATTATGGGGAGGGGGGGTAGCAGAGAGTCCTTATCTACTTTTAAATGTAGATAAAAAATGTTCTTTTTAATTTGACAAACTTCTTAATGGTTATCTTATGTAACGCATTCAAGATTTTGATAAACTTATTGTGAGATTTTCATCTATATTTTTCACTTGTGCCAGTAATAAAAAAATTTATTTTTTAACAAAAGAAAAAAAAAAAAAATTTTTTTAAATGAGTAAAAAATCGTTTTTGGAATCGGAAATTAGCCTAAAATTTTTTTCTATTCCGATTAATAGTTATTACTGTATATCCATTCAGATATCATTGTAGATGTTAATAATAGGCGCACAAACGAAATCAAATCGGAATCGATTTGGTGTAACATAAGTAAAAAAAGTCAGCTCATCATTGGAAATTGATTATAGGAATAAGATCAACAATTATCAGAATCGGCAATAAGAGAAGCAGACAAAACACAAGTATTAATTATGGGTGACTTCAATCATGGTTCAATAAAAAACACTGAAAGCAGATAAAACCGATGCTATATTCCTAGACTTGCTCAATGACTGTTTTCTTGCACTGCATGTGAACCAACCCTCAAGAGGAGCAATATTGGATCTGGTCATAACCAGTGACCCATGTATGGTAGAAAAGCTGACCGTAGAAGAACACTACGGAATAGTTGTTTATTTTTCCTCAAATCGAAAACTTGTTGCAGTATAAATGAAGAAAGTGAAACAAGAAATAAGTTTTATATATAACTTACAATTTATTGCAAGTAGAATGTCGACATTCCTCTCGGCACACTCTGATTTATAATTCTAACCAACTCTCCAGCCTCGGATGGGTGAGCAAAAAGCAGAACAACCACTCATTTTGATCATCACGACTTCTCTGATGTTTTTCCCAATTCTTTCTTGATCGGTGACGTAAATCTGCAATTATTTTTAATGCATTGCTCAGCCGGCCTACTTCAAAATAAAAAATAATAAAATGCATACAATTTCCATTTTAGTCTCAACCTTGAAATTATCAAAACAATCACAGTCGTATTCCAAATGTGAGGTCTACTTACACACCTGATTTATATTGCGTTACCATCTAGGTTATAATACTTATTTATTACTCGTTACATAGTGACCACAACATAATCAAATTTGAGTTAGTATCTTTAATTGACATTAAGATAAAAAAAAAGAACTTGTGTTTGATTTCAATGAAGCCAACCATGAAGAAATACGGAATATCATGTCACAAATATTATGGAAGATAATTTTTGAAAATCAATCTACAAACGACAGATGGTTTGATTAAAAAAAAAATAAAATAAAATAAATAAATAATAAATAAAAATTTAAAAAATCCTGTGCATGAAGCAATGTGAAAACACGTTCCAATGAAATGTAAAACGAGGAACGACAAACCAAAATGGGATGACAAAAAGCATCATTAAATGCCAGAAGTAGAAAATACCATTTATTGAAGAAAATCCTAAATTCAACAGGACTCGGTGAATTAAAAGACCGCACTAAATAAGGAAACGCAAGAGGTTGGACATGCGAAAAAGAACTTTGAATTGAAACTAGCAAAAACTATAAAGGTAGATCTCAAGTGATTCTATTCTTACACCTATTCAATAATGAAAACAAAAGATAAATTGCAGACTCCAAGACGAAGAAAGTTGTCTCCTTTCTTATGTCAATCATACCAGTCGAGGATCTGTCCTCGACAATCAGTCCGGCAGAGGCTGGGCCATTCTGACGGTGGTGACCTTTTTTATGTTGGGCTGTGGTATTTTTTATGTTAAGCTCTAGGAGGTCCACCCTCCCAGGCCTTGCCTTCTCACTTCAAGAAGTTAGTTTATAGCTAACTGCCTGAGGCTCCCTCACCGGGGAATGCCAACTGGGCTCCTTAGACAATTTTAAGAGATCAGAGTGCACCATCTCTTACTCTCCCCACCTTCCAGCTTTGTGCCTCATCTTCCTGTGGTGGGAGGTAATAACCCAAATGATTTACAGATAATCAAGAAGCAACGAATCTACTAAACTCTTTTTTCACTTCTGTATTCGCAGAAGAGAATGTAGATAATATGCCAAAGCCAAAGCAGGCATTTGAAAAGGAAGACACATACCAATTAAAGGAAGTTATGCTGGCAGAAGAAGAAATATCAAAGAATCTTACAAATCCTAAACCTAAGAGGCACCGAAGGGGGCAGGGGTGACAAAATAATCCCAAATGTCATAAAAGAATGACCAAAAGAAGCAGCACTGCTAATAATGATGATCTTTGAAAGCTCTCTGTCTGAGAACTGGAATTTATTTCCCATACCTTACCCCCATCTTAAAATAAACAAAACATTATTCACATTTATAGAAGGGGTGGGGTGGGGGGATCGGTACCATGTTTGCTAAAAGTAAGCAGATTTAACGCCTCTTGGTTACGATTCAATTCAACCGATTCAACTGGCTCTAATTCAGTCAAGTGCCTGATGATTGGAGGAGTACTAATGTAACCTCACTATTCAAAAAAGGTAGAAAAAGGCCAGGCAAGCAACTATAGACCAGTAAACCTTATAGCAATCATATGCAAAGTCTTTGAGACACTTATTAAGAGTGCAATGGTCAAACGTCTGAAGATTCATTATCTGATTAGAGACTCCCAACATGGTTTTATGAATGGTAGATCATATCTTACAAATCTACGTGAAATCTCTAGAATTAGTCACTAACTTTGTAGACAATGGATACCCTATGAATGCCATATATTTTGGATTTTTCCAAAGCATTTGATAAGGTCCCACACAGACGGCTAATTAAAAAAACTAAAGGCACATGGCATTGCTGGTAAAATAAACAGATGGATTGAGGCTTGGTTAACAGATCATAAACAACATGTTGTACAAAGTGGAAAATTTTCCAAATGGTCAGTACTAGGCCGTGTGTTATTCATTATTTACACAAATATTATTGATGAAAATGTTGAAGGGGAATTCTTAAATTTGTTGATAACACTAAAATATTCAGGCCATCAGATCAACCTACAAAATTTGATTTCTTAGTCAAATAAGTTTCAAATGCTACTCATATATTATGAATAGTCACGGCAGCACCATGTTGGCTAAAAGTAAACAGGTTTAATGCTTCTTGTTACTATTCAACCGGATCTAAATGACTGTTTTTAATCAAATTTTCTTTCTCTTTACTAAAACCCAACAATAAGTTGCTCGAGAATATGGCCCAAACCAGCTACAGCCCATTACACTGTCAATGATTCATGTTACTAAAATAGAATTTAACCCTAGAAAGCTTATTGTCCGTGACCACATATCGAGCGTGATTATAGAAACCAAATTGTTACGTTATTTTTATGCACCGAAGGTGGCGGGGAGGGGAAGGCATTAATTGTAAAATGGATAAACCTTCCTTTAGAATATAGAACATCGTTTTCACTGAAATTATGGATTTCACTTATACTCGCTATAAAGTTCACCAATAAATTTTACTTTCACTTTTTACATGAAAAAAAATGCAATAGAATTAAATAAGATTTTTAAATTATTTACATTGTGTATTGTTGTTGGCGTGGTTTCATTTGTCCAATAGAGACCGTTGAAATATTTATTTTGTTTGGATGTTGCACTACCATAATGCATCAGTAAGCGTTTAAACAAGAGACGGTCGGCCATTTTATATCTTCTATCTGAACAAACTAGAACTTGAAAATTCAAAATGGCCTCTCTCGCACATCGATTTTATTTTTACATTTTTTTTATTTTATTAATTCTTTTCTCAAAAGTAAAATAAAAACATAAAATATAATTGGTTTTATGCAATAAATTGTTTTGAGTTTTTTTTTTGTTTTTGTTTTTTATTCCCTTAAACTTAATATTAAATTTCACATAAGATTCATTACTTTCGTCAACAGTTATAAAAGATAAATTATTTTGCACCTTTTAATATCGATTTTATTGCAAAAAAAACGATTTGTTTTTTGTTACTAATGTATTGAATTCTCTTTCTAAAAATGTAAATATTTCTATGACAAAAATTGGGGGGTCGATGAGAAAAAAAAAAAAAAAAAAAAAAAAAAAAAACTTTCGTGCAGTGCTGTGTAGAAACTGCTAAGTAATAGATTAAAATGGCTGACTTGTGTATGCCAAAGTAAAGTATTATTTCTCCTCATCTATGGAACATGTTGCCACAACATTGCTTCCTTGAGGGTTACAACGTCGTCGTTGTCTTCAAATCTAATGTTAATAAATGCTTGTCATAAACCGTCCTCATAAATCATCACATTTTATTCGTTCCATTCGTTATTTTCAATCCTTTCATAATATTCATCATCATTAACCATTATCCTCAAGTGGCTTTTAAGTGGTGACTCAGTATTAATATATATATATATATATATATATATATATATATATGGTTTATTTGTACTCCTAAATCAAAGGAAAATATGTTTCTTTCATGCACCTGTCGTATCAAAGAACACACTGTCTAAAAATTGTTTCCCCCCCCCCCCCCCCATTGTATTTTTTGGTATTAGCGATACTCAAGGTTCAAATTCCTCATATTTGTCTATGACCTTAATTTCATCTTGGAAGGAAACAATCCTCTCCTGACCCGCACCCTTAATTTTGTAAAAAAGAAATAAAATTTTATTAATTAGAAATTTTTAAATGTAGTCTGTTTTGTTTTTCTTTTCATTCAAATTTTTTTTTGTTTTTGTCTATAGTTTAGCTTCTTTAGGAAGCTAGATTTCACCCACTTAAAAAAAACGACCTTGTGTCTAATTTATCTCTCATGGAGATTTATTAGATTTACCCCTCACCCGGACCCTTTTGGATCTGATTATTTTAATAAACGAACAGATGTTATTCTCGTGTGAAATAATGTTATTAATTTATTTTCAAAAAAACAATATTTTAAAACGTTTCCCTATTACAAATGTTGCAGGTCTTCCGTGAGTTGGGTTTTGGGGTTGCCGGACCCCACCATTCCCTCTCCTCCTAGTTTAAAGATAAACCAAATGATTAAGTGTCGCATTCTAATCAACCAATAACGAATTTCTATTTTGTTATGATTGACAGAAAAACATGAATTTTAGA
The DNA here is from genome assembly GCA_963556195.1 of Sepiola atlantica. NCBI lineage: Eukaryota > Metazoa > Mollusca > Cephalopoda > Sepiida > Sepiolidae > Sepiola > Sepiola atlantica. The sequence goes on along the minus strand of OY744525.1, from coordinate 81,532,375 downwards.
ATGTTTGTTTATTCACCTTGCGCTCTCATTTGCGAAAAATTGTTAGCATTTGGAGTGAATAAAAATTGAAATAAAAACTTTTCCATTTTGTAAATGCAAGAGTTAGGAGTGGATGTAGTAAATTGAAGGAACTTCTGACATTACTAATCAGCAGAGCATTACCACTGTCGACCAAGGGAAGAGTTTATCAGGCAAGCAGTGTGATGATGTATGGAAGTGAAACATGGCCAGTAAGGGTTGTGGACATGCGTTGCATGGAAAGAAATATGATTGTCTTAAAGACAGGTTTAGATCCGATGAAATTGGATAAAGATTAAATCTGGACAGTATAGGGAGATGTGTACAGAACCCGAGACTTTGATGGTATGGTCACCTTGAAAGAATGGATGAAAGTTCTCGGGTCAGTAGATGTAGAACAGCTGAGGTAGCAGGTTCGGTTTACAGGGGAAAGCCACAGAAAACAATTTCTAAAATCCAGCATGTAAAACTGAATATGATGATGATTGTAAAAAATGTTAAATGGGGGAGGATATATATATATATATATATATATATATGGGTTTTATTTATTGTTTTATGATGGCATCTGTTTTATATGTAAGCAATACAATTCTGTATTAATTTGTGTAGTCAATTTTCTAATCTTTGTATTATCACGTGTCTACTAAAAAGATAGATAACCTGCTATGATTACCTGAATGTTGATATATCACCCGACTTGAAACTCTTTGTTGGGTTACTTGCTAAGTTAATTGCAAATAAGAGCTAATTAAAAGAATTAAAATTGATTTATTTTTTCAAACATAACTCAATCCCCAAATATATATATATATATATATATATATATATATATATCTGCTGGAGCCGACATGATGAGAGTACCCAAAATCGACAATGAAGGCAATGTATCACTGAAGATCAGCCTTGATGCATCAGATATATTTTAGGATGTTTTAAAATTCTGGGCCAGAAAAAAAGGCCATCTAACAGTTTCGATTTTTACCGCATTTTCGTGAACCCTTGCTCTACAGAATAAAGCAGTAATAGCCATGCTTGGCGCACTCAAGCAGTCAACAACCAGTCGAGTTGCTTATGGTTAACTAATTGCATAACTAGTACAGCAGGTCTAAATGGAATCATGCCAATTCTAAATGGAGATACTAAACACTCTTTTTACTTACAGAATTCAGATTGAATACAATCTGTTGGGGATGGGGGTGAGGTGGGGTTCATTCTAGACATTTTTTCGTCATGCCTCTTCCTTGTTTGTAGAACCATCTCCCTCTCATATTGGTGCTATGTTTTTACATAAAAATGTCTGTCCTCTGCAGCTCTAGATGATATTAAACGGTTACATGCAAAAATGCTTTCTGTGTATGCGTTTTTGTTTCTGTGTATGCGTTTTTGTTTCTGTGTATGCGTTTTTGTTTCTGTGTATGCTTTTTTGTTTGTTTCTTTTTATTTGTCCCTTTTTTTTTATTTGTTTTTATAAACTCCCAAATATCTTCATAAATAAAACAAATTATTTACACTAGTTAACACTGTCTGTATAACAGGTATTTCTGTTAACAATAACGAAATGGGAAAGGAAGATAACAATATATTTTAAAGATATAAAATATAACCTATCATGGAGAGTTCATGCTCGATATACGAGATAGAGCAATAATATAAATAAGTGATAAGAATAAAAAATTAACAATAACTAATGTATAATTTTTTTTTTTTTTAAGTTAAAGTGGTCGACCATAGTCGAGGACAACCCAGAGGCTCCCTTTTCAATAGCTACTACATTAAAGTGTAAAGGAGGGTGCCACTCCTTTCCCACAATTACTCGACTTACACTCGATTCTCACCTTATAATTCTGCGTGTTAAGAAAGAGGCATCAAATACCATTTTTTTTTTTTTTTTTTTTTTTTTTTTTAAGTCTTTGGTATGACTCGACCAAGGATTGAACCCTGGTCTCCCAGCCCATTAACGAACATTGTTACCATTATGACAAATAAGCCGCTAAAATGTATAATTTAATGTTTAATTATGTGTATAATACTAAAACTGAATGTTTTAGATGGTGAGCGGAAGGGTGAATGGCGTAAATAAAAGGTGAACAGTAAAAGAAGTAGTGAGGAATTGAATGATGTAAATAATTAATAGGAGAGAAGGGGGAGACACATGGATGAAACGGTGGGGAGCAAAGGGGGTCTATTATAACATCACAATGTATTCTGAAATCCTTTGACTGAAAAATTGGACGTTTTATCTATTGAGTCTGTTAGAATTGCTTAAAACATTGACACTGTTGAACCTGTCTAACCTTTTACCTTTCTTTTTATCTACTGTACAATGTACCAACGTTGAACCAACAAATTGTTTAGTATAATACTGAACCTCTTAAAATCGTGCATGTTAAATCCTTTAGACAGTGTGAGGAAGGGCGAATGAGGAGAGTAGCAGAAGTGTTACAGGATGCTATAAATAAATGATGTAAATAAAGAAATGAGACAGCAAGGAGGTAGTTAACAAGAATATGTATTTACAGAAAGTGTGTTGGCCATAGCGATTCTCTGTTACCATCATTATCACTATCCAAAGCGGATACAATAGGGTAGATCACTATAACAAAAAGGAAAACTGAAAATTACAGAACATTATCAAAATAGTAATATCGGGTTCAGGGCTGGGAGCAGGGATAGATAAGTCTTTATTTATTACCGAGCAACGCTGGGCGGGCCTTCTCGTGTGTATAATACTAAAACTCATAATCTTGCATGATTGATTGCACATTGAATGTATTAGATGGGAGGAGGGGGTGAATCAGAAGTGGTGGGAGGAGGGAAATAGGTGGAGGAGTTAAACAGTAAACTACATTTCCATCTTATCTTCGTTACATCTAAAAATAAACTTTAGTATTATTTATAGTCAAGGCCAAAGGCAGCAAAATGTTTGTTTTTTAATAATGGGAAATATGTACAAAATAAGAATGTTTTGTAAATATTTATACAATTTTTTTTTTTTTTTCTTAATCTAATACATGATTCATAAACTACCAATAAATAAATGTACTTTTAAAATATCTATTGACATTCACAATCGATTAAATGCACTAAATATCTACAATTACATACAATGTACCAACGAGTCCCAGGTCCTTTAGTGTGTGGGGGGGAAGGGGGGAATCCAGGTGAGTATCTACAGGGTAAAAAATCCGGAGAATCTTTACTGTGTTTATATAATAGTACTCATGAATAAATAGAGCTATTTATTTATTTATAATAAAAGTTTATTTATACAGACATATCATGGCGTCACATCCAGGGAAATGTAGCTTTAATAAGCAACGACCTCCTCAAGCCAAAAAAATATGACCGCTCTCCAAGTTATATCTAGTTCATATTAAAAAAAAAAAACAAAAAAAAAAAACAAAACAGAACGGACATACTTTTTCGGCCTGAGGAGGTTTTTTGCTTATTAAAGCTATGACTGAAACATTTCCCTGGATGTGTAGCCATATGTTTGTAAAAATTAAACTTTTATTAAATATATATATATATATATAATTATACTAAAACTGAGTGCATCAATGTTTTCCTATATATATTTAGGAGTTGAGTTATGTTTGGAAAAAAATTACATTTTAATTGTTCTAACTTAGCCTTAATTTGCAATTAACTCACCAAATGATCCATTTCTACTTTAGTTTCTATCTATCACTCTTTTTTTTTCTCACTGTATCTTATTTGACGCCCCCCTCCCCATCTTATTTCATACAGTCTCTATCTATCTATTAATCAAAGGTCATAAAGATTGGAATACTTCCTTATAAACCAACACTTAATAGGATTAAACCTGTAGATGAGAGAAAATAAAAAGGGGGGGGGAGATATAGCAAGCAGAAAGCGACTAATTTGGGATTTTGTTTTATATTTTCTTTAGCTGACTTTGCCAATTTTTGTTTGTTTGAAAGCAGTAACCCGTTTTGATTATTAGATAGTTGTGGTAAATGAAAAATCTATTGCATTTATTCATTTAGATATATAGATATATAGATATATATATATATATATATATATATATATATATATATATATATTATATAGCAAATATTGATCCAACAGTGTGTGTGTGTAATGTAAAATTAATTTATGGAAACTAATTTTTATATCTTGTTTGTAGCCTTATTCTTTTCTAAATGCAAATTAATTGTAGAGTTTAAATGAAAACAAATTACAGAATAAAAGTAAAAAATATTAAATTTTGATAAATTATACAAATAAGTATAACATTGTTTTTATTAAACATGAAATAAATTCAATTCCTAAGAATATGTTTAATTGATAAGTAAGGCAGCATGCTATTAGAAATATGGACACAAACACATAATTAAAGCTGGACAAAGATAGTTCCGTCAATCAGTTTGACTATATTGGTTTGGTAAATTGAGCTTTATAACAATCAAAATATATATGAAGCTAAATTTTCCAAACGAATATGGTCGAACTAATCGACCGAAATATATTAGTCCAGCTTTAATTATGTGTTTGTGTCCTTATTTCTATTAGCATGTTGTCTTACTTATCCACATTTTCATAAACTAATTTTACATTTTGTCTGAAATTTCATTTCATATTTACTCCCTTATATAGAGAGATCGTAAATTTAATTAATTCAACATATTCCTAGGAATTGAATTTATTTAATAATGTTTAATAAAAATAAATCTTTTTAGACTTATTTTTATTTATTTAATTGTGTTCTTTGAAAAAATGAGTCTTAGAAGAGAAAATTAAGTGTGATTATTATTTTCTTTAAATTTAAATTCTCTAAATATTTTTTCACCTTTGTTATGGGCGAACATGACCTGGACATTTAAAAAAAAATTTTTTTTTAGTGGTTAGACCATGTGGATGAACTGAATGTTTATAATATTAGTTACTATATTCAACTTCACCATAATCTTGGCCAGTTGGTTATTATTCATCAGCTCCTCAGACTTTACGTTGTGTGGCTATGGAGACATGGTGCCAGTCCAAATTAAGCTGGGAATCTAATTCTAACAGTATTTTTGAAATTTATTCGTCATGATCGCAGTGACACTTTTTCTTTATTATAGCGTGAGGATATTCTTAAATATTATGTCAGTTTTTGCTTTAAATGTGAAATGTTACGGATAAAGATATACTTATTTGTGTTCAAAAATTATATGACACTTTTAGTATGGAAATTTTAGTAGTTTTCTTTTAGTTTTATATTTGTATTACTAATTTATTTATTGTTAATGAAAATATGTGAACAAAAACCGTTTACTATATTTAACCAAATTTATTTTGTTTAACCAAATTTATTTTGTTTAACCAGGTCTTAAATAACGAAACAAATATTTATTTGTGTGTTTGCATTTGTCTGCAAATTTTTGTTTAATTTGGTTTTTATCATTTTCCTCCCATATTTTCCTTGGCCTTGACGGTGTAGGGAGATTGTGCAGAACAGGAGACTTCAATGGTATAGCCATGTTGAAAGAATGGATGAGAGTTCTTGGGTTAGTAGATGTAGAAAAGTTGAGAGAAAGAGGGATGGACTTGAGAGAAAGAGGGATAAATAAAGAACTGGTCAGAGATAGGTTACTTTGAAAGTTTATTTCTTAAAGCCGTCCAACACATGCCAGCATGTAAAACAGATGTTAAACCGAATATGATGTTGAATGGTATTATCTACATAAACACATCATAAAAAAAATCAGTATTGTAAAATAAAAATATAAAATTATCTAATCTCAATGGAACTGCTTATCATTGAAATAAGGTCAAGACTTGTGAACTTGAAGTCAATGAGATCAACTAAAGTCGTTCAAGTTGTTTTGATACTTTCAGATAACTGACTTTGAGCTGACAAAAATCTTGCAACTATCACTTACTTTTTCTAAAAGTGTAAGCATTTAGTAGATTTTACAATTATCACCTGTAATGAGGATTGAACCTTCAACCTCCAGAAGACTGTCACTTAGAACTGATTATTACTTAGCACTTTTATCCTCGGTATGGGTGATACTAAGAACAAGAGAAAGCTACTCCCATGGATTGAATAAAAGGTTTGCATTCGAAATTTCTTACAAATTCCTGAGTTCAACAAGATGCACCTGAAGAAGATCGGAGGTTATATTGGCCGAAACGTTATGAGAATAATATCCAAGAACAATAATAGTTTGAATAATCCAAATTATTAATCATCTCAAAACTTCTGAAACATAAAAACATTGTTTCTAAATGGGCTAATCTGAAGAACAATCGCAAAAGGCTTCAATATTTCAAGGTCATCTTCCACCAGGACCTTGTATAGTCACAAAAGAACGTGGAAACTATCAGTCAGTTTTGGTTTTGAACAGATGCCAAATTCTCCTTAGACTCTAGTATTCTAGAACTGCCACCCCCCCCCCCTCTGATTTCTACTTATTTGTCCCCCGCAAAAAATGTCTATGGGAACAATGTCCGTACAATGAAGTGAACAACAAATGACTAAAAATGCAATCAATTTATATCGATGCAAAATTAGTTAACCTTGCGACATCGGTTGCATACATATATATTTTTTTAAAAAAAACAATCGTTCTTCTACTGTAAATATGAATTTTGCATTTGAATCCCACTGTCAGTGTGATCAATGGCTACAATTTATAAATGTACAGAAATAAATAGCAAAGTTCTTGTTTTTATCAAAAATGATTAAATATTATATTTTTTGAATGAACCGATTCAGCGTTGAAAAATCGGCAACATTTTTATATCCCAATAAAAATCATTCACATTAAAACAATGTATTTTTTACATCACCAGTTTCTTCTTGAATATTGTTTAGTGAAATTTATTTTTTGGTGTGATTAGCGATAAAATGAAAATGTACTGCCCTGTACAGGGATTGAACTCGCAGACTTCAGATTATTAAACTTTTGTGTTTATTACGTTCACTCACTTTTTTTTTTTCTTCTCGTCCCATTCGCCCTTCATTGTCACCTGTTACATCCTGTTCAGTAGTGATTAGATGGTAAGATGCATAGACCCCCACACTTCACATTACTAAAGCTATTGATAAGTGTGTGTCTTGAATCACAGGAAAGTTGGCCGGCCGGCCAAGGAAAACTTGGAAGTAAGTGATTGAACAAAACCGTACAGAATGGAGTTTAGAGACAGTTGACCTGCTGAACCGTGATGACTGGAGAGTGAGCTTGTGAAATTTAAAAAAACTTTTGACCCCCTGGACAAGGGAAAAGTGTCATGAGTCATTAGAAAGAAAAAAACCCGAAACAATAAATTAGAGAGAGGAGAGAAATTCCTTAGAAAGAAAGAGAATGAATGAAATGAAATGCCTCCAATTTCCCAGAGAGTGTATGTATTTGTGTCATTTAAAAAAAAAACAGAAAAAACTCTAAACAATTAATTCAGAAAAAAAGTTTTATTTTTATATATATATATATATATATATATTAATAAAACTTTTTTTTTCTGAATTAATTTGGGTTATTTATCTACCTCCCACAAGGTAAGATGTGACACAAGGTCAGGAAAGTAGGATTAGATAAGCCAGCGCTCGAGAGGTGAGCACTCTGGCCATTTAAAAATTGCCTGGGCAGCCCCGTCGGCATTCCCGGTAGGGGCGCCTCAGGCAATAATGCCTGGGCAGCCCCATCGGCATTCCCGGTAGGGGCGCCTCAGGCAGTAAGCAATAAACTTACTCCTCCCCAAAGAGGGGAGGCAAAGCCTGGGAGGGTGAACCTCCTAGAACTGCACAGGACCAGTCTTGTACAGTATCCATCGGAACAGATACTGCACTTTGATCTTTTGTTTAGAGTTTTTTTTTTCTGTTTCTTTATATAGACGAAGGATCGAAGAACAGTTATTAGTCTAATTTGCATATCTAGTTGTTAATCACTTCATAATTAATATTTGATGTTATTTCTTTCTAAGTTCATTGTACTATCTTATCTACATATGTGCAATAGTTTCGTCAATATTAATAGTAATTAATTAAAATGATTTAATAAAACAAATGGATAACAAAAAAAAAACTAATTGTAAGATCGCATGCGAGAATTTTTACATTATTGATTCAGTATAAGGGAGATAAAGAAAAAGAGGATGAGCATGTTAGCTTGCTATAGATTGGTTGTTTCTATCTCTCTGGCTGGCTAATGTGTCTGCCCCTTTCGCTCTCTCCCTCTTCCCTTTCTTCTACGATGCCGTATTATTATTTTGTTTTGTTTTTTTAATTAACGTCTGAAAAAGGTCAAGGAACTATAATAAAATGTCTTTATGGCTTGGCATTTTTAAATGAATAATATTAATATTTTGCTAATTTCAATCTTTTTAATAAAAACCGTCTAGAAATAAACGTGTGTGTGTAAGACAGACAGACAGGACGTCGTTCTTTCCCCTTCCTCTATATGGCGCCGCTAACTGGAGAGGGGGAGGTAAGTCAGTCACCCTTTTCATTCATCATGACATCCTCTCAGCCTAGCAAAAAAATGTGACCGGAGGGAGCATATATTTACTAGTATATACATATATATAAGGGCGAATGTATACCGTACCGTTCCCTGCCTCTAAAATCTGTTTTTATTATTAAAATAATTTTAGATATAATAGTTGTGGTAGTAGTTAGAAGCAAGTCTTTGAGCTCGGAAGCTGCCTAAAGTGTTATTTGCCACAGTAAATATTTATAGAATGTTCAGTGAGGTGCGGTACCGTCTCCTACCAGTCCTGATTATTTACTTGCAGTTTTATATAAGTGAGAGAATCTGAGTTCTTTATATATATATATATAATATATATATATATATGTACTGCCATCATGCATCCCTGCAAATGGAGCAGCTGGGTACAGATGTCAAAAACAGTTCCAGTCTGGTAACTCTGGATATCTTTCAGTAAATACCAGTTCCATGTGTAGCATGAAAGAATCCATCAAACCTAGTATTACAAGGTGACCACGAAAAAATGCCACTCATGGAATCGTTAATAAAATTAAATCCTTTCTGTAATTCCCACCCACCAAGAAATACTATCCATTAAATCGTTAAAATAAATGCTTGACTTATCCACCAAATTTCACTCATGAATGTTCAACAGTCTTTCTTTTATTGCTATTCAATGAAAGCACGCCGAGATACAACATGCAAAATTGTCACACTCCTCACTTGGCGCTGTCCTGATTTTGGCAGTGATGGTCCTTCAAGAATAGTTTAGAATAGTGATTGATATGTTTTTACATAATGAAAAATAAATTCCAATCTATTTTTTAGACTACATATTCTATCCGACCCGATATTTCTTTCAGTCACACATATTGAACGAGATTCACCGTTAAACTAGAAAATTCAAAATGGAGTCTTTATTGACTGTTAAAAACAGAAAAAAACACTTAGATAATGTTAATAAACTTCATAACCCTTTCTGGAATTCCACCATATTTCATACAAATAAACTCAAGTCTATGCCTGACTTGTCCACCAAGTTTCAGTCATGGATATCCAGCTGTCTATTTTTATCACCATTCAATAATAAGCATTTACGATGCACAAAATTGCCAATAACTATGACACATTCCTCTCTTGCCATTGCCCTATCTTCGGCTGTGATGAGCCTCTTCAGTTTATAGATAAAATAATGAAAAATATTGTCTGGTGAGTGGTAACCCCATTCAGGTTCACACATTCTACTGGTGAGACAATCACTAAAGTGTCCCCCATATATCATTGAATGGTGGTAAAACATGGGTGGGTGGCGTGATTTGGAGTTTACCCTATACAAATGAAACTAATTTTCAATCATTGACTCTTTACAGTTTATTTTATTTTACAATTTTTAGAGAGGAGATTGTCTTCAATGTAAGTTTAATGTAAAAGGATATTGCTTGTAACCAGGATTATAAAGACTGAACCCTGGTTGAAAAAAAGGAGAACATTTTTTGTTAAGTTTAAGTACAAAACTAAATTCCCTGCTAAAAATTCAGCAAATATTTTTTTTTTAAGTTTTGTTTATAATTTGAATATTTGAATCTATTATATAAAGTCAGTTGTATTTTCTCTGTCTGTTCGGCTAAAACTCAGAATCTACCAAAGATACGCTTAAAAATCTTACATGTTCTGCTTTAGTATGACATCCAGCAGGTTATGGTAACAAAATTTACTGTAATATTTATTCATTTGAGGTAACCAGAAACTGTAAGTAGTTATTTCCCTGAACCAGTTAGCATTGAAAATTATAGAAATGAAAACAAAGAAAAATGGTGATATAGGACATGATGGCTGGAAGAATAAGAGTAGACACGAGTCATGATTCACCGGTTAGTTTTGCTAATCTATAATAATGCTGATTTCTGTTTTCCAAAAAATTGAATATTATTGGGATTCGCCTCATTTGAGTACATAGTTTTAGAAATATGAGAGATTAACGTGACAATGGCAGGAGAAATGAAGCACTTTTATATAATATATGCTGGATAGAAGAGAAGATAGGAAAATGTGTTGTTTTGCAAATAACTGATATCTACAGAACTTATCTGTGACAATATATGGCGGTGGCCGTATTTGAGTTGCTCCATCTGTCTAGCTTTCCCACACATGCTGAACGTCTGTTGTAGCAGTCGAGGACATTGCTGGGCAGTCTTGCTTCTATGAAAGTCCAGTATTTACATAATTCCCACATAAGTATGATGTGGCATAAGGTCAGGAAGGTCGGAGTAAAAACCTGCTTGTGGTGAAGCCAGGCCAGCCTTTAAAAATAGTCTGGGCAGCCCTGTCGGCATTCCCTGGTAGGGGCACTTCAGGCAATTAGCAATAAACCAACCCATTCTCAAAAAGGGAAGGCCAAGCCTGGGAGAGTGGACCTCTAGGACTACCCAAGACATATAAAGGCCGCCGAAATGGCCCATCTCTGTCAGACTGATTGTCAAGAACATATTCTCAGCTGGTATTAAGGAGGAAGAATCATTTGACGACTTTCGCCATTAAAATCATTTTCTCCACTCCAAAGAAGCGGAATCCAGGACAAGGAGGAAAATTTCTTCAAACTTACATGGGAACCAAGCTGGTTTTGTTAGGCGGCCTATCATTGGTTCTTTTCCGACACACCACATAAATCGTTCTCAATGGGGACTGTTCAAAGGGAGGTGACTCTGAATGTCTTAAAAGTTTTTATAATATTAATAATGATTCATCGAATAACAAGAACGAATATTAAGATATGTGCAGGTTCAACAACAAAATTGCTATTTCAGACTTCAGCATGTCTGACAGGTAGAACATCTTATAGTATGCATTGATGCATCTACAAAATATGATGAAAGCCGACTAGGTGAAAAGTATTTTAAGTAGAGTGGCCATAGAGTGAATGCGGTATTGTGATGACTGCAAGTATGAATGCACTGGATTGTATTGTCGGAACGCATGTTTCAAAATGCGTCTACTTAAGAATAAGTGTCAGCGGAAGACCATTCTACTGGTTTAATGGCCTAATTGTATGTATTTATAATTTTTAAAAAAAAAATGATTTTGAGATGATGATGGTTGTGGGTTGGGTAAATTCTTTTGTAATTTTCTGAAAAAGACACAATTATTACTATGGCTGCCTTATTTATGCCAATCCCCTGACCATAGCTCTGTGCTGTGTTTCCTCTTTATTGAATAAATATAAAGAACCAAGAGTAAAAAAAACAAAAAAACAAAAACAAAAAAAAAAAAACATATTCAATGGAATAATTTCATGCATGGTTGAAATAAATAAATAAATATATATTTCATATTAAAATTTGAAAAGCAAATCCACCATAGAGAGAATTAAATGTACGTCAAAGTGAGGTCAAGTCCGGGCGATATGGTTCGGCGCTTTTTGAATCAGAAATTAGTCAAATCTTAAGAAGCATTCATGACGTGTGATCTCTCTACGGTGGATTCGCCCCTCTGGAGTTAATACCAACAAAATGAAGGAAAAAAAAAAAGGAAAAGGTCTTGCTTGAAAATGATATATTTATCAAGTCTTGCCTAAAAAAATAAATAAATAAAAACGATTTTATTCATTTTATATTGCATCATGTTTTGGTGTTCAAATTTTAATATAAAATATTTATACTTCAAGGACGCTTGTTAAGATGTGATCAATTTCCTAAATATATATATTAAAAATGTCTGTTTTGATTTACTTGGATAAACAGTCACAATAACCTTAGCTTCTGCTAAAATACCTTTTCAATGGGAAACTAGGTCAATATAAATTTAACGAATAGCTAGGTTTGAAAATGAAAATACATTGTCGAACAACTATAACTTTTTATCCTCAAATTAAATGAAAAGATTTAACTTCCAATTTAAAAGGACAAAAGGCTCAGCTTTCCTTCAAATATAAAAAGAATAAAAAAGGGCTCAACTCTCAATTTACAAAAATTAAGAAAAAGGGCTGCACTTCCAATTGTAAAAAAGAAAAAAGGCCCAACTTTCAGTTAAAAAATCTGATTTTTATTCGTTAGGACTGTACTATGGAACACTACGTACAAGAAAAAGTTGATCTGTTTTCTTACAACTATCAGATAAGATATCATGTCTGTTTGTTTCTTGGCTCTGCATAACTTTGATAAATACACATCGAATTATTTGTTTATTTACTATTAACTTAATATTTATTTAATTCAAAAATAAAATAAGGGAAAACTAAAACGAATCTTTTAAAATCCTATTAGAAAAAAAAATAATTTGTAAACATGACTATATTTTGAATTATGTTTCTCTAATCCCAACGCCCAAATAACGTCGGGTAAATACAGTGTCTGTATCTCAGTTTAAAGATTATGGTTATAACCTTGTACCTTACGTAGAGATATGTTGAATTACCATCTTTTCTTGTCAAATTTTATACTAGCTAACTTTTATGTAACGTTGACAATTCTCAATCATGTGATGACAGAATCTCTTGACCATTTATATTAATTGCTTTAAAAAAAAGTTTCCTTTTCATTCATAATTTTCCAATTGACTCCTCTGTTATTCCTATTCTTCCATTGTTGGGGGGTTTCTCGTTTCGGCCCCCAAATTGAACTCCTGACCTTTTTTACAATCTTCAGATCTGTTTTTCAGACATGTTATGTAAGCTGAGTTCAGTAAACAAGTTCAGCAACAACATGGACTTACGTCATCAAAATTGCTCCCATGGATCATCTAACACTGAAGAAGATTGCTTGCAAAACAAAAGCCTTGACATTTTTAAAGAATTGTATTTGTTGCACTTTTGAAAATTAAATCTTAGAAAATTATCCTTTTTTTTTTCTTTTTTTTTTTTTTTTGTCAAAATATTAAATGATCTTTGCAAGAAACGCGTAGATTTCTTTGGATTAACTGAGCTTAGACTTATGATAATACTTACCACTAATTGTATTTGAACTTTAGAAAATAAAATTTAAAAAATACCCCAGTCTTTTTAAATCAAACTTTTAAATTTATCTATTATATAAAGGAAACTTGTCCGTATTTTCAGCTAAAAGTCAAAAACAAATGACAAGATGAACCAACAAAGTTGATATATTCTTTTTTACCATAGAGGCACATTTTTTTTTTTAAATATTCATTCTTTTGGAAGTCCACAAGAACAGAATTAGTTAGGGGGTGGGAGAAGGGGCAACATTTAAAGAGATTTTTTTTTTTTTTAATGTTATTATGTAGTAATACTTTTTCAGATATTAAATTTTCTTGCTCACACGCCCCTATTCTGAATTAGTGGCCATGGGCCGCCATCAATAGACTGCCTCTTCTGTACCAAATGGTCATAATTAAAACAAAAATGTCACAAATCATTTTCAGGGAAAATTTTATAAAAATTTAAAATTTGCTGGAATAATTTTTTTAATGAAATTAAATATCAAGTAAAAATTGTATTTTTACTTGATTACTGAAAACTTTCAAATGATTTGAATAAAAGAAAAAAACTTCTTTTTTTTTTAAATTTATTTTTAGTGCGCAATCATTTATATTGGTTTGAAACCGTCTAAATTAAACTTAAAACGTTGTTTATGACCGTTTGGTACAAGAGAAACAGTCCACTGATGGCGTCCCACGAATTACGAATATGGGCTTGTGAGCAAGAAAATTCAATATGCTCGATTTTTTTTTTTTTTTTTTTTTTTTTTTTTTTTTCTAGTTGCCAGAGTGGCTGTGATGGAGAGGAAGAAGTAGATAGAGCTAGAGAGAGAAGTTTTAACGAAGATGTTATATACACCCTTTTTAACTTTTCTATTTTGTTGTCCATGCCCCCGGGCAACGCCGGGTAGCCATGCTAGTTGAACATAATATGGAAGCCAATAATTATAATTAGAACAGTAAAAAAAAAAATTAAAAATTTGTAATTAATTGTAAAAATTAAAATAGAATGCTTCCTTTGTTCCAGCTTGTTGGTCTAGTGGTCTCCATCAATTTGCCGTTTTGATACCTCATTGTAATATAGCTTCCTATTCCAGTAGCTTATTTCCAAAGACTGCAGACTTGTGGAACTCTCTTCCTGTTGACTGTTTTCCCCCTTATCTATAACCTTGGTCTTTTCAAGACTAAGGTAAATAGGTATCTCCTGTCTTTGTGATAATCATCTTTCGTTCTTGTTAGCTCCTTACATCAAGTGGATTCATGCTTATTCTGGAGCGAGTTCCATTAATATATATATATATATATATATATATATATATATATATATATATTTTTTCACTTAGAAGATAGTTTATTCAGTAAAGACCGGGATTAGTCCAATAAAAATAAGCTCGATGATACTCGATTACAGGGTACAGAGCATTTAAAACCTTTAAACACACACACACACACACACACACACACACACACACACACACACACACACATATAATAATACTAATTCTATTGTAATAAGTAATAAAACTACACATCTAAACGCGGTTTACGGCTCCCAAAATTCGTACTAGAATTGTCCATATGGCCTAATGGTTAGTAAAAGCATTGGCTAACAATCAATCTTTTTGAATTGGAAGTTTAAATCTGCAAACCATAATAACTAAGAATACCATCCTTTTGGCGAGGAGCAAAGTGTAGTATCTGTTCTGATGCTGCACTTTCTGTCTTCTGTCAGCAAAGGAGAAGAGGCAATTTTTATTCTTGTTTCAATCCAGTGACCCTTTTTAGAGAGTTGGATTTTCGCCTCCTTAAAAAACAATTTTGTGTCTAACACTGCCCTCGTGAGGAGGTAATTAAATCGGAACATCCAAGATTAGAATAGTTGTCCAAATAATACAAACTTAATTAATTTTGTCGTAATATCGAATGATCTTTAGTCACCACACATATAATACTTAGCATCTATTTCATTTGTTCCAAAAAAAGATTTTTTATTTTAAATTGAGATCTTTGAGAAAAAAAAGGTTTTGTTTTGATAAAAAAGCACAAACTTAAAAAATAATCTATTAAATAAAACAACTTAAAGACAAACTTAAAAATATTTTTTTAAATGTGAAAGAATATTTTTCAAAGGTTAACTTAAAAATATATTTTTAAAAATACACACTAAACAATGGACACTTAAAAAAAAATATATATATATATATAGCTTTTGTATATTTGACAAAACGCACATTTTTAGTAGTAAAAAGAAAAGAAAGAAGAAACTGCTTCTGAAATCCGTCAACTGAATATGTGCAACTCCCCAAACCGATATCTAAATTAACATTTTTTTTTAACACTAAAAGTCAAGGACTTTATTGAATTCTACTTGTAACTCAATACTTTAATTTACTGCTTTGTTTATGACAGATGTTTCGGCTTTTCTTTTTCTACTTGTATTTAGGTTAGTCCTAATAGTTGCATCAGAATCAACATTTTCTATATTAATAATTTTTAAAAATAACTTACATAAATGTTTTTTTTTAATATAAGTGAAATATGTGACAAAATATGATTTTTGTTTTTCATTCAATTTATTTATTTTTTTTTTTTTAAGGTTGGAGCATTCTTGCTGCTAAATGATTTTGCAATACGAATGAATAAATATAAATTAGTTGGACAAAACAGTTAGTATTTAGTAGATGTGAGTTCACATAACTACCAAAGGACAGATTTTCTATAGCCTTTCACTATTTAACATGCATTAATATATTTTTTATGGCAAAACATAGACCTAAACCTAAATTTGCTATGCATGTTGGAGCATTATCTTACCAAAAACATTATCTCCCCACATGAATAAATATCAATGTAATTAGATAAAACGGCTATATTTTAGTAGTATGTGTCCCTATCACCACCAAAGAAAAACAACTGTGTAGCATTAATCACATGCCACTTGTGCAACTGTCATCAACACTTTGTCTAAATTAGAAGTTTTATTCACTACAAAAAGCAACCAAACACTTGGTTGAATTGTAATTGTAATATAATGTACTATTTTGTTTACAAAACAATTTCTTTGGTTTTTGTGATAAAATGTTTGTATCATTAAATAAGACATACTGCCACTGAGACTCAAGGAGCTACTGTAATTAGGGGCTAGATTTACAGGGGGAATCCTAAGTAGCGGGGAGTTATGTAGCAAAATGTTTGTTCACATTACATTTAAATTTCTGCATGTTAGTACAGTCGGAGGAGCGGGTAGGGAATTTGGTAGGCAAACGGTCTGGGGAAAGAAGCTATTTAAGTTGAAAGTTTTCTGGCATCTGGGGATATAGTTGAAAAATTATAATTAAAACTTTCTTTTGTATCTTTTTTTTTTTATTTCTATTTTTTTTTTTTTCAAATATGTTACTATACATTTTAAAATTGGATAGTTTTTCTTTTTGTTTATTTATTTATTTATTTTTTTCAGAAAACTAAGTGGTGTGGGGGGGAGGGGTCAAGCTGTGTGTTGCTTCAATACTATTTCATCTATCTGGCTTTCTATTGTCACTCGCTCTTCCAGCATGTTTGTCCCAGTCAACTGACCTTAATATGTATCAATATCTTTATGGGTTGACTGATTATACCATGATTATTCATTGATTATGTGTGTTGAAGCATTATCTTGCTGAAAAATCTCCACTTTCATCACACAAATAACAAAACTTTAATGTAGTTGAACAGAATTTTTTTATTTGTTTTTAGTAGTAATCTCATGTAATAGAGAGTAGAAAGTGGACCTTGGGTTTACTTTCGGCAGCCTCGTAACTCTTGCTTTTTAAAAAAAATCACCTGAACTTGTGTCGAATAAATACACTATTGTATCAAAAATATTAAGACAACCTTTTTTTTAATTTAAAAAAAAATTTTTCATCAGTGTTTATTTGCGCTTATTTTATTCTAATAAATAAAGATAGGAAAATATGTAAGCATTTTCTATCTTCACATTCCAGGGTATTTTTTTTATATATACTTGTTTCAGACTGTTGTCCTTCTTGTTTATAATATTCGTGGCGTTTCTTTCTTTGTACTCAACTACCATCTTCAGGTGTCATTTTTCAGAATTGTGAACCAAACCCAATTTGGGAGGGGTGGGGGCAATTAATATATATGATAAAAAAAAATATTTATATATTTATTAACGTTTCGCCTTTATTTCAAGACTTTCTTAAGTTGACTAATTTGAGAAAGTCTTAAAATAACGATGAAACATTGATGAATATATAAATAATTTTGTTTTTTCATTTTCCATCACATTGGAATATTATTTCCATAATTATCATATATATTACGACTTCGGGGCTGGGAGAAACGATGTTGGTGGCCAATCTAAAATAGGGCTCAGAACGGTGAGGCTAGATGCAGAACGGTGTTCTCCAGTAGAATCAAGACTGGCTGTCACTCGTCTCAACGTTGGCAATGGACTGCCGTGCTTGGCCAGCCCTCATAGGGTACTCAGTAAATTCATTGGAAAGAGACGGCTCAACTGGACCAGATTAAATGCTATCATAAGTCAAATTCGCACAAAAACTTTGATTTTGAACTACACTAAAAAAAATTCTTATTTTAACCCTTTTCAAGACTGAAATATCTTTTCCTTACTAAGGAGTCATCATTTATCAAGGCCAAAAACCACTCTGAGGTTAAGGGTCAATGAGATTGTTAGATTAACAGTTGAATGATGATGAATGCTATGAGAGGATTAAAAATCTCCACATACCACCTACTCAAAATAAGTCTACCCAGAAAATAGAAATTCTCTGCCCTTTGTCAGAATCATCAATCATCAAAGGTGAGGATTAAATTACAAAATAGGGGGAGGGGGTACGAGGCTGCTGAAAGTAAACCCAAGGTCCACTATGTACTCTTTTTTAAAAAAAAAAATTAAAAAAATATCTATCAACTTCAAACTGTCATTAAAAATTCCCACAATGCACCACTGCACTGAATAACATGAAATGCCCTTGTAGTAAACATCTTACAAGAGGAAATAAATGAGATAATTATATTTTAGGTGCATACATATCCCATACATTCTTAAAATCAAGTGGGACACACATGTCCCGCTCGTCTTGCAAAGATGTAATTATCCTTCAACATCTAAATAAGACGACTGAAGAGGAAATCTAAAAGGAATAGAATATTTTATATTAAAGGGCTTCACCATGTGATTGAGAGCAGAACTTCTGCTCAAGGGATGGTTGTTCCGTTGTGTCAACACGCTTGTGTCGATTAGCAGGTTATACTGAAGGTATTTCCAGGGCTGTATTTTTTTTTTTTTTTTTTTTTTTGCAGGGAAGTTTCACCATCCTTCCCAAATTGTCATTCATTTGATACTGGCCATGTTAGATGTTGCTTAACTTCGGTGATCTAATGAGATTATTCCATATATTTACATAACAGAAAATATACGTAGATATTATTATACCATTTTTTTTTTTTTTTTTTTTTTTTTTTTTGTAGTAAAATGATGCTCCGGAAACTTCTCTTGAACACTGCCTCCCAGCTGTCTCGTGGGGCCCATACAAAAGCTGCAGTTGCCGGATCCTCACCAAGAAGTATTGGAGAAAAGTCCAAAGCCATCTTTGCAAAAGAAGATAAATATGGTGCCCACAATTATCAGCCAATGCCGGTGGCCCTCTGCAAAGGAGAAGGTGAGTATATATATATATATAATTATATATATAATTATATCAGGGTTTGAATTGTGCGATTGGCAGAACGGTTATATATAGCCACACTGATCAGTATGTGTATATTAAAATATGCATTATAAAAATAATTATTTAAAGCTCCCTTTAAGGACGAACACTCTAACAAATACTGAAGGAAAACTCTTGGAGACAAGCTATATATTCATTAAAAAAATAATAATTTCAATAACTGTTTATGATGGTCATGGTGATAAGTGTATGATGGAAATTAAAGGTGACTTTAGTCCAGGGTTCGAATTGTGCAAATGGTGGAACAGTTATATATAGCCACACTGATGAGTCTTGGTTTAGATGAAACACATAAGTATGTGTATACTAAAATATTTATTATAAAAATAATTATATTTCTGTATATATATATTGTGTATTTAAGCAGTATGTTTTTATTCAGGCAAATGCTATAAAATAACAGTGTTTTTGTTTGATGACACTTTTTTTTATTTTTTCAATTTTTCGAATAGTCCATTTAGTAATTTGGTCAAATTGGTGTTTATAAGTTCCATGGATTTCTTGTTCCATTTTTGAAGATTTCAATATTTTCAAATTTTTGTTATATTTTTTAATATATAGAACAAACTTTCTCTTATTGGGGAAAATTAAGTCTTGGTAAGCTTTTAGTTCCCAGTATTTTTACTTGAGCGATATCAAATAGTTTTAAACTTATTTAGATTTATTTATATTAAAATCTAATAAAATGAAATATGTATGTATGTATAAAACTCAATGTTCGTGTGTTCCCTATATCAAGTAAGTTTAGAGAATCTATATAAAATGTAAATGTGTATTCTTATGTAAACTTTTCCGGAAAAGACAATGGAAGTCTTCCTGAATCTTTAAGGGGGCTATGAGAGCATAACCCTATTAAAACTTCAAATATATCCTGTTTTTATGAAATTTAATGGAAATGGTCCTGAATCTCTACATTACCCTCTGTGCCTCCACCTCTAAGTGACCCATCAGAGCAGAACCCCCCTAAAACTCCATATATGCATATCCAATTTTAATGAAATTTAAACCATATGTATAAGACACTAATTCAGAGTTTTCCAACATTTCAGCTTCTTTCGACTATATTAGGGGGCGAAATGGGAGGAAAGGGGGCAGTAAAAAGTACATAGTAGTGATCCTCATTCAATCCCGAGCAACGCCGGATCTTCCTGCTAGTGGAACATATTTTAAATTGATTTATTCAATATCATTCTCACATGCACATGCACACACCCTACTGTTATGCCATCAAATATTTTGGCAAATATATCACTAATTTTTTAAGAATATGTGAAATTAAAGCTTTTAGCAAGGTGTTCAGTTGTAACCTCTTCTCCCTGCAGCCATTGCTCTTGGCTTGCTGTTGGTTCTTGTAGGTGATTTGTATGACATGCATTCTTCTGCCCTGCTATGTGGTCTTAGATCACTGAAGACAGCAAGTCGTCAAACGATGTTCCGGTGTGGGTTAATCGTTTTTTTTTTTTTTGTTTTTTTTTTAAATTTTAATTCACCCCAAACAAGTCACATTGCCACTCAGACATAAGGGGCTACCGTGAATTGGACCATATCCATAGGGGCATCCTAAGTGGAGATTGTGCAGCGAGATGTTAGTTCAAATTGCATTTAAATTTCTGCAAAGGCGAGCAGTTCGAAGAATAGAAGCTATTAGAGTAGAAAGCCTTTCAGCATCTGGAGATCTCTACAGTAGAAAGTAGGATTTAGCTGAATGTCGGGTTGGTCGGATGTGTTTACGTCGATGGGGAACCAGAGTAGCAAGCTCATCGGAACAAGCACATTCCATTGAAGTAATTGTAAAACAAGCAGAGGCATGCAACATTGCGGCAATGGGACAAAGGCTGGATCTTGGTAGACAGTGTGGGATCTATTAGATTAGAGTCTTTTTTGGACCCTGTCTAAGCGGGAGACTAGTGGTTGGTGCACTAGCCCAGATGTGACAACAATACTCCATGCATGGTGGATGGTTACCTTATAGAGATATCGGATACTGGCAGGTGTGAGAAATTTTTTAACACGGTAGAGGGAGCCCACTTTCCTTGCAGCAGTGTATGTATTTGTTCCAACTCGTGTTACCTGTGAATGTTAGGCTGAGGAGTTTGAATGTTGGAGTTAGGGTTAGGGTGCTATGAGCCATAGAAATCGGGGGTTGAAAAGGTGTCTTATTGTTAAAGAAAACGAGCTTTGTCTTAGTAGTATTAAATGTTACCATCCATTTATGTCTCTATTCAACTACGAACTGGAGGTCATTTTCTAAAGATTCAGCCATTGCCTTGGATATGTGCGCCTACGTTTTACTTACACGTGGTGTCATCAGCAAATATAACCGTCTGACATAATTTCATCAGGGAGGTCATTTATGAAAATCAGGAACAATAAAAGTCTAAGGATAGACACCGCATTAATGTCATGTTGTTTGGATGTATGGCCATCGAGGACAACTTGGATCTTTCTTTTGGTTAGGAAGGATCTGATTATGTTAAACATTCGTCGAATAATACCATACAAATTAATTTTCATGAGAAGACCTTTATGCCAGACCTTGTCAAAGGCTTTAGATATATCAAGCTCTACCACCATAGCTTCACCTGCCTTATCCAGTGTATGGTATATGCGTTTAGAGATGACCGTTAGAACTACAGTAGAATGTGTTTTCCTAAATCCATACTGATGGTCAGAAGAAGTTTAGCATTAACGAGGTGGCGGAGAATCGCTAGATTAATTAATGATTCAAGGATTTTAGCGAAGAGCGGTAGGAGACTGATTAGGCGATAATTTTGAGGGTCAGTTCTTTCATCAGAATTCTTGAAAACTGGTGCCACAGAGGCAATTTTTCAGGTTCTAGGGAAACAAGATTCGGCGAGGCATTTGTTGTAGGGTTGGGAGAGGACAGGTGCCAGCTCGGCAGAGCATTTTTTTTATAATTATGAACAAGAGTATCAACGAAAATTCAACACTGTTGAAACAGTTGGTTAGTTTATAAATAGAGAGAACTTCGATATAATTGTAAGGGATAATGAAGGAAGTCTCCCACACCCACTCGACACTGTATGAACGGGTTTAGAGATTATATCTGATTTTCAAAGTTCTGTTAAGTCTTCTCTAGCTAAGAATTCGGGTTGTCAATTTTAGAAGAAGTCTGGTCCAAGGCTAAACTCCAACATGTCGGGTAAAGTCGTTTTCACATTAACTGACAGAATTTCTCTCCTCATCTGTGTCTAAAAATGCTGCTGTTCAGGTTTATATTGAGATGGGTTCTCGGTCCATGTCGTAGATCCGACACACATTGCCCTTATCTGATTCTTACCCATTTGCTTTTGTAATTCCACAATTACCATTTTTAGGAATTTGTTTTAACCCTCTTCTGGTGGAAGGATCTAACTCCGTACCCCCACTGCATATATCCCAACTGGTGTGCCTAATTTGATTGTCCACCAGCCTCTCTGACTGCAAATTCCTACCTGAAGAACTTATTGTTTAATAATTTATAATTTTCAGTTGAATTTTATAGGATTTATTTTTTATCTTGAGAATCGTATAAAGAAAAATGACATTTATCTTTTATTTTAATTCTTATCAACTCCCCACCTCGACCTCGTCGAAACAATTGAATGTCTAAATTCTGGTCATATATTTTTAACGACCTAGCTACCTACACAGAAAATTAAGTTCTCATGATTTCCCTGGTTTTAATTTTTATCAACTTCCCTATGTGAACAACATCGCTTATGCCAATTTCATTGTCTAAATTATGTTATTCTGAAACTCAGCACTACCTCTCTCCAGCCTTCTATTTTATTTTCATGTAGGGGGGGGGGGGGGGAAGGGGGCATGTCTCCGGGCCCTGATAAAGTTTCACATAATCACCACTTTAATATCAAAATAATTTTTTTTTTTTTTTGTCACTTTCATCTATGTATATACCAAAGGTATTACCTAGTAAGCCAGAAATTACTTTCTGTTCGTCAGGTTAAAACTTTTGAATTATTTAAAGCTAAAACACAGCATTTTACCAATAGCTGGTATTTACCTCCCTCCCCCCCGTGGGAAGATGTGACACAAAGTCGAAAGGTGAGGATTGAAAACCTAGTGCACAAGAGACGTGTGCATTCTGGCCAACAAAAAAATGCCTGACATTCCCCAGTAGAGGCGTCTCTGGCGATTAACAATAAACTAACCCTTTCTCAAAGAGAGAATGTAACGCCTGGGAGGGTGAACTGCACAGAACTATACTTCAAGGTCACCAGCTAAAAAATGACCCAGTCTCCGTCAGACTAATTGTCAAGGACATATCTTTGATATGAATAACACAACTGTGGTTAACTTGCAGGCTCGTACTTCTCCCAAGGTTATGAACTAGGTTTCCGTAATTAAAGGTCCCCCATGATCTCAATTTCATAGTCCATGGCAATCAATTATGCGCACCCTTTCCCTTTCTAACTGTTCAGTCTTCTGAAGTGTTTCCTCGAGTTGTTAGCAGCCATCTCAAATGTCTGCAGTAACTCGAGAAGACATTTTTATCCCGCCGCCGGCATGGGATAGGGAGGTGTTTGTTTACCGGGTGATTCTTTCCTGTTTTGATGAGAAGACATGGTTTTACCAAAATAATGTCAAAATAATAATCTTGTCTGTTGGTGGAGCGGGGGGGGGGGGGGGTCATGCCTTGTTCATGAGGTCTGGAAAAGTTTTTGTATCTCCTTTTTCTTCATGAATGTAGAACTGATTGATTTGTTATGAACGGCGTGGTGGAGGGGAGATTTGTAGATAGTGTTTTGAAAGCTTTTACTGTCTTTTTCTTTTTTTTGTCTTCCCTTTCTTTTGTCTTTTCTTTCTTTCTAACTTGTTTTCCTTTGCTTTTTTTTAACTTCTATCCTTTTCCTCTATTACTTTTTTCTTTCTTTAGCTTTTTCGTTCTCACTTTGTTTTTTTTCTCTTTCTCTCCTATTTCTATTTCCTTATTTTCCTTATTTCTCTTTCTTTTTGTATTTCTCTCTCTTTCTCTTTCTCTCTCTCTTTCTCTCTCTCTTTCTCTCTCTTTCTCTCTCTCTCTCTTTCTCTCTCTCTCTTTCTCTCTCTTTCTCTCCTCTTTCTCTCTCTTTCTCTCTCTCTCTTTCTCTCTCTCTTTCTCTCTCTTTCTCTCTCTCTCTCTCTCTCTCTTTCTCTCTCTCTCTCTCTCTCTCTTTCTCTTTCTCTCTTTCTCACCAATAACTGTATACTACTTTTCACCAACATAAACGGACAAAAAATGCTCAATTTCTCCCCAAACAAGACAAGTTGCCACTGTAGATGTAAAGACTACTGAGAATTTGGATGAAAGTTTAGGGGGTCATCCTAAATTGGGATCTATGCAGCTAGATGCTTGTTCACATTAGTTTTAAATTTCTGCATGTCTATACAGTCTAGGGAGCAGGGAATGAGTTCCAAAGGCCGACAGCTAAAGGAAAGGAGCTATTGGGGACCTCCACAGTGAATGGATGGGATTTTGCTGATTGTCGGGTTGGTCGCGTGTAGCAGCAAGTTGATCGGAGCACATTCTATTGCAGTACTTGTAAAACAAGCACAAGGATGCAACAGTGGCGATGGGGCTGGAGCTTGGTGGATAGTGATGGACCTATTAGATACTCTTCTTTGGACCTTTTCTAAAAGGGAGAGACTGGATGGTACACCAGCCCAGATGTGACAACAATACTCCATATATATATATATAATTAGAAGAGTGCTCGTTCAATACCGGGTAAAATTAATTCCCCAAACAGAACAGTTTGCATCACTTTAATGTCTCTTTACAAAGATTAAAATCTAGTTATAATAATACTAAACCTTTTATCTACAATCCTTATTCTAATTTTGATCCAAATCCATTATATGATATTAGAAAATGTCTAAACTTTAAGGCTTAAGCTCACGGCCTTAAGAAGAAATTCAAATTCAAAGAATCTTACTTAATTTGTGTTTAATGACTATAGATAAAATTAACTGTAAAATCCGAAATATTTAAATTTTCAAATCGGAAGGTTGTGGCTATATCATGTTCTAAAAAAAAACCTTTTTAAATTCTCCAAAGAAACTTATAGTTGGAGAATATTTATAAACTGATGTCTAATACTCTTTAAAATTTCACACCTCTTTTTACCCACTTTGCATTAAACTAAATTAAAATAAATATAGCTCACATTACGACCCCTTACGTGTAGCAGCTGTGTTAAAAAATTCATAATTAATGGTTAATTAGTTTCGGATTTAATCCTCCACATACAAATATATGGGCATATGCGTATCTACCTAATTTTATTTAACTATTTTTATTTTTTGCTTTTGAAATTTTGCACCTCTCATAATACTGCAGACATCACTACTGCACTGCAAACTCCATGCATGCCATGCGGCTCTTTATGGCTGCATGTTTAACAGTGCATCTAAGCAAAACTGGAGAAGTGGATTAAAGGCTCCAACTGTCTGTAAATATTGAGACGTTATTTCAACTTAAAAAAAAAAATGTTTTCCTTTTTTCCTCCAGGTGTATACGTATGGGATGTTGAAGGCAACAAATACTTTGACTTCCTTAGTGCTTATAGTGCCGTAAACCAAGGCCATTGCCATCCGAAAATCATCCAGGCCCTGAAAGATCAGGCGGACATCTTGACATTATCTTCTCGGGCATTCTACAACAACGTTCTTGGGGAGTACGAAGAGTACATGAGTGAAACTTTCAAATATGACAAAGTCCTTCCAATGAATACAGGTAAGTAACTTGTTTTATCTATTGTTATGTTATTTTTAAATCTCTCTCTCTCTCTGTATTATTAACACTTTAACTTTAATTTTCAAATCATATTCCAAATAAAGAGTATACAACAATGGCATTAAAGTTGTTTACAACTGTTTCAAGACAATGTTTATTTTCAGTCATATAATATAATCCAAATAGCATCTCTCTTCAGAATGATATTTCTCAAGCACTCTTTGTATGAATCCAGAAAAAAAAAATGTCCAAAACAAATATGACAAGAATAGATCCTATATATATAATATTTTTGGCTACACATTTGCAAACCAGTTTCAGTTCCAGCTGGGAATTAGCTGAACATCGTCAGGCCAAGTTCTTAGTATGATGGCGGAGATGAAAAAAATAAAAAAATATATATATTATACTAAACCTGAGTTCATCAACGTTTGTTTCCCCAAGGCTTTTTCCTATATATGTTAATGACACAAAATACATGCTAAAATATTCTTTAGTTCAAAGATTGAGTTATGTTGGAAAAAAAACTCCATTTTAATCCTTTTAATTAGCCGAAATTTGTAATTAACTGAACAAGTCACCCATCTCACACCAATCTCAAACTTAGTTATCTATGTATTTATCTCCCCCCCCTTCTCTATTGATTTCCTCATTAATATTTCTTAATCTATTTGTGAGCATTTAGAGAAAGAGTGACTTTCTTTTTCTTCAGCGTGGCCATCTTATTTATAAGTGTCTGTACACACAACAAACACATATGTAAATTAGATGGATAAATAATAAGTCTCTTTACTTCTATATAAGAATAATTAAACTTCTATATAAGAATACTACTACTACTACTAATAATAATAATAATACATAAATGACACTGTTGATGAGATCACTATTTTTTTTTAATTGTTTTGAATAAATTCTAATTGTTTAGTTTTATTTGAATACATATTTATCTTACAGAAAAGTAAAAATGAAAAATAAATAATTGTGATTTTGTTAAATAAGGATCGAAGAGCCAGCATTCCAATCCAAGATTTGGTTACCTACTCTCTGATTTAATTTAACTGGTAACATAAATGTCTTATTTGAGTAACATTTTAAAAAAAAAAAAATTTTTTTTTTAGTTCTCATAACGTCTAGGGACATCTTCGGGGAGTCAGGCAGATACTCTATCTTTCCTAACTTTCTGTAGGTATGATAGAACCTGGTAGTGCCCATATCCTCTGCAGGCCACATACAGTACCTTGTGCTTCCAAATGGTCACCCATTTAGTACTGGCCAGGCTATGTTTTAATATTTGCATACAAACAGATAAAAAAAATTTTTTTTTAAGACAATGATAATAATATAAAGAGTGACTCTCTCTTTCCAGCTAATTTAAATAGCAAAATAATAGGTCACTTTATATTATCCATAAAGATAACGTAGAAGTAAAGAGATACGTCACAGTTTATGAAATTAAAGTAAAATAAATAGTGGTTGTGAACCAATGGGTCACGGTACGTCTAGTATATATATATATATATATATATATATATATATATATGAATGATTATTTTTATTTAAACAAACATGTACAAAATCTGCGACACTGGCATGTCTATGTTATCGATCAACAGCTATTATAAACTGAGATCTCATCAGGCAGAGTTAGATCGGATTCTAACTCTGCCTGATGAGATCTCAGTTTATAATAGCTGTTGATCGATAACATCGACATGCCAGTGTCGCAGATTTTGTACATGTCTGTGTAAATAAAAATAATCATATATAAAAGCTCTATTTGATATTGAGCACTTTTATAAACCCAGTTGAAATTCTTTGGATTACTACCCTGTGGATGTTTTACCTAGATTATTATTATTATATATATATATATATTATGCTAAGGCATTTCCTGTTCGTATGTACGTTATCACATTTTGCACAGCAGGAAGACCTGGAATCCTAAGTCCTGTTGCACCCAGCACGCAACACTATAAACTTTTTTTGTTGTTTTTATTATTTTGTTCATTTTATAAATACTCAATTTTGGGATGGGCTGCAATGATGTACTCTGCATTGATTGGATGAAAGGGAGTGTAAGTAAAATGACATATGTTAAAATATTTTTGGGGGTAAATCTATAGTCTTCAACTTCCTCAAAATACATCCAACATTTCCCCAGGAGGTCCGCTGTGACCTGCCCTCAACACCAAATCTCCATTTCTATTCTTATTTTTTAATTGCTATAATTTTCAAGTTATGATTAAAATAAAATTAAATAAAAATTGTATTAGTTTTTTTGTTTTTTGGGGTTTTTTTTAAAATTAGATCTCCATATTCTTAGTTTATGAACAAACAAAAAAACAAGAACTACAAGTTATATAATAAGTCTGCAATATGCGAATTTAGTTAACATCCCTAAGATTTAAAATCCTTGGAGGCCCTATGTTAATGTTAGGATAGTAGTACTGCTGTCACTAGGAATATAAAAGAGAGCTGCTTCTGTATTGTTAGCAGTGAGGGTCTGTTTCTCTGAATGGCCTATATAAATGATTTTTGAGCTTGCATTGCATTATTAATGAATGTTATTTATTTATATATATTATATAATTATCTACGGACATGTTTCGCCGTTACTCCGGCTCGTCAGTGTGGCTGACTATGGTAGGATTGGAAACCTCGATCATAGGGACTGTAATCACCTGCTTTACCATCAAGTTATGAAGGTTCAGTCTGGAATACATTATGGTTTTATTGCTTATAACTGTTTTTAATTAGTTTTCTTTTTTGCGATAATATCTGCTTTAAATAAGCTTCTTAATGGTTATGCACTCACTTAAGTGTTAGAGTTAAGTTACTTACATACATTATGTCACCCGCTATTTTTAGGTACGTATATATATATGTATATATATATATATATATATAAAGCTGTCCGACGAAGCATCACTTGTCAATGGTTGTTCTAGAGTTAAGCCAGTCACTTTTTTATTATAATTTAAGGAAAAAGCTGTTTATTTTAGTTAGTACATATAAAAGATAAAAAATTCTAACATGAAACAAGCGTGCACGTAGTCATTATGACACATTCTTTGTTTGAGACAATGGTTCAGTTTTCTGTGAGTAGAATTTCGACTCTTTTTATTGAATGATCCATGTAAAAATTATCACCAAAATGGCATTTTTTTTGTCATAAAAATGGATGAAATTGGTATTTTTCCGGCTTTTCTTTTATGGTGAGAGATAATAGTGTAGACTATCGGGTCTGAGGTGCCAGAAACAGCACCTGGCTATAAGAAACAAAATTCTGCTCATTGACACACAGATAGCTGTTCAGAAAATGTGTTGATTTGATACAGGGATACCTACAAAGGTTATCTGCAGGCAGAAATACATCCGTCGCTAAATAAATAATGAAATGGATGGAAGTTATGTCTCATAGGGGGAGTAGCTACATGGACAGCAGAGGCGAAATCACAAAATGGGTGTTCACAGTTGAAGAAGCGTGAGTGTCCAAAATGTTATATAAACTTGCTTAAATTGAGATCGGATAGATTCTGCTGGCTAGCAAATTAGAGAGTTCAACTTCCATCAATTCCTGTTCTCTCTCAACCCTACTCATCCAGTGCAACTGAGTAATAAACATTCCATAACATTTTGATACATAAGTGTATAGGAATCGGGTGCAATTCAATTTTTTGTCGTACCTGTAAGCATTTAGTCCACAAGAAGTGCAGTGGGATTACTGGTAGATTATGGTTCTGATGGGGGAAAAAGTATATCTGAATGGCAAATCTATTGAGGTTGTCAAAATTTAGTTACCTTATTGATACCATTGGAGCATAGGGTGGAGAAGGAAGGTGCTAGTGTGATTGTAAGAATTAGGAGTGGATGGAACTTATGCCATTATAACCAGCAGAGCATTACAACTGTCGACCAAGGGAAGAGTCTACCAGGCATGTGTACACAGTGTGATGTCTAGAAATGAAACCTGGCCAGTGAAGGTTGAGGACATGCGTTGCATGGAGAGAATTGATATGAGAATGATACGCTTGATGTGTAATGTGAGCCTTAAAGACAGGCTAAGTTTTGATGACCTCAGAGGAAGATTAAATTTGAAGACTATAGAGAGGTGTGTGCAGAACAGTAGAGTTTGATGGTATGGCCACGTTGAAAGAAGGGATGAGAGTTCTTGGGTTGGTATTTACAGAACAGTTATGGTAGCAGGTTCAGTTCACAGGACAACAAAGGAATGAGTGATAAAAATGGATGTGAGGGAAAGAGGGAGAAATAAAGACCTGGTTAGAGAAAGGTTACTTTGTAAGTCAGTTTCTTAAAGCCATCCAACACATGCCAGTATATAAAACGGACATTAAACAGAATAAAATGATGATCATGTTGTCATCATTCTTTTAAGTACAGCAGTAATATATAACAATAGTACATTTTTACTAAAGAATTATCCTCATAAGGTATTTATTCAAAAGTTGATTGTTTAACTGATATCTTATTGTCCTATACCTCCTTCCACCACCGGGAAAAGCCAAGTACTTCACCCAATAGCTTATAAAACAGATTCATTTTCATAAAACTGTCTCCTAGTGTAGCATAGTGTTTGGGATTCCTTCAATCCCCACAGATTGTCCGAACCGATGATGATGAGAGCCATTCACTGACGAAAACACATATAGGGTTCACTTCATGCTTTTACAGTGTTTTACATGTTTGAACTGACTGCCATCTGTGATGAGACAGAGTGAAGTCTCGTTTATATGTCTGGAGTGACGTCAGTGAAGAGTTCTAATAAAGGGAGATAACTTATAACTGACTATTATTTCACTTATAATGTCCACAAAAGATTACGAGAAGAAACTTCTGTTTGCACTATGAAGACTGTCGACAGAAAATGTAAATTGCTTCTAAAACTTTTATCCGCAAAGTTTACCAAGCATAATAAAATATTTAATATCCTGTCAAGTCCGGTGTTCATCAGTAAAAATTAAAGCACTTCCACTCCCAGTTTTATTAAAACTGAAATGCACTGACATTGTTTTGTTATACTGGATTGACTCATCATTGACTTGCAGCAATTGCAGTTTAAAAAAATGTTAAAGCAGTTCTTTTATTAGCTACTAGTTGTATCTACCCGACGTTGTCCTGGAGTTTCTTTTTTTTTACTTTCATTTTTGTTTCAATTTTTTTTTAAAATAGGATTTTTAAAATGTTTTTGTATTTATCTCCCTCCCGCTGCGGAAGATTTGAGACAAGGTCGGGAAAGTGGGATTGAAAAGCCAGCGCTGTCAGGCTAAGGTATTGTTCTGTTCAGTCCTTGGAAGTCCACTCTCCCAGGCTTCACCTTCTCTCTAAGAAGGGATTAGTTTATTGCTAATTGCCCGAGGCGTCCCTTCTGGGGAATGCCGACGGGGCTGCTCAGGCTCGTTTTGTAGACTAGAGTGAACTTCATCTAGCGCTCTGGCTTTCAAAACCTATACCTGACCTTGTGTCTAATGCCCTGAAGAGGAATTAAGTAAATATACTTTATATTACGTATAGAATTTTTCAGCACGCCAGTTATGTGCGCCTATTTTGGTGGGCATTTTGGCATAGACCCAATTTGACATAGACTTATTAATTAGTTCTGTGTGGACCAAATTAGCCTAAAATTAAGTTCAGTCCAGACTGTAATCATATATTTTCCTGTGTTCCACTGTATAATAAAGACCAATGTGTATTAATTTGTGTATGTATATATATATATATATATATATCCATCCTGTCACACAAAAGTTAGCAAGTAAAAAAAAGAAAAGAAAAAAGGTCGGACGAAAGCATTTTAAATTTTAAGCATTTAGGAGAAAGCAAATAGCAAGTCAGACAACCTACCCCACTGTCTTAAATGAATTCAGAAAAAAATCCTTCACTCTATTTCCATAAAGAGACGTTTTCTACTTTTTCTCCATTGATCTTTTAAACCAATTAATGTTTTTTTTTTACTTTTCTTTTTGTCTCTTATTAAAATTTCTGGTTTTCTTTCCTTTTTAATTCTATTTTTAACCTCACCAATTCAGAGGTTAATTTATATGCATATTAGTGCTAACACTGGTGAGGCATGGTTTTCCCCGTCATTGGGTGTACACTCATATAGAAAATATTACATAAAATACATATTTTGTATACATTTAATCTTTACTATCGGTTAATTGTGAGTGTGTGTAAATATTTCTTATACCTATTTGAATAAGTAAACTTTATTGTTTACTGTGAAGAAATCCTATCAAATAACTTTAATTCAGTTAAGATATTTATTTAGCTTATTTATTGGCTTCTGATTATTTTCCAAAAAATTCTTTTTCTTTTTCCCTTTGTTTTTCCTTTTCCTTTTTTCTGTTTTTTTTTTGTTTTTTTTGTTACTTTTTTTCTTTTTTTCTCTTCCATCATGGTATTCTTGTAATGAACGAAACAATCTAAGCTCTTTCTTCTTCCCTCGTCCTTCTATTAACTCTTAACATTTCTTGTCCTTGGCTCTTTATGCAAGGAGACTTTATGAAACCAATTATTTGAGTGTGTGTATCTCTATATATGTATCTGTGTATACATTTTTCCATATGTGTATTTGTGTATATCCTTTTTTTCTTCATTAAAGTATCATCTTTCTTTCTTGGCTTGTTTTTCTGTTAGTATTCACTGTTCCATTTCTTTTTCTTTAATCGCTTGCAGATCTAATTTCATCTGAGCCATTCATATGAATATGTCCCAATCGCAATGCATGTTATGCAATCTATGAAAGAAAACGGTTAATTCATGCGCATGAGTTGGCATGACTAATAGAATCAGCTTTATTGCGGCTGATCCAAACAAATGGCGAACCTATCTATTCGGCCATTACATGTGTAAAGTTCTTTCTTTTTTTTTTTTCAAATGAAGATAAAAACTAAAACGTTGTAGGAATAAATAAGCAATTATTTAATAAAAAATATTATCAACTTAAAACCACCTGTGTCGATTATATATATATATATATATATACTAGAGATGATAATAAAAAAATTTCTTAGAACATCAGAAGTTTAAAGCAAGGCGCTTCATATCCTTAATCCATAGATTTTCAAAGATAAACTCTTCATCAGAGGGTAGAAAAAAAACGACAATGTAATTGTAAATATTATCGGCAACGTTTAACTTTTTTTTAAATTTACACACAATATAAAAACCAAAAGATAAACAGTCTTTTGTTGAGATGAGAACATAGAGTTAGGGTAGACGCCATCAAAAAACATGTCAAAAATAAAACAGCTTTTATATTGGAAATGAATGTTTGAAAAAGAATACTCAAATTGTTTAGGAGTCCAAATGTTGTTAAGCAGTTGAGTTTTAGACGGCTGTTCATCCTGTCTGTGTGATAGTCCGATAGTGGAATTATCCGTTTCACAGGGTTCAGAATAAAGTTTGTCAGTTAGAGTTCGATGTATATCAAAGTGTGCATTACGAAAATCTCTAGCTCCCTGGTTGATCAGTGTTTCGATAGGTTACAAAAATGGATTTAGAGCCGATATTTTTCAAGCCAGTGTGGTGAAAATGGCTATTTTTGTTTGCTGGGATAGGAATATTAGCTGTTGGGGGGAGGGGGGGAACAGATGCGGCAGGGGAGTAGGGAATCAAAGAGAAGTGGACTGGTATGTATACATATATATATATATAGATCCATATATACACACACATATACATATATATGTATATAAAATATACGCATATATACTACTGTATAAACATATCTTCTTGCATTTTCTTTTTAAGTAGCTAAAGGAAGGAGGGTTAGGTTATGGGTGATGGAAGCTTAGTAAATAGTAAATAATAAATTCCCAACAAATAAAGCGAATGCAATGACCGGAAATCAAAACAAAAACCTTGAGATCTTCAGCCTGAGGTTTTACCAGCTGACCTATTTGGACTTTCTTATAAATAAAACTTAAAACATTACCTAAGCAAAATAATTATGGCTTTGGTGTGACGTCATGGATTTATGATTGACGTCATGTTTCAAAACATGAATAGAGTTGGAAATTGTTTTAATAATACTAGAAAAAAACGAGTTAATTCATGTTTACAGTAGTTGCCAGCATAGTGATTCTTTGCATAATAGCAAACCCTCGACAGGAGCTAGAATTTAGATTCACACAATAGTTGGGTTAATAGCTCAATGTTTTGGAGGGTTTAATTTGATGAGAGAGAAAATTCACTGATGAAAACTTTTGTAAACATCTTGAAAAAAATGTCTGTTTGAAAATGTATGGAAATGCCATCAAGTGACAATGCAATTTGTACAAACACATTATTATTATTATTATTATTAAATAATATGTAAAAGTAAAAAAAGTGGTATTTCTTAATAATTCATGTTTCCATACAATTTATGATTTTAAAAAAAAATAAATAAATTAAAAAAAAAAAAGAAATAAATAAAAAAATAAAAAATAATAAAAAAAAAGATTAGTATCTTTAGTCCGATCAGTTCTTTTTCAATATTTATGCTAAAAATATCCTCGGACGTTCAAAGTAATATCGTTTTATGGTTTGTGTGTGTGTGTGCGTTCATAGTAAATAAAGAAACAGTAAAAATATTTATGGACTAAATATGCCATAGCAATTCTATTTAATAATCAACCAGTTGTATGATTTAAGTGAAACAGTGTTTCAATTAGGTTTTCAAAATAAAATTATTTTTTTACCTACTATTATGAGATACAAGTAATTTAAAAGAAGAAATAGTTTCTCCATCTTAATCTTCGGAGTGAGAATAAGTATTTTTTTAAGAAAAATTGAACCGAAATACATTATTTTCTTGTAAAGAACATAATGCAAGAATTAAAAAGATTGTCAAATGCAAAGCTATCGATGACAAACTCCATAAAAGTTTGATTAAAAACTACCGAGTATCACAATGGTCACCATCTTTTTATCAGCAGCAAATGTTACATTATTGCACTTATTATTAATACATATAAAAAATGGTGTGTACATTACAAGTATGAAACTCTTTGCGGTTTTTTACTACACTATGAAACTAACATATCTTTCATTAAAAATGTCCTGAAAAAAAATTATTTTGAATCAGTTAGGATTTACTTTTTTAAATTAGGTTACAGAAGAAGAAAAACGAAAAAATGACATTTTCTCCAAATACACCGGTTGTCAATATCAATCCCATTTTTATCATTTGTTTGTTGCATTGCGAGGTGATACAATTGCAGATAGGTAATTTTACACAGAAATAAAGATAACATTGCTATACACGATTTTCCTTTGATTTCTATTTGTTTTTTTTTCTCTTTTTTTTAATTACCCACAAACAAGGCACATTGCCACCGAGACGCAAGCGGCTACTCTGATAAGCGGCTAGATTTATAGGGGACATCCTAAGTGGGGAGTTGGGCAGCAAGATGTTTGTTCACATTACATTTAAATTTTTGCCTGTTGATGCAGGGAGCAGAATATTTTATGGAATCTCGGGACCTCTACACTGAAGGGGTGGGATTTTGCTGCTAATCGTGTTTGTCAGGGATAATTACGTTGAGTGGGTACAAGTGCAGTAAATTCGTCGGAGCACATTTTCGTTGAAGTACTTGGATGCAAAATTACAGCAGTGGGACAGGGGCTGGATCTTGGTAGACAGTGCAGGATCTATTAGGTTAGAGACTAGTGGTTGGTGCACCAGCTCGGATGTAGCAACAATACTTCATAGACAGGCGAATGGTGGCTTTATAGAAATATAGGATGCTGGCAGGTGTGAGAAGTTTATTAACCCGGTAGAGGGAGCCAACCTTTTTTTGCAGCAGCAGACTTGGCAGTATCTTCTATGTATTTATTTCAATTCAAGTTGCCGGTGAATGTAAGACAAAGGAGTTTGGACGTCCTCTGCTAAATACTATAAAGAAAAAATTGGATGCTACATTCAATTTATATTCTTTTTTCGAAATACTAAATTACTGGAAAACTAATCTTCATAAATACACTTTCTGTTATCTCGAAATGTTTTATGTACATTTTTTCCTAATGTGGCATTAATATTTATTAGCTTGAAGCGTAACACATATGTTTGAGCAATTATCATTTTTTACATATTATAACAATGCAAGAATTTCATGTTGAACAATCGGTTTGTTTTCATTCGATTTCTTTCGTTTTCAAATCCTTTTTCTTTTCATACTTTATTTGGGTTTTTTTAGGGGTTTTTTTTCCGCTGTTCCAAACAAAATACAGTTACTGCGAGGCTAAACTTCCGGTCAACATTTAAATCAGATAGTCATCCGTATGCAGATTAAGAAATAAAATTTACACAATTTTACTTTTTTCTATTTGAGACTTCTGAGTGTCTAAAGAGACACATACAGTGAGAAAGAAAAAGAGAGAGAGAAAAAGAAATAGCATAACAAGAAATGTGTAATAATTTGGCATCAAACAACGATGCCATACATTTTGATATTTCTCATTTTTACTTCTTCCAATAAAGCAAGAGTGACACATTTAAATTAATCTTTTCGTTCACTTCATTTTCATAAACCAAAACAAAAATTGTTGAAATATATCACTTATTCTATCTCTCTTTTGCATCAGTTAATCTTGTGCTATTTGTCCAGACAAAAAATCTTATTATTTTTTAGTGGATATAATTTGAACTTGACGTCTACTTAACTTTTATGCTATTGTTAGTAAATTATCGACTCCTATGTTACCCTCTTCCTTTTTCTTTCTTTCCTTAAATATTGCTTCGTATAAATAAAATGATTCAAATTTTTTTTTTTTTTTTTTTTACATAAAAAATGTGCAAATAGTTTTCGTTTACTAAAAATTAAATAATTTAATTTTTAAACTTGGCCACCAACGATTACAAAAAACAAACAAACATAAAAACAGCTCAGTAAAAATGCAATTAAGTAGGTACAACAAGTGTTGCATATATACAATAGGTTAACTGGCATAGACAGGTGGTTTGACTAGTTTAAAAAATATACTGAAAATCTGTT
This sequence comes from Sepiola atlantica, assembly GCA_963556195.1. Lineage (NCBI taxonomy): Eukaryota > Metazoa > Mollusca > Cephalopoda > Sepiida > Sepiolidae > Sepiola > Sepiola atlantica. The sequence goes on along the minus strand of OY744525.1, from coordinate 81,495,495 downwards.
TAAATTTGTTTGAAGGCGTTGAAGGTGGTGAAACTGCTTGCAAGCTTGCCCGCAAATGGGCCTACAATGTGAAAAAGATCCCCAGCAATCAAGCCAAGATCGTGTTTGCTGATGGCAATTTCTGGGGTCGCACTCTGGCTGCCATCTCTTCATCCACAGACCCAAGCAGCTATGATGGCTATGGACCGTACATGCCAGGATTCTCAATCGTCCCCTATAATGATCTTGCAGCCCTTGAGGTTCGTACTTTTGCTTTCCTTTGGTGGTTTATGGGTGTAATTTTTGTTTTTATTGTTGTTTTACGAATCAGATTTCAGCACAGAACTTACGAAGATTGTGCCACACGAATGTCTGGTCTGCATGAAGTCCTCTCCATACATATATATATATATCACTCAAGAAAGTATCTCACCTGACGCAATCCTCTACATATAAGAGTCAAATATGTCTAAGATGGAGTACTGTTGCCACATTTGGGGAGGGGCCGATCAGTGCGTCCTTTCTTGCCTTGACAGAGTAAAAAACCAACTTCGAAATCTAGTTGGGGATTATCTCTTCTCTTCCCTATAGCCACTTTCTCGCAAAGATGTTGCTAGTCTCTTTCTACTCTATCGTTACTTTCATGGTAGGTGCCCGACTGAACTCCAGTCTATGGTTCCTCCCTGTGAAAAAATCACAAACTCGTCTAGCTACAACCACTGTCAATAATTTTCCTTTCTCCCTCTGTAACTAAAACTAAACGGAGATTCCATGAGCAGAGTTTCTTTCCTAGAACTACCCATCATTGGGCATAGCTATTCGTTACATCAGCAAGGCTCAGTGGTTGTATACGAAGTCGGGGAAGGTTTGGCCCAGAACACAGAAAGAAATGGTGGTTGCACATGCACAGAAGCCACAGTGTTATCCTCACTCCATGGATTTGCTGTTCCACTTACCACACACATAGATGACCAGAGAACGACGGATCCTGATGTAGAATCATCCTGGATTTTGTTAGCTGGGTAACTCTGACACTACCACATTTGGTGCCCACTGTTCCTACCATAGTGAGGAATGGTTGGACTTTAATGGAAGTGAGGGGAGGGCTCTTTTTGTTTCTATCTTTCTAGCTATATTTTAACAAATACAATTTCCAAAATACACATACATATCATCCATACGAAGTATTATTAACTAGTAGGGAGGTCTGTGTTGTCCGGGATTGAATGACTAACCCAATGTCCTCCTGTACTCAGCATCTCGGCCTTTTGGTCGAGATCAAAGTGTAGTATCTGTTCCGATGGATACTGCACCCTATAGACTGGTATTGTCTTGGCCTTCGGGGCTTGATTTACACCGGTCTATGGGATTGTCCTGTGCAGTTCTAGGAGGTCCATCCTCCCAGGCTTTGCCTCCCCTCTTTGGGGAGGAGTAAGTTAATTGCTTACTGCTTGAGGCGCCCCTACCGGGGAATGCCGACGGGGCTGCCCAGGCAATTTTTGATGGTCAGAGTGCTCACCTCTCGGGCGCTGGCTTTTCAACCCCCACTTTCCGACCCGAGCTTGGGTCACATCTTACTTGTGGGAGTAGGATAAAAACTGGCCTTGTGCCTAACTCCTGGAGAGGAGTAAATTACTCAGCCTCTTCTTGGCCTTTTGGCTAAGATCAAAGTGTAGTATCTGTTCCGATGGATACTGCACCCCATAGACTGGTATTGTCTTGGCCTTCGGGGCTTGATTTACGCCGGTCTATGGGTTTGTCCTGTGCAGTTCTAGGAGGTCCACCCTCCCAGGCTTCGCCTCCCCTCTTTGGGAAGGAGTAAGTTTATTGCTTACTGCCTGAGGCGCCCCTACCGGTGAATGCCGACAGGGCTGCCCAGGCAATTTTCAACCCCCACTTTCCCGACCCGACCTTGGGTCACATCTTACTTGTGGGAGTAAGATAAAAACTGGCCTTGTGCCTAACTCCTGGAGAGGAGTAAATAAATACTCAGCCTATAATATTACGTTACCTTTTCATTTAATTTTTTTTTTCACATTTTACACTATTCAATTTGTGAGGTGGGGTCCAGGGATGTATTCATGAATTCGGTGGGAGGGGTGTAAGTACAATGACATTTATTTGAAGTTTTGGTAAATTTATAGTCGTGACACACCAGCATCTCCTAGGAATGGATTAGGAACCCTGTTTACTTTTGCTCCAATACTGAACTCCATATTAATTTTATTTATCTACCTCCCACAAGGTAAGATGTGACAAAAGGTCGGGAAAGTGGGATTAGATAAGCCAGCGCTCGAGAGGTGAGCACTCTGGCTATTTAAAAATTGCCTGGGCAGCCCCGTCGGCATTCCCCGGTAGGGGCGCCTCAGACAGTAAGCAATAAACTTACTCCTCCCCAAAGAGGGAAGGCAAAGTCTGGGAGGGTGCACCTCCTAGAACTGCACAGGACAGCGTGCAGTATCCATCGGAACAGATACTACACTTTGATCATTGCCAAAAGGCCACATTTAGTATTTCTTCATCAATATAAATTTTGTATTATAAATTAAACTCAATGAAGTAAAACCTATTTTTTTTTTATCGATATCTGACACGAACACAGACCTCCACGATTTAATTGTGCCCCTGTATCTGATGTAGTTTCAGAATATCTATGATTATGGGAGTATATCACCAAAACACTAAGAGGAGCTTGTGAACAAACATAATATTTGATTTGACATGTGTGCTTTATTGTATATCAACCATTTAGGGGTTTATTTAATGCTGAAACAATAACAAATTGCAAACAATTCATTGTATACGATCAGATGAACACCAGTTGCTATTAGATCCATAACTGGGGGGGGGGGGGTTAAACCTTTCCAAAGATAATTAGGCCATATAAACATAGATCCGATCGGATTTGAACTCTGAATAGAATGCCATTACAAAAAAAGGTTGAAAAAAATATATATATATATTTGAACAACTCAATGTATGTGTGTGTGTGTCTGTGTGTTCCTTATAGAAAGAAAGGATAGAGAATATACATAAAATCTAAAAGTGTATTCTTATGTAAAATTAACTGGGGAATATAATGGAAGTGTTCCCGAATCTCTAAGTGCACCCACAGGGGGGCTATGGAGCAGATATCGTTGATCAAGTTTTTCAGTCATAATTTGGAAAGAAAACGCTGTAATTTCAATGTATTCCTTCCGGAAATGACTCGTCATTTTCTTTCTAAATTATTTAAAGTTTCTTAAGCTTCTCTTTGGACTGGTGGAGGGTGGTTTTAGTAGTGCTCTTAATTTTATTTGTAGTAGCACTCTGAACGGGAACAATAAATGTAAGATTACAGTATTATATTTGGTAAGTGGTATATAGTAATCCAAAAGTGATCAACATCCTAGATAGAGCAGGTGTGTTTAAATGCAGCATTCACAAGAGAAAGAACTTTCGTCTTTTGTTAACTAGGTGTTGCCCGGGAGCCATAATATTAATAATACAGTATTATATTTGTTAAGTGGTATGACTTAATTCAAAGTGCTCAATATCCTAGATAGAGCAGATGTGTTTACTCTGTTACCCGGAGGTCATCAATATCCTAAATAGAGCAATCCTATATGAAGCAGATGTTTTTAAGTGGCACATTACCCGAGAGAATGATTTTCACTGTATTTTGTTATACTATTGTATACTAGGAAAGGTACTCTGCGTTGCTCGGGAGTGAGTGCTCAATATCCTAGATAGACCAGGTGTGTGCAATAATATAGTAGTACATTTTCAATGTGGTATATGCTTGAAGTGGAAGACAAGAAACTCAGCATTGCCCAGGAATACAATAAAATAAATATAGGTTTCATTATATTATGAATGGGAGGAAGATAAGAAACTCAGCATTGCCTGGGAATAAATTAAAACAAATAGAGATTTCATTATATTTTTTAGGTTATAAACTCTGTTCCCGGGAGCAATAAGTTTAAACCTGAAAGCTCAGGTGAATGACTTGCATTATTATTTTACATACATTAAAACAAGAGAGGAATAGGCTGGGCAGAGGTCAAAGAGGGGTGGGGAGAGGGATGTAGAAAAACGAGAGATGAATTGAGATAGGTAGAGAGATAGGAGTTTTAATATAAAGATGTTACAGACGCATTTTAACCTTCTATTTTGTCTTTTTATGGCTCTGAGTAGCTCTGCTAGTAATATATATATATATATATATATATATATTAGGGTAGGTCGATTTTACACTTTTTTTTAAATATTAAAAAAAGGCACGTTCCGAAAGTTGTATATAGACCTATTAAATACTCATGCAAAAAATTAGATCAAAAACTTCAGCGGTTTTTTGAGCGTTTGGTATCAAAGATCGTAGACAAGAATATACTGAAAATTCCTCGTTTTTGCAAGATTTGCTTGAATATTGGTGTGAAAACCAAATAATTTTAGCATTTAAAAGCAGGGAATGTCCTTTTATTTTATAAAAATGATATGAATTAAAGAAATCTTCAAATTGAAAATTTGCCCCCCCCCCCTCATTTTCAGTATCTGCTTTTGTAAACTACCTTTTAACGTTATGAATTAAACAGTAATATTTGAATACCTAAAAAAATGATTTTTTCTGTTATTAGTGAAAATATAACAAGCAAAGAAATAAGGAAAAACCTAACACTATTTTAATGAAGCTTAATATAGAGAGTCAAATTGCTCCATATAAGACCCCTTAGACAAAAATGCTGGTCTCAATTTCTGACTCAAAACTTTGGCTGTAATGTGTTGATGCCTTGCTTCAAAACCATATACAGTTTGTGAAGCTTCTGTTATTAACTTAACTGCCCGTTCCACACCCTGAGAATGTGAGGGCAAATCTGGCAAGTCAAGCTTGGTTCCATTCATCAACGATTCTCGAAGTTCAGATTCAGTAAAATCTTCCGTCATTGGTGGTTCAAAAATGCCGCATAATTTTAAATCTATTAATTGTGTCCAATGTGTGGCATTAAAATTAATAGGTAGTATTCTTTTTAATCTTTTTCTGGTTGACTCCTCACTCCTGAAAGAACAAATTAATTAATTGAATTATTAAAAAATTCCAATCTGTACTGCTTTAATAATTATGGTGAAATTAGATAAAATCTTTAAAAATCATTCTATAAATTGGAATAAATAATTGAGTCAGAGATATATGAATAAATATTACTTACCTAATGGCCAAAATTCTTTTTAAAGCTTCTTCTCTTACTTCAATCTCCTCAGATTTAACCATGGAATATAGAAAGTTTTCAGGCAGTAAACAAAATGTATTACCTTGTATATTTCTAAATGTGATATCTTGGATTTCCTGAGGCTTCTCCTTAATCCTCTGGGTCATATTAAAAATGTGCACTTACTGATTGTGGAATTTACTATTTCTTTTAATTTCAAACCAAAAAGTGGCATACACATTTACAATAAAATTTACTACTTAGTGTAGTTTTGTTGTGTGCCTTTGTGGGTATGCACCACGAGTCCATAAACACATAAGCCTGATGGCCAAAGTTAACCATCTTGCTTGGTTTAAAGGACCAATTTTCCAGGAGGCATATCTAGAGTCAACCTTACCTCTAGAAATACCTACTGTGTATTCATAAAGGAGTCTTTGGTCAGAACTAAGATCATGTATTTCATCAATTTTGGAAAATGATATTTGGGGTAAATCATATCAATCATTTGAGCATAATTTCCCCAGAGGGCTACTGAATGTTGTAGGGCCCTTTGCGCAACCATCTATGTTTTTAAAAAGGGCTCTGAAAGGTAGTTCATTATGATGCAAAGAGCAACCAATTGTGTGAAGAGTTTTAAAAAGTTTTTTTTCTAAAATTGCAACCATTCCACCATCGCAACCTGTGTTGGTATTAGTGTTGTCAACAAGTATAGCCTTGATACTGTTCTCACTGTGGAATTCATGCAAAACATCCACCACTTGATCTGCATGAACAGCACCTGTTGCACCACTATTCGGAAGAACTCTGTGTCAGATATTTACTTTCACATGGTGTTTCTTTTGTAAAAGTTAAATGGTGTTCTGGTCCCTTAGTTTTTTTCATAATTCTCTGTCTATTTTCATCCACAATTTCCTTATACATCAATGTGTCCTTATCCATTCTCCCATCAACTCCAATACATATATTTTAGGTGGGGTAAAAACTCCTGGCTGAAATAGTTTTATTTATCTACCTCCAACAAGGTAAGATGTGACACAAGGTCAGGAAAGTGGGATTAGATAACCCTGCGCTATAGAGGTGAGCACTCTGGCCATTAAAAAATTGACTGGGCAGCCCCGTCGGCATTCCCCTGTAGGGGCGCCTCAGACAGTTAGCAATAAACTTACTCCTCCCCAAAGAGGAAAGGCAAAGCCTGGGAGGATGCACCTCCTAGAATTGCACAGGACGGACAAGCCCCAATAGACGGGCGTAAATCCAGACCCAAAGGCCCGGACGATACCGGTTTATTTGGTGGAGTAAAAACCCCTGGCTGAACTAGATTTTATTTATCTACCCCCAACAAGGTAAGATTGACAAAAGGTCAGGAAAGTGGGATGAGAAAGCCAGTGCTCGAGAGGTGAGCACTCTGGCCATTTAAAAATTGCCTGGGCAGCTTCGTCGGCATTCCCCGGTAGGGCCGCCTCAGACAGTAAGCAATAAACTTACTCCTCCCCAAAGAGGGAAGGCAAAACCTGGGAGATGCACCTCCTAGAACTGCACAGGACGGACAAGCCCCAATAGACGGGCGTGAATCCAGACCCAAAGGCCCGGACGATACCGGTTTATTTGGTGGGGTAAAACCCCCTGGCTGAACTAGTTTTTATTTATCTAACTCCCACAAGGTAAGGTGTGACAAAAGGTCGGGAAAGTGGGATTAGATAAGCCAGCGCTCGACAATTCAATATATATGTGTGATAATTAAACAGACAATCAACACGGGAAGTCAAATTCGCCCGATGAATTTTCAACCGGTGAATACCATAAAAAATATCCAATAAATAAAACGCCTATGTAAACAAATAATTATTTATATATAACATTAAATATCATAGTGTTTTATTCCTTTTTAATTTGAATATGTACATTTAATTTCTTAAGAAAAATAATAATAAACTTTAAAATATTTATTATTAAGTAATGTATTACTTTTTTTTGTTAAAACCCGGGTTTAATTTAAGGCGACACATCTGCCGGTGAAATCTCGGCAGTGAGAAAAAATCTCGATTTATTTGATCTTAAAGTTGCAATGCTCAAATAAATACGAAATTTTGAAGAAAAATATTTCTTGTGGTAACTTTTGACATTATTTGGCAACTTTCTTCGAGTGCGATAATTTACAGTTTCAAAATCGACCTCCCCTAATATATATATAATTGAAACAGGAAGGCAATTTTGGAATAGAAAAGTAAACATTCACTTTTATTGTAATTTTATGAATCTGAAAATCATAGACGTTTTTGAATCAATATCGTTAAAGATGAATGGAAAATTATTTTATAATAACATAGACTACAAAAATGTATAAGGATTAAAACTATAAACCGAGCTTTACCTGAAATAGCAACTAGATAAATTTGAGATTACATGCTTTTTTATTTTACATTATGAAATTATGGATGTATTAATAGGCTAGAATGATAGTTAAAATAAAAATTAATAAAAAGGAATTTAATATAGATAAAAGCAGAGTTTTTTTTATGTTATTGACCGTATATGACTTAGCGATGATGTTTTTCTTAGCAATGAACTAGTGGAAATACAAAAATAATCTTTTATTTTTAAAACTAAATGTTAAGTGATAATTGAATAAATATTAAATTACATAGTTTTATTTACATGTTTTTTTTTGCATTATAATAAGTAAGAAGTTGATTTGTATGAGATTGACGGACAGCTATGTAATGAATTTGTGTGCCTTACGCAAACGAAAGAATGGAGTAAGAATAAATAAAAGGAAAAGAAGGAAATAAGAAAAGGCCTTAAATTAAAATGATTGCGGTTGGTGAAAAATAGTTATTAGGTAACTTTGAAGTGTGTTTTTATCAATTTTTTTTTTAATTGATTGAATATGAACACTGTAAACAAGAGAGGAAAACATACCTTAAACATAATACAACATGTACCTTTATATGCAAAAAATAGAGTTAAATAAGGTTTCCTTCTTTTATTTTGAATGGAAAACAAATATGTATTAGTTAAATGAATGTTGGATTCATTTAATTTTTTTTTCAACCTGAATGTGAATTTTTATACACTGATGAAACTTCTTCATGAATATTGGTGATATTTTGTATATCATGAAAATATGTTCTTGAAATGGGCAGAAACAATTGTTTGTAAATAAGTGTTTTTGAAGAAAATATGCAATATTTCTGTGAATAACTAAAGTTTACATCGATGCTATATATATATATATATATATATATATATATAAAGAATATTTTAATTTAATTTAAACCACATCAAATGTAGGGAAGCACAGATTCACACCATTTCACTAAAAATCTGTTTTTTATTACTAGCATACAATTGTTTCGGTCGACCACCAAGATATTTACAAAATGTTCCTTTAGTGAAATGGTGTGAATCTGTGCTTCCCTACACTTGATGTGGTTTAAATTAAAATATTCTTCTACCATAGCTCTACTCCAATACTATTGAGCTATTACAATTGCTTCATGTTATAAAATTTATATTTTAAATACTAAAATTTTAAATATAAATATATATCTATGTATAAAGCTCTTGGCATTATTATAAGAGTATTTGCTATAAAGTCCTAAATTCTTTCTGATAATCCCTTGTGAATTATCATGGTATCATGTAATCTCTTTTCTCCCAATATGGTTTATTATTCTCAGGAAGAACTGAAAGATCCAAACACATGTGCTTTCATGGTGGAACCTATCCAAGGTGAGGCAGGTGTGGTTGTGCCCGATGAAGGATACTTAACTGGAATCAGGAAGCTCTGCGACAAATACAACGTCCTGTGGATTGCGGATGAGGTACAGACTGGACTTGCTCGGACGGGAAAGTAAGTTAAATAACGATTTTTTTTTTCTTTTGTCTACTCTCTTTGATAAAGTAATGTTCCTTTCTAAGGCTGAAGGCTCATGGAATCGAAATGCATGTACATTTTCGGTTGCTTTTTAAAATTCTCTTTGTTAAAAATTACAGAATATTCAGCTTAATTATACCTTTTTTTTTTGTATTTCCATTTTTCTAATCTTTTTTCGAATCAAATGTTCGATATGTATCACAAACGTTTTTAATACTTCGTCGAATCTTCTTCAGGTGACAAAAGTAAATGAACCAGAAAGCTGGAGAAAAGAAGAGAATTGCAAAAGATAGTAAAGAAATGCACATGTAAAGAACGGTCTCGCTTTGTTTCAAGAAATACATTTACAATTTAAATTCCTCAATACCAGAATTAGCGTCACAGGATAAAATTGTATTACGTTTTAGTTAATAACACGAAAATAATACATTCCAAAACCAATTTAAGAAAATTAAAAATACTACAATTGCGTACAAGACCAGTAACAACATTTTAAAATGCTTTAATGAAAGTAGAACAAAGAGTGGTGGTGAATCGCAGGTACATCTAGTAAAATATATATTCAGGCAAATGTTATTAAATAAGTGTTTTCGTTTGATGAGACTTTTTTCAATTTATCTTAAGTCCATTAAGTATTTCAGTCAAATTGGTGTATATAAGTTAAGTGATTTTCTTGTTCCATTTTTCTTTATTTGTCGCGAGTTCTTTCGCTTTGATTTATCATCGTCAGATGGGGTGATTAGTCTTGGTGTGTTTACAACTATGTCGTTTACTGTTGAGTTTTTTAACTGCTCATAATTAACGACTTAAAATTGAGCAGTTGTAGTAATATATATTGAAGAGATCTTAAGACAAGGTGCGCTATGGACAGAAAGAATAGCACGCTAATCCTTGTCATAGGGGAAAACAGAAATACTGCAGCTGTAGAATCGGTTCAATGGAAGACCTATCAGGTCAACCAGAATATTGAAATCTTGGAGTGCAAATAAATGATCATTTAACAAAGTTTACATTAGATCTGTTATATGCATTATATTTATACATTGTCTGAGCTTCCAAACACACACACACAGAAACACATTATATATATATATATATATATATATATATATGTAGCAATCCAGGTAAAGTAAACATCCACAGGATAGGAATCTAAAGAATTTCAACCTTGCTTATAAAAAGCGCTCAATATCAAATAGAGCTTATATATATATATATATATATATATATATATATATATATATATATATATGAGAGAGAGAATGGTAGTTTGCTTGAAGCATTGCTGGGAATAGTAGTAGTATGTTTTTAAAAGGCTGTGGGCAATGCAAATTCTGGGTAATGTGTAAGTTGGAAGGAACAAAAATAATAAATCGAATTCCAAATGTGACTTACTAGTTATTTTTTCTTAAAATCTTACATATATATATATATATAATATTTGGTCTTCGGAGATTCAAGTATAATTTAAACAAGTTTTTACATAATTTACCTAAAATGAGTAATTTTTTAAATTTGAAATTTTACCTTTTCAGAATGTTGGCTGTTGATCATGAAAATGCCCGGCCTGACATTGTCATTTTGGGAAAAGCTCTTTCTGGCGGTGTCTTACCTGTAAGTACTTGAACAACTCTGTTTTATTTTATCATGATGATCACATAGGAAGTGCACTTTTCACATTTGGTCTAGAAAATGTTTGGTTTGGTTTGTTTTTGTTTTTCTTCTCTGAAAATTTAATTTGCTTTCATCCATATTTCACTTTCATCAGAAATGAAATAAATCACTGTAAGCCAGATTGGTTGTTTCGAATTTAAACATATTTTCAGAGATTTTTTGATAGATTTATAAAAAATGCTGTTGCTGATGGTTACTATTTAAAAATAAGGTTGATCGACTGATGTCAACCCTTTGGATCGGACCGCATAGAGAGCAGATGTGAGACGTTGCCCACCCTGGAGTCTGGGACATTCGCAGCACCTTAAATACCAAAACGGGATGATGACAGCCCCCCCCCTACCCCACCGACATAAGTGACAAAAAATAACCTGTCATGCATGAAAGCCTGAAAGAGAAATTTGTATAGCGTCCAGGCGAACCTATAAAAAAAGAGGTCAGAATGAAAATGGAACAACATTTTATTGTAAGATTGTCCCAGAATTTTTTTTTTTTTTTGCCATTGCTTTCTTACAAGCTACTTTGGCGTAATGATGACAGATGAGATTGATACCGGAGTTTAGTTGTTCGGACCCCAGCCAATCCATTATTGAATGGATTGAGAAGGCTGAGCTTGTATATCTGTAAAGAAGATAGAATGCATAATCCTTATGCATTTAACAGGCAGTGCCTCTGTGGTGTACCGATAATTGAGTGAAGAAAAAAGGGGGATTATACCTCTATAAAGTAAGCTTTATTCATAACGTTCACCCTGGACTCTATATGCACAGTTTGTGGCACGCCGCATGCACCCGGGTAAAACCGTAAATGTTTTCCTTGCTTTCCTTGGTTTGCATTGGACCCATGGCTGTCGTAAATAATGCAGGTCGAGGTGGGTTATCTTTCAGAAGGCGATTGCAAACCTTTTTAGAACTGGTCAAAGAGTATGCACTGATAAGATCACAAGTCGCACAGAGGTAGCTGGAGGCAATGAGGAAGGAAACGGAGCCTGTGTCGCAGATATGTGCTGCCACCAATAACAGCAAATACAACAGATTCATTTGAACATTGTTTTTTTTGTTTTTAATTTTTTTTTGGAGTGAAAAAAACAACCTACTTTGTCAGGCAGATCGCCCCTGACATAACAGAGGGCTGTGAAATCTGCAATTGCAGCCTGTCACGAATGTCTGTCTATTGATCCTTACCGATACGATTGTAACATGGGAAGCTTGAATCATCGAACGTATGGCAAAGGTTGGATATGGATGTCACCCACTATGAGGGTGTTCACTACCTAACCCTCATCGATTGCTGGCCTATCTGATTTGACTCTTGCAGCAAGAGGATTCTGCTGCTGTGATACAGTGTCTCAGCTCTATTTTCTTTGAGAGGGGTCCACCTGAAAAAATCTTGACCGACAACGGTGCAGTTTTTAGCAACAATAGGTTCAGAATGAATGTTTACTAAAAACTGGGGTGTTCAGCTCCATTTCCGGTGTGTATACGCACCGTCAGGAAATGGTATTGTTGAGAGGTCCCATAGATACATTAAAACAAAGTGCCGCTAGGAAGGTATGCACTGCTGAAGAGGTGGTTTATTGGTATAATATCACGCTGAAAGATGTGCGACGGTGAATGCACTGTACCAGGTGAAAGGTATCGATGAAGCCGGCCCGTTGCTACCAGAACACAAGCACAATTTATGAACAGGGTGGAAGCCCGGCCAAACAGGTGCACGAATGAATGGAGGACAGAAACTGTGACGAAAGTGGTGAATCCCCAAACGGTGCATATCCTCAGATGCTAAGCAATGCCAGAGACAGTAGAAGTGCAGCGTCAGGCAATGGCTAATTGTGTGTGCCGGTTATGAATGATGAGGCCGATAGCTCGGCCGATGATTGCCTTAATCGGTTGAGTGACAGTAACAATAGCGAAGATCAACATGTTTCGGTAGAACCACCTCCAGAAACAACCGAATCAGCAGTGCCACATCTCCGAGAGGCTGCCTGTGTGTGTGATGATAAGAAACAACAAAAAATAGCATGTGCCGTACATAAGCCTAGAAGGGAAATTTGCATAGCATCCAGGCAAACTTATAAAAAGAAAGGAGTTGAGAATGAAAATAGAATGAACTGAAGAGCGGCAGGAACGACAGTTTATTGTTAGAAGATTGTCCTGAATTTTTTTTGGTTTTATGCGTTGTTTTCTTACATTCACTAAGAACAGAAAAAGGAAGTGTAGTATCAGAACAGATACTACATATTGTTCTGGGGCAAAAGATATCATAGACGCAATAAATCTTAATCAATGAAACAAAAAAAAAATGTGTTCTGTGTTATCAATGTCACTAAAAAAGCATAACCTTCGATTTTTTTTTTTTTTTTTTTTTTAGAAAACTTCAATTTGCTATTTTGTGTATTAATATATTGTTTTGCTTTTTTTCCCTACCCTCTTTTGGAGGAGAGATAATTTTCAGAGAACCTTCCTTCCTCATCAATTAGATGTGAAATCTGGTAGAAATTCATCCGTTAGTTTCAAACATGTACGTTATATATATAAGGGAATAAACGGTTGCCACAACGTAATGGTGGAGCTCTTCGCTGAGAGTGCTCACTTCTTTTACAATCAGAATGTAAAAATATTTAAGCATTATAATTCTCATTACTTTCGGGGCAAGCATCGGGTAAAATGTCTGACTGCTGATCAGTTTGCGGATCAAACAGTTGGGTTTCAGATCTCAGCATAAAATATTAATCACGTTTAGCCACACATCTTTATTATATATATTAGTCATCCATAGACAGAATCATGGCTCTTCAAGCCATGATTCTGTCTATGGATGACTAATATATATAATAAAGATTGTTGAGGAGTATGAAAAGATCAAAGTGTAGTATCTGTTCCGATGGATACTGCACGCCTGTCCTGTGCAGTTCTAGGAGGTCCACCCTCCCAGGCTTTGCCTCCCCTCTTTGGGGAGGAGTAAGTTTATTGCTTACTGTCTGAGGCGCCCCTACCGGGGAATGCCGACGGGGCTGCCCAGGCAATTTTTAAATCGCCAGAGTGCTCACCTCTCGAGCGCTGGCTTTTCAAACCCCACTTTCTCGATCCGATCTTGGGTCACATCTTACTTGTGGGGGTAAGATAAAACTGGCCTTGTGCCTAACTCCTGGGGAGGAGTAAATAAAACACTTCTGAGGAATGGATAAACCATGAAACTCCAGTAAAGTGTTCGGATATGTCAAATAAATTATTTATTGATATGTATATATATATATATATAACCTAGCTCTACCTACCCACCATTGCCCGAGATGCAATGTAGTCATTTCAGTTTTTAATTTTTATTTGTTTGCACAATTTTTAAACTATTACAGAAAAAGAAACTCTCTTTATATTCTTTAATTAAAAATGTTGTTTCCATTGCTAATTTTGATTGTTTGGTCATAATTGAAAAAGTTTTCATATTATCAGTTATCTGGATGGGGTTACATCATTTTAAAATAAACTGGTGCAAAGTACGTTATTATAGTGAATAACATGGTACAACAATAACGAGTAAAAATTGGCTAGGCAAAATCAAAATTTGATATCTCACCCTAAATACTATTTAGGCCCAACTTTTAAAATCTCCCAAGATAAGTTCCTATGTTAGAATATGTGCTTCTTCCTAATACTTTTCTTGCTTCTTACTATATTTTAGGTGGCTGCCATTTTGGCTGATGATGAAGTTATGCTGACCATCAAGCCTGGAGAGCATGGATCAACGTTCGGTGGAAACCCTCTGGCATGTCGAGTGTCCATGGCGGCCCTAGATGTCATCAAAGAAGAACATTTGTCTGAAAGAGCAGACAAGCTTGGTAAACATTTGCGCCAAGAACTCTCCAAGCTTCCAAAGTCTGTCGTCAAATTGGTTCGAGGGAAGGGATTACTCAACGCCATTGTTATTGATTCTGGTAATTCACTTTCCATTTTATTTTTCATTCTTTTTTTTTTTTTTTTTTTTCACCACTCTTTGTTCCAAAGTCCTTCCAGACAAACCGTTTTGCAGGACCATCCGATTGCATTTTAATAATAATTCATTAACACACCATTAAGGATTATATTCACTTGCATGTCTCAAACACACACACACACACACACACACACACACACACACTTAGACACGCATACAGTTAGATTGAGTGAGAGGAGACCATCGTCTACGCAAATTAAGAAGTAAACAAAGGATCAATCAAAAACTCCCATTGTGCTTAACTGTTACGGGATGAAAATAATGAAATAAGGTCCAAAAAAGAGTCGCCAACCTAGCTCCAGCCCCTGTCCCATCACCACAATGTAGCATCCTTGTGCTTGTTTTACAAATACTTCAATGGATTGTGCTCCGATGAATTGGCTTCTCTGGTGCCCCCTCGACGTAAGTTCACTAGACCAACTCGACAATCGACTAAATCCCATCCATTCACTGTGGAGGTCCCCAGATGCCGGAGAGCTTTCTACTCAAATAGCTTCTTTCCTCGTGCTGCTGGCCTCTGGAACTCCCTCCCTGCCCCCTGTTTCCCCGATGGAACTGACATGCAGAAATTTAAAACTAATGTAAACAGACATCTCTCTGCGCAGATCCCAATTTAGGTTGAACACCCTCCCCCCAACCTTCTCCCTTTTCTTTCTTCTCAGTAGCCCCTTACGTCTACAGTGGCGGCCTGCCTTGTCTGGGGTGAACTATGTTAAAAAAAAAAAAAATTTTAATTTGGGAAAGATGCAGCCAAGACAACACATCAGCTTATCTAACTTTGAAAATAAGTGAGAAAATGCTTAGTCGTTTTTGCTGTTGGGATAGGAAGGTTCCTAATATTAATGGAAGTTAGTTATTAGAAGTAATTATTAAAATAATATAATCTGACCATACCAATATATATACCAATATATATATATATTCTTCATCCGATTTATTTTTGAACAGGCCTTTGATTAGTCCTCTGTCAGAGAGTGGGGCCTGCCTGTCAGTCTTAATCGAAGTCTTCCAGGCTCGGCGGTCACGAGGATCTAAGTTTGTAATCCCCAGGGCTGCACGGTCACGTTTACACAGCTCATCCCAAGAAAGCTTCGGTCTTCCAGCCTGCCGACTTGATGCAATGGACATATTTTTGACCCAGGAGATCCAGCTGGAGCTTCGCTCGACATGACCAAGCAATCTCATCCTGCTCAGCTTGAAAACATCAGTTACTTCTCTCTAGGCTTGGTATACGGGAAATGTCTCGGAGAGTGTCGTCTTCCGGCCTGAACATGACAGATCCATCTAATCATGGCTCTTTCGGTATGCTGTAGTCTCTTTATAGTGCTTGCCGATGCAGCCCATGTTTCAGAGCCATAAAACATAACACTCCTCACACGGCTGGTGTACAGCTGTCCTCTAGTTGTGATCGCCAGATGCTTATTTCTCAAGATGGGCAGAAGTTCTCTAAAGCCCCTCCAGGCAGACTTGCATTGGGCAATAGCAGAGTCGCCCAGGTAGCAGAACTCAGCTACAGTTTAGTAACATATATATATTACTCGCATAGACATGACAATAGACACCCTTATTATCATTAATAACGAAGACTGCTGTGAGAGGGTCCTGATCAACCTAGTCGATATGGATTATTTCCCCTCTGATGAATTGGACAATCATTCAGTTGACAGTTAAAAGTGGAATCCTGAGGTTTGCAGTGATTTGATGCTGATTAAGTCCACCTTCAGACTAACCTATAATATGGCTCTTCTTTAGCCCATCTCATACTTAAATGGTGAGATATGATAGATATATTGATATCTAAAACACAAAAAGTATCCACTGGTATAAAATGTAGTTATTTAAAACTTTGTACAGCTCCGAGTGCTGGCCGTCAATGAAGGAAACCGAAAGAAGACTTTAAACGTGTATGAATAATTTTTGTGGAGTGTCTATTTACATCTATTATGCCTGGATATATATTTATATTTATATTAATGAAACTTTTGCCATTACTAACTAGCAGAGCGTTATCACTGTCGACCAAGGGAAGAGTCTATCAGGCATGTGTACACAGTGTGATGATGTATGATAGTGAAACTTGGCCAGTGAGAGTTGAAGACATGTTGCATGGAGAAAAATGATATGAGAATATGATGGAAATGTTATGCAAGTCTTAAAGACACTCAGATTTGATGAGCTCAGAGGAAGATTAAATCTGGACTGTATAGGGAGATGTGTGAAGAACAAACTTTGATAGTATGACGACATTGAAAGAATGGATGAGTTTCTGAGTTAGATGTAGAACAGTTGAGGTAACATATTTCAGTTTATAGGGGAAGGCCAAGGAAAATCTTGGAGGAAGTGATAAGGATGAACTTGAGAGAAAGAAGGATAAATAAAGACCTGGACAGGTTAATTTGGAAGTCAATTTCTAAATGCCAACGGACGTTAACCCGAATATAATAATGATAATGATAAATGTGTATGGTGAATGAAATCAAATTTTGGTCATAAATCTAATCAGGCTATTAACTTTAGAGACTCGAGATGATGGAAGAAAAAATCTCTATGATCTAATCAAAGAAGTGAACTCCATAACAGAAAAAATGTTTGAGGAGACTCAAAGCTTTCTTATGTCTAAAGCAAAGTGATCTGATTAAACTAAAATTTTAATCAAATTAGAATGTTACATCTTGACACTAAAAACAACTTTGCTTGAACAATGATTTGCTTGAAAGGATGCCACAAGAAGAGATGAACTGATTCAGATAACTCTCAATTAAACTATCTATGCTCATCTCAGTGAACCTGTAACTTTATATATTCACTGTATTTTTAGCATTTGTCTTCTAGCTTTCTTCTATATAATAAAGTGAAGCCGGTCTATTTCTCAGTTTGTCATTACAGCTTTGAATCTGACAAAAAGATATATTTGATTCTAACGAGTCAATTTTTTTTATTATCCTAGCACCATGTTCTTTAGAAAAAAAATTGTATTTGATTCAATATATTTCAACAAAAAAATTGAAGTAAAAAAAAAAAAAGTAGATAAAGCTGGTAGGTTTTATAAAATTTCTTTAACCCAATTCTTTTCTTTTCTTTTATTTATCTTAACTTTTGAAATGATGTCGTCACATTATTCTGTTTATTTTTTAATGTTTTTACATATTTAATTCTCAAAAATCTTTGACAGACCAATGGGTTTTATTAGTATCAGGTTGTCTGGAAAGTTCGTTCTGATTTTTAGTAGTTCATGGTTCGACACCTTAAAACATATCAAATTATTGACAGATATAGTATTTCCGGTTAGAGCATATTTCATGGTATCTCTTGAAAGAAAGTTAACAATTATTTGACTTGTTTTAATCTTGGAGCCATTTGAAAATGGAAGATTTTAAGATCCATTTTAGGCACTTGATGCTTTTCTATTTCCATAAAGGCAAAAATGCTTCACAAACAACAAAAAAGATCTGTGCAGTGTACGGTGAAGATACTTTAGCTGACAGAACTGTATGGAAGAGGTACGTAAAGTTCAGAGCTGGAAATTTTAGCTTTAATAATGAAGAACACTCAGGCAGTCCACTCTCTACAGATGATGATCTCTCAAGAGAGTAGAAAGTGAGCCTTGTGTTTTCATTCGGCAGCCTCGTAACTCTCGCTTCCCTTATTTTGTCCTTTAGTCTTCACATTCCAGGAGCGATGTTTCTGACAAAGGAGGAGAATTGATATTTGAGGGGTCAGAATCTATCCATCTAACACTTATCATTAGTTAGTTTTTGACTTTGAAGTAGAATTTTTTTAATTTATTTTTTTTAGCTCCTTACATCAAGTGGCTTCATGCCTTGTCTGGAGCGATTTCCATTTAAAAAAAATGAAGACATTAATTTGGAATAACCCACATTACACAACACAATAACTAGCAGAAAGGCTTAACTAATCAAAATCCACAATTCATGAGCATTTAATCAAATAACTAATGGCATATATTTAAATTTTTCATTTCCTTTAAAATTCGGCACAACCTGATATGTATATAGAGTTCTTTTTTTTTTTTTAGATTAAATGTATAAATTTGTCATATATTCACTGTTTATGATTTTTATCTTAATTTTTTTTTTTTTTTTTAACCCAGAATATGATGCTTGGAACGTCTGCTTGCAACTGAAAGACGAGGGCCTCATTGCTAAACCCACACATGGTGATATTATCCGTTTCGCTCCTCCGCTGGTTATTTCTGAAACTGAGATTAATGAATGCATCGATATAATATCTCGCACAGTCAACAATATAGCAAAGAAATAAGCTTAATCTTCAAGCTAACAAAATCAGTCCATGACACTGCAGAGAGAAAAGAAATTCATGTATGTGATATATATATCTTTTATTTTTACAGGGGAGGGGGGGGGGACAAGTTAAGGTTTCAATCTATGCAACCTTTTCAGAACCACAACCCTATTCAACTGATTAAATATTTACTATGTTTGAAGGTGAGATATGTGAGGGTTCGATGGTTGGGGTTTTGGGATTGGTGAGTGATGTATGTGGAGGTTAGGAATTTTCTAAGTGGTTTAAAATGCTCCTTTTTTTTTTCTTTTTCTTTTTTTTTTTTTTTTTTTTTTGCATAATATTTTCTCATTTTGTCTTTTTATGAAGCTCTGAAAAGAAGAAATGCATATTTTAGTGAAATATCTCTCTCATATATATATATATATATATATATATATATATAATGCATTTTGTTTTCAAAAGTTCATCGAAAGAAAAAAATGAGAAAATATTGTGCAAACAGGAGCGACTTTATAGACTGTATGAGAAAAGTTAGCGGCTATGTGTAAAGTGTCCAGAACCCATTTTCCTTTGTTCTTCATCCCCATGTCGCCATCTTGTGATAAGAACGGAACCGGTGCCATCTTTGGAGACTTTCTTGGTGTCTGGGCCTTTAACACGTAGTTGTTGACTTGTAGATTAAAAAAACTCCTTTTTTTTTTCTTGTTTGTTAGCACAAAAATATTTTTTCATTTTTTCCTTTTGCAGTTTTGAAAACAATGAAACGCTGTACCAGGTTTTCTCCCTATTTTATCTATCTTTCACCCTTTTTATATACATAAACGATAATAAATAATTTAAAAGGGCTTATCTTTACACTTTACTGCAGTTTCATGGTAGATTCGATCGTCAGAAATGTATTCTTATCCCACATGTCTGTGTACATTTGAATGCAAGCTCAAACTAGCTAGAATCAAATTTTAAACAAGTATATATATGTTACACGCAGCTTTTCTAGACTTTTCTCTTTCTTTCTAGACTTTTCTCTTTCTTTCTAGGCTTTTTCTCTTTCTTTCTAGGCTTTTTCTCTTTCTTTCTAGGCTTTTTCTCTTTCTTTCTAGGCTTTTTCTCCTTTTTTTTCTAGGCCTTTTCTCTCCTTTTTTTTCTAGGCCTTTTCTCTCCTTTTTTTCTAGGCCTTTTCTCTCCTTTTTTTCTAGGCCTTTTCTCTCCTTTTTTTCTAGGCCTTTTCTCTCCTTTTTTTCTAGGCCTTTTCTCTCCTTTTTTTTCTAGGCTTTTTCTCTCCTTTTTTTTCTAGGCTTTTTCTCTCCTTTTTTTTCTAGGCTTTTTCTCTCCTTTTTTTTCTAGGCTTTTTCTCTTCTTTTTTTCTAGGCTTTTTCTCTTTTTTTCTAGGCTTTTTCTCTTCTTTTTTTCTAGGCTTTTTCTCTTCTTTTTTTCTAGGCTTTTTCTCTTCTTTTTTTCTAGGCTTTTTCTCTTCTTTTTTTCTAGGCTTTTTCTCTTCTTTTTTTCTAGGCTTTTTCTCTTTTTTTCTAGACTTTTTCTCTTCTTTTTTAATAGACTTTTTCTCTTCTTTTTTTCTAGACTTTTTCTGGACAAGTCTCCCACAATTAGTATGCATTACTACATATATTATAATGCATGTTAGGAAATAAATTAATTTTAGATAACTGTAACTCACCGTTTTGTTTATTAAATCCGTCCGTTATTTTTGGACTTTATTAGAAGCATGGTTAATATATTGTTAAATATAAATATTTTTTTAAGAGGTGTACACATATTTAAGAAAACGCTTTTGAAATGTATTATAGAATTTTGAAAAGAAAAACAAAAAAAAAAGTTTCTTGGTTTTTTTTTTCAAAATTCTATAATAAAAATTATCTTTTCTTTCTATTCCCATCAGATGCTGCCTTTGTCAACGAAATGCAAAAATCACGAAAATCATTTCGTATTTGGTTGACAAAGGCAGCAGGGGTCGCCTAAAATTCTCCCCACCCCCTCCATGGGAAACGAAAAAAAAAAATTATATATATATAATATATATATTTTTTTTTTTCTAAAATTGAGCATAATGATAACATTAATAATTATTATAAAAATTAATTGCAATATATATTTTTAGTTGCTGATCAGATATCCATATTCCAGATGTGAACAACCTGAGATAAAAAATGTAAAAATCTGAACAGAAAACGCTATCGAGAATAAATTAAATTTCAAATTTGTTAGAAGATTTAAAGGCATGAAATGCAGGCTAGAGATAAACGTTTTTGTTTTTTTATGACGCACACACACACACACACACACACACACACACACACACACACACACACACACACACATATATATGCAATTTTTGTACAATTGAATCTTTTTCTAGGTCATTCATTTATGTATGGATGTACAAAATGATATAAAAATGGAGTCTTTATATTAAAGGAAAATAAAGGATTTTTTTATCAAATTGTTTCTATTTTTGTTTCTTTTACAAAATCAATGATTGCCATTGTGTTTAGTTTGTTAACAGGGTTTTTTTCTTGTTTTTTCTTGTTTTTTTTTGTTTTTTGTTTTTTTAGTCATGTCTAATTGTAACATCTTTTTCATCATATAATAATAATGAAATAATTGTGTAAAGTTCTAAGGTTGCACTCCAACTCATCAAAAGTACATGTATAGTATGTAGGATATTCATGATATACACATGTCTTGGTGTGACCAGATACCGGCTGTTTGAACATACCGGCTTCCTGACCAGAAATGCACCGAACATTGAAGTCTCTTTTGGTTTTTTCTGTTACGATTGAGATCGTAGGATGTGGTTCCCTTGCCGACCTCTTGGAGAGGGAGGGAGTAAGCAAACAAAACTTGCCCACGACACAACTACTAAGAGAGGAGAAACAAGTGACATCAGCGTGCTTGTCGCTTTCTTTCACTTTTCATCCCTCGTGCAGCAGATACGGAATGTCGGCCAAAACCATGTGCGGGAATTTTAAGGACTCTTAATAAGAAGTCAGTTGGAGAAAATATTCTGAAGTGTTCGCTTCGGTCGAGAAACCTTTCTTAGGAAAATTCGGACTTGTTTGTGAACCAGATTTGAAGACAAAATCATCCTTTTCCGTCCACCAACATGGAATTAATAAGGACCAGTAAGATATCGCCATATCTCCGAGTTAAGTAAAGAAACCTCTACCATCTCTCTCCATACATATTCACACATTGGCCAAAGAACTTTTTTTCTCATTTCATGTTGACACACATCGCATCACATCTCATTTAAACAATAGTAAGACTATCTCCTATCCACAACTTCACAGAAAAATTTCTGAAATAAAACTTTTTCTTCAGTTTTATACATTTTTGTTTGTGTTTCCTTCACTGTCCATTGTGTTTCGTTTTTTTGTTAATAAAGAAGAAATAAAATAATTCTTCTAACCTTAAAAATAATTGTCATCGAAATATACTTCAAATGAATAAAACGAATTTCACATTTGTAAATTTACGTATTTAAAATTGTAACAATTAGATGTATTAAAATGACAAGAATTCAAAGAGTATTTTAAAGACTGTTTAAGTTGATGGAATGACAGAATTCTATTTATGACGGTTTATTCATTGTTAGAAAAATTCATTTGGCGATCTCACTTTTTCAAATGGTGTGAAAGGTGATAATATACGTATGAAAACATGAAATCCTTTAGCGTATTATCTATATTATAAAATATATTCTTTTTTCCCCCCTGCAACTTCAGTCATTATAGGAAAATAACAGACCACTTCCTATGATAAACTGTTCCACTAAGCAATTAGCCTAGGTCCTCATGGGTGTTTCCAGAAATTATGCATTAGTTTTCCATCCTTTGAATATTTGTTGTATCTAACACTTCTACAGGGTCATGGCTGACAGAACAAGAACAATCTATCCCTGTGGATTAAATAAAGGGTCCAGTTTGAAATTCTGTATAGATTCCTAAGTTCAACATAAAGATCTGAGTTCAACAAGATGCACGTGAAGAAGGTTGCAGGTTACATAGGCTGAAATGTTGTGAAAATGACAATCAAGATGAGAATAGTAATTGGGATGATCCAAATATTATGTCAGTCAGTTCAAATCCGCTCTCTCTGATTCAGGCTACACATCAACATCACCCTACTAAATATGAACACAATGGGGACAGAAAATAAAACAAAAACGTTTGTGTGCACAGGAGATCCACACATCTTTTCTAGTTTTCAAATAAATAGAGAAAATTAAATTAATAAACCAATGAAAAAGGGATCGACACGGAAAATTGCTATGTCGTGATCAAGTTTTCTCTAAATGGTTTGAGCTCTTTCACAATGAAATTCAGTTCTCTCCAGCCTCAACTAGAACATGGCTCCTAACATCAAACGGCTCCGACAACACCACCAACCTACCTCATTCAACCACACATCTACTTCATTTTCCTACGAGCATGCAACCACTTCTTTTTTGCCAGACTGGCACCTCTCCAGTCTAAAGTACACACTGTATGTTATTATATTTTTAATACATTCAATCCTTTTTAACTATAATCGTTTCCCTTTTTCTATTTTTATTTTTTGCTTCATCGGCAACATGTTACTGTCATGCTTCGCATTTTCGCAACCATATGTGGTATATAGCGATGAGAAAAGCCACCTGGCAAAAATTCAATGGTAAAAACGTAGGGAATATAAAAACCAGGATGAGGAAAACGGCCCAAAACATATAAATTATTTAAATGCTAGATTTTAATTACTTAGCAGGTTAATTGGTCCCCCGATTTATAAAATTGGGGGACTTATGTTTTGAGGCCTGTCCATCCGTCCGTCCGGATTTTTCTCCGCAATCATCAATTGAATTTCTCTGAAATTTTGCATGAAGTTGTAACTTTGGTCAGGTTAGAAAGTGACATTCTCCGATTTTTGAAAAAAAATCTGGTTAGCCCCCCAGGGGGTCAAAAGCCCCCAAAATGGCAAAAAATGACCCTTTTCTCCCATAACATTTGATCCATCCATTCAATTTTTCTGAAACTTGGCCAAAATGTAGAGGCAATTGTTCTGGATATAAAATGAGCATGCTTGACCTCAGAAAAATTCTGGTTCGCGCCCCCAGGGGGTCAAGGGGGGGGGGGGGTCAAAAATGTCCCAAATTGCCTAAATTTATTGCATTTTACACTCGTCACATACAAAGGGGGACCACGCACGCGCGGCTTGTTATTTTTGTAAAAACGTTTCATTTCGAATCAATTTTTTTTGTGAAAGTCATAAGTGGAAACTGAAAAAAAAAAAAAAAAAAAAATTTATCCTTTGCTACCAGAGCTACAAAATTCTTTAGGTAGTTTGTATGTGTCAGAATGAAGCAGAAAGCAGGGAAAACAAGGAGATATTATGTTATCAGTTCATTTTGAAATAAGTATTTTCTTAATATCTCCTGTCTTTTCCTGAAAAAATAATAATCAAAATACAAGATATTTCGGAATGTTTCTATGCAAGACAATGTTGACCCACTTTTGATCAGGAAACGGTATAAATCAATTTTTAAAATTTATTAACTTGAACCGACAGAATGTAACTGTTCTTTTCAATACATTTTTTTTTTTTTTTTAACATAGTTCACCCCAAACAAGGCAGGCCACCACTGTAGACATAAGGGGCTACTGAGAAAAAGGGTGAAAGTTTTTTGGGGGGTCAACCTAAATTGGGAGTTGCGCAGCAAGATGTCTGTTTGTCTAAATAGTGATTACTGGCAAAAAACTAATATATATATATATATATATATATATGGAGATGTAGTTTGTTTGAAGCATTGTGTGAAATATGTATATAGAGGAGTCATGGAAGGCTATCACAATACAAGAAATGAAAATATATCGGGTTAAGGACAAAAACATCTACACACTAATCTAATGTATGTGACAGTGTTCCATAATATATTTCGAGGTGAGGCCTCTTTATCAAAAGGTGGGTGTTTCAAATTTCCTGAAACTTGTGTGAACTGGTAACACACACTGTGTAAAAGTTGGTG
Source organism: Sepiola atlantica (assembly GCA_963556195.1). Classification (NCBI taxonomy): domain Eukaryota; kingdom Metazoa; phylum Mollusca; class Cephalopoda; order Sepiida; family Sepiolidae; genus Sepiola; species Sepiola atlantica. The sequence continues at coordinate 81,470,498 of OY744525.1, read as the reverse complement.
TTCTCCTTCTCAATACTAACATATTTCCATTTCTTGCATTGTGATAGCCTTCTGGCTCCTCTATATTTATGTGTGTGTGTGTGTGTGTGTGTATATACACTAGATAGATAGAGAGAGAGAATATATTAGCTTAACATTTTACTCCAGTTTAACTGCTTGGTCTGATGATCAGAAGTGCAAGAAAAATATCCTTAAACTTTTCAAACTCGGCTAAAATGAAAATTGTAATTGCATTTTTCAAATGAGATGAGGTCACCAAGGGCCATCAGCAAAAGCAAAGTTGTCAGTCTTCACTTAACCACTCTAAAAATTTTATATTATTATTATTAATTCAGATAATTTAAATCAGTGTAGCACTACGAGGACTAATTTTTTTACCCTAGCAGATCATCCAGACGACTCATCACATAGACAGCTTGAGTCTTGTTGTTTTGATGACATGTAGCAGTTGTTTGCTCTCTCTCCTCTTCTTTTTTTTTTCATTGTTGTTCGCTTGTGACGTGTGTTGCCGTAGTAAATAATACCAGCATAAAATCATTTGGGGTTTAATATTAAGGTGATGTCAGCACGTGCCATCGCCTGAAAATGTTCTTGTATATCTAAGTTCTTTTTACTATAGAATCTGAATTATTTTTAAAAATGGGTACTTCTGCAGTTCACGGACTGTGCTATGTTTTAGATAGGATTTTCAAGTTAAATTTAATTTTTACGGTATCTTTTGTTTATTAAATTGTTAGATGAAAGTACAGAATAGTTAACAAAGACCTCCCCCTCCCCATGTTAAGAATGTGTTTCTAAATAATTATTTCAGTTCCATAAACTACAGAAGTATAAAAAAAATATGAAATATTATGGATACACATTTATCCCTATTTAACTTATGTAACAACTTATAGGAATACTTGAGTATTGTTATTTATTCATTTTTATATATTTATTACTCATGTAGATTTGGTATTTGTCTGTCTGTCTGAAACCAAACTAAACTATTATGTGGAATTAAAGTACTATTGTACTGCGATTCAGAATTTTTGAGATGTCGATTGATAATTTGCATTATTTGGATTATTCAGACTACTGTTCTCATCTTGAGTGTTATTCTTATTAATTTAATTTTTAATTAATTTTTTCTCTCTAATCAAAACATTAAAAAATAAATAACAATACTTAAGTATTCACTATAACTCATCACATAATTTAATAAAAAAAAAATGTGTATCCTTGATGTTTAGCATTTTTTTTTTTTTAATTCAGATTATATAGAAAAAGAAATCACAAATTTATGACCATTTTCAGGTAATAGAGCATGGTGATATCATATTCACTAACCTCCCCATAAGGGCAAAGTTAGTTTTTTTTTTTTTTTTTATGTAGTAGATATCTAGATTCCAAAAAGGGACAGTGTGGATGAGACAAAAACTAAAATTGCCCCAAGGCAAGAAGGATTTCTCCTCCGAGGACAGAACAGATACTACACTTTGATCCTTGCCGGAAGTTTAGTGACATTTATGATCGGACCAGCTGCAAGACTGCAGTAAAGTGTTAAGCTAAGTATAATTTATTGTCATTCATTATTGATACAGCTCTACCTGAAAGGATAGCGAGTATTTTGTTTGTCCAAGATCTGCTGTCGTAATTCGGTTCTGTTTTGATGGCTGCAAATCATAATCAATTGTTGTTATTGTCATCGCATTAGATGTTTTTTATGAAATGGGGAAAATAGCGAATGTGGCTTTTAAACCTAACCAATTACTTCGATATTTATGTACACATATGGATTTCAAATCCAAAAAAATATTTACAAGGAGAAACCTCCAATCAAGTGTGAAGAATTCTGATACGTAGTCACTTTATGCTATAATGACAAATCTATCAACACTTCGGTTCAATTGTTTTCATTTAATTGTTGGTTTTTAGTCTCCCACAAAAAATGACATTCATAGGAAGTTGTTCCAAAGAAAAATACTTTATTTAAAGATTAAATTATCGTAGTGGGGGAAAAAAATGACTCTTCTTCAACAGATCATATTATATATTAATGAAAAGAGAAAGTAAAATTTTCTTAAACAATAATAATATTGCATTTTTGAAATATGGACAAAATATATTCCAGTCGAGCGAAATCTTAACATTACATAAAGATAAAGAGACCAAAAAATCAGTATTTTTTTTTTAAATTTTTAGAGACCTTTTTTGGTAGATAAAAAGAGGGAGCTGGTGTGTGTGTGTGTGTGTTTTATCATTGCCATAAAGAATTATCTGTATATAAAATAAAAACTACACCTATTTAAAAAGAAAAAAAAAGTCTCAAAACAGATGTAAGAGCATCATGTCAGTGTGATTCACAGATCAGCCTATGGTGATAACTCTAGCATTGCCTTCCTTACACTGATATCTTTTAACCTATTTCACGATTTTTAAAATTAGTTCATCTAAAAGTGAATAAGTATTGAGAATTTTGTGAAATCTGAAAATGAATTGATTTTCTATTGAAACTTTTTAAACTTTTAAAATTTAAGAATATGTGTGCATAAAAAATGGCTACGTTAAATATTTGTTGATTTAATGCTTCGAAAATGTAAACATGTAAATGTTTTCGTTTCTAATTATCAATATTTTCATAGGCTGAAAAGATTATTTTTTAAAAATCACCAGAAGTTTATTTGATGATTTCTGATGATAATCTTACACTTGATCCAGGTCACTATCACCGTTATTGAACTCTCTTCTCTTATAAATATAGCAAATACAACCATATTTATGAATATATGAAGCTAAAATCTGTAAATATGATTCTAATGTCATGCCACACCGACTTGTTATTGGTTTGGTTGTTTTGTTTTACGGCATATCAACCCTTTTCGGGCTATTTAATACCGAATCCAGTCATTTTGGTAAAAAGCTTTACATCTTCAAATATTTATTCATGGTGTTTGGTTTTGTTGTTTTGTAGAGAAAAATTGGTTTTGTTTGTAGCTTTGCAGAACATGATTGGAAAGGAAAAAAACAATAACATCAATGTTTGGTGCATTTTAGGTCAGGAAGCCAGTATTTTCAGGCAGCCTGATCTAGTAGCACTTGTTATTGTGTAGAAAAATAATATTTAAAGTTTTAATAAAAACAAACAAGTAGTTTTTATTTTATTTAAGATTTTCAATTTTACTTACAATTCTGTCTTTCATGATTTACATAGAAACTGCCAAGGATGATAACTCGATTCGACCAATTGAAGAGTTTTATTCAAATATAGTTACCATCCGTGACAATTGTGAATGGAAAAAGATTTGCCACCATTTTTTCTCCAAAGGCCAATAACTTGATTCGACCAAATCAAGAAGTAGTTTCTGGATAAATCTGGTAAAAAAAAAAGTTTCATTCACACGATAAAGTACTTGTTTGTTTTTACTAAAACTTGAATATTTTTCTGCACGGTAACAAGTCTGTATAACATAAAATTAGAATCGTATTTACAGATTTGAGCTTGGGTTGTTAACTTAAGGAACATATACATTAAAAAAATGGTAAATAAGTAGTCGAGGGTGATCTGAAGGCTCCTTTTTTGTTGGCTACTAGATGTAGGGAAAGGCGATACTCCTTTCTCTGGATTACTTCACTTATCCCTGATTCTCACATTATATTTCTGAATGATTTGCAAGCGGGCATCAAATGCCATTTTTTAAGTCTTTACTATGACTTAACCGAGGATTGAACCCCGGTCTCCTGGCCTATTAACAAAAATATATATATATATATATGTATATATATATATATTTATTTATTTTGGTACAGAAAAATTAGTACAACATTCGTACCGTCAGTTTCAAGCTCGGAAAGTCTTAGCCATCCGGCTCTCTTCAGCTTCTGTTGTCATCTGTTTATATATATATATATAGCAATGGATGAAGTGAAAGAATAAAATAAGGTGCGAATCAAATTTTATTACAGTTCAATGTTCAGAAAAAGTACTTACTTTGTCTGAACATTGAACTGTAATAAAATTTGATTCGCACCTTATTTTATTCTTTCACTTCATCTAATGCTATTAATGCTCTATCCAGTAGATTGAGCTTCATTTTTATCCGGATGTCCACTAATTAAAGATATTAGTTGCCTCTTATATCTTTTGTTGTATTAACGTTATATATATATATATATATATATATATATATATATAAGAGAGAGAGAGAGAGAGTAAGATGATACTTTAAAGATATAAATAATATCTTTAACTAGTTATCAAGATAAAAACATAGCTCAATATAGTGAATAGAGCATTAATAATAATAGATTGAATGACAGAATAAAATAAGAAAGGAATCAGACTTTATTACATACAAAAATTCAAGAGCAAGGAGTAATACTGAGTCCTTAAACCATGGATTTTCAAAGAAAGTCTTCTCCTCAGAGGACAATTATCGCAATGACACTACTGCGAGTAAAAAAGAAATTCAGCTTTGAAAATATACAAAACATAAAATATATTGGCCAAAAACACACTGTTATGTTAAAACTTTAAAATGTTGAACTTTGATATGTAATAAAGTCTGATTCTTTCTTATTTTATTGTCATTCAATCTATTATATATATATATATATATATATATATATGATGATTTCATTAAAAATGACTGTCAAGAATCACCTCATGTGTCGTCACACAAGTCTTTTGTATTACTCACGCAAACAAGTCTTTCTTTGAATATGCGACATCCCAAAACTGACTGGCAGTTGTCTTTCCTCCGAGCGTTTTCAGCGAGCACCGGAGCCTTTTTTTCTCAACTATTAATTGCATTTTTTTATGTTTTTATGTTTATTTTCCAAATGCCACATAATACAGAATGACTGCCTTCACTGAACATCATTATAACCAGAGTTGCATAGTTGGAAATTATAGAATTCCAAAACATCCAATTCTGACTGCTTATTTTAAAGTCTTCCGATATTCAGGCTGTCTGTTGATTCTTCGGAGATTAAAATATCTGACTCCGACTTCCTTACGAGTCCGAGTCCTTCCAAAACCTCCAACTCCGACTCTGATTCTACAACCGTGATTATAATGCTTTACTCTCTCCTGCCTCGCAAAGAACCAGCCAACTGAATTCAAAGAAATCTTTAAATTACACCGGCTTATTTGATTGTTATAAAATAGTATTTGTTTATTTCCAAACTAGTTGTACCTACCCGGCATTGCCCGGGATACAGTAATGTCATTTTAGTTCATAAAGTTTTTTGTGTTTACACATTTTTAAAGTTATACACAAAAAAATTTTTTTTTAGTTTGTATATATATTTTTTTAATTATTAGATTCATATTATATTTTTTTTTAATGATTAGATTAATATTATATATTTTTTTAATGATTAGATTAATATTATATATTTTTTTTAATGATTAGATTAATATTATATATTTTTTTAATGATTAGATTAATATTATATATTTTTTTAATGATCAGATTAATATTATTTTTTTTAATGATTAGATTAATATTATTTTTTTTTTAATGATTAGATTTATATTATATATTTTTTTAATGATAAGATTAATATTATATATTTTTTTAATGATAAGATTAATATTATATATTTTTTTAATGATTAGATTAATATTATATATTTTTTTAATGATTAGATTAATATTATATTTTTTTTTTTAAATAGTAATGTGTAAGTCACATATTTGCGAGAAGCACACACAGAGACAGGCGAATTGGTCACATAATGTTATTACTAGAGAGATGTAAAAAGAATTGCTTATGTAAGGTAGATAACTCGTATTAAAGTCTGCAGCTTAAAATATGAGTTATCTCCCTTACATTATTTTAGTTATGCTTAGAAATGAGTTTACGAATCATATGTCACATGAATCCTTCCTTGCGAAAAATTGTATTTGCAAAGATATTAAATCAAATTACATTTTTTTCTTAACATGGACCAACACTAAGGAATCGCTATTCAGAATTAAATATGGATATTTTAGGACAGAAAAAGTTTAGGTCTAAAGGCGAAAATCCGCCTGACTTAATTTTATATATTAGATAAAAATATCATCACCATTTTGATCACTCCTGGAGGAGGAACCCCTCCCTGGTTTCCGTCCAACTTTTTCCAGGGATTTTTGCCATAGTCGCCATGCTAGGCACTGCAGGTTGGCGACACAATTTGCCCATAGTTAAGTGTCCACATACAGCACCTGGTATTCTCAAACGGTCAACCATCTAGTACTAACCAGGCTCAATATCGCTTTACTTCGGTGATCTAACAGGAACTGGTGTGTCAACGTGATTATGCGGGTGACGAAATTTATTACAAACCGGAAGTAATTTTATGTCGCTTAGGAATTAGAAATCTCGTAATTCTTGATGATAAAATGAAATAAAACTTGTTTTTTTTTTAATTCGTACAATATAATTTTGCAAATGAAAGAAATAAAATGAGATTTATTAGTTGAATAACAAATAAAATTGATAAATTAAGTCCAAGTTGTAATTAATTCCGAGTTGTAATTAATTCCAAACCCTGATTATGCCGTTTAAAAACATATCAAAGAATAAAAGCATTTTTTAAATAAAATGCCTCTTTTTCTTCTCTGTAAATTAATTGCTTAAAATGTTATTTGTATGTAAGTTTATTTTTTTAAAGCTTCTAATTCAATTGTATGTAATGAATTTATGGGGGGTACGTTTTTTTTTCTTCTTAAATATGTTTTTTTTAATCAATTTTAGCCGTTGATATTTTTTTTATCATAAACTAATAAATATTATTACAGCAATTGAATTAACTGGTGTAATTTTAAAATTATACAGAAGTAAAAAAAAAAATCCGATTTATATAAAAATGATATAAACAACTTTTGATGAATAAGTGTCTTAATGACTCCAAAAGCTGCTTATATAATAAAAAAATAAAATAAAATTTATAACAACAATATAAAAGTAATCAAAGAAAAGGAAAGGTTTCATATTTCTGTTAAGCAAATATATTTTTTATCTGAAAGCGATCATTGATAGAGAAATGTCGATATATATTTTTTTATTAACGACGTAAGCAGAATTTAACAATTTAAAACATCTTAGTTCAATTATATAAAAGTTATCTTTCTTTGAATTCGACTGGCTGATATTCGGGGAAGGGGGATACTTTTTTTTATTAATAACGTATGCAGCCAACATAAGTAAAATTTAACAATTTAAAAAGTCTTAATTTTAATATATAAAAGTTATCTTTCTTTGAATTCGACTGGCTGATTTTTCGGGGGGGGGGGGGGGGACAAATGTTTCATCATAACTATGTTTGGTAAAGTGAATTCTCTGGCAGGTGACATTCACTATTATGTTCCAGACCCCATCACGAACGGTCATGTTAGAAGGGGATGTTGTTAAGAGTAGGCTTTTAATCTTAAGAGTCTTCAAATTTTTAGAGGCTTAATAGCCTCTAAAAATTTGAAGACTGTATGTATGCACTTATGGATAATGGACAACACTTGTGGCATTTACGATAACGTTCCTAATCTGCGATAGGGGAAGTATGTTCATTTAATTGCTACCAGATGGCACTATTTTCATGTGCGGAGTAGCAGTGGTTTGACTATTGACCAATTTATAGTTATTTTTTCTTACTTCAATTCACCCCAAACAAGGTACACTACCTTTAAGACATAAGGGACTACTGTGAATTATGGGCCAGATTTATAGGGGCATCCTAAGTGGGGAGTTATGACACGAGATGCTTTTTCATATTATATTTCAATTTCTGCATGTTGGTACAGTCGGGGAAACAGGGAACATGGAGGGAATTCCAAAGGAAAGTGTTTTAAGGAAAGAAGCTATTATAGTAAAAAGCTTTCCATCATCTGAAGACCTCTACAGTGAAGGGGTGTGATTTTGCTGCTTGTTAGGTTAATCGGGGGTATTTACGTTGAGGAGGCAGTAAGTTCGTCGGAGTACATTCTGTTGAAGTACTTATAAAATAAGAACATGGATGCAACATTGCCGTGATGAGACAGGGACTGGAGCTTAGTAGACAGTGTTATTGGGAATAAGGTTCCCCAACAGGTAATTAAATTGGTATTCTACGTCAGTTTATAAATAATACTAAACAAAAACCGAACCTTAACAGGATTACCTCCCAATACGGCCACAACATTCTCACCACATGATCTTCATCCTTTACTGCAGTTTCACTTCTGATCATCAGAAGTGTAAGAAAATATCCTTAAACTTTTTAAACTGAGCTAAAATGAAAATTGTAACTGCATTTTTCAAATGTGATGACTAAGACAATGAACGCCGTCTCTCTTTCTCTCTATTTGGGCAACTTGGGGAAAGTGTTTTGTCACTAAGTCTCACATGACTAGTCTGGGTCGCTCTTGTTCCGACAGGTTAGACAGCTTGTCTGGCTGCTGTTTCCAACTGGTAGTGCAGAACCCCAAACTCTTAGGTAGCGCTAAGAACGGCTGCTCCATCAACGGTTGTATAATATCGTGGGTAACTGTATGTACCATGTCACGCATGGAAAGGGACCCTACAGTTATCCCCGATGGGCTTTCCCAAGGCCAAAACGTCCATGGATCAAGTCTCGACTAATAGTCTGGATGTGTGAGCTTATTGGCACAAAACAAGCACCCACTTTGCCCTCCCCATTTTATCTTATTGCACGGCTCCCAATTTAGGATGATCCCCCCAAAAGAAAAAAAAAATCACCCTAATTCCCAGTAGCCCCTTACATCTACAGTAGCAGCTTGCCTTCATTTTGGGTGAACTATGTTTAAAAAAAAAAATGGTCACCACATGCCATCACCTGAAAATGTTCTTAAATATATAATTTCTTTTATGATAGAATATGAATTATTTTTTTTTTAAATGTAATCATAAATATCTATTTTCATTTGTTTTTCTTTTAAATGTGAAATATCATGGCTGCACATTTATCCTTAAATTATGCGACGTTATAATGAATACTGTTATTTATTTTTTTATATATACACATGGAGATTCTGTATTTGTCTATCTGAAGCCGAACTATACTATTATGTCTATTGTACCGTAATGCTAGTGTCACGGATCTTCTTGAATCTCTCACACCATTGCACACTATCCTCTATCACACCAGGTAGGTCTCCATAGATGGATTGTGTGTCCTATGCTAGTTTTGTGACATTCTGTGTGGTCTCCCCACTGAATTACATCCCTGTTTTGGCATCCACAAAAGAACATTGCTAAAAGGTTCATCTCTAGCCCTCCAACAGCAACTCTGGTTCTTCTCTCTGATCAAGGCTGAGATCTGAGGGGAGAAGGTCCATAGAGATGCTCCTTTGTAGGGTGCTGCCTCCAGAAGATGTTAAGAGTTGCTTTGCTAATTCGCACATCAAGTTCACTCTCTCTAGTCAATTCTCCTTCTAACTTTACTGTAAAGATAGCTAAACTCATCAACATTTTTGAGACAAGGCCCATTTAGGGAATTCAGGAATATTGTAAACACAATTTATTGTTGCAAAAAGTTATAAATTCTTTGAAAATGACTACAGTGCTTACCAAAAATGCTTGGGAAGAGTCGGCCTTCAGTTTTTGTGTAGCATACATTTTGTTAGGTGGATACCTAAGCCACATAATAATACTTTTAAATATTTCTATATTTAAAGGGTAAAAGTTCTTTTATACCCTAAAGTTATCTCCCTTGCCAAGACATTTGAAACATGATTGATCTGTGAGGATTATCTGCCTTTGAATAAACCAGCCGACATAACAAAACAGGAAAATTCAAAATAGAGGATTACCAAAGTCGGCTTAAAGACAGACAATTAAATCCTACTCATTCATAATAATTTTTTAGTTGTAAAATTCTTAAAAAATCATTTCAATTGATCTCCATAGAATCGTTTTCATCCATTTATTTCTTCATATTTATGTCTTATCACTAACCACTTCACAACACATTCCAAGAAAGTGTTGCTTGTTTGAATATACAAAGACTTATGTGATGGCAATCTAGGTGATCTTTATCTCTTGTTTTTAACAAAATGTGCATAAAATAATTTTGCTGCCCAAATATATCTTCATATATAGATAAATGTTCTCTCTTGCTGCTCATCAGTTAAATCAGTATTTTTTAAATGCTTTGGTTTTGTTCAGCCTTGTTTGATTCAGGGTTCAACGCCTGCAGCGCATGCAGCTTTTTATGATGTCTCAGTTCATCAGGACTGGCAAACCTCCTATCACAGCTCTCGCAACAGAAGGGCTTCTCCCCAGTGTGCACACGTCTATGGATGAGGAGTTTGTCTCGACGGGCAAACTGCAGGAGGCAGAAATCACATTGGTACGGTCGTTCCCCCGTGTGTGAACGTCGATGAATGACCAGATAGTGCCTATGAGCAAAGTTCTTATGACAAACTTCGCAATTATATGGCTTTTCCCTTGTATGCGTGCGATGGTGGATTTTTAGTGTGTCTCTACGCACAAAACCCTTGAAGCACACGTCGCATTTGAATGGACGATCACCCGTGTGTATACGCCGGTGAATGTGAACGTAGTCACGCTGAGAGAAGTGCTTCAGACATATGTCACAGCCATAAGGCTTTTCACCAGTGTGCGATCGCTCGTGGCTTGCTAGGTAATTTTTCCGGGCAAAGAATTTTAGACAAATGTTGCATTCAAACCGTTTCTTTCGCACATGCGTACGCATGTGCACATGCAATTTACTCTGCTGAGAAAACTGTTTCGAACAGGACGTGCAATGGAATGGCTTCTCTCCCGTGTGCATCCGACGATGAATCTGCAAGGTGTCCTTGCGTGCAAATTTCTGGATGCAGAAGTCACATTGGAAGGGTTTTTCCCCCGTGTGGGACCGTTTGTGAATTGTGAGGTACTCACGCTGGGCGAACTGTTTGAGGCAGATATCACATTGGTATGGTTTCTCACCTGAATGGGTCCGCATGTGGATCCGCAGGGTGTCACGCCGAGCAAAGTGTTTTTGGCAAACCTCGCATTGGAATGGTTTCTCTCCTGTGTGTGTACGCCGGTGCATGTGCATCAGGTACTCCTGCGCAAACTGCTTGCCGCAATAATCGCAGAAGAGCTGCTTCTCTCGCACCGGTTGTGGCTGCTGCTGCTGTTGTGGCTGCTGCTGCTGTTGTGGCTGCTGTTGCTGCTGTGGTGGCTGCTGCTGCTGTTTTGAGGTGGAGTTCATTTGAAATTGCATCCCTTGGGTGTAGTCAGTCTGCTTGGTTTGTGATTGTTCTTGCTGTTGTAGTTGTTCCTCCTGACATTTGGCGCAATCATTAACACTGCACTGTCCTTCTTCAGACAACATCATTGATGGATACTGCGGTTGAGAAGATGTGGACATTCCTGGATTGGTCCCGAATGTAGGCGACGGCGATGAAGATGGTGATGTGAACGTTGGGGCCAAGGGTGGCGGTGGGGATGACGCCTGTGGTGGTTGTGGTGACGCTGATGATGGGCACACCTGCGTCTGATGGGACTCATGCCTCTGCGAATCATTAGGCAGGCTGGAAACTGTTGGAAGATAGTATGATGATTGGTTAAAAATCTGCTTGCCGCCATACTGGCTCGTAGGGAACACGGTCTCGCCGACGTAGGCCATCCTTTGGGGTTGTGTTGCTGTGAGTTCATTTGAGAAATGTTTACCGGGGAGACTGGTGTGATAAAACATACTGTTCCCACCTCTGAGAGGAGCCATGCATTGAGTTGAAGTGAGCCCATGACCCTGCGTAAACTGGAGATCGCAAGAAGAACTGGAAATATTCTTACCAACTGACGACTGTTCCATCGTTTCAGAGTTTAAGAAATATCAGCTTTTTGCGTTATGTATGCAAAAAAAGAAAATGTTTCTTTTTAAATTTACATCATTTTCTTGTTTTTTTTTAAATCTACATCTTTTTGTCTTATTTTTTAATTTACATCTTCTTTCTTTCTTTTTTTTAAAAATTAGCAACTTTTTTCTTCTTTTTTTTGTAAAATTTACATCTTTGTTTGTTTTCTCTGTTTTTGATTTACATCTTTTTGTCTTTTAAAATTTTTTAAATTTACATCTTTTTTTAAATTTACATTTTTTTTAAATTTAACAATTTTTTAAAAATTTACATCTTTTTTTAAATTCACATCTTTTTTCTTTTTTTCTTTTTTAAATTTTACATCTTTTTTCTTTATTTCTAAATTTGCATCTTCTTTTAATGCTTAGTATTAAAAGAGATGGAACATGCCAGTAGTGCAATGGTTACAGACGTGGACTGTCGGCTTGGTGTGCTGCGTTTGAGTGCGGTCAAGCTATTGCCTTACTCTCACTAAGGATTGTAAAGAACCTTCACGTGGTCCTTCCTGTGAGACCTGATTCTAAAAAAGAATTGGAGAAACTAATTCCAATACTTGAATGATCTAATTACAAAAAAATTGTATCTTGCCAATTCATACAAATAAATATAAAAGATACAATAGAAGCTTCCAGAACGGTTAACAGCATAAGGAACATTTAAAAGTGAACAGAAGCACAACATAGATAATTTAATGCAACAGTCATGGACGGGAGGGGTGGGGGGGGGGGGTTGTCAGCTTCCCTCAGAGGGAAGTCCTTATTTACTTGCCTCCCCACTTGGGCAAAGTTAAACACAAGGTCAGTTTTTTTTTATGTAGGGAAAATCCAGCTCCTCAAAAAGTGGCACTCTGGATTGGAACAAAAAATAAAAATTAACCCAGTCAAGAAGGAGTTTTCCTTCTTTGACTGAGTAAAGAACAGATACTACACTTTGATCCTAGCCCAAAGGCCAGCAAAATCAGTCAGTCACATTTTCCTTCAAGACTAAATAGGCATTTTTTTTTTTCACAGTTTTAAAAATCGTCTCTGAGGATACAGGCGATAAACATAAAAACATATTTTGTGCGGCTTCCAAATTGTTTATTGTTGCTTTTTTTTATTTATCGTAAAGTGATGAATTAACAACAAACAGAATGTGTTTGATGAACAAGTTAATGTGAAAATGTGATCACCGGAATCTTATTTAAAATGTTCGGTTGAAAATCAGAGCCACATGAAGAGTTCAATCTCTGGCCAGAACAGAAGCACCAGATTCTGCAAAGAGAGAAATAAAAAAAATTACAATTCTATAATTAAGCTTGTGGAAACTTGCATTGCTTAACAACATTACAATGTTCAACAACATTACATAGCCTAGCAACATTACATTGGTTAACAACATTGCATTGCTTAACAACATTGCATTGCTTAATAACATTGCATTGCTTAACAACATTGCATTGCTTAACAACATTGCATTGCTTAACAACATTACATTGTTCAACAACATTACATTGGTTAACAACATTGCATTGCTTAACAACATTGCATTGCTTAATAACATTGCATTGCTTAACAACATTACATTGTTCAACAACATTACATTGGTTAACAACATTGCATTGCTTAACAACATTGCATTGCTTAATAACATTACATTGCTTAACAACATTACATTGTTCAACAACATTACATTGGTTAACAACATTGCATTGCTTAATAACATTGCATTGCTTAACAACATTACATTGTTCAACAACATTACATAGCCTAGCAACATTACATTGCTTAACAACATTGCATTGCTTAACAACATTGCATTGCTTAACAACATTACATTGTTCAACAACATTACATTGGTTAACAACATTGCATTGCTTAACAACATTGCATTGCTTAACAACATTGCATTGCTTAATAACATTGAATTGCTTAAAAACATTGCATTGCTTAACAACATTTGATTGTTCAACAACATTACATAGCCTAGCAACATTGCATTGCTTAACAACATTGAATTGCTTAAAAACATTGCATTGCTTAACAACATTACATTGTTCAACAACATTACATAGCCTAGCAACATTACATTGTTTAACAACATTGCATTGCCTAACAACAATACATTGCCTAGCAAGATTACATTGCTTAGCAACATTGCATTGCTTAACAAAATTACATTACCTAACAGCATTTTATTGTCTTTCAGCATTACATTGCTTACCAACATTGCATTGCTTAAAAAAATTACATTGCTTAACAACATTGCATAGCAACATTACATTACTTAACAACATTGCAATGCTTACAAAATTACATTGGTTACCAACATTACATTGCCTAGCAAGATTATATTACTTAACAACGTTGCATTGCTTAACAAAATTACATTACCTAATAGCATTTTATTGTCTTTCAGCATTACATTGCTTACCAACATTGCATTGCTTAAAAAAATTACATTGCTTAACAACACTGTTTAGCAACATTGCATTGCTTAACAAAATTACATTGCTTACCAACATTGCATAACAACATTACACAGAATTGTTTACACTTTAAGTATTGTATCTAAATAACAAGAAAAGAAGATGATACACAACAAAATAAACAAGATGAGTCTTTTATTCAATTTCATCATTAACTAACCCTCCAAAAAAGGGGATTCTCCTTTGTTTCTTCCTTTAACCCTAACCCCTCTATGTGCCTAGCGTCAGGTGAAATTACTAAGGATAGAGCTTCTTTGCAATGGCTTCCCATCAATGGCAGTAAATTCTTGTCATAACCCACCACACGAGTAATTAAACGAAGTTCATATAATTGATCAAAGTCAGTACTCTAATAGTGTTCCTCATCTCTTGACTGACAATCATTCAATCTCATTAACCCTTATCTTCGAGTGGCTTTTGGCCTTGATAAGTGTTGACCCAATAGTAGTAAAAATATGCCATAAAACAGTCAGGGTGGGCCTTGATTTTGTTTAGACATTAAATAACTCGTAAAGGAGCTTACATGCCATAAACCATAATGGGCATTCCTTTTATTGTGCTAAGGCATGTAATAACCCTGAAAGTGTTGATATGCCTTAAAACACACAAGTCTTTTATTGGGTTTTGGAATTAAATAATCCCAAAAAAGGCAGTTGTCTGTTTGTTTGTGTGTCCACCCGAAAGTTAGAAACTACACAAGACACACTCACAAAGCTGATGTATGCCTTTTCAGCTTTGCCTTGGACAGATTATGGACACATTTTTTTTTTTTAATATTCATTCTTTTGGGGATCAACAGGAAGACAATTAGTCAGGGAAGGGAGGTCGACATTTAGAGCAATTTTTTCCCATCAACCTTTGATGTGAAACTCAAACTAAAACACACTTTCTTGGCCTTTTGGGCTAAGATAGGGACTAAATACAAGTAAATAAATATGATCAGCACAAACAAAAGGCCACGCAGAGGAAGAAATAGACCATAAAGGAAATTTGTGCTATTACAAAAGCAACCCCACACACAAAGAGGCTCCTTTACATATATAGAACATTATCCCAAAGTTATGACATCGATTTTTCAAACATCCTGTATATATATATATATATATATATATAAATAAATATCAATTATTTTAATACCTACAGACATCGATGTTTCATGCTTACGCAATCTTCAGTGCAGGAAGCTAATTCTCAACGGTCGGCGGGCGCGAACCCTGATCACAAATCGCCACTGATTCGTAGTCAAGAGTCTTATCCCATCGGCCATAGACAATTAGTTAGTAAATAGAGAGGAATTTAAATGTAAATAGCGAATCGGCGGCTAGATTTACCAAGCAGCTTAAAGTGATCTACAAACGTGTCCGGATCATGCATGTAGCTATGTGTACTGCTTGTTATTAAAGTCACTCAAGAGTGCCCGGCCTTTGTTGGAGGGGGCTGAAAATAATATTTATAAATAAATATTAATTGTTTTAATACCTACAGACATCGATGTTTCATGCTAACGCAATCTTCAGTGCAGGAAGCTAATTCTCAACGGTCGGCGGGCGCGAACCCTAATCACAATATATATATATATATATATATATATATATATATTGTGTGTATTTAGGCAGCATATTTTCATTTAGGCAAACATTATTAAATAACACGGAGTGTTTTTGCTTGATAAGACTTTTTTTTATTTTTTCAATTTTTCGAATGGTCCATTTAGTGTTTCAGTCAAATTGCTTTATGTAAGTTCCGTGGATTTCTTGTTCCATTTTCTTTCCTTTTTCGCAAGTACTTTCAATTTGATTCGTCAAATCATCGTCAGCCGGTATTAGTCTTGGTTTCTTAAAAAATATGTCTTTACTATATATATATATATATATATTAGTATAAATTCCTTTATTTATACAAACATTATTGGCTATATATGTG
The DNA here is from genome assembly GCA_963556195.1 of Sepiola atlantica. NCBI lineage: Eukaryota > Metazoa > Mollusca > Cephalopoda > Sepiida > Sepiolidae > Sepiola > Sepiola atlantica. The sequence continues at coordinate 81,454,278 of OY744525.1, read as the reverse complement.
CATTCATGTTTCAGCTACGAACCCTTTTCAAAATCCAACTCCACCAGACCATCTTACAATTTAAACTGAAATGAAGAGGTAACCATTCTTGTACATCATTTCAGTTTAAATTGTAAGATGGCCCAATGAGGTTGGATTTCAATAGAGATCACAGCCGAAACATGTATGCACATATGTAGCCAATAATGTTTATATAAATAAAGGAATTTATACTAAAATACAGCTCTACTTGTTATTGAGCACTATTCTATAAACACATGTGTTTCATTGGATTAACATCTAGGAAACAACAACAATACAATCACTAATATATATATATATATATATATATATAGAGAGAGACAGAGAGAGAGAGAGATATTTATATATAAAAGTGAAATTTTAGACAATTTGCTGAATAATAAAATGAATGAATAGAAAGACACACAAAAAAAGAAATATCCAAAAAGTGTTCAATACGTACAAATATAAAAATATGCAGAGCTAATTATATATATATAGAGAGAGATCTACGTTTGTAGACATGTGGTCAACAACACATGATAACTAATAATTTCTCTCCTCGTGTTCTCTAGATTTTTATTTTTTTTATTTTCTTATCTTTTTGTTTTTGCTGGGGATGGGGCAGGGCATCCTACTGGATGCCAGACATTCACCCGCTATTTCAGACACTCGAGCCGAGAGATCTTTTTAAGATTCTAACCGTTCCTTTAAGTGCAATTGTTTGTATCTCTCTTGCACTCGGTTCACCGGGTATATTCGCCAGATAGTTTTTGAAATTCTTTTTCATTAGTCCGGTTGCTCCTATAATTTCCGGGATTATGGAAATCTTCCTAAGATTCCAGTTTCTGTTCATGTCATACATAATACCTTGGTATTTTGTAATCTTTTCCCTTTCAGCTCTGTTTAAGCCAGCATCATTGGGGACACTGACTTCAACTAGGGTTGCTACTTTCTCCTTTTTGTCCCATATAAGTATGTCAGGTTTAACAGCTCCGTTTTCTAGATATGTAGCTGCAGGGATTACATAGTCATAGTGGATGGTGTATAACTTATTTCCAACTGTTCTTTCTGGTATATGCTCCCAGGACTTGCTGCTACACTCGATATTTAACTTTTTGCATATAGTCCAGTGAAGATATTTGCACACTCCATTGTGTCGCATTGTATAATAGCCATCCACCAGAACCTTCAGATTGTCTGTAAACTACTATGTTATAGCAAAATTAAAAAGGATAAAGAGGATTTGAAGACATCTATATGGAATAAATATAAATAAACATCAACACAGAGACATTCATGGAGAGATCAATATTTCATCTTTTATTTATTAAGGCTTCCTCATGAGAACAAAGTATTTTACAGACATGCATGTAAGGAAAAGAGTTGAAATGGTGAAGGCGAAGATAAGGGTGTTATACAAGAGTAGGAGGTAATCATGTATACAGAAAAGTTGAGTTAGATGTAAGGATATACATGTAGTAGGAGAGAAGAGTTATAGTGATGAAGAAAAAGAAAGTGGCATTGTGTGAGAGTAGGAGATGAGTATATTAGCATAAAAGCCAAGATGAGAGATTGATTAGTTAGAGGTCATAGGTTAGATTTAGCATGAAAGATAGGGAGTTAGATGGGAAGTGAGTAAAATGTGGGCTGCTGTTTGAGGTGGAAATGGGAAGAATAAAGGTGTGTGGGGGGGACTAGGTAGGTTTAAATAGGTTATAACTAAAAGGCATCTTAACCAATGTCCATGGGTGTAGCATTTTCCTTTATTATGTTTTTGGTGAGAGCAGGGTGAATTTGAAAGAAACCAGATTATGACTTGATATTATTGCTTAAGTGTGCAATCAAAGCTGCTTCCCTAAGACGTCTTTGTTAAACGTTATGTGAGTATTTGCTTAACACAGCCTTAGTGAAAGCAAAACTATGAATTCAAGCATATGCACAAAAATGCATTTTTTATATCGGCCAGCATAAGAGTTCTATTATGTTCATAGATCCTTTTGTCAAGAAAATGTTGAGTTTCACCAATGTAGTGGTTGTTACATTCGCTACATGGTGAATGATATAAATGACGCCTTGTGTAATAGTACTGTCAGTGTTTTGTGTTTGTTGAAAAGAAATATAAAAAAGTGCTCAATATATATAAATATAATAATAAACAATTTGCAGAGCTGATATGAATTTCAATAACAAAACAGAAGTTTACTATCCGGGTTTGACCAAACAAGGATTGTACAGGAAGTTTATCTGATGATCTTTGTTTGATGAAATATGTGTAGTAGTAAACTTCTGCTTATTCGAAATATATATATATATATATATATATATATATATATATATATATAAATATATATATATATATATATATATTAGGAAACCTGCATACATGGGCTGGGGAAGGGAATCACGTTTACTAATTTCACATTACTAGATTTAAAAGTCTAAAAGTAGTAAGTGTACATGCAAACAATCAGACAGACAGACAGACATCTTTCCTAATTGTATAGACTATCAGGAAGACCCGGCATTGCCCAAGATTGAATGGGGGAACATTTGTCTTTTTGCAACCAGCTAATAACACCATATCAGCTTTTTTATTCTTTTATTTTACAATTTTTGGGGTGGGGCCCAAGAATATATTAAATATTGATTAGGTGAGAGGGGATCTAAGTAAAGTGACATTAAGGGATATAAATTCTGGTAAATTTATAGTTGTTATCCTCCTTGCAGCACACTCGACATTTCCTGAAACTTAATGGGGATTTCTGTGCACTCCTGCTCCAAGCCCTGAACCCCATATTACCATTTTTATTCTTATTTTTTAATTTAAAAATTTTTCAAGCTATAAATAAAATAATAAAGTAAAATGCATTTCCTTTTTATGGATGTCAAGTGCGAATGCAGACTCCAGAATAATGCTATACACCCATTGATTAAAATAAAATATACTTATCCAATTACCCTGGTAATGTACTTTTAGAATATATATGGTTATGGAGATGTCTATCCTCAAAACTCGAGAAGTCGGTGAACAAACAACTTGATGCAAGGGCTAAGTATTAAGAAGTCGGTTTACAACTTTTTCAGTGCAAAGACAATAGGCAAAGAAGAAACACAGAAATTCTGTGAAATATAAAAATAGCTGCTTTATTTGGCCTGAACAGGTAAAATTATCATAATGATGTGATCCAGCTGTCGATATTGAAAGAATGTTGGTATCAAGTGTTTGCTCGACTTGCTTCTCCACCGATGATGGTCGAGCTCTTACATCGCTGGAAGACAGCTCGGCAGGCTGAAAGGGAAATTGTCCTGAGAAGGACAAGTGTTGTAGTTCATAAATTGTCCTGAAATGGACAGAGTGATCACAGACAGGTTTCACTCCAGAATTTTCCTCTTATATGCAAACCCCAGTGCGGTGGTGAATGGCTTGAGGGTGAAACCTTTAAGTCCAGATCATTTCGTCAGGGATGTCCGCTTTTATTGATGCTTTGTGTGCTTACATTGGAACCTTTCCTTCATAGGGAAATCCAGCTCTAAAAGAGATTACTTTGACAGGTGCATGCACCACATTTAAGTACTCCACCTATGCTGACGACGTGACACTGCTTGTAATGAACAGTGCCCTGATTAGTGTCATCAACAGAAATCATACGGCATGAAAGCCAAAAATTAACTTGGAGGTGTTTCTATACTGGCACCCTTAAGCTTGATTGACAGGTCATGCAAGATACACTGCGTCTGATTTGGTCCTGATTTCCAGCTGAATACAAATTGGTTGGAAGTACTGGAAGCTATTATGGCCACATGTAGTTTGTAGACCCATAGGAATCTTTCATTAAAGGGGAGAGCGGAGATGTGTAATTCACACATCTATCCTCTCTTCCTACAAAATCTCTGTACCTCAACTTCTATCTTCCACTCTGCTGAAGTTAAGGCAGGCTCTTTTCAGGTTCTTGTAGTTTGCAGGGGGACATATGATACATTATGATATCTGTTACCTACATCCGTTTAAAGGTGGTCTAGGTATCGCCTAGCATTGAGATTTGCTTAAATTACTTCGACTGAATGTACACAACTTGTGAGGGAAATGGTGAATTCTGAAAAGACACCAGGAAAGCCTTTCCAGCTTTAGACAGCATGCACTAGATAAGGGAAAGGAATGTTGGCATCCTTGAAATGAGTACTCCTTTTACTGTGAATGTAGATGAGCCTTGAAGTTTCTCTTGCAGATTAAGGAAAGTCTCTCTTACACCCGGGTTATGGTTAGAGGATCCGTTCGAGGTGATAGGATTGATGAACTCAGTTTGACAAATAATGAGCTATGCTTAATCTGGCCTTGGGCGCCTGGGTTAAAATATCTCTCTCACAATGAGACATTACTGATCTGGCTGATAATAAGAAACGCCCCTTTCTACGCAGTTGGTTATTACACCTTGTTGTATTTAATGCAGTGAATGAGGAGTGTCTATCGAGCACGGCTTCATTCGCTACAACACTGTTCGGGCGTTGTGGGAGTTGGTTGGAAACTACATGGCCCGCATGCTCAACGGACAGTTCTTTGTCTTGGAAGCTATATCTGTCTGTAGCGATTGGAATCCGGCACTGGATAAGGACAAACACTATGTGTTTCTGTGCTTACTAGCCACTATGAGAGTCGTGATACGGTCGAGACGACAGAAGGAATTTTACGGGGATGAGATCTTCATCTCTCTCCAGCTTATTCACATTTTCTAATATCATCTGAAAATGAGAATTAGGATGGAGAAGGTAAAACTTAACAAAGTTAAACAATATCTCAGCCAGGGATGGCCGACCTTTACATACCAACCGGTGTTCAGTTTGCCATTCCGACAACCTAGGGACTGTCCTAAACCACCAAACGCTTCTTTGTCAGAGTAAGAAAGGATCTGGTTCGGTCCTAAGAAGTGTATCCTCCCATGTATTATCTCCTCCTTCGGGAGTGAGGGTTGGTTTATTACCGATCGCCTGAGGCGCCCCTACCAAGTATTGCCGACGAATCCGTTCATGGCTATTTTTGGGGGATCTGGCTTTCTCGATATTCTGGCCTTAAGACATATCTTGCTGTTGTTGGAACCAATTAAACACAACCTGTGGCGCCTTGATAATTGATCACTATTTTTGATATATATAAAAAAAAATGTAATTAAAATACCTAGTTCAGTTATCAAATCCAAATGACTAAAACAAATCAATATTTTTTAATCTATTTTTAAAAAATTTGTTAAATATTGATCGATTTTATTTCAAATCAAATTGTGAGTTCTGATATTCGATTAAACTTATAGACGATCGATCTGTACATGTAGATTGCAACAATGTCATTAAATAGGGTTTGTTTATTTAAGGAATGACAAATAAATTAAATAATAATTAATGTCGGATTCATATATAATTGATCTTGATTTAGATAACAATTATTTAATTAATTAAAACAAATCGATATTCATTCCTCCCTACTCCCACACGCATTCACACAATTGAGACAACCCACAAACACTTACATATGTCTATATCGTTATACATATAGAAAAAATAAAATACATACACTCTCTTCTATTTCTTTAATAAAAATTAACATGGCCAGGTTTTACCTGTTGAGTTCAAGAACCCATCGCAGTCTTGAGGGATGATCAAAAGACTCTACAGTGGCCATCTCTGCTTTTTAAACTAATGATTTAAATTAAAATAGTTTCTTTGGAATGAGACATATTGGTTAAACAACAAAGGAGGCGGTGTACACCTAGATTTTGTCCCCTATAAAATAAACTACCGATCTGTTAGTTTGTTTTTTTAAACGAATACCATATCTAGCTTTTCGGTTTTATTTTCGTTATGAAAGCAAAAAAAAGAGAAGGTTTTCCAAGATGTTCTTGTTTTTATTTAACAAAATAAAACTTATTGTGTATGATTAGTTAAAGTTGTTTGTTAAAAGAATATACCCTAAAATTATTCTAAGTAATGGCTGAGAAAATCTTACTTCCCTTTAAATGTTTCATTAAAAAAAAGATGATTTTTCGTGTGATGTGTAAGCCAAAAACTCTGTTTACCTTCTTTTAATTAAATAATCACACAATTTGCGGCTTTTTATTCATCCGACTTAACAAAATAAAAAGGTAATTTTATTCATTTTTTAGCAAATTTCTTATTATTTAACCTTTTACGAAGTTGATTCATGTAATTTATATTCGATTGTTTTTGTTTCTGTATTGTTTTTTGTATGAAAACTTCGTCACGTCAAATACTTTTTAAATAACTTGACCATTGTTTATTGCATTTTGTTTTATTTTTTATAAAAATAGTTTTGTCTATGTATATTAAGTTTTGAAAATGATTTCCTTTTAATACATTTTTATGAATTCTATCGTCCTTCTCTATTTTGTATTTTGATCTTATACAATTCAATGCTTCCATACTTTTTAAAAACCATTCAAAAAATATTTTTTATAAATTTCTTTTTTGCTTGTATTTAAAATTGTTTTTAATTTCAGCTTTATTTACTTATCTATTTACTTTTTTAAATTCAATTAAAATTTACGAAAAAAACGTATTACTAATGTAAACAAATAATATATATTTTTACATTTAATTTCAATTATATTTTTTATACATTTTGCTTTTTCTTATTATCCATGATTTTCTTTTTTTAAGTATGTCTTAATTATAAAACAATTTTTAAAAATAGGACACGAATAAATCCAATTTCGAATGTAGAAAGAATAAAAACAGGTTTGTTAACTTCTCTACGTTTTTACCAAAAAATATGGACGTAAAATTACGATGAATAAGTCGATAATAATTTCGAAGTTACTTGTTTTTTTATAATTTTTTTGTTTTTGAAGAAGAAAAAATACCTTAACGAAGTAATTAATAAAACACTAACTTGACTTCTGAAACTTTTGACATTTCTAAAATTCACAAAATAGTAACACTCAATTTTAAAGTTAAATCCTATTTCAGTCACGTATTGAAATAGGCTTTGGCATTATACCTAAACAACTGTTTTTACTTAAAAAAACATGTTTTAGTAAAAAATATTTTTTTAAATAACATTTTAAACGGTAAGTTATAGCAAAATTTATCGTACACGAGAAACGCCGAAATGAAAATAGGACCGAAAAAATATAGTCATCATCTTTATAAAGAAGTCCAGAAAAAAGATAGCTAAGGAAGAATGATAACTCAAGTTTATAGCTCTGTTCTTTAACTAGAAAATTATAAGCCATACCGACATTCTATTCTCTCTAAATAATTTAGGTGACTGAAATAGGAATTAACCTTATTATTTTTTCTTTAATCATTTCAATAAGTGGCATCTACGACCAATAGACTGAATTCCTATTTACTTGGCTCTCCACGATGGCAAATTCAGAAAGTATCTCACTCCTGACGCAATCCTCTACCTGTATAAGAGTTAAATACGTCCTAAGATGGAGTACTGTTGCCACATCTTGAGAGGTGCCACTCAGAGTACCCTTTCCTGTCTTGACAGAGTATAAAATCGACTTCAGAATTTAGTGGGGGATATCATCTTCTCTACCCTGCAGCCTCTTTCACACTGAAGAAAGGTTGCTTGTCTTTCTCTGCTCTATCGTTATTTTTATAGTAGGTGCTTGACTGAGCTCCAATCTATAGTTTCCCTCTGTAAAACATCCACAACAAAAGCTATCTAATTTTCCTTTCTTCCTCTGTGTACCTGAAGCTAAGCGGAACTTCGATAAGCAAAGTTTCTTTCCTAGAACTCCCTGTCTATGGAACACAATACCACTGGGTTGCTTCCCAGCTGACTACAAGATGATCGTCTTTAAGTCTAGTGTTAACAAATTCTTGCTGAGCTGTCCTCTTAAATCAGGGGTGGGCAATCTCCAGCCCACGGGCCACATCCTGCCCACGAAGGCTTAGCGTCCGGCCCGCCACCCTGTTATGCTTTATTATTGCAATCTGGCCCGCGGACCTCCCAGTAAAACTCATATCATTTTGTGACATAGACGTAAAAGTAGGTTTCAATTAAGATTTACAGTGGGATAAAAATGTATAAATAACAGCAAACGATGATGCATGTATATTTCATTTTTCTTTAACTATTAATTTCAAATCCTTGGCCTGAGATAAAAATAGGAAAAGAGAAAAAGAGAGGCAAAGAAGAAACGAGAGACGAAGAAAAGGCATGAATCAGAGAACTGATGTGAGGTGTGTCAAAACGAATGCTGGATCAACTTGCTACTTCCCCGTCATTATTTTTTATGATTCCAAAATGGCGCCTTTTATAACATCACATATAGAAGTCTCTTGAGAAAAAATATGATTCGTAGAGTGTTCAATGCAATTTTTGTACAATTTATTCATGTAAACAAAATATAGTAATTCTGAGGTTTTCGTTTTTCACTCAGGCCCGCGATCTCCTTCCAAAAGTCTCATCTGGCCCTCACTCTGAAAATGTTGCCCGCCCCTGTCTTAAATAATCAAATTTTGCCCAGTTTCAACCATTGTAACCAATCCTCAAGGTGTTGTCTAACCGGTCACCTGACAAACTCATTAATCCTTATCCTTGAGTGGCTTTTGAGCCTTGATAAGTGGTGACTCGTTAGTACATGAAAAAAAGGTGTGCTTCTAGTAATATATATATATGTCGTCCACAGACAGATTGTTTTGCTGTTTCACAGCTCTTCAGCCGATTTTTCATTCCTTATTTACTTGCTTCCTCACGAGGACAGACTTAGACACAAGGTCGGTTTTTAATGTGGAAGAAAATCCAGTTCCTCAAAAAGGGGCACTCTGTATTGAGACAAAAATTTAAATTGCCTCGGTCTAGAAGGATTTCTCCTTCACTGACTGAGGACAGGAAAGATGAAACTATCAGAACAGATACTACACTTTGATCGTAGCCAAAAAGCAATAGCTGCAGCTTTAGGTATTGTATATGTTTCTATATTTGTATTCATATGATTCACTCCTAAATTAAACAATCATTACAAATTTTGGAATACAGCTGCTAGACATAAGGGTGGGCAATATGGGTTATATTTAGTTTAATTTAGTTTTATACAAATAGGGTAAAGAGGAGATGGAAGCTTTTCGTTAAGGTAGGTCGATTTTTTTTAGTTTTCAAAAAAATTAAAATTACTTTTAGCATAGAAAGTTGTGTGTTGGTACAATAACTACTGATACCAAAAATTAGATCTCATAAAAAAGATCGTCTGCATAAATGCACCAAAAAATGTTTGGGTGTTCAACATTTGACCTATAAATTGGTAAGAAAATTAAATTTTTAAACCAGGAAAGGTTGTCATTTTATTTTTTGAAAATATAAAGATAACTAGAATAAAATTTTTTTTTAAATATGCTCCCTTAAAAAAAATCTCCGATAAGTTGTATTTTACCTCATTAATTACGCAGTAACAGTGATAACACTTTAAAAGATGATTGTTTCTGTGATGAATGAGTTATGAAATATGAATGTTGTTGGCCTCAAATTAGGACATCATTTGATTTTTAAAATTTGTTTTATTTTACTCTATAACAACGAATAATAGTTAATGAAATGTACTTTAAAAAAAAAACATTACGTAAATATCAGGAATTTTCATCGAATGTCCTCCTGGCATGGTAGGCTGAGAGCAGGCTCAAGGCGTTCTACAAATAGTAACAATATATAGTGGCGCTTGTAGAGCCAAGTCAATTCGCGATGTGGCACATCATTAACAGACCAAGGTTGTTGAGGAAGTCTAATAATCTACAAACCAATCATATACAAAAGATTTCAGCATAAAATGACTCAACAACGGTTGATCTGCCATAAAACCCTAACAACCAAATCTCTAAAATGGCAAACAGACTAACAAATACTTTTAAAAACATTTCCTGGTAGAAATTTGCATAAACTTTTACATTGAAATTAAAATCAAAAACATAGCAAATTATAATTCATTTGGCATGAATACTCTCGTCATGTGGGTAAAACGGACGCGCACATATCTGAGGCAATTTCAATTTGAACAGCTCACAAAATCCTATCGAGGAAATTGGGTTTTACTATTTATGCTGATTCTTTATTCAGGCAATCTCGACTCATCATTTTGAGTAACCTCTTATTCCCATAGTCATTTGTGCAATCTGGGTCTGAAAAAAAAATTCATTGTTTGTTTACTTTTTACAAAGATGTTCGGACTATGTCTTAAATAAAAACAAATTACTGTTTTCCCAAAAATTTGAACTAGTCTTTTCTAACACCATAACAAATCTGCATAATATAAAATTAGAACCGTAATTAGAAAATCTTTGTAGAAAGTAAACAAAAGAATGTTTTTGGGGTCTTTTTTCAGATATTTTGGACAAACGGGCCCAGATTGGCTGAATGACGATGGGAATCAGAGGTTGCTTGAAACAATGGGCTGAGATTGACCGAACAGAGAAGCAGCTTCTGTGCCTGGCTGTGCTGACGGGCATAAATAGTAATATCCATGTTAGGAGTGTCCACTGACATCATAATACCAACCAATGTCATATTCACAACCTTTTTGTGAACACACAAACATACATTTTTTCTTTTGTTTTTTCAGATTTATGAAAACTGATGTCAAGTATAGTCACGGCTTTTGTCTAAGACGGCCTTAAAGTCCAGTGGCAAGATCAGAACTAGATGACTGGAGATGGGACTGTGTAAAGTGGATGACCAAACATGTCATCAGATGCCTTGTGATTCTCTCTGCCTGAAAGATTGCTGCCGTCTCACTCTATTGAAACCAGAAAAGTTTTTAGTGCTTGAAAGCTGGAGGCATGCACAAACTTAGGGCTCATTTGTATATATGTGCTGGCAGGGATACTCAGCATTGTCTGGGACAAATTAAATGAAAATTAGTTATTTAAATAGCCTTACATTAATCTGATATAAAAAAATATCCATTTCTTATGATTCACGGCAGGGATTTTAGCTTTATCGTGAAATTTGGTGTCAGTTTTAGATAGATAACTGTATCAATCATAATTTTTTTTAATAGGACTTGTATTTTAGTTTGGTACGAAAGAGACGTGATTCATCTATATATATATAAGATGAAAATTCTGTCTGTCCGTCTGCTAAATACTTTGAGGTTATTAGACATACACATTTCAAATTTGTTTGGAATGATTCTCTTTCAATGCAGATGGTCCTAAGTGGGTCATATTTATCTTTTTAAGAAAGTTCCCAAGAAAGCGCAAAATTCCCCGATTAAAATAATGTTACCCCTGATTAATTAAATATATTCTCAAAATTTGAGCAAATTCTGATCATTTCGAGACCCACTTAACTCTGCAGATCATTTTAAGACCTTCTTAGCTCCACAAATTCAAAAATATTTTAACCCCATGACATCAGTTATGTGAGCTTTATTTTCACATAGCTTTCACCATACTTGTGTGTTTTTTGACTGCAATGAAGTATTTAGGGCTGATGTCTTGCACTATTTAAAGGGGTCTTTGAGGGAACTTGAGTTGAACCTCATCCACGATATTTGGCTAAACTTTTATTCTAATGAGATTTAAACGATAAGAAAAATTATATCAATTCTAATTCTAAAAATTTGAATAAATTTTGCTAATTAAAATTTTTTAAGTCCTTAACTTCAGGTGTTTAATCTGAATTTTGAGACACTATTTATCATCACAATATGTTCTTGCTTGTTTTGAAGTATTTTGGGGTCTGCTCTCTTGAACATATTAAAGGATTCAAGTGTGCTTCATTATTATGAGCACGTCTTGGGACAGGTATTCCAGTTAGCTTATATATATATATATATATATATATATATATATATATATATATATATATATATTATAGCTCAGAGACAAATGAATTAATGACATATTCATTTATATCTGTTCTAAGAATTACACCACCAACAACTGTCTAGCGTACGATCGCTTCAGAGACGAAATGAACTTTTATTGATACCAAGTCTCTTCATTAGCATAGGGTATAGACATTAAAGTTTGAAGTATATGTATGTGTATATATATATATATATATATATATATATATATACACATATCTAATAGGTTTCAAAATAAATACTTTCAATGTATTCAACACAGTTCTTGTACCCAGTTGAAAATGATTTCAACCCAGTCGTTCCGGCTTTGTATCCAAGTGAAAGCCATCACGTCCAAAGGACACCCGGAGAGTTTCATAACTCCGAGAAGAACTCTAGTGAAAGGCAACCACCGGAGACTTCCCCGAAAAGAACCGAAGACGAATGCCCATCAGAAAACAAATGTAAACATCCTGACAGAATGACAAATCCCCCGAGCCATTCAAATGGAAAGCCATTCAAGTGTGAGGTGTGTCGGAAAGGGTTCGTACAGGAAGCCAATCTGCTCAACCACGAGCGAGGTGGGGGTGCTGCTAAGCACTTCTTCTGCGCGTTCTGCAACAAGGGGTTCTCGCAGCACATCTTTCTCAAGAACCACGAGCTCACACATACAGGTGTGAAGCCATTCGCCTGCTCGATGTGCGAAAAGGCGTTTACACTGAAGATCAACTTGCAAAATCACGAGAGGACCCATTCTGGGGAGAAGCCTTTTAAATGTCCGATTTGCTCAAAGGTTTTCAGTCAGCAGGGTAACCTGAAGACACACATGCGAATACACACTGGAGAGAAACCTTTTGAGTGTGAAAGTTGTCGAAAGACATTCTCACAACGGACAAACCTAAATAATCATATGCGTCTCCATACGGGCGATCTCTTCAGGTGCTCGTTTTGCAACAAAGCCTTTACCCTTAAGATTAGTCTAATCAAGCACATCCGTATTCACACGGGAGAACGCCCGTTCCAATGTAACTACTGTAGTCGTCGGTTTTGTCAGCAGACTGAGTGGCAGAATCATGAAAGGACTCACACTGGGCAAAAACCCTTCAAATGCAAAATCTGTTCAAAGGCCTTCAGTCAGCAAGGCAATCTTCATACGCACACGCGCATCCACACGGGAGAAAAACCATACGTTTGCAATGTATGCCAACAAACTTTCTCCCAGAAGACAAATTTAGATAACCACCAGCGAATTCACACGGGAGACCTCTTTAATTGTTCGTTCTGTTCAAAGGCGTTTACACTGAAGATTAGTCTTCAGAACCATGAACGCGTTCACACAGGTGAGAAACCATTCAAGTGTTCATACTGCCCCAAAGTGTTCGGCCAGCGCACCGAGTGGAAAAATCATGAGCGCACTCACACGGGTGAAAAGCCGTACTCCTGTCCGACGTGCGAGAAAGTTTTTAGCCAACAGGGAAACCTAAAAATGCACATGCGCACACACACTGGAGAGAAACCTTTTGATTGTAACGTGTGCGGAAAGTCCTTCGCCCAGAAGAACAACCTGGACAACCATCAGCGTATTCATACGGGGGAGCTCTTTAAGTGTTCATTTTGTGATAAGGCGTTTCCACTACAGATTACCTTGCAGAACCATGAGCGCATACACACTGGGGAAAAACCGTTTGAATGCACCATCTGTACCAAAACTTTTCGACAGCGAACAACGTTAAATAACCACATCAGAACTCACACTATAGCTGCAATGTCATTATCGTCATCGCTTCCATCATTATGTAACCAAAATAACTCTGGTATTGATGGAAACATAGTCGGCTCAATCTCGTCTGCTAATTTAAATTCATCTTATCCTACAAACCACACCCATCTGATGCCACCAGCCAATCATAACCTCACAAGTAAAGCTGTCAATGATTCAAGCTCGACCAATCAAAATCTTTCGCAGCCAGAGAAAGAGAATCAAGAAATCACAGATGGGGAAATCAGAGGTGATTCGCAACAGACGGAAGGAAATGGAGAATTGAACCTACCTCCTCCTGCATCCTCTTCCAAAGAGCATCTAAATGACACGCCGCAAACTCACCTTGCAAGAAGCAACCTGCATCCAGAATCCGCAACTTTGGCTTCATCTATCAGCTCGGCAATCAGGTTCCAACCTCCAAATCCGTATCTGACAGCCATGCCCCCAAATTGGGACCCCAAATATTTTTGGCCACCAGGTTATCCTCTGCCTCCGATTCTTAGCAGTAACGGTTGGGCTGGCATTTCCAATATGCATCCTTCTATGGTGAAACAAAACAAACATAATCCATAAACTGCTCATTCTAATAATTATTGACATGGACTATGAAATCGGCAAGCTGAGTTAAAATCAAATTGTATCTTATATTTTTTTTACATATTCTACATACGTATCGCCCAATTGATTGATAATGTCATAAAACAGAAAAACAAAACTGCGCTTGAAATCAAAATAGAAGATTATTTCTCATTTGATTTTGATATGATTCATATTTTATAACACTAACATACAGGTTGTCTGAAAAATCGATGGCATAACTTCAGAATTATGTTCTATATATGCATATAGATCTGGAAACACTTGTTTTCCAAGTAATAGGCTATTAAAACAAATACTGATCAACATTTTTTTTGTAAGCATCTAACACGCACAATGTGTGTGATAGTGAACTGTTACATAGGGATAGATAAATACTATCCCTGTGGCTGGATCAAAGGTATAATAAGCCTGGGTCTGATGTTGCCACATACACCATCAAGACCATGAAAAAGATGACACCAAACAAATAAAAGAATGTACTCAATATGAACCATGAAACTGCAGAAGGAGACTTGAGTCTTTTGGGCTCATATAAATTTTTTTAAATGTTACAAAAAAGTTTAATTAATGAACTGTGGAGCTCAGAATAAATATCTGAGCCTCATGATTGGCAGGGGCTCCTTCAGTAGTGCACATGGGTGAACCGGCTGGCCCATCTTATTTCAGATAACAAAATACAACCAACCAAATATAGGTAAATAAATATGATCAGCACAAAGCAAGCACCATGCAGAGGAAGAAATGAACCCCGAAGGAGATTAGACTAGTGATGGAGTGCTATTACAAAAACAACCCCCACAAAAAAGGCTCCTTTACACATATAGAACATAATCTTTAAGTTACACCATCGATTTTCCAAACACTGTATATATGATCGCATTATATAATATATAATAGCTATAACACTATATGATAGCTTTATGTAACACATCTATGATCCAAAACTCTACCATATATATATGATAGCATTATTTGACTTGCATCATCTACAACACTATAATATCTATATGATAGCTTTATATAATACTAGTAGGGCTACCCGGCGTTGCTAGGGGCAAAAGTGTAACATTAACTATTAAAACTTCTATCTATCTCTCTTTCTCCCTTCGCCGTTTTCCCCCTTCCCTCTCCCCACCCCCCTCGTTCTTCTCTGCCCAGCCCATTCCTCTCTCTGGACATACACACAGTCAGCTCGAGAAATGAGTCAGCATAAAGGGATTAACTCTGTGAAAAAAATAACAGAAAACAGACCCTCCCTGACGAAATTTGCGCCAGTTTAAGGTCAAAGAATGAATATTTTTTTCTAAATTTTAAATATTAATTCGGGGCAACGCCGATGAGAAAAATACCAACTTTGTTGGTGTTTGTTTTGTAGTTTTAATTGGGCAGACACACAAACAACTGCCCTTTATATAATAGAAGAAGAAGAATATGTATGATCTATAAAACTATGATGTACGATAGCATTATATGATATATATAAAATGTTTCCTCAAGCTGCCGGCCTTTGGAACTCCCTCACTGCTCCCTGTTTCCCTGAATGTACCGACATGCAGAAATTTAAAACTAATGTGAACAAGCATCTCGATGCATAACTCCCAATTTAGGAATACCCTCTAAATTTTCACCCTAATTCTCAGTAGCCTCTTATGTTTACAGTGACAACTTGCCTTGTTTAGGGTGAACTAAGTTAAAAAAATATATATATGTATGTATCATTTATAACATTAATGAATTTATACCATAATATTATTTATAATCTATAACATTTTCATAATTATCTGATATGTATGATCTGTAGCTATTATATTTACACTAGCAGTCAAACCGTTAAAAAGGAAAGCTAACAATTAAAAATTAAACATGTCAGGTTGTAGCACATAGCCAACGAGATGTGAGCTTGTCTGTTATCAACTCAAGCTGGGTAATCTTGCAGAAAGTGTATATTGTTGAGAAATCCAACTGAGTACCGATCCTGTAGCAGGAAAATGTATGTTACAAATATGATATACAAGGTTAAAAACTGTACTCCACATGAACTTTAAAACTTACTCCTGCAGAAAGAGACTTGGGTTTTAAACTCATATAAGATTTTAAAATGTTACAAGAAAGTTTAAATAATGAACAATTAATTAGAGTAAACGAAAAAGCTATAAAAGATAACAATCTCTCTCTCTCTCTCTCTCTCTCTCTATATATATATATATATATATATATATATATATATATATCTAACACAGATAAGTGATGAGAATAAAAATTGGATAAAATGCAATATTTCCAACCCATCACCCTACACTTGCTTCATACTTTGAATCTTCGGATTTGATTAAGAAACATTTCTATGCTTCTTCAATGGTGATGATTTTCTTTGCATATTTTAAACTTTTTCTAATTATTTATATTTTCATGTCTTTTATATTTTCAAATGTTTGCATTACAGTAAATTTTACTGACTTATCTGTTGAATTTCCACTGATGATAAAAGTATTTCTTTGAAAATCCATGGATTAAGGAAAATAAAAAAGGTTGTTTTTTTTATATAACCCTTGTTTGAACAATTGATGATTTAATAAATATTGCATTTTATCCAATTTTTATTCTCATCACTTATCTACTTATACTATTGCTCTATCTCGTATATAGAGCTTTTACTATTCAAGATAGGATTTAATTTAAAGATATAATCTTTATCTTTATTTTCATATTTTACACATTATATATATATATATATATATATATGTATATTTCCAAAGTTATTGTTATGTCATTTTATAATAATTTATACCCAAACCAAGTCGTGTGGTTTACAATTGTTTCAAAATATCTGCATGGAAACAAAAAATTCCAGTAGTTTACTATTAAAAAAACAAATTTTTATCTTCAGAACTGAGATGGAAACACAAACACTTTGCTAGATGGGGAAATAGGTAGTCAAATTGCAGAATTGGTGGACAAATGAATATTTTATTCTACTTATTTCTTCATCTAGCGAAGTATTGACATAAAAATGTTGTGTGGTTCACGGCAAAAGAAACGGACCGTAAAAAATACATCTCACAGAAACTTTGTTTAAAAATAAAAACATGGTTATTGGAATATAAAATGAACCTGACTTATATATGCTCTGTTGACAATCATCGAGCAGCTGAATCTTTTAAAGAGACTGCTAATTAAAAGGCACTGATAGTATATGCTAATACATATATTGTCATAATTAATATTAAAATGTATATATATATATTGGGGACAAGGTATTGTACTCATAAAATGCAGTATTTATTCTTCTAATTTGTACAGCTGAAATGTTGTGCAGATCAAGTAAGACATCAGATTATTATCAGTGGTGATAGACCTGACGCCCAAGGTTCAGGTTGTGCGGTCGGCGGGTCAGCTGTATATATATAGCCACACTGAGGACTCTTATAAAAGATGAAACAAGTTCATGTGTGTGTGTGTGTGTGTATATATATATATATGGGAAGAGAAGGATGAAGGTAATCCGACGTGATGGTAAAATGAAAAAGGAAAACCAAAAACTGGATGTTTTTTATGTGTACATCAACGTTTCGTCTTTATTTATAAGACTTCATCAGGATGATGATATAGGGAAAAGATATCATGCAAGCACAGATACATGTAGGGTAGACATGTTGGGAAGAAAAATAAAATAAAATGAAAAATAATGGCAGCGTCTTGCTGGACGTCCGTACTTGTTAGAGAATGAAAATGATATATATATATATATATATAATATTTCAATTAGCCAAATATACCAATGGTTTCAGAAGCTATGGAAAATCAAACCCGTTAGGCTGAATATCACTTAGACAGTCTAATAAATAATCTCACATAACTTCTGAAACCATTGGTATTAATGGTTAATCGAAATATTATTGTATAGTATCTTATGTAATAAATAAACCAAATATGATGCTGATCATGACGAATGCAAAGATCCAACAGCATTTTGACTTGGCTTGCCGATTTCATAGTCTGCGTTGGTTACAAAAAAAGCCTTTCTGCTCGCCCTCTAATTTAAGGATTTGTTTGCCATCTTCTGACACCAGGGGTGCAACAATTCACTCGTGTATAACAATATTTTTTCAGTTTTCCAATAAATCGATACGTTTTATTTAATGATATTAAAAAAGAAATTGTGTAAAAATAGAACATTTAAAGAAAAAAACATATTTTCATAAATTATAATGTATATCATTGAAAATCTTTCAATTTTTAGTTAGTATTTTACTGTGAATAAAAAAATAAACATTGAAAACGATTTATTTTCTATAACACTATAATCTTTATTTTCTGTCTGTATTTACTTGGCGTCGCTCGGGAGTCTTTTTACTTTCATTTTTGTTTCGCTTTTTTTATTTGTTTTTTTTTTAAAACAAGATTTTGAAATTATGTTTCGGAATTTTTGCGATGATGATTGATCATTTTATAAATTGAACCACTATTCTCATCATGGATATTATTCTCACAACGTTTCAGCCGATGTAACCACCGACATCCTTCAGGTGCATGTTGTCAAACTCGGGAATCTGTATAGAATTTTGAACAGAACCCTTTATTTAATGCATGCTCTCATTCCATCAGCCATGACCAGGTAGAAGTCTTACATAATTCGTAATTATATTCTTAGTATCGCCCGCACTGTGGATTGAACCTTCAACCCCCAGAAGACTATCACTTAGAACTGATATTATTTAGCACTTATATATGTTACACCACACGTCCTTACGTTCAAAATTCCGTACAGATTCCCGAGTTCGACATAATGCACCTGAAGAAGGCTGGGGGTTACATCAACCAAAACGTTGTGAGAATAACATCCAAGATGAGAACAGTAGCCCTGATGATCCACATAATCCAGGATTTCGAAAGTCTAATGTTTATTACTTGTATTGTTTTCCACTTAAATTATTAATTGAACCATATTGGTGTAAAACTATACTTGTTAAGATAATGTTGTTTTACTCTTTATTTATTCATTCCTTCATTTCATATGAATCAGATGATTGTATTGTTGCCATTGCTTTCCCCCGATGTCTTTCTAGTTAGAATTCTTTCTAGAAAGACGTTGGGTACTTACAGGAGGGACCATGTGAAGGTTGCCAACATCCTAGGTGAAAGTGTTTCTTTGGAACGAACTGGATTCGAACTTGGCACACCCAGATTGTCAGTCTGTGTCGTTAACCACTTAGCCCCCCCCCCCTCGTCACCTCCCATCTCTATTTATAAAATGATTGGATATAAATAGCTTCCAAAACATTCAATCTTTTAATACATAAAGATTCTTGGTGCTTATTTATATGACGGTACATATGAAATATGGCAGATAAAAATAAAATAAAAGGAAAAATAATATACTTACTTATCAGTTGAAAGTATTATACACCCAAAATTACGGAAAATTATCTAGTAGAATTTTAGTAATAAATAAAATTCATTTCTTACTCATATTTCCGAGTATACGTTGAAGCGACACCATTATGCGTCTTTAAGCCAGCGCATCGTAGAAGAGTATCTCCCTTCTTCTAATATGAAGATACCATGCGGTCTTGTGGATCAGAGTTTGTTGACTTCGAATAGTAAATGAATTTTATATTTTATTAAAAATTCTGCTCGATAATTTTCCGTAATTTTTGGTGTACACTAATACTTTCAACTTATAAGTATATCCATAAGTTTTCCTGTTATTTTATTTTGGACTGCCATATTTCATATGTACCGTCATATAAATAGGAACCGGATTTTTTAAGAATTTTGAAGCCAGTTTAAATAACTTTCTATTCGGCAGTTTAAATGTTTCCAAATTCCTTTCAAATGCCGAACAGTCAAATAGTAATTTAGTAGAAATAAGGGAATGTTCTTGTCTATAGTAATTTATTTATTTTTTTGTTATTTAACTTTTAAGAAATGATTAAAATGACTAATTTTGTTACGGTAAGGTTGTTTTGATCATTATTTATAAAATTATTGGATGTAAATAAGTTTTAGAACTTTCAATTTTTGAATACATGAGGATTTGCAAAGAATTTTAAAATCAGAAATTATTTTCTATTTAGCAGTTTAAATGCTTTCAATTTCAAAGAGTCACAAAGTAATTCATTCTTTTTTTTTTCAACTATTAACAAAAATTAAAATGGCTGATATGTTCACAATATCGCCACACTTTGAAATTTGCAAGTACTTTTGTAGCGTTTAAGCTGCTAAAAAGAGTAATTTCTGTCTTGAATTAAAATTTAAAAGCAAAAATCAAATATCAGGTTGGAAAGAAAGTAATGTCGTATTTTTTACTTCATCATTTTGCAGACTCCTAAGTTGTACACAGTTCTAGATTTTTTGGTGAATTAGTGTCTTAATATCTTGCTTTGCCTTTCAGATATAGTTGGGAAATATTAAGTTTAACGGTGTCAACCATCAAAAAATTGATATTAGTGGGGAGCATCTGAGACATTGCATGCTCTATGAATTCAAAAAAGGAAACTCAGCTGCAGAAGCTACAAGGAATATTGGAACTGTCTGGGATAAATCTTCTGAATGATCGAAAATGTCAATGGTGGTTTGCAAAATTTTTTTCTGGAAACTTTAACCTGTCAGATCGGCGGCGTTCAGGAAGGCCAAAATCAATTGATAAAGACGCCATTAAAGACGCTGTGGTCTAATGTATGAACTCCAAGAAAGATTTGATGAGAGAGAAAGACCAAGAAGTTTCAGAGTCGATTTCTCCTTAAGAGCAGAGCCATCCATAAGAATCTCAGAAACAAAAGGGACACGCCTACGATTGAAAGACACGGCCTGAGTCTTAACTGGATTAAATGAAACAAACCATTTCGTAACCCAATCCACAACTGAACCCAAGTAAACTTCTAGATCAGTTGCATATTTCAACTGAAATTTATATTAAAAATTTTATTAAAAAAAGAGAATATATTATTAATAAACACTGATTCATACATCGAGCCAGAATTCCTCTATATTTAGAGTTTAAGTTAGTAACTTTTCATTAAGTTTATTCGAAAATGGTCGATAGAGTCTGGTTCATGGATATCAAAGATTAGACATTTTACTATCTTGGATCCGACCAGTTTGTCTTCCTCGGGTGAGTAACAGTGAGACTTTGAGATGCTCTGCACACTTGGTTATATTATATTAGAGATTGGATGTGTCTGACAGGTTCGGTAAGATTCGCCTTTCGACTAGAATTCCAATTAATGGGTTACCATAACATTAATGAATTGAAAATCATCTTCTGTGGGGAAAGGGCTTCTCCCATTCGACTAACCTATGTGTCTATTGTATCAATTTCATTTGAGTTTTTAATTAGTTAGATAAACAAATTCATAATAGTTTTCCTACCAAAAAAATTTCGTTCATAAATTGACTAAATCATATTTAATTATTCAATACAAATAACATTTCAAATAATAATTTTTTAAAATAGAGAAAGAATTATAACAGTGTTTTTCAGGAGTTACCTCCCTTCCCTAAATGAATAAACGCGAAAGTTGGGTCCATTTCTTGCACTAACGGTAAAGTCAAAACGTATTTCAAGTTAATTTTAACAGTACACAATAAACACACTATATTTTTTAGAATTGCAAGTTAACTTTTTGTTTTGAATTAATTGTTATGTTATCAATGTGGGTGAATAGAGCCGTGTAAAAGAAGCTCAAAACCGTTTGAATTATGCAAATACCATCAATGGTTCAAAAGTTATACGAATTTAAAGTGTCAAAATTTGTGTTTTTCATTGGACATCTTTCTTCAATAATCCTTTTAAAAAAATGGGCCAAAATATGCACCTCATCATTTCAAGAAATTCGGTAATTTCTCCACCATTTATTTATTTTTTAAGCTATTCTTATGAAACTTGGTACTCTTATGTAAAATTGTGAGCTCTTTCTGATTATATGTATCTCTTTACCTTAAGCCATGAATTACGGATTACGATGTGTAAATTTCAAAGTTTTTTAAACTGACACATTGTATCATAGAGATGTGAGTCTATTAATGAATATATTATATAATTCACTTAGTTAAAAACACTGGAAGTTAATTTATGACGTCATGCATTAATATAGATCAGAGACGACCTGTGACTCAAAGGATCACAGGTTATCACATATGAAACAGGAATTCCATTTAAAGAAATATTTTTCAAAATAAAAGTCAGATTAAATTCTATTAAACATGGAAAGTGAGCACAAATTTTTTTTAAGAGAATAAAAAATATTTTTTTGTATTTTTTTTTTCTATAAAAATCACTCCAGACAAAGCATGAAGTAACTTGATGTAAGGAGCTGAAAAAAAAAATTACTTCAAGGTAAAAAATTCGCCAACGATAAGTGTTAGATAGATTCCAACCCCCAAAACAGCAATTCTTCCCCCTTTGTAAGAAACATTGCTCATCGAATGTAAGGACTAGAGGACAAAATTAGATTTAAAATAATTTTTTTTTTTTTAGACCATTACATCATTTGAATCCTCCGCACGAGTGCAAAGTTATTTATGTTTTAATATTGTTAATATTTATTTAAAAAGAAAGAAAAGAAAAAAAGTAAAGTGAGAATGAGAGAGAAAAAAGGAAAGTGAAAACGAGAGCGAAAAAACGAATGTAAGAAAAGAGAAAGAAGAGGAGGAGGCAAGTATTCACTTTCACTCTCTCTGCTGCTGTTGCTATTATGACTTTCACAAATAGCTGTCATGGTATCGGGGAAGGGGAGGCATGTTGTTTATAAATTTAGTATTTCAGTTAGGCGCATTCGGATTTTTATTTAGAATTCGACAGAACATACGTTTTAAAGAAATAAAAATGATCAAATATTTACATAGTATACATAAAAATAATTCCAAAACTATCATCTATATGAAACTTAATGATGTACGTCGATATATCTTATCAATTTCGAAATATTCTAAGTTAAGTTTGATCGACCATATCTTCTAGTCATAAAAACCCACCTTACATGGCACTAGAACTATTCATCTACTTTTAAATAGTCTGTGAAATCTCAAGAATATCTAATCAAATCTAACGCTGCAAATTTTAATCGGAATGTAAGGTATGAAATATAAAAGGTACTGTTATAGCTGACGCGCCAGAAACGCTCGGGCAGGTCTAGTAAGCGATTTTGTTTCGTGTTTACAACAAAGTTATGAAAGAATTGTTTATTATTTTAAATTAATATTTCAAGTAGTAAACTTTGCAAAGCAATAGCGAGTCGATAAGGCCAACTACTATACAAATAATAATTGGAAAATACAGAAAAAATTATAACATTATTTTTCAGGAATAAAAAGGGGCCTTATGACATCATGCATACATTAGCTAAGTTAAAAAAAAAATTCTACTCCATTTTTGTTTTATAATTCCTATTCCCGACCCCAATTAGGTGACAGATTTGCTGTTTTGTCAGAGATGCGGGACGACTTTTATAATTTCGAAAGAGGTGTATGAAATAAATCTTTTGGGCCATACATCGACTTTTTCGACTGGCAAAACTACTTATCTGCCACACTTTAAAGCGGGGGGAGGGTTCTCATACTAACACTTGAGTTATTTTCATTGTATATATTTCATTCCTTTTGTATATAAGATTTTTATTCCACAACTCCCCACATGTTCATGTTGTCATTTTTGAATTTTAAGTAGGTTAATCATTGAATGGCCTTGTTTTGGTGAGTGTGACTAATTAAGTTAATTAATGTGAGTGAGGTTCCGTTTCTACCCACCCCCTTTTTCGGCCTAGTGCCACATTTCATATTTATATTTTGTAATTTTTTTTTATGGAAATCGCTTCAGACAAGACATGAAGTCACTTGATGTAAGGAGCTAAAAAAAAATACTACTTCAAAGGGCAAAAACTAATCAACGATAAGTGTTAGATGGATAGATTCAGACCCAGAAAACAGCAATTCTTCCCTCTTTGTCAGAAACATCGCTTATGGAATGTGAGGACTAAAGGATAAAATAAGGGAAGCAAGAAGCTGCCGAAAGTAAACCCATGGTTAACTTTTTACTTCCAAGTATATTTATGAATAAATAAAACATTATTTTTCAGGAATTACCTCCCTTTGCACATATACAATTAAGAGTTACTTTCCGTCTGAGATTTAGCATCTTAGAGACTTCAATGAACAAATGTTGTTTTTTTCTTAATATATCGTTTATGAATTGCTTTATTCTTTTAAACTATTAACACCTTATCAGACTCATTCAAATTTCATATCGGTCTTTTGCTAATTTTGACAGATTTATACTAAAGTTAGAAGTGGTTTATATAATTTCTCCTATGGAGCTTACAGGTTTGGAAGTAACTAAGGATTTGCTACTATCATCTGACTTGGTTATAATAATTATATTTTATACAAAAGATCATAGAATTTAACATGTTGTACAATTATAATTATATTATTCATTAGCCAACAAAATTACTAAATTTAAATGAAATACATAGAAGACATTGACAAGGCTGCTGCAAAGAAAGTGGGCTCCCTCTACCATGCTAGAAAACTTCTCACGCCTGATAGTATCCTATATCCCTCCATGCATGGAGTATTGTTATCACATCTGGGCAGGTGCACCATCCACTAGTCTCTCCCTCTTAGACAAGGTCAAAAAAAGAATATCTAGTCTAATAGATCCCTCACTCTCCACCAAGCTTCAGCCTCTTGTCCCATCGCCGCAATGTTGCATCCTTATGCTTGTTTTACAAGTACTTCAATGGAATGTGCTCCGATGAACTTGCTGCTCTGGTGTCCCTTCGATGTAAATACACTCGACCAACCCGACAATCAGCTAAATTCCATCCATTCACCATGAAGGTCCCCAGATGCCGGAGAGCCTTCTACTCCAATAGCTTCTTTCCCCGAGCTGCCGGCCTTTGGAACTCCCTCCATGCTTCCTGTTTCCCTGACTGTACCGACATGCAGAAACTTAAAACTAATGTGAACAAGCATCTCGCTGCACAACTCCCCAAAACAGAAACTAACCCGAATTCACTTCAACAACAAAAGCTAAAACTGGTGCCATAAAAATCAGCTTCCAGAATCAGGCGAACAAAAAGGCGCAAAAAAGCTGAAAATGTTGATCACATGACGGGCTCTGTACTACGTCTGCCAAACCACTGTGAAAACATATAAAAGCAGACCACGCAAGAGAATCTCTCTCTTTTCTCTACCCCTAGCCTTTGGGCTAGAGGAGGTGCCATGCGAGTCGGCTGACTACTAAACACACACACATACACAAAGGCTTGCACTTCTATCCTTCTTCAACGCATACAACCACACACTGCTGACAAAGACACAAACACATACAGATGCCTAAACGAATTATCAACTCTCGCGCATACACATTCGTACAGCCACGAACAAAAGGCGACATGCACATTCAACACTTCGACGTACTAACATGGCTACACACACGCACATACAAACATGGTCGCACACATGTGCTTACTACTATTCTCGGAACTGACTTCCAACGAACATTTCAAACTAAACATTTTACCATGAAAGATTTGTAAATATATAAATATTTTGTGTTACCATTAAATTACGTTTTATTCTTCCTTCAACTTATGCATGTTTTTATCTTTCATTTAACTTTCATACATGTTTTTCCATGTTTTAAACATTTCTTTACACAATCTAAATGTAAGCGTGGATCTTAGCATTTTATCTAAGACACAATATCTTACAAAGCTAAGGTCGGCGCCCCACACATCTACAGTGGCAATTTGCCTTGTTTGGGGTGAATTAAGTTTTTTTTTTTTAATGTTTAAATAAATATATATACTAGCAGGCTTTTATTAAATTGACACAATACAAGCACTCATATTTTTTTTTAATATTGCTTGCATGCTTTAATTTTGAGTTTGCTTATTATTGGAGGAGTAGAATTAAATCCAGAGCTAAAGATTAATAAAAATGAAAATAATAAAGAGGGAGTTAATTACTGAGTTGAATGAAGAAGAAATAGAGAAAAGAAAAAGGAGATGCTGAAGTTCAATCAAATAAAAGAAAAATAGAAAATAAAAAAGTGAATATCAAAAGACAAAACACATTAAAAAAAAAAACAAGAAGAATATCAAAATAAAATTAAAGAATATAAAAAGAAAATACAAAATGAAAAATAAAGAAAATTTTAAAAATTCAGAGAAAAAAAGTAAAAATAAATCAAATACAAAAAGGTAAAAATAAATTTTTTTAAAATGTTCTATTAAAAAATAAAACAAATATTTATAATTTAAATTATAAGAATAAAGAAGAACATGAGTCACTCGTGAGACTGCATACCTCTACCTAACAACATAAGGATGGGTCAAAGTCTTATCTGGGCCTTACTTCTCCATATTGTATGAAGTATTCCTGAAGTTTGATAACTCAAAAACTATTTATCTGATTAAACTGAAAGTTTGCATGGTGGTTACTGTGAACCAAAATCCTTAAAACCATAACTTAACTTGTCAAGGATGCGAGACTTCATTGGCTACAAAGTAGCAAGTCTCTACGATGAACAGAACCAAAGTTATTGCCGAAAGTGTGACTTTTACCTTTTCTGTGACTTTGACATAGACATCCTAAAATCAAATCAGTTCTAAGTTAGATCATGACAGATATTTTGACCAAGTTTGGTGACGATTGGTCAGGTGATGTGAGTGCTAGGCTGTACACAAACATAGTGACAAACCAATAAACTCATCCAAAAACATAACTTCCGTAGCAAAGGTAACAAAAAGAAATCAAGAACAACAGAGAATAAGAAAAATGGCTGCTTCTGTATTACAGGCCGAAAAAAAAAAATTATCTTTAATTTTGAAGAGTCAAATGACAGGGGGAGATAATTCAAAGTGTTTCCCCCAAAAAATGGATTTTAACACCCTGAACTTACAGAATATTTTATATTTAACCAAAGATAATGCCAAAATAATAGACTTGCAATCGCACAGATTAATTTCAAGTGCAGAGACCTGCATCTGTGGCCATGATATGCGACTTATGCCAACAACATTAAAAACTGATGTGTTTATGTGGCATTGCCCATGCAGTTATCGTGGAAGGAAGATGTTCATTAGGCAGAAAAGTATTTTTTTTAATTCAAAACTGCCTACCAGAGAAATACTTAAATTCATTTATATTTGGGCTCGTAGCAGATCAACATTGGACACCATAAAAACGGAGTGCCGGATAATGAAGGACCATACAAATGTGAAATGGCAAAAAATCATGAGAGAAATCCCTTTGAAGATAAATCCTGGGGGAACACTTTGAATTATCTTCCCCTGTCATTTGACTCTCAAAATTAACGATAAATTTTTTTTTCGGCCCTTTAATACAGAAACACCGAAAAATGTGATTCAAATATGTAAGAAAAACATTTTTTATTGGAGAAAAAGATGAAATAAATTTTAAAACTTTATTGTTCAAAAAACTATAATCATTCATGAACTGACTAAATCGTATTTAATAAACATAAAATTTCAGATAATAAACCAAAAAATAGAAAAGATTATAAAAAGGATTGAACAATAGTGCGGCAATGTACACTTATGATTTGGGCATTAAAAATTTTATGTTACAAAAAATGTTACAAAAAATATTTATGAATTTACCTAAAATGTTGATAGATTATTAATTGACACATTATCGATTAGCTTAATAGTAATGTCTGGAAAAATCAGGGATTATATTGAAAAAAATGCGAGCATAAAAATAAAGATCATAAAACCTGAGAAAGTGGAGGACAAGTTATTACTTATAGAAAAATAATGAATAAGAAACTTTTTACAGCAGAAAATAACATTTGAAATTAAAATATTTATACTTATAAAATATAAACTAAAAATTAAATAAATTGATTGTAGGCAAAAATACAACCACAACATTCTGTGTTAACAATTTAATTAGCCAATGTAATTTTTAAATTATACAGATTTTTGTATTCAAAAAATCTGATTCATTTATAAAAGTTCATTTTCTTTAAATTAAGCTGGCATACGGCTAAGGGTTAAGTGATCCTTTGTGAAAAACAAGTATTTCACCATAATGATATTTGGTGATGTAAATTTTCCAGCGAGTAATATTCCCTATTAGGAACCGGATCCCTAATTCTCTGAGATAATACATCTCAACCGGATATGAACCTGTAAAGAAGGGGGACGCTGTCCCTATCTTAGGTTTCAGACACAAAATGAAATAACAAAGCCTCTTTATAACAACAACGAAAGGGGTTTATTCACAAAGGTTACCTATACCGTTTGGTATAGGTAGAAAGAAACTTGGACAGTGTCCGAGAGAGGAAAAGGAAAGTAGGAAGTTTTTAGAGCTGCCGGAGGTCTGTCAGCAACTATCTTCAGGTCTGTTTATGACCGCTACAAACCCACTGGAAAATGTTGGCCTCCCTCTCCACAAAAATCTCTTAGTCAAAATAAAATCTTTCAAAATGCTGTAAATGTACCCCACGTATCCAGTGTATTGATGTGGCGTCAACAAATTTGGTCATCGTTGATTCTCGGGACATCGTAAATGCTGAGTTGGGAAACTTTTCTGTTGATGAAGACTGATAGTGTTGAAGTATCATCACTAGTCGACCCAATCTTCTCCCACATTGTGATGATAAATCTAAAGGCTGGAGTCCGCCGCTGGTGAGTACAGTTCGCATCACCTGATAAATCCCATGCCTAACTAATAAAACAATAACTTTCAGGCAAAATTCGACTTTATTCATCATCCATAGTCTCCTTTTAGGGTGAAACACTGATTCCAACATTTCTCTAACAAGTCCATGCGTTTTTGTAGAACGATTTGTCTTTGGTCTAAAAATACACCTCAGTTTCCTATGTCATTTCTTCTTTGTATCCAAATTTCTTTCCCTGGAGCATTTTTTTTTAGGTCCGCAAATAGCAAGTAGTCGCTGAGGCCCAGATATGGGGAATAGGGAGGGTGTAGAAGCAATTTGAAGTGCAATTCATGTAGTTTTGCTATTATTGCAATCGACTAGTGCCGCGGTGGATTGCCTTGGTGAAAGAGCACTTTTTTCTTCCTCATTTGTGGCCGTTTTAGGCGATTTCTGACTTCAAACACACCAATAATGAATACTATATAATATTCGGCTTGGACGGCTTTCACCTGCTGCTGTCCACTAAGCTGACTGCCGATTTGATTCTGTAATCCATGTTTTATTCATTGTCACATATTGATGCAAAAACTCCTTTTTATTGCGTTGAAACAGTTGCAAAAAACGCTCTGAATCATCGACGCATTGTTGTTTTTTATTACGTGTAAGCAAATACTCGATGTAAATTCACTAGACCAACTCGACAATCAACTAAATCCCATTCATTCACTGTGGAGGTCCCCAGATGCCGGAAAGCCTTCTACTCAAATAGCTTCTTTCCTCGTGCTGCTGGCCTCTGGAATGCCCTCCCTTGCCCCTGTTTCCCCGACAGTACTGACATGCAGAAATTTAAAACTAATGTAAACAGACATCTCGCTGCGCAGATCCCAATTTAGGTTGACACCCCCAACCTTCTCCCCTTTTCTTTCTTCTCAGTAGCCCTTATGTCTACAGTGGTGGCCTGCCTTGTTTGGGGTGAACTATGTTAAAAAAATAAAATTAAAAATTAAAAAAACGCGGCACTCACTTTGAACACAGCTTTCACATTAACAAATGGTCATGCAAAATACTGAATACACTTTCGCCTTTTGATATCTTCAATTTCTCACCTATTTCATGCAACTTCAATTTACGATCAGCCAAAACAAGTGTGTGGACTTTTTTTGTGTTCAACATAATTTGTGTCTGTACGACTGCGTTTAAAGCCAGCATACCACCAGGTATTTCTAATGGAGCTGATTCCGAATACTACCTCATCAAGCCATTGCTTTGCTTGAACGGTATTTTTTACCATCAGAAAGTAAAGCTTTATCACGACACGGAATCCAGATTTTCCATTGTTTTGAAAATTTGCAACAATAGTTTCACTTAAATAACTGTAATTTATAAACTAATAATCCGATTGGGCTCAAATTTAAACACATGCCATATGAAGGTTAGTACTTTATAAAAATCACATGCATTTTTTTTTCTGGTACCATCTATATGTCAGGACCGGGACTTATTGAGTGATGTGTTTGAAAAACTATTTCATGCAGAAGCAAAACCGATGACAAATATTCTTAATTAAAAAAAAGAATATATATTATTAATAAATAATGTAGGAGTTTTCATACATCGAGCCAGAATTCCTCTGTATTTAGAGATTAATATCTCCTGTGTTTCTGAAGTAAGTAACTTTTTATTAAGTTTATTTGAAAACGGTCGACAGAGTCTGGTTCATGGATATCAGAGATTAGGCGTTTCTCTATCTTGGATCCGACTAGTGTGGCTTCCTGGGACGAGTAAAAGTGAATCTCTGAGATGCTCTGCATGCTTGGTTACATGAGGAATTGGGTGTATCTGAAAGGGTCGGGAAGATGTGCCGTTCAACTAGAATTTCAATTAATGGGTTTCAAAAATATATTAATTAATTTAAAATCGCAATCTTTGCAAATTTCGTTTCTCAGGTTCGAAAGAAATCCACCCCCACCCCCCGCCCCTTACTTAGATCTATCCAGCATCGTTCAGAATTTCTTACACTTACCCTCTTGGAGGCAAGACTCACCCCACTGCCTCTGTGGGGGGAAGGGCTTCTTACATCGTCGGATATAACTTAGTGTACCAAATCAGTTTTTCATAAAAATAAATAAACTTTTCAGACTTTTCTTATCTTCCCAGCACAACACTCCTCCTATTCATAATTATTTAAATTTTCCTTCTGGGTTTTATCTCTCTCTTCCAAACCCTGGATTAGGATTCTCGGTTTAGGCAAGAAAACAATTTTGGTCTGATCGATGTCTCCTCCTCTTTCATGTACAGCAGTATTTGATCATCCATCTGCCAAAATATTCTGTTTCGTTTTTAGCCTGGCTCCGAACAACAACTTTTTTCACCTTATCGCTCTTACATCTAAGCATGTCCTTTCTTTGCTTAATTTACTTTTTCTCTCAGTATTTAGGAGTCATTTTACAATGCGATGTTACATGCATCGTTATAATCATTTTTTCACTCTCTTTCGGTCCTGTGAGCACTGCCACAACGTTTCTATCATTGTTTGTTAATCACTGATATTTAGCACTCTAAGCCTCAGTATCCTAAAAACACAGGCAAGAACAATACTAAAAAACAACAAAGCAAAAAACAAAAAAGGAACCCAAAAAATCATAAGTCAAAGTCTCTTCAGTGAATGTCTCTTTGGCATGCAATATAATAGTCCCACTAGTACATAAAATGGTTAGTTGAGAATAACAAGATTTCATGATTGGGGTTTCGAGCATTGAACCCAAGCATATTCCATAGCCTCATTTTTCTTTATTCTGGAATTTACCTGACGATTATGAGGACGAAAAATGTCCTTCATTAACCCAAACACTGACCCTAAGTTTGAAAATGTTTTATTTTTATGTGTGCATTTGTATATTTATTTCATATCTGTGTGCACATCGGTGCAGTTTATTGTCCTTGTATCAGAAGGATAGTAGCAAAAATAAATGATTAGGTATGCAGCTCTGAACGCCGTTCCAGTTAATCTACCCTTCTTCCCTTCCTGAATCACAATTTTTCATTTCTTCTTCCCTTTAGATAGGGTTCAATTGTGTCATATGTGCAGAAAACCATCTTCCTATTATTGTACATCTTCCTATTGTTGCGTTTCAAGCTTGTGATATACATACAGAAAACCAATGTACCGTAATCGTTGCAGAAACATCAAAGTTCAGAAATTGTATTCATACCTTGGTAGCTGCTTGTTCTCATTTTATGCACTCCTGCATGATCCTTCCAGATTGACGGCTTGCTGCTTGAAATCAAAGCTACTTATTTATACTTTCTAAAAGGACTATGTCAACCCAAGACTGATGGAAGACAGACGAGGTTTATTCAATTTTATCTTTGTCTCAAATCACTGACTAGTCGGTTGGAGGAAGACAAAGGGATGTTTAATCATATTTTGCCAGCCAATCTCAATTTTAACGTCCACACGTCTTCTCTCTCTTTTAGATGTTATATCCGTTTCTATTAATTCTCACAGTCTAGTAATCCTCACCTCAAGTTCAGCAAGTTGAACTCGGTTGACCTTTCATTTCCTGTTATTCTCAACTAACCATTTCATATACTCGTGGGGTACTCGTCCAATACCTAACAATAGTCTTTGTGCTCTCGCTGCATTTCTCCTCCTTATGTGGGGTTTCTACCTGGGTTTTATTTAGTGGGTGCAACCATATTTTAATCAGGGATTCCAATTCATGCATACTAAACCTGTTCGGGTAAAGTGCACTAAATGGTGTGCCTTCTTAACTGAGGTACTTTTGTTACATAGTGAGGACCGATGAAACCATGTCACTTTCAGGGTGGGGTCTGTCTCTTTGGCTCGCAAGACTTCAAGGAGAAAAGACGGTGTCTAGGGGTGCTGTCTCCAATTGGAGGCAGTATGCACAGTGTGGTCGAGTTTAGCGAGACGAGCTACACGTCTATCTATATGTCTGTCTTTCTCTCACATATGGTCACATATTCACATTGACTTTACGAGACCCATCAATGGACAATGTTTTCTCCTAGAAATAGATGCATACAACAAATGGGCAGATATTGTCCTTATGAGTTACATCATTTCTGCAGAAACTATTCTTCAACTGCACCAAAAACTTTAATTTAAAAAAATTTTGCAGCCCAAAATGATATTCAACATGTGCAAACACCACCATTTTAACCAAAATCGAACGGGCATGTAGAGCGTTTTATGGACACATTGAAGAGAACGCTTTTAAAACTGTAAGGGGGAATTACAGAAGAACTCCTGGTGTTACATAGTGAGTACCGTATTTGGATGGAAGAGTTTGAGGGACACCTTAAAGGTCAGAGGTGACCTCAAAGTGGAAATCAATGAATCCACGTGACTTCCAGCCAGAGATATTCTGTCTCTTTGGCTCACGAGACTTCAAGCAGAAAAGACGTGTCTGAATTCTGTACCCAATGGGCTCAGCATAGACATTGTTGCCTGTAAGGCAAAACGGTAATCCAAGCGTTGTTGGTGAAAGAAGAGAAGCTTGGTTTTAGAGGTGTTTAAGGTAACAAGCCACTTTTTCCCCTTATTGCCTGAGTTAGTCAAGAAAGCTGTGGTCGTGAACCTAAATTCAGGAGTGGTGGTTGAGATCCTAAATTCAGATTCAACACATGATACAGTGCTGGTGATCGAGACCCTAACTATGCCTAAACTGAGATGCATCGATTGCTTTGTTGATGCTGTGTAGTTTAAGAAAAAATAAATTTAGATCGCAGAGTATATCCTAGGATTCCATGTTTTTGTTTTTTTAATTTATTCTTTTTGATAACAAATTTAAAAGTCAGATAACGATGTGTTTTTTTAAATAAATCATTTATTTACTTTATTTTAATTTTTATTATTATTGTTCATTTTAATTTTTATTTATTTATTTTTTTACTTTAAAAAGAAATGACAGTTGATCTGACTTTAAAAGTGTCTGATTGGGGAGAAATCACAATATTCTTTTGGCTCACACCTGTCTGGCTAAAAATCTGTCACGTCGAGATCAATTTACGTTCAATTAAAAAATATGCAACACCTGACCTTTGGGGCTAGGATCAAAGTGTAGCATATGTTCAGTCTGAAGAGGCCATCCTCCCAGGCATTATCTCTTTTTTTTTTTTGGAGTGGTGTGGAATGGGTATTATGTGTCCCCTGAGACCCTCTTATTTTTAAGGAGTGTCAATGGGATGAAGCAAGTATTTTTGTTCCCATCCGGAATACTCATTTTGGGCAGTTGAATTTTCTCAACGTAAAAACCAACATTGTATCTGGCTTTGCCCTCGTGGGGAGGCAAGTAAATAGAAAACTGCACATTCACCTAAAAATTAAGATGTTTAAAATATTTTTTGGTAAAACTTTAGCCTCAACGCTGTCAACAGAAACATAAAAATGAGATTCATTTTTTTTATGCGATTACATGTGTGGTGGACGCCAAAAAGCAAATGGCTCAAATTGCTACCCTCTTTCTTTCTCTGCTTTACGCTTTCCTTTTCACTCACTAAGAGCAAGGGTTTGTAGCAGAAACGTGTTAACTCAGTATTTTCCAACCAAGGAATATCGTTTCAAAGCCAAAAACTAACACGTCTATGTTAAAACTGCTACTTGGCCTTTTGGCCAAGATCAAAGTGTAGTATCTGTTCCGATAGACCGGTGTTGTCTTGGCCTTCGGGTCTTGATTTACGCCGGTCTATGGGTCTGTCCTGTGCAGTTCTAGGAGGTCCACCCTCCCAGGCTTTGCGTCCCCTTTTTGGGGAGGAGTAAGTTTATTGCTTACTGCCCGAGGCGCCCCTACCGGGGAATGCTGACGGGGCTGCCCAGGCAATTTTTAATGGCTAGAGTGCTCACCTTCTCGGGCGCTGGCTTTTCAAATCCCACTTTCTGACCTTGTGTCACATACTCCTATTGTGGGTAGGTGTTAAATAACAACCGCTATAAGAACGAGGATATAAGCACAGTTCAGCAGACAGATCCAAGAGACACACCACGAAAGAATACACAAGAAGTCCGCCTTCCACTCCACAAGAAGAACAGGACACTTCAAAAGTACGTATAAGTTTTCCTTGCTTCACGCGCACATACCCACCACACACAGTATCACATTGCCACTTAACACACTACCACATAGAGACATACACACCTTTAGCCCTCGTGTCATGCTTATTCACTGAACAATTTCTAACAAAGAACACGAGTTGAATAAACTTTACCAAAGAAGATTTCTTCATTAAAACTGACCTTCATATTCTTGTAAAATTCTCGTTCTATAAATGTTTTGTTGATTAATCATGTTTTATTTCATTCTTCATTTACAAAACGCCATACATGTTGAGTTAGCACTTGCTAGCTGGCGACCTGGATATTTCTCTTCTCAAATCTCCATTTCCTTCACCGTGAACCAAATCCTAGTTTATGCATATGATTTAGCACTGGCCATAATTAATGGCACTTCGCTATAAACGTCAACATTTGACATAGCGTAAAACAGAACGAGTAACAATTTTTTTTTTGGTTTGTTTTTTCAAAAATTTTATAATCATTTTTTTTTTCAGAACTAGTAGTATATTTTAGGTCTGGTTTATTTATTCATTTTTTTTTTTTTTTTTACATATTTCCATCCCGGACTTAGGGTTAGTGTTGGGGCTTAATGAAGAGCATTTTTAGGCTCTTACCTCGCTTTTTTAGCACCTCTCTTGTATCTTTCTTTGCAGAGTATTGGCGCGTAATTGCCCGACAAAAATATAAATAAAATCTCATTTTATTTTTCCGTCGATGGGGGCAAAGGGTAAAATTTTACCGCAATTTTTAAGTAATTTTAGATGTGTTTGAAGGTAAATTAACTTTTGTTTTTAATTAGAAAATAGATAAATTACTATTTTTTTAATATTGAGTTAACCCTGTTTTAAACCTCAAAATAATCTTACCCCTTAAAAAGGGTGGGACGTGAGGATATCCCTCCTCAAGTTTAATAACCTTTTAATGAAAAAAAACATCGATTTCTATATGAAATAAATATTTTTTTAAATAAATAAATATTTTTTTAAATAGATTTATTTTGCTAATCTGTAGTTCTTATTTTCCACCATTAATTTTTTTAAATACCCTTCTCCCTTAAACTAAAAAAACGTAGGGGTATCCCTCCTCAGGTTTGAGAAACCTTCTAAAGATGTGTAGGTTTTTTTCTACTTCCTCTGAAAAACAATTGATCGACGCAGTTACCTCCCTTTTCGTGTTTACGGTCTTTCTTCTTCTTCCTGAGGTTTTCAGAAAAAAGGAGGAAAAAGATTAACACCAAAAATATATATAAATTATCTCTCCCGCTTTTTTTTTTTTTTTAAACTCCCACCACCAAAAATATATTAAATTATTCATTTTTCATAAAAAGTATATACATATCGATATTTATATATATGGTGTTTATTTCACATTTTTGTTCTGCATTTTCCCAAAACCAGCTGGGGTGATCACATAAACTCCAAAAAAAAAAAAGGATTTTATCAGAAGAGAATTTTTTTATGTCATATTTTGTGACAAGGTAAAAAATATATTTAAGTTTTACTACCTTATTTTTATTTTGTGTTACAATTTTTCAATATATCTATATGCATATATAAATACTTAGTTATTTTCATAACATGTTGATAGTTCTTATGATTATTTATTTTTGTTATTCTTGCATGAAATGTATTTTGTATTTTTGTTTCATTTAGATTTACTGAACAAATATTCGATTTTGCGGGGGGGAACTCCTGTTTATTTTTATTAGATTAAAAACATGCTTATTTTTTCTTTTTTTAAATTCTAAAACAATACTAACCTAACTATTAACTAAATATTTACTAGTAAAAAAATATGTTTTCGTATTTTAAAGGATATATTTTTCAAAAACATTTTTTCTTCCGAGAACAGGTAATTTTTTGGTTATTCCAAAACAAATTTAAAAGTCGGTTTTTAATGTTTTATATTACAGACAATTTATATTATTTAAAAAATAGTTAAAATAAAAATAAAACTTTAGAATATAAAGACGTCATTTATTTGTATATATAAAAACATTGAGAGGAAAAATACTGAACGAACAACGGGCACTTGTAAAATGAGATATATTTGTATTCCAAGTGTAGTTCTATTAATTCGTAATAGTGCTCAGTAACAAGTAGAGTGGTATATGTATTCAGTATCATTTTTTTTATTGATACAAACTTTTGTGGCTACATATGTGCATACATGTTTCGGCTGAAGCCTCGTCAGGCCAAATATTAAATCTGTTTCATGTGTGGGTCGAGTTTTCAATCTTTGAGACCTTCTCATAGCCAATTTGTTATCTAACTTATTCAGAGTTAGATAAAGAATTGGCACTGAAGAAGTCGCAAAGCCCGAAACCTCGTCGTCTTGTTATAAGCCAAACAACCCAAATGTATTTTCTCTTTAAGACATTTATGGATCTGGGGATTTACTGAAAGTATTAAGAGTCCAAAACGAGTACGGCAACTCCATCGGCCACTTCCAGCTCGAACCCCGAAAACTAATAAGTTACTTAGAATGGATCAGAAAAAAGATATGCAGACACACTTTGTCCGTAATATTTAATGATATATATATATATATATATATATATATATATAATTATATTATGGACACCTTTAATATTGAGCACTACTGGCTCAGATATATACCAAATTTATTACCTAGTGATAAGTCTGTGTTGCTGTTTTATGTATTACGTATATGTATAGATTTTTTAACTTTCAGTATTTATTTAAACAGTGCTCAATATATGAGTAGAGCTTAGGCGTATAGAGATATACTTATGGCAAGTTAGCTGTGTTTCAGTCGAAAAGAGGTTCATCAGCATTTGTTTGCGTTAAAACGAACGAACAGGCCTGTTTTTTATTATTAAATATTTTATTTGAAATAATGGGCCATATCAAAAATAAAATAAAACTTCCGAAAATCAAAAAGTAAACTTTTATAAAGTTTTCCTCTGAAATACCCCGTTTAATTTTTTGTAACTCACAAATAAATAACATTCCATGCGTCTAGGCTACCCCAACAAACACGTTTTAAGTACTACTGTCTTTTTAGAAACTACGGATGCACAGACGAGTATAATATCGAAAGTTATGTGATGTACATTTTATATAGAAAGAGATGTCAGATTGTTTTCAACATAAAATACTTAGAAATTAAAAAAAAAAAATCTAAGATATCGCTTAGTATTAAGCACAAATTAAATTGAATAATACACCAGCTAATTACAGTTTTAAAAGATATTTGGAAACTGAAGAAAATCTTTCTGCTACCAATTAAAAAAATATATATCGATAAGGATTACTATTTCCATATACCTATTTGATTAAGAACTGTTAATAGTGATTTTAATATCGAGTAGGAATTTATTTCGATTTTAAATCGAAATAAATTCCTACTCGATATTTTTATGGTTGATATTTGTTATACAATTCTGTCCATCCGTAGAAAAATTGTAGCGCTCGTTTTCATGTTTTTTCTTATGTTTTTCACAAATGTGAGCCGGTCCGGGTTCTGTTGATACTCGTTAGATTAGTATAAAAAACTTGTTTAGTGCGAGATGATATTTTTAGAAACCATTTATTGCGAATAAATATACTTTTTGTGAAAACATTTTTCTGTGTTTAATGATTTAAAATATATTACGTTATTTAATTTTTTCTTAGTCCGTGATGATAGGTTTTTAAACATCACTGACTAAGGACGATAAATCTATTCGGTAAGAAATTGACGTGCGCATATTTATTTTCTCGTGTCCCCCCGGACTTAGGGTTAGTGTTGAAGTTTATGAAGGACATGTTTTATTTTGGAGGGGGGGGGGTTAAATTGAAAAAGAACACATAAATTTATAAAACATTTAGTTTTATTCACAGAAAAAATAGTCATTGTCCTTGGTCCGTAATAATAGATTTTTACCGTGTATATATATATATATATATGTAATGTCCAAACTTTAAACAAGTCTAGAAACAAACATGTTTTTATTGTTGCTAAATTAAATTTATAGTGGGAGAGAAGCTCTCATATGTAAACGTGAATTGAAATTTTAAGAAAAATGTTGATTTTTTTTTTTTTTAAATATAGTCCGAGTGCAAAGTACATTTACTAAGTAAATACAAGCGAAGAGTACAGAAAAACAAAATCTGAGTTATTTTTTAATTGATGTGTACGGATTGAAAAAAAATTAGCGATGTTCAATTAATTCAACCACTTAACTCTTATTGTACATAGTCGTTGTCTTTCAGGGCAAGACTAATTTCTATTTTAATGTATAATTACTCGAATATATTCGAATTTCTATTTGTATCTGAAAGAAAATATGGAATGACTTTTTCCCTAAGTAAGAACGATAACT
Organism: Sepiola atlantica; assembly: GCA_963556195.1. NCBI lineage: Eukaryota > Metazoa > Mollusca > Cephalopoda > Sepiida > Sepiolidae > Sepiola > Sepiola atlantica. The sequence goes on along the minus strand of OY744525.1, from coordinate 81,415,068 downwards.
CACATTCATAACCTTGTCCTTTAACTAGAAAATTATGAGCTTGAGTTATCGTTCTTCCTTGGCTAGATTCTTGCCGTGTTTATGAAGGTGTTGAGTTTTCATTTCGGCGTTTCATGTGTACGATAAAACTTGCTAAAACACTGATTTTAATGTTATTTTATTAAGAATTTTTGAGACCACCTTCTTATTGTCCGATCACTTCTGGACCCTTCTCATATTGATAAAACACAGGGTTGCAGAATCAGAAGGTATACGGTCCGACTCGATAGTTTAAAGTCTTACAATATTCAGTAATAATCAGTCTGATAAAAGAAATCTGACTCCGACTCCTTCCAAAAACTCTGCCTGCCTTCAACTCAGACTCTGTAACCCTGCTGAAACTAAGTAAAAGTAAGTTATGGTTTTACTGACTTTGACTCTAGTGGCCGCCTTAATTATTCTCACACCACAGCTCTGATAATAATACGCTCGTACAGAGCCTGAAGCATTTAGCATTTTGCTGCACATTTCCCAATTGTAAAAAGTCAATTGAATTAAAAGTTAGAATAAAATAAACATTTTTAAGCTAAACATTCAAATCTAAAGAAAACAACTCAAATTAGAGTATTGATATTGTCGACAAGTGTAAATAGTGTTTTATGTTTGGTTTTGAATTTTGAGTCTTGTTCGGAAAATAATAATTTCGGAATAAAGCATTAAGAGTTCATATTTGACCCATTTATCGAGCTTTTTCACTTGACCAATTTAGTTCAGATGGTGGGACCCTGTTAAAATACTGACATCATGTTCCTGAGAGATTTCAATTGTGTTGTTTTCAAACGTTCATTGTCAAGAATGCGTGGCCGTCCTCTACCTTCATCTTTATGGTTCTCACTACCACTACAGAATTTTTGAGACCACCTTCTTATTGTCCGATCACTTCTGGACCCTTCTCATATTGATATTGGCAGCTGTTTGGGAAGCAATATGACCGAGATTGAACTTGTGCTAGAAAACTATATGCATTTCTTTATTTGGGACTTATATGCTTATTAGGGGATTATATGCTTATTAGGGGATTATATGCTTAAAATTGTATTCCAAGAGAAATGAAAAAATATACAAAATGCATCAATTATTAAACGTGTAACATTTTTTTAAGTGTAAAGGATAATAAAAAAAAAATCAATAAGAAAATTATTAGTTTTTAAAATGTTAAACTTATGAAAGAATTAAAATGTTTTTCATTGTCATTTAAGTGTAGAGAAGAACCTAACTTTAATCACTTAATTTGAAATTGATCTAAGTTTCATTTTAATTTCTGAATCCAAGGAGGTGACTGTGTTGAAGTGGATATCAACATGAACTGACAATCTGCATGTGACAAGTTTGAATCCTCTTATGGATGTTGGCAACCCTCCTGTAATTACCGGATTCTAAAAAGAATCAGGGAAACCAATGCTAACAACAGACTTGATCCCATCAAAAAAATTCTGATTTTTATTTCTGAATTGAATTTTTTTCTTTCTTTATTTTCAAAATAGTATGTCTTCTATTAATCGACCCAGCTTCCATTGATAGATAAGTAGGTACGTAGGTATTAAGGTTGCTACAACACCAGAATTTGAACATCGATACGATAGTAAATGATAAAAGAATAGAGTACAGAAGACATTTTTTTTTGGGGGGGGGGAACTATTGGATGAAATATTTGGCAGAATTTGATCTTTTTTTTTCTATTGCAAAAGTAGTAAAAAAAGAAGGAAATGCTCCAAGTGAGATAACAAATAATACTTTCAATACTATGGAAAAATGTTCTAATGACCTCATATGTTGCATGCCATCTAACAGATTTCAAACAGTTTCACCATACCCAATTTCACTCAAAAGTTTTCGGTTCGGCTGTTGCATATATTTTTCAAGCACTTGCCAAAGGTGTTATCTCCTAATAACACAAGCAGCCTTTGAACCCGATACCATCTAATTTTTTTATTAGAAATCATCACATCATTGACAGGTCGGCTACAACTCGCCTATATATATATGTGTATATATATATATGTATATATATATATATATATATATATATATATATATATATGCACACAAGTCACTTTTTAAACCAGACAAAACAAAAGAGAACAATAAGAAATAGAAAGAAAGCAGAAGATAAAAGAATCAAAAGTGAAATGAACACAGGTTAAAAATCTGGTCAGAAGAGAGGGAAGGAAGATCAAAGGATGGATAACCGGAATACAAGTACAAATGCACAATCAAAAGAAAAAAAAGAGAAAGAATGAAAAAAAGAAAATTTGAACGGTAAAATATAAGCGATGCCTAATCAATATCATGTGTGTATATATATATATATATATACAGGGTGATTGGAAAGTAATTCCCTATTATTAAGTGCTTGTAATTTATTACTGAAATATAAATTTTACAAGAAATGAATATGATAAAGTGTATAGCATGGGGTTTTATTCAAAATTCGATATTGGTGCCAACAATCACCATCAGCTTCTAAAGCTGCCTGGAAACCACATGAATTGATTTCACAAAGATCTTCTTTTTTCTTTTTTTACTAATGAGTCAACACTTATGAAGGCTAAAAACCAACTTGAAGATTAAGGGTCAACAAGATGGATTCTTTAGAATCCTGACAGGTGATCAATACTGTGAGAGTATTGAAAACGGCAGTCGACCCAGAAAACAGCATTTTTTCCCATTGTCAAAAACATCGCGCGTGGAATGTGAGGACTAAAGGAAAAAAATAACGCATAATTCATAAGTATTGCTTCCCCCCAATTCATTCATTTCTTGTAATAATTATATTTCAGTAATAACTTACAAGTATAGGGCGTTACTTTCTAATCACCCTGTATATATTACTTTTATTCACCACAAACTGAGACGTAAGAGCTACTGTGATTTAGGGACCATATCCATAAGGTGCATCCTAAGTAGGGAGTTGTGGAGCGAGATATTTTTTCACATTACATTTAAATTTCTGCAATTTCAGGGAAACAAGAAGCAGGGAGAGAATTCCACAGGTGAGCCGTTCGAGGAAAGAAGCTTCTGGCATCTGATTATATTAAATATTTGTCTAGTAATACCATACAAATCAATTTTCATGAAAACCTTCATTCTATACCTTATCAAAGGCTTTAAATATATCAAGTACACCACCCTAGCTTCACCAGCCTTATTCAGTGTATGGTAGATGCGTTCAGAGATGACCGTGCTTACCTAATACTATACTGATGGTCAGAAAGAAGTTTAGCATTAACAAGGTGGCGGACTATCACTAGACTGATTAACGATTCAAAGCTTTTAGCGAAAAGCGATGGGAGACTGATGGGCCGATAATTTCTTTCACCAGATCAGATTCTGGAACACTGGTACGACAGAGGCAATTTTCCAGCTATCGGGGAAACAAGATTTGGCAAGGCATTTGTTAAAGTTTGGAGAGGACAAGGCCTAGCTCAGCAGAGTATTTCTTTATTACTATTACTGGGATAAGATCAGGCCACATGCTTTAGAAGTGTCAAGGTTTTTTATGATATCCCTGACATGGAAAGAGGTAATGATCAGATCATCGAGTATGACTTCTGTCTGCAATAGGAAATTTGGGAGGGAGTGGTTTATGGATTTCAAGACAAACCGTAGGGCAAGTAGTTTGGCCTTATCAGTTGCCATGCAAACAACATCATTGTGGTTGAATAACGGGGGAATTGTTGATTGCCCATTATTCACCATACTATTATAAATTTTCCAGAAATCGTGAGTTCCTAATTTCTGCGACTCAATGCGTTTTCTGGTCATTTCAGTATACCTTCTCATAGCTGCGGCTATTACAATCTTACAATGATTTCTTGATGCTGTAAATTTCTGTCTATTCGTAGTTGCCTTATAGCGGTTGAATCGACGGAATGCTTGCTGCCTATGAGCAATAGAAGCTGTGCAGGTTGAACTGAATCATTGGGGAGAATGGGGCTCACTACAGAATTTCCACATGGGGACACGTGCTTCAATCCCTGCTTTGACCCATTCAATTACCTCATTAGCCCACAGGGAGAGAACAAGTTTTACTCCATTCAGCGTCTCTGATGAATTCCCAATCTGCCCATTTGTAGAGTCTTGTCATTTTGAGTAACGACTGTTCAGCTTGGGGTCGAGACTTTAAACAACCATTATCACAAAATGATCAGTCTTTCCGAGTGGGCTATGGGCATCCGTCACACAAGCCTCTGGCAGTGTAGTCAAGAAGTGAGGCTTGCTGATCCTCACAATCCAGGAGGCGGGTCGGGAAAGTGACAATCTGTGAAAGGGACTGTGCAATGGACAAACTATGTGTGAGTGTTACCAGCTGCATCAGTATTACTCGAGAATCCTAGCCAATTACAGTGGTGGACATTAAAATGCCAAAATACATGTCTTTGGGCACTCGGATCTAATGAGAGTGCTGCATCCATGCTATCAGAGACAAAGTCGAGCAGGGTGCAGTTCTGAGTTGAAGGAGAATGGTAGATGAAATATAAGTAGGTAACGCTGTGTTGTAACGTTAATCTAAAGCATATTTAGGCTTGATTATCTGATTTTAGGCTATGTTCTCTTGTCAAGGAGGGGGGGGGGGGTTTGTTACAAATATAAACTCAGATTCTGTTTGTCAGAGTCCTTACGATATATATATATTTATTTTGTAGCATCATAATTTTATATGGCTTCGATATCAAACATAAATAACATTGTATTTCAAAATTTTATACTGCTTCAGTATAGAACCTTTAAATAACATGTATGTTTTTTTTAAATTTTATTTAATAAAACTTCAGTGTTGAACATAAATATTGTATCATTTTAAAGAACTTTAAAAACTATTGAAGTATATATATTTTTGACAATCCTTGTAAGTATACAGAGGTCTGCGGCAGAAAAGAAAATAGATTAAAATTTTCTCAGCACCTCATTGATAGGCCGTAAAACCAACCAACTAGACCAAAACCCTTCCTCCCAAGTGTTACTCCTTCCCGATGAAAACAAATCCAGTTAATCCTTGATGCACTCCTTCATTCAAAAAAAGAGAAAGATTTTATCAGCTTATCCGCTACTTGTCACTGAAGACTTCCTGTCTGTGGTGCAACATCTAGAACATGTAGCTCTCTAATTCTAATCTTTAATTTCTAATGGAATTTTCTACTTAATCCAACCTTCATGTGAAAATTTCTGTTTCTAACAATATTTTAACGCGTCCACGTTTAATATTGCCACACATGTCCTATTTAGCAATATTTAAGGAGAGCTGAAGATTGCTTAGACTATTGTTAGTCCTGCTTTAAGTATATAACTGTAAGAAGCACTTCCAATCTGATGCGGAACCAACCTCGTGCTAATGACAGGGTTGCCAGCATCCTGGAATTGAAAGAGAAAACATTTAACTATTCTGAAAAATTCTGAAACTTAAATGATTTAATTGTAAAAAAATTGTTTCTTTATATCTTTTACGAGAAACCTCTTCAACCACCGATTGCCATGGCAAATAACACCCTACCTGAGAGTTCATCATTCAAACTCCTCGGCCTAACTTTCACAGATAGCATGAATTAGAATAAATACATTGAAGACATTGCCAGGGCTGCTGCAAAGAAGGTGGGCTCCCTCTACCGTGCTAGTAAACTTCTCCCACCTGACATTATCATATATCTCTACAAAGCCACCATCTGCCCATGCATGGAGTATTGTTGTCACATCCAAGCTCCAGTCCCTGTCCCATCGCCGCAATGTTGCTTCCTTGTGCCTGTTTTACAAATACTTCAATGGATTGTGCTCTGATGAACTTGCTGATCTGGTGCCCCCACAACGTAAATTCACTAGACCAACACGACAATCTGCCAAATCCCATCCATTCACTGTGGAGGTCCCCAGATGCCGAAGAGCTTTCTACTTCAAAAGCTTTTTTTCCTCATGCTGCTGGACTCTGGATGGAAATCCCTCCCTGCTCCCTTTTTTCCTGACGGTACTGACATGCAGAAATTTAAAACTAATATAAACAGACATCTCGCTGCACAGCTCCCAATTTAGATTGACCCCCCCCCCCCAAAAAAAAAAACAAACAAAAAACTTTCACCCTTTTTCTCAGTAGTCCCTTACGTCTACAGTGGCAGCCTGCCTTGTTTGGGGTGAACTATGTTTAAAAAAAAATTTTTTTAATTAAGTTAGTGATTGTTACGTGACCATTTCCATTTCCCATCTGGTTGAATTTCTCAATGTAGGTCCAATACTGAAGGTGTTAATCTAAAATAATACCGGATGTTTTCTTAAAGAACTTTATTCATCCGTTGTAAATTTTACAACAAATAAAAATTAAAACAATTATTGCAAGAAAATAAAACTAAACCAAAAGTAGCCTTTTTTTCTTTTTTTTTTTTCCGAAAGCAACATGTTTAAACGTAAAACATTAAAAAATAAAGTTAATCTAATCTAATTCTAATGTTATTATGTATTAAGATTTTCCTGGAATTTATATGATATAAATTCTGGAATGTATGAAAAAATCTCCTGGATAGTCTTGTAATTTTAGTTTCAAATTTGGCTAGCAACGCTATAACCAGTGTTATCGTTGTGGGAAGTTTAGGGTACCTCTTGAAAAATGTACAAAAATAACATAGAAGTGCAACTCTTCATATAAGATTCATTTCAACAGCTAACATATTGAATCGTCTTACTATTATAAATAGCACAAGCTAGATTTTTCTTTTAATAGTAAATCAATAAAAAAGATAACTGAGATTTGAACCATATAAAAACAGATTGAAACACAATTTGGTAAGGCAAAAATTTAAGTCACTAAAGTTTTCAACTTGGATTTTTTTTTGTGAAAGCCAACTTAAGCCCACCATATTGATGAGTGTCCCTTTTTCTTTAAGATAGAACTGTTTTTTATGCATAGGAACACATATTGTGCACATCAAATTGAAAAAATAAATCGCCTGTCATTGAAAATAGTAACCTAACTTGAAGTAGCCTGGAGAAAAAAATATTGATGATACAAGAGAAAGAATTGTACATTTATAAAGAGAAATTTTGTTTACATCCAAATTTTATCAAAATAACCCCAAAATAAATGAGTTATCACATGAAGGGAATTTCAATTTTTGTGCCCATTTTTTTTTTAACACTAAACAGACTGGTTTATGATATCAAATATAATTTAGATGTTTATTTATTTTTTAATATAATAATTCTTATTTTTTTCTTTTCCAGTTTCCGAGTGGCAGCTCGTAGAGATTCTTTTTAAAAATCTGCTTTCTCTCTTTCTAATCAGTTCTATCAAGAGTTCTTTAGAATCCTGCTGATATCGGCATGCAATCACATGATCATGACCTACATCATGAATATACAATTCCAGTGCAGGAAATTTGCAGAACATTAACACTTTATTGATTTCTCTAAAAGAAATCTTTATTGGAACATTGATAATAATATGCCAACAATTGGTCGACTATAAAGACGATCCATGTATGTGCTACCGGATTACTTATATTTATGATTGAGGATTCACAATCTCCTATGACGGATTGGACTAATGTGGTTGGTAACTCGTTTCACTTGAATTTAAAAAGACACCAGAACCCTGTCAGCATATTGGAAGGACCAATTTTCAAGCACTACACGTATTAAACTTTAAAAAATCTAAGATTTGAAACCCTAAACAAAATTTTTTTTTTTTTTTTTTGAATAATGTTCTTATTAGTGTTCACCATCTATACAATCAACCATTAATTATATATACATATAAATATATATATATATATAAATTTTATTTACAAATGTTTATAGTGCAGACGGTACAACCCTTCAATAGCCTTTGAATTGCAGCAATACATACTCATGTATGTATATAGATAAAAAGCTAGATAACTGAATATTTCAGCCCTCATAGCGAACATTTGTATTATTAGAGTCGATTTAATTTTTTCCACACGTCATTGTTCCGCTGCTGTGAGAATAACCACGCATACACACCACCATGAATCACATTATCACCTCAAACATTCCAAACTACGAACTGATGGAGGTTATTCCGACGATGGAAACCTCTCACAGTTGTGACATCTGCGGCAAAGGTTTCTCCCGGTGTGAGGAACTCGAGCGACACAATCTGAGCCATCAGACATTAAAGCCATTCAGCTGCAGTGCCTGCGGTAAATCGTTCGCCCACAAATCGCACCTAAAACAGCACCAAACGATCCACACGGGTGACAAGCCGTACAAGTGCAGCATTTGTGGTTTCAGCTTTTCGCGCAACGGCAACTTGACACGACACATGAAGACGCACGGGCAGGGGGTCGTAACGACCATAACGACGACCCAATACGAGGAGGTGGTGAATGAGCAGAAAGTATATCCGATCGAAAAACCCTTTAAATGCAATATCTGCGGATGCGCATTTGCACGAAACGGCGACCTGACGCGTCACTTCAAAACACATGAGGAGTCGCTATACCCAGCAAACACGACCACAAACCAAACCACCACTTACCAAGTGCGTACGGTCCAGCCTGCTTCGGCGCAACCGCCTCTGCCTCAACAACAACAACAACAACTACAGCAAACAACCCCCGATGACAACCCCTTCAACTGCAAAGTATGTTGGAAAGCCTTCACGGAACGTTCGGACCAAGACATGCACGAACGCATCCACGCAGCCCTCATGCCGTACAAGTGTGAGGTGTGCGGCAAGTCGTTCTCGGAGAACAGCTATCTGGAACGGCACAAGAAGTCACACTCCAACGAGAAAATGTACAGTTGTGACGTTTGTGCGAAAACGTTTTCTCAAAAGTACCACCTGACAGTGCACAAGCGAACGCATACTGGAGAGCGTCCATTTAAATGTAGCATCTGTGGTTTTGCGTTCTCGCGCAAGGATCACCTTGAACGGCACCAGCGTACTAATAAGCTCGGAGATCGCAAGCTGAGTTGCGTACCGATGAGCAATGCTTCCACTATTGAGAACCATCAGGCCACCCTGAGTGTCACTCCCCAGCAGACTGAAATAATACAACAGCATGGGCCTGATGTCCCTCACTATATAAACATATGAATGTCTGGTTGAACATCCATTGGTCGCCATTGGAGGAGTTGGGAGAAAGACTAACAAAGCAACTCACCTACCAAAAATCGAGATTTTTTTTTTTTTTTTTTTCATAGTTGAAATATCTGCTTGTCAATTTTTAAAGTTGTTTGTTCTTTTCAATTTTTTAAATTTTAATAAGAAATTTTTTTTTTCTCCAAATTTCACTCACCAGACTCAAAGCTGTCCTTTCGTGAAATTCAGAATTTCTGAGAGGAATACAGTTGCCGCTTTAAAGAATTCATCTGCACCAAACACAAATCATTAAACATCCTTTGGATGACAAGAAAATATTTTTGAATATTGTTTTTCTATTTAGTTGGCAAAGGGCACAAAAAAAGTCAAAAGGTTTAGTCTTCCTCTGTGATCAGTACTTTGTATGAGACAGAATATAACCCAGTCTCATCTCTCATATGATAATTTTGTCTCTGTTTTAGTATGTGTGTGTATGTGTGTGTGTATGTATGTATGTATGTATAATATATATACTATTGAGGTTTTTTTTAGTTATAAGTTCAATCCAAATGGAATCAAATTATATAGAGCTACAAATATATATCAAACGTCATATTTCCTATTTGAGAGCTTAATGTTTTTAACATACAGAGCAAATATTTAAAAATAAAGAATAACAGAAAAATGAACACATACTAAACAATAATTTATTTGAACCTAAACTGGTCTCTTTCAGGCCTGGGAATTAAGATACAATTTTTATATTCTTTTTTTTTTTTTTCTTTTTTTTTTTTCAAATTATCGCAGATACAAAATGCTTGAGTTAATGGGTTAAAACCGGCATTTTGTATCCGATGAAGAGTTTTTATTCTTTATTCTTATATATATATATATATATATATATATATATATTTCTTTGTGTGTAAAGAAATGGGGAGGTAATTCATTCAGTATGTTTTAACATAAAAATTATGTTCTAAGATTTTAAAAGTTAGACCTAAATAGCATTAAAGTTGACATATCAAACTTTGATTCTGACTAGCCAATTTTCATGTGTTATTGTTGTACCATGTTATTGGCACTATGACATACTTTGCTACAGTTTATTTAAAAGATTATGTGGCTCTTGCTCGGACAACTGGTAATATGGAAACGTTTTTCAATTATGACTGAAAATCAAAATCAGCAAGGGGAATAATTTGTATTTTTATTTAAGAATATAAAATGAGTTGTCTCCCTTACAAGTAATTTTTTTTAAGTTTACAAAATGTGCAAGCAAATAAAAATTAAAAACTAAAATTACTTCATTGCATTCTGGGAAACACCAAATAGGTACAACTAGTATATATATATATATATATATATAAAGCAAATCTGTTTGTTCATGCATCCTTTGTCAATGGTTGATCCCGAGCAAAAACAATGGCATATCTGAAATCAGGAGTTTCCTGAGGATCTTTTAACCTGTTTTTTTGTTTTTTTTTTCATTTCTATTATTATTTTTTTTATTGACCCTAAACAAGGTATATTGCCACTGAAGCATAAGGAGCTACTATGTTAGGGGCCAGGTTGGGAGGGGGGGGGAGGCAACTTGATTGGGTAATTAGGCAACAAGATGTTTGTTCACATTACAATTACTGCATTTTGGTACGGTCAGGGAAAAGGAGCAGGAAGGTAATTCCAAAGGCGATTGGTCCGACAAAAGTAGATATTCGAGTAGAAAATCTTGCAGCATATAGGAATATCTACAATAAAAGGTTGGGATTTTGCTCCTAGTCGGATGGGTCAGGTATATTTACGTTGAGGATGTACAAGTGCAGTAAATTCATCGAAGCATATTCTGTAGAAGTATTTGTAAAACAAGCACAGTAATGTAATACAGCGGTGATGCAACAGTAGCTGAAGCTTGTCAGACAGTGCGGAACCTATTAGGTTAGAAATTCATTTTTTCACCCTGTCCAAAAGGAGGATATTAGTGGTTGGTGCATCAGCATGCACGGGCAAATCGTGGCCTTATACAGATATAGGATACTGGCATGATAAACGCATAATAATGTATCATAAAGCGATAATAAATGTTGGGTTATTTTGTTTGATCAAATAGATTTGATACCTCATAGAATGGGCAAGAAACAAAATAAACGCATTTTCTCGTAACACCGATTTTTTAAAAATTTTAATTACAGGTTGGTACTATAATAACGTAATTCGCTACAGTTTATTTTTTTAAATATGTAGTCCATCTGGACTACTGGTAATATGAAAACATTTTTCAATTATGAGCAAAAATTAAAAATCAGCAAGCTGAATAACTCTTATATTTTATTGAAAAATATAAACAGAGTTGTCTCCCTTACAACTAAAATTTATTCGTTTTCTCTATAGGTTTAAAGAATGTTCAAACAAAGAGTAATGACTAAAATAAAATTGTTTTATTTAGAACAAAAAATAGTTCTATGCATAATTATATCAAGAAAAATTATTTCTATATTTAATTTTTAGTCTAATTGAAGTTCTTTAATAGAAAAAAGAATTATTTAAAGTCTACCATTTGAAAATTAACTTATGTCAGTTTTTTAGTTTTCTGATATAAAGTTTTGCACTCTATACTTAAATGAAGTGTTGTATATTTATTTATTTACCTTACTGTGTGTTATGAAAGCCTCAGTATTGCCCGAGTTTATTTATGTCCGACATATTTGACACCCTGTCAATAGAGGGTAATTCAGTATCGTGTGCCGGCTGCAGGACTGTCGAAAATTTTGATTCTTCTTTTATGTTATAAAAATTTTCCTCAACAATTTAAATTATTCAGTATCAGCATGGTGGAATGAAATTACAGTGTCCCTCCTCCGCCACTTCTCTTAATAAAAAAAAAACTTTATTGATTACTATCAATTAAGCGTAAAATTTTCCAGCGTATGTGGGTAATGTGCCTTGAATATTTCTGATAGAACTGCTTAAGTGACCTGATATGACGGGTGTATGTCACCCAAGTTTTACTGCCATACAAACAAGAGACTCTGAAAAGTACAAGTGCAATATACTATAATCATGGTGTTTAGATTTACCACCACAGCCTTCTTTTCTCTTTTCTTTGTTTAAAAAAAAAAAATCTGCTTTTTGGATTCCTGGATGAAGATTATATATATACAGGGTGGGCCAAAATAAGGGTCCTATTTTTAAAAATTCATAACTTTTTTATTTATTGATTTAAAAAAATTTTTTTTTTAGAATAAGTAAAGGACCCCTTCCGAAGCAAGCATGAGCCGTATTAGCCCTAAGGAACGTACCCTCATTTAGAAAACATTATTTTTGCTTAAAAAACTCAAAACAGTGTAAAAAACAATACTTTAGTTTTTGTAAGTTTTAAGAAGTGTTTTTCGGCTAAAATTTGTTTTGTTTATTTCAAAAAATCTCGGAAGGGTCAGTCTACACACACATAAAGTTTGGTGAGTTTAACTTTTATTTTGTGGAAGTTATTCAAATTCAAGTTATTCAAATTTAAAGATAGGACCCTTATTTTGGCCCACCCTGTATATGACATAATCACGTTGACACACCAGTTCCCGTTATATCACCATAGTTAAGTGACGTTGAGCCTGGTCAGTACTAAAATGGGTAACCATTTTGGAATACCAGGTGCTGTATGTGCTCTCAGCTTATCTTTGCATTGTTTCCAGTCGTCTTGCACTCCTCTTTGCCACTGGAATCAAGCAGTGCCGACTCAGCAGAGGTGTGGGTGAGATTGCGCAACCCTTGCTTCACAATTTCTTCTGTTTGTCATTTTTGTAAGAATTTGAAAATAACATTTCTTCAACCATTACTGATGAAGACTGTTGATAATAAAAACAAAATATTTAAGAAATATATCATTGTATTGTTTTGGTAAGACATCCACATATGCTTTGCGTATATATAAATATGTAGAATCGTCCACCGAGAAAATCAAAAACCATAAAATATGGAAATCTGTGACTCACTGAGTTTTTTTGTTTTGTTTTTCATTATTGTCTCGACTTGCTCGTTGCTTGGACATTTAGAAGCAAGTATATTTTATTTTATTGCAGATTGAAAATTTTCAGTGATCCTGTCACCTTCTTTTCAGTGATCCTTTCACTTTCGCTTCAGTCTCGTTGTAAGCTCTTGTCATTTTTCTCATTTGACAAGCAACAAATAACAATGGCACTCCTTTCATTCTTGATTGAAGAAGATGATAGGATCACTGAAAATTTTCAATTCCCAATAAAATAAAATGTACTCTTGTTTCTTCTGGATATCCAACCAAGAGTCGGGTTGAGACTATTAAAAAAAAATGTGAGTCAGAGATTTTCGTTTTTGATTTGTTTAAGCTGATTCTACACACACATAATATAAATATATACGGGTTTCAAATCACTAGATTCAGCCACGCTGATGAGCTGTAGATGACGAAACATGTGTCTGTGGGTAATTATATTATATATATAATTCCCTATGATCTTGCAAACAGTTACTATGTTGTATATTCCTTGAGGTGTACAAAACTTGGAGCCTGGCATGAATGTTCCCAAAACCATTGCATTAAGACATTTTCAAATGTTTAACTCATAAACTAAAACATACCTTACGTAATTTACTCGATGATCCTAGTTTGATGAAATTGAGTTTATTTATTCAAATTTGCATATATACTAGCGTTGTCCTGTAAGTAATAAGAACCTTTTATACTAATGCTCCCAACCCTGAACCCCATTTTAACATTTTTATCTGACTTTATTTTAGAAATTAAAAAATAAGATGCCTTTGTTATTTATGGATGTGGCGCGAACACACTCCAAAATATTTGTTAAAATTCCTAATGCAAACTTAATACCACCATTGGAATGTTTGTAAAAATTTTACTCAAGAAAAATTGATCTTCGTATAGGTATTTGTTTTTAAATGTATCTCTGGTAATAATTGTTGTAAATTGAACCCTTGTGACGCCAGATGAAATCAAAGGAAAATTTGAAAAATTTAACTAATTTGAGTTTTCTAACTGTTACGTCTAGTAATAGATGTAAACTAGATGAAGCACTCGCCTATCCGTTTTTCTTAACTTTTCCTGAATATTATGACTGTAGTGATATTGGCAAATTCGTCTGCCTAGTTAGTATTAGTGCAAGATAGTCTATATAATCATCTCTCTAAGAATAGATAAGATAAAACTAGACTTGCCACTAACCAGTTCTAAGCTTTCATTTCACAGCTATAGCATCGCTGATAGCATTTTACATGTCTCGATAATTCCGACTTTTTTCAATATGTGGCAAAAACTAAAAGAACAAGAAAACGGTGTTGTCTTTCAGCTTTTTGATTGTGTACAACCTAGTGTCCACATCGATTGACCAATCATCACCAAACCTAGTTAAAATATCGATTTCTATAACAGCCTAACAAACAAGCAAATTTTATCTTATTTATTTATTAAAGCTTTGAACAAGTTTGGAACAGAATTTGAAGATTTAGTTCCTAAAATAAACTTCAGAAGCTCCAGTAACCAACTCCAAATAACTAGATATAGACATAAGAAAATGTTAATCTTCAAGATCAAAAATCTATATGAAATTAGTATAAGCAACTATAGATAACATCACTAAAAATACCAATTAACACTAATGCTTATGATGAAGCCAAAAATCTAGCAATGAAACAAAAAATAGAAATAGAGCCGAACAACTAACTAAACAGGACACTTTCATCACCCTAAAGATCCACAAGGCAGACTTTAGCAGCAGGTTAACATGTAGACTGCTAAACCCCGCTAAAAGCAAAATAGGAGTAGCCACCAAACACACATTCAAGAAAATTAATCAAATTAAAATAATATAGACCTACGACTCTGGGTAAACTCAAAATCCACTATTCTCGTGTTCAATAACGTCTCTTAATAAAAAATAACTGTAGATTTACACTATTCAACATAATAGACTTTTACCCTTCTATTACTAAGACTATACTAAATAAAACAGATACTTTTCTAGGAGATATACAAATATAAATGAGATAGATATAGACACTAATATGGATGCCAGGAAAACGTTTCTATTTTACGACAAAACTTAAGTAAAAAAAAAAAAAAAAAAAATATTTTAAATCAAACCCGAAGATACGATAGGAGGCATATGATGGTGCCGATATTTCTGACTTATTAAGATTATACATCTTGAACTCAGTAAAAGATAAATTTCCGAATAACATTTTCAATTTATACTATGATGGCGGCCTCTGTCTTTCCCATAATTATAGAAGACACGTTAATTAATCGCACATCTGCACCAATTAGGACTTCAAATATCTGTTCTGATACTACACAATCGTCTTTTCTGTCCTCGGTCAATGGAGGAGAAATTCTTCTAGACTAAAGCAACTTTTAGGAGGCAAATAAATAGGGATACTAAAAAATAGACATTAACTTTCTTGATGTAAATCCGAACTAAACTAGCATCCCACACACAACTTACTATAAACCAAACGAGAAGCATACACTCATACCACCTATATTCAAAAATTTCATACCTACCATTAGCCGCAGAATTTCAAATTCAGATACTTTTAACCAGGCTGCTCCTTACTATAACAGCACTCTGAGAAAGCAAATTTAAACAACAGATTTCCTATATATTTACCTCACACCTCAGAATAGATAAGAAAAAAAGGATAAGAAATATCATTTGGTTTAACCCTCCTCCCCCCTCCTATTTTCACTTAAAGTCAAGTTATTATAACTAAGTTATTCATAAAATTTTTACATAAACTTTATCCATCGCAGCATAGCGTCTGTAATTTTTTCAACATGAATTCCATCAAAATAATCTACTCCTGCAATCCGCCCATAAAAGCTAAGATCACTACTAGACATAAAACCCTAGTTACACGGACGTTTTCCTGCAGAATCAGAGATGAATGCCCTCTGCAGAGGAAGTGCTGCCTAAAATTTGTTGCTTACGAGGCTAATATTACACCAACTATACTCAACCCAACTAGCGTTATACGTTGGAATAACACAAGGAAGTTTCAACAATGTTTTTATGCTCACCACGCACTTTTCAGAAATCTGGAAAAAGAACAATTACAGCACTCTCTGACCCCACCTGGAATTTGAAAGACCAAAATATTCCATATATGATTGAATGAAAAATATCAAGATTCATCCACTACACATTCAAAGAAATGTAGCGCTATACAACTGAAAAACTAAAAATTCTACAGTCATAAGCGTTTTATTTTAAGCATTATTCTTGGGTTCATGCTTCCATATTTAGCCCTAATTCATCAATATCCCATACACCCCAGTTTTTTTGTGGGCTGTCAGTGCATTCTCATTGGCCATTGAATTTCTATAGATATTTATATAATCCCCTTTTTTGGGGGGAGGGCGAGGCACAAGTTTGCTGACTGAAGATGAAGTTTTGATTTTCCTATCCCAACAGGATGGATTTCTCACACCTTTTGAAATCGTTATGAGTATGAAAACCGAATTATCATTCATGATATATGCATATATTATTTGGTTTCTGTTTCATCTTCAGTATTTGATGGTCCAATTGGTTAAGGCTCATCTGGCTATGCAGACTCAAATACTCTCAAGACCTGTTTTCTTCAGTCGATTTTCAAATATGTAGGTTACTATTCATATTTCACCATTTATAATAATAAATTTAAAAAACAACATTTCTGTACAAGTCATGCTATCTATCTAACAAAGAACGTTCTTGAGAAAAGTATAGTAAATACGATTCTAATTTTATATTATGCAATGTGTAAAAAAAATAATGTTTAAAGTTAATCGCGTGTTTATTTAAGATTTTCAAAAAAAATTTCTTCTCGAATTGAAAAAGTAGGGTGGCCATTTTGAAGACGAACCATGATTTGTTCGAATCGACTTATCTTGCTGATTAATACAAATTTGACTTTGGTTCATGTAAACATTCAAAATGGTACCCATTTACCAAACTCTTTCTGAAAGATAACAAAATATGAAAATATTAATTTAAAATTTTTTTAATTTTTGAACTAGATTCATTATCCATTAGCTATAAAAAATAACAAATTGTATAATCCCCAAATTATAAAAATTTTAAACTAAACTCTACAAAAAAAGAAAAAGATTATATTCTACTAAACCAATACAGGAATCCATGGAAATCGCAAAGCTGACTCGATAGACAAATCTGCACCAACCGAAAACCAAAATGTTTTTTTATATTGTATTGTACTATTATTATTATTATTATTATTATTATTTATTTATTTACTAACTGCTGATAACTGTTGTATTTTTATTAATCTAATTGTTAAAACAAAAACCGAAACTAATGGATTATATCTTTTATGCACATGGCTTCCATAAAAACATGTCTGCAATTTTAACTGCAAAATTTGTACCCAATATTTTTTTGTATAGATTAGAAAAATGAAATCTTGATATTTTTAACTATTCTTTTTTGAATATAACATTTTCTTAAATTAAAAAAGAAAAAATGCCTGTTGAAGGGAAATAATTTGCAATTAGAGTAATTTTAAAACATCTCTGAAAATGAAAAATGTAAATAACTTTTAATATATTACTCCAAAAAATAGGCAAATGATAAACAAAAAAATGTCAAAAAAACGAGAAATATTTAAATTTTAAAATTGAAAACATCCTATCAATTTTATTAGTGAATCGATTTTATACATATATATATTTCTCTACCAAATAATACCCATATTTAAAAGAAAAGGGAATCAGCTCCCAGTCAGATTAAAAGATACAATGCTGCCTCACCTACGCATAGGTCATACGAAACTAAACCATTTTTTCATCCTAAAACAAGAACAACAACCAAAATGTCAATGTGGAACACCGTATACATTAAAACACATCTTGATGGAATGTATAAATCTCAATAATCAGAAAATTCTGTAATATTGGGAGAATAAAAAACTACTTGAAACAATAGACCTTGAAACTTTAGGTATACATACAACAGCTACGTCTGAAATGCAATCTTAATGCAGACTCTATGATATTTATGTTCAACATCAACTAGAAAAAGACTTTAAGTATGAAATCTGCAAATCGTATAGCCTTGTTGTTAAATTTATAGTGTCTAGCCGTTTATAGGATGATTGCTCGTAATATATATAGAAAAACAACGAAAATCCAATATAAATGTAAATAAAAATGACTTTAATTCATAAATCTATTATTATAGCAAAGAGGACTTAATCAACATCAGTTTTGCTAATATATGTTGCATATATGATAAGTTAATAAGACAAAACACACAATGAAATACTCCTTATTTTATGATACATTTATGTAAAAACAATGACTATTATTTAAAATCATCTTATGAAGAAATAACCAATAAAGAATATATATATATATATAAATGTGGGTGAATGCTGGTCTCCTGTTAATTTGGTCTTTCTGAGGAAAGATAGGCTATGATTTGATGGATTTGTGGTGTGCATCTTGATGACAGTTAATTCTGACTCCCTGCTATTGAGGCTGAAGGTGCCCAGACTGAAGTCAGCTGTGGTTACATGGACATGTTGGACAAATCTCTGGTTGGAAAAGGCCAAAGAGGACTTGGAATGACCTCAGTTGTAAATGACCTCAAGCAATAGTACATCGGAACCGAGATAAATTATAGAATTTCATGAAGAAAATCACTATGTACTGCCATGGTCAATGTGCAACCCACATCTGATGTGAAAACGACTCTAATCAACGAGAAACTAGATGCACACAGTTTAATATGTGAATAGGTCTCGCACTGTGTACCAAGCTCAAACCCGTGTCTCATTACCGCAATGTTGCATCTGTTCTTGTTTTACAAGTATTTCTACAGAATTTACTCTGACGAACTTACTGCACTTGTACTCCAACACTGTAATTACCCCCGACTATCAGCAAAATTCCACCCCTTTACTGTAGAGGTCCCCAGATGCCGGAAAACTTTTACTCTAATAGCTTTCTTTCTCTGATCGTTTACCTTTGGAATTCCCTCCCTGCTACCCCGACTGTACCAACATGCAGAAATTTAAATGTAATGTGAACAAACATCTTGCTGCACAACTTCCCACTCAGGATGCCCCTATAAATCTGGCTCTCAACCAGAGTAGGCCCTTATGTATCAGTGGTAATATCAGTGGTAATATACCTTGTATGGAGTGAATAAAAGTAGAAGCAAAAAGAATTGGTAGCAACAACTAATTACCGACAGAAAGCTTCACTTGAAGTATGAAAAGTTAGAAATTTAGAAAACATAAATAAGTACCAAATAAAAATCTTTGGTTTAAAATATCCCAACAATAATTTAGATGCTGTAAAACACAACTAAATCAAATAGATTGCATACACATAAAATTAGAATCGTATTTCCAG
This sequence comes from Sepiola atlantica, assembly GCA_963556195.1. Lineage (NCBI taxonomy): Eukaryota > Metazoa > Mollusca > Cephalopoda > Sepiida > Sepiolidae > Sepiola > Sepiola atlantica. The sequence continues at coordinate 81,395,602 of OY744525.1, read as the reverse complement.
TCGTTGCTGAGAATTATTATGTCGAGAAGCATTTCATGTTTTGATAAAATATATTTCCCTTGATGCAGATTTTCTTGAACAAGATTCATAAAGAAACAGTATGTACATTTGTTGCTTACGGATCAATAACTTTTATTTTCTGGATCAAAAGCATTCTAGAGTGTTTTGTGGTGTTTTTCTTAAGTATTTTTTGCTGTATTTTCATGAGTTTACCATTACAGTTATTAGTCAATGTAGCCGGATCTTTTTAATACAGAAATAAAATCTCTTGTCCGTAAACAAAAAACCTACACAAGAAATATGTCTACTCCATTGCCAGTCTTGTTCAACAAAATGTGCATGAATTAATATATATTATATATCTTTATATTTATATTCTTCATTTCTATTCAGACCGGACCAATAGCAGTGTCAAGAAGACCTTTTAGTGTAATTCTACAGCTATTTCATCTTGAGTGATTATACAATCAGACCAGGTTTGAATTTTACAGTAAAAAAAACAATCTTCAAAAGGTTTACTTGACACTGTTATTGGTTTGGTCGGAATCAAAATAAATTTATATTGGCTCTAGAGATATTTATTGAATAGTTCTAAATGCTTTACTAGTATTCTTGGATCTGAAAAGTGGAAAATCTTTTACTTCGGTTGAATTTTGACTACACAACCAAACTATAATATATTTATATTCTAATATGTAAAGAAAACTGGCCGGATTTTAAAAGTTGGACCTAAATACCATTTAAGCGGACAAATCAAACTTCTAGCCAATTTTCATTTGTTATTGTTATACTATGTTATTGGCAATATAATGACATACTTTGCTCCAATTTATTTTTATAATTACTTAGTCCAACCCGGACAACTACTCGTATGAAACATTTTTAAATAATCACCTGAAAGTAAAAATCAGCTTACGTCAGTAATAAAAGAAAATAGACTTCTGATAGATCTAAGATGTTTCTCTATACTTCTTTTAACAAAAATAACAGAACTGAAAATTTAGAAATTTGCCGTGGAAAGAAATAGTTATATCTGAAAACATTTGAATTACAATGTCAAAAAAGGTCACATGACACATCATTTGTAAACAGTGTCTTCATTCTTCAGTATAACTCAAATAATGTAAGGGTGGTTTTAAAATGAAGAATATGATATGAATGACAGCTAAAATTTTATTTCTTTTTTGTACAGGTTCAAATGTGCAAACAAATGAAAATTAAAAACTAAAATGAATTTACTGTATTCCAAGCAACATCGTGTAGGTTCAGCTAGTATGTGTGTATATATATATATATATATATATATATGAAGCAATCCAACAAAAGATATAAGCGTCAACTAATATCTTATAATTAGTGAAACATCCGGATAAAAACTGAAGCTCAATATACTGGATAGAGTATTAATATTATAATATAAAATGAAGTAATAAAATAAGGTGTCATTCAAAGTTCAAGGACTTAAGGATACTTTGCTTGAACTTTGAATTCTAATAAAATTTGATTGACACCTTATTTTATTACTTCATTTTATATTATAATATATATATATATATATATATATATATATATCTTTTAGTTAACACAAAAGTTTGTGTTGTAGTTCAACAGTGTACGACTAGAGATCTTAATTTAATATCATGTAAACCATAGTTATTCAGAGAAGAACATTCCATATTTTCTTCAAAAACACTTTTATTTACAAACAATTGTTTCTGCCCATTTCATGAACATATATTTTCATGATATACAAAATATCACCAATGTTTATGTGTATAAAAATTCCCCAATTTTGATGGGGGAGAGGGGAATTTATACACTGAAGATAAATATAAAACAAACTAAGTTTTCACTAAAACTTATTAATTTCTATACAATAACAAGTCTGTGTGGTATAACGTTAAGTTTGTATTGACAAAACTTAGCTTTGATTAAGAAGCGTCTTCGTGTTTCTATTTAATGCTTTTAAATTATCTCATGTTTCATCCAATCAAATATCTAAAAACTAGACATGAACAAATGTAGATAGATAGATAGACAAAATGTGAAACAGATTTATAAATGAAGGATGAATTTTTATATATATATATATGTATATATATATATAAAGTTAAGGATGTGTATGTTTACATATTTATATATCTGTGTGAAATAAATTCTGAAACTAATTGGTTGGATTAATTTTTTAGTTTGAACGGGTGACGATGGATAATGTGGGCTATATTCAGTTTCATGCAAAGGAGGTAGACCCCCACCCCCATCTGAAAAAAAATTCATCACTTGATTCAAAAGCTACTAAACAATGTTTTTATGAAATTTGGAACATAGATAGTAGACATAAACAGGAGTGTAATGAGCTTCGTTTGATTTATTTTTTATGGGGAACAAACAGAACAGAAAATACCCGTAAAAGTTAATCCTTACTATTATGTTGCATATGTTATTTCTCCCCCACCCGGATAATCCTGGGTAACTCTACTAGTGTGTGTGTGTGTGTATATGTATGATAGTTATGGAATAAGAGCATATGCAAAGGTAAATAAACACATCCTTGAAAGAGCTGTAAAAAAACATATCTTTATGTATGCTCTTTATTTGGAACTTGATTTGAAACATTGTTTTGAATCATTAAAATCTTAATCTATATATACATATATATGATGATGGTTATGGAATTATTAATCCAACATAATGTGAAAGGAAAACCGAAAATTGTTTAAGTGCTTGACCTTTCATCTTTATTGTTCAAAGTTTTTCTTAAGATAACTGATGTGAAGAAAAATGTAGATGTTAAAATTTGAAATACCTTGTGCTTCTATGACTTAAAAAGAATTTCTTTTTCCTTTGAAAAAATAGATGCTAAAATTCTAAATATGTGGTGCGTTTATTTGAGGGGGGAGGTAATGTAGATGTTAATAAGAAGTGGGAAGGTGTGTCGGGAATGTTGTGTAAAAATAGCTAGCCTGTTTTTTGTTTTTTTTCGTTTAATATTATTTTGCTGATGATAAATTGTAGTAGTCATTACGTTGTTTAATTGTGTCAATTAAGCAAATGGAGAACCATAGGACGGACCTAATACAAAATATCATTACCAAAAAGCTATTATATAGAAACTGAAGCTCTCAGTTTCTGATTAAAATTTGTGACTGGTATAGATTCAAATATTACCACCAACACAATTCTGAGTAATTATAGACATGAAGACTCGGATTTGAGAAAGGGTTTCATACAGGGGATCATTTGAACCACAACTACTCAATCCAATGATCCAGTACTATTAAAGAGATACATAAATACTCTGAAACGCCTGGCAAAACTCAAAACCATCATATCACTGGTGGATAAAAATGGTAGTGTAGTAATTATGGAGAAAATATCTTCACTACTAGCAGACAGGAATACATATACAAACACAGACTTATAAACTATGTACAATTAAAACTTTTAACAAATCTTTTAAAACTCTGAAAAACAATAAAAACTGGACATCATATCTGGAATATCACCCCAATATTCCTACACTATATGGCCTCCTCAAAGCTCATAAACCGGACATCCCTATGCGCCCCATAATATCTGACATTGTGGACACTACGCACAGGATCACACAAGCCATAGTTAATAATCTAACCCCACTAATGGGCACCATCAGCACTTCCCGCATAAAAAACTCCAGAGACTTATTAAGCAAAATAAAAAAAACATTAACGTACAAAATAAAGCCATACACATAACATCCTTATACACTAATGTCCCCTGTTAAGAAATGTTTACATTTAATCCATAAACGTCTAGGAAAAATCAACATTACCTCACTGTTTCCTCCCAGCACCCTAATAGAAATAATCAGATTAATCACTAACATGACTTACTTTCCAATTTAACAATTTTTATAAACAAAATGTTAGACTACCTAACCCTAACCCCCTAAGTGGCGTACTATCCTACTTATTCCTAGAATCTTGCCCATTCAAATTTAAATTACTCCAAAATGTTGAAGATGTAGATATATTAATGATATCTTAATTTTCCTTTCCGAAAAAACCCCAAATAGAAAACTTTAAAAACAAATTAAACCTGGTTGAACCCTCCATCAAGTTTACTTAAAAAACAGAATAACTCGATACGATTTCGGGGCATGCGTATTATAAAATCCAACAATAATCTAACCATCAAAGTACATTGCAAAACTACATGCAAAAATGATGACATACATTTTTACTCACACCATAATAACAATCAAAACAGGCATGATAATCGGTTTCTTCCTACGTGCACTCAGAATTTGTAGCCCACAATATCTAGAAGAATTCAGATGCATCACAACTTTACCCAAAACATTGCAATACCTCATATATTTCACATTAAATGCAAAGAAAAAAGCCCTCCAAATTTTTTCCAGAAACAAAAATCATATGCACCAAACACTTATCTTATAATAAGACATCTTCTTTTACCTACCCATGCCAATAATACAATAATTTTCAACACTCTAAATAAGCTTGGAATTCCAACAACATTTACTACATCACAAACCATAAAAAAAAACCCACTAAAAACAGCAAAACATTTACCTAAAACAACCTAATCTAAAGCAAGAATATGTACTGCCCCATGCGATAATTATGATTAAATTATAGTGGTGAAACTCAGCGTGAACTTTAAAGGCTGGATAAACATAAGAGACAGAAAAAATTACAATTCCTTAAATGCACTATTCCCTTATATATTACAACATGATCATTCCTTTAACTTTAAACAAGCCAGATTCGTTAAATTCTAGATAACTTTTGCCAAAGATTTCTTGAATCATCACTCATTATAAACTCTGATACAATTAAACAATGTAATGGTTTCTACTATTTATCTCCTTTAATCAGCAAAATAATATTAAATGAACAAAATACAAATTTAGAACCAGGTTCGCTCTTTTACACCACATTCTCGACAAAACTTTGTACCTTCCCATTTCTTGTTAACATCTATATTTGAAAAAAATACCCATTCATTCCACTTCATAGTTGCACTACATATTTTGAATTTTAACATCTATGTTTGTTTGTTGTTTTTTTTTTCCAGAAAAAAACAAAACATTTTTCCACTTCATAGATGCACTACGTATTTCAAGTTTTAGCTGTCATGTTTTTCTTCTCAATAAAGACGAAACGTTGATGAACATTTAGCAATTTTCAGTTTTTATATATACATGCGCAAACACTCAAATTTAAATAAATTAGAAAACTCTTTTTGAGTTGACTACAAAGATCAATCATCAACTTGCAAACACCGACAGCTCAATATTTGGTGAAATAGAGCTGAGTATATGTATATGTATTTTTAACGATTTAAGTTATTTTCAAATCTTATTCCAAATGGTATTTTATATGTTCGTAAGAAATACCGTTTTGATGAGTCACTGTTTAAACGAATGTTTATGTTGCATTGTATGACTAAAAATAAACATAATCTTGGAACAGCTGTAAACCACTTTATACTCTTTTTTTTTAGTATGGTTTGAAAATAAAATATATATATATATATATATATATATATATATATATATAAATTAGATTTTTTATTTTATATATTTATAATAAATAATTATGGCAAAGGCATGTGAATAAGGTTTTCAATTTCTATGACATTTTGCAAGAGTAAATAACTTCATCGGACTGAAACATTTGTAATTCTAATTGTTTATAACAATTTAAGCTTTTTCCATTTTTTAGATTATCTTACCCTATAATCGAATTGCACACGCACGTATATGCACACTCGCGCACATATCTACAAGCTTATATATAAGGGTGACATGAGAAGAGTATTCAAAACATTGTCTGTAATATCCAAAGCTGAAATAAAGCATTAATTCAGTGCATAGATTTTTACCTTCTTTTGATATACTCTTACATCCCGGGCAACACTGGGTATATCTAATGTATATATATATATATATATATATATATGTACATAATTTTAGCCTGAAGATTCCCCCCGGGAATGAAACGCGGGAGCCTCTGTGTAGCTTAATTGCCATAAATATATTTTCATAGCTTACTACCTAGTTCTACTTGCGTATCGAGCACTGTTGAAGTAAATACTGAAAATTGATACATAAAAAATTATATCTCCTTATAATATTTTATGTGGATACATGAAATACTAATGTACATATATAGATTGTTTCGCTGACATTTACAAGTTGAGGTTTCAATCTTTGCAACCTCCTCAAAACCAATGAAATATTCAATATATGCTCTACTATTAACAACTTTAATATCGATCTCTATTGGAATAGATGTATACCAAATTTATCATCTAGTTATAAGTCTAAACTTATATATTGCTATTTCATATATATATACTTATATTATAAAATAATATATTACGTATATATATTTTGTTTCAGTATTGACTTCAAGTGCTCAGTTCATGAGTAGAGCTTAGTAATAGTACTATAGTACTATTAAAAGAATATATACTGATGGCAAGTAAGCTACTCAGAAACTTTTGTGTTCTATTCCCAATTAAATCATTAGACTAAATGCATGAATTTACATTCTAGGATTGTTGTTATAATTAAGCAGTGTCCATTCCATCTTTCAAACAGTTAGAGATCTGTGATTTTATTACCCCACCATTACGTATTCATTTCCGTCAACCAATGAATTATTCCTCTGTTTGTTTAACAAAATATTTTGGTGTACTTCTCTTCTAAGTGGGTCAAACAAATAAACGAGGACATTGCAGGGATAGGCTTAGCCGTACTGTATCATCACTGCAGTTAAGTAATAATTTTGTTTACTATAGCCATGTTTAATTTTTGTATCTACTTTGCACCTTAATATATGAGGTTTAAGATTTTTATTATTAGCACTATAGAAGCTTTTAGTTGTTCTGTTTGTTTGTTTTTTCTTTTCAATTTACATTTTTTTAATTTATTAGAATAAAACAGAAACATTTTTGTGTAGCTTATTTGCTATAAGTATATTTTTATACTACTACTAACTGGCCCTACCCGGTGTTGCCCGACATTGTATTTACTTGCAATTTGTTTTGCTTTTGTTTCAATAAAAGGGAAGTAACTGTGTATGGACGAATACAAACTTGCATACTTTTTTTTTATAATGGTGTCCATTTGAAAATAATTCCGACACAGACAAAATATTTTCCTGAAATAATTAAATCGAATTACATTTTATTATTCTTAATAACATGCTGCAATGATCCACAAGTAAAACTGATGAACCAGAATCAAATATTGATATTGTAGGAAGAAAGCTATCGATGACAAAGAAACTATAAAGAAACTGACTTTACTTTATATATTAAAAGAAGATACATATATATATACTAATTTTTATTTGTTTTACTATTTAATGTTTTTAAACTTTTGTTTTAAGCCATCTTATCTAATTGAGTTAGAGAAACCTACATAGATTCATACATACATAAAACAGAATGAGATAAATAAAACAATTATTTCAAAAACTCTTTGTTCACTTCTATATAATTTGGCTTTCACCACTCATCATAGAAGTCTCATTGACTGAAACATCATTTGGTTTTGAAAGAAAATGGCGACTTTCAATTCTGGCACTCCTCAATAAATAAAACAACTTTTAACCATTTGAATATTTTTTTTCTTATTAATGTTTCTAAACCGTCGGATGTTTTATCTCATCTAATGCGAACCATCGTAAATATGACTGAAATTTTTATGTCATCAAAAATCCATGCATTATTATTGTTATTGTTGTTGTTGTGATTGCTACTTCTACTACTAGAGTACATGTTCTCTAAAAAAATTACGGAGAGAAACGTGACATTTTTCAAAGAAACAAATCGATCATTAAAAAAAAAAGTAGGCAACATTTTTATATCACGATAAAATTTATTGACATTTAAACAATGAACTATTTACATCAGCGTCATTAAAAGTAGCTTCATCACAATGACAGTGTATTGCTACTTTATATCAAACGATCGTAAAACAATTCTCATTTTTTAAATATATATTTTTCTTGATTGATGCCAGTCGGATACACATCGGGTGATCGGTGATGCCATGAAACTACAATAATGTGTTAAGCTAATGTACATTTTATTATTTCATATTAACGTGTGTATAATATATATATATATATATATATATATATATATATATATATATATATCCAAGCAAGCGTTGTTGAACGTCACGGAACTTTCTCGTTTGTAAATCTTCTTCGTGAGGTTCTCAAACCATCGAGCTATCCTTCTGGTTTCAGGTGGCAAGCCGTAGAGTATTTCCCCGATTGTTCTTAATTTGGCCTTTTTTTTTTCTTTTTTTTTTTTTTTTTTTTAGCGCTTTCGACTTTCTTAGTCGTCTTCAGGATTAGGTTTTTTAAAATAAGAAGACTTGAGTTAATGTTTTATAGGTATCATTAAGGGCGAATGAAAGTCGAAAGCGCTCAAAAAAAAAATGGCCGAATTAAGAACAATCGGGGAAATACTCTACGGATTGCCACCTGAAACCAGAAGGATAGCTCGACGGTTTGTGAACCTCACGAAGAAGATTTACGAACGAGAAAGTTCCATGACGTTCAACAACGCTTGCTTGGATAATGACTTGCTGCCAAAGTATACATACATATATGTATATATATATATATATATATATATAGCTAGAGAGAAGCTATTGACCCCTAACCTTGAAAGTAATGTTATTTTTGTATTTTCATCTATTTCTGTTTTTATGGCATATTTTGTCATTCTCAAAAATAATTATGACTATAGTCACGAAGAACAAATGTAGTAAATTATTATGAAGTTAATTCTCTACCCAGCTTCATGTTTTCCAATAAAAGTTAACAATTATGTGAAAAGCGCACCAATTAAGGTCGGCAATTCAAGCTAGTCATATGTAGTACACTGATGAAAGTTTGCACTTGACGGATATGGAACATGATTTGTTACTTAACTGCACGTTTGCCTAAAGTGCTTTCACAAACCACATTATAGAACAAGGTGTTCATGAAAAGGTAAGCGTTCCCTGCTACCCATGCGTCACCCGCCATATCTTACAAAATAACTCACAAATTTTATTGTCGATTGTATGTCCATGACTTAATCATTTACATTTATAAAATAAGATGTTGCCTGTCACCTTCCCACTTGCAAATTGGGAAGAAGTCAATCAGATTTTCTTTGATGAAGAAATTACTGACATAAATAAATGAGAGGTGAGTCAGAAGTGACTGGGAAATCAATGTATATATGTTTTAGCAAATAAGACGGAAAAAAAAATTATGTATCGATAAATTTTATTATTTGAACTAAAAATATTTTTACTGCGCGGTTACTTCTGACTCGCTCTCTATACGAATACATGATGGCTGTTATTAAAGTAGGCAAGATTATCCCTTGTTTAAAAAAAACGCAATATTTAAAAAAAAAAAAAAAAAAGAATAAAGAAAACAATCCCAAGAACCACAACTTGTACTTGTTCCGGTCATCACCCAGGTTGGGTTGAGCCGGCTTCCTCCCGAGCAAGTGAAGGGTGTCTGATTCTAAGCTAGGTCACATGATAGGCTAGCCAATCCTGATTTTACATAGTTGAAGACACTTGTGGGACAGAACCACAACACCGAAATTTAATGCTTTCTTCTTCTCTCGCCCATGTACTTGTTTTCGGCTTCCATCAATCTGACGAGAAGATATGTATATGTACCTGTCGGGGGTGGGGGCGTGATTGGCTTCTAAAAATGGGTCGTTTAGTGGCTCGGCGAACGTGTAGTTTTTACCGAGATGTTACAACAGGTCACTGCCATTTCTAAGAAAACTTTTTTGTATGTTTTTTTTTCGTCTTCTTCTTTTCTTATGACTAAATTCTTTACTTTTTCTTAGTGTGCGTGTGTTTGTATGTATTTTGTAAACTCTTCTGCAGGATGAGTCAGGAGTAACCGTGCTGTTAAGACGTTTCTAGTTCAAATAATAAAATGTATTGATATTTAGGTAATACGTTATTAAATGTGCATGTACGTCGACTGTCTGATTACTTCTGACTCGCTCCATACTTTGGACTGTGCTATGAAATTCAGAAAGAAAAAAATAATAATAATAATAATTCGCTGGATCCGTGTAAATTAAACGGTATTATTTCACTTTCAAGTGTGTCTGAGTTGTCTTTTTCTTTTGTGTATGTTTTTTTTTTTTTTGTTGATCAGAACTTTTTAATAATATCTTTGTTGACTGTGAACGTAGCCGGATTTACATATGGGCTGCAGCCCAGAACTCTAAGACTAGAGTGGACGCCTTTCTTATGCCAATCATGTATCCGTCCTCGACAATCAGTCCACCAAAGACTGGGCCATTGTGATGGATTTGATCTTTTTTTTTCTATCAGGCTGTGGTATTCTGTTCACCTATAGGAGGTCCACCCTCTCAGGCCTTGCCTTCTCGCTTTGGGAAGAAGTTCGTTCATACCTAACTGCCTGAGGTGCTCTTACCGGGTAATGCCGACAGGATTGCTCAGGCAATTTTTATGGGGCCAGAGTGCACCACCTCTGGTATACTGATTTATTCTTCCTACCTTTTGGCCTTGTGCCACATCTTCCTGCGATGGGAGGGAAGTAAATACTGAGGCCTCCAAGGACTCTCTTGTCTTAACCTTCCCCCCTACTACCACCATCACCATCAGTAAAACTAAAAAAAAACAAAACATATTTTCAGATTTAATGGAGTCTCAGGATTAATGAGATTGTTAGTAGGATGATAAACAATACTATGATTGAAAACAATAGGTGAAATGTGCAGAAAGAAACAAAACTGAAAAGACAGTATGGGGTGGGTGGGAGAGGTCTCATCTAGTTGGAGTGATATAACATATAAAGTTATCTTATCAGATTTTCAAAGTCAGACCCAAATAGTTGACTAAGCAGACTTTGCTTCTGACTAACCAATTTTCATTTGTTATTGTTGTACCATGTTATTGGCAGTATAATACCGTACTTCATCACAATTTATTTCAAACCTTACTTAGTCCAGCTCAGACCACTGATAGTATGAAACATTTTTTAATAAGCATACAAAAATCAGCAAGGAAAATAACTCATAGTTTACGTTGAAGAATATAATACGAGTTGTCTACCTTGCAATTAGAATTTTATTCTATTTCTGTATGTTTAAAAATTCAAAATTCAAATGACTACACTGTATCCCAGGCAACGCTGAAGAGGTACAGCTGAAAGTAAGTAAAGTGGTCGACGATAGTCGAGGGTCACCCAAAGGCTCCCTTTTCATTAGCTACTATACTGAGGTGTAGGGGAGGGTGGCACTCCTTTCCAAGGATTACTCCACTTACCCTTGATCCTCACCTTATAATACTGAATGTTTAGCAAGAGGGCATCAAGTACCATTTTTAAAGTCTTTGGTATGACTCGACTGAGGATTGAACCCTGGTCGCCCTACCCATTAGCGAATACTCTTACCATTATGCCAAATAAGAAGTAATAAATGCAAAAGTGTTTTATATTTTACGAATATAAAACGAGTGGAACCCCTGTTGAAATTCAATGCTTGTTGTTTTCTTCATCTATCTGTATAATTTATGGTTAATTTCTTTGAATAGTTGTTTCTCATGGTTAATATATGATACATGCTTCCATTGCTTTGACTGTTCATTATCCACTTCAACACTACCACCTCCCAGGTTGATAGTGATGAACCAAACATTCATTCATAGTAACAAAAAGGTAAGTTTTATTTGTTGGGAATCATATACTTTATTTAATGAAACAATTTTTTTTTTTTTTCAATTTTTCATGTGTTGGCTTAGAATTATCAGGACGTTATCTCCCTTGAACCAGATCCAATTTATTTACCCTGAACCCTTACTAGTCAACGATAAAATGCGCTCTCCTATTTTTTCTTCTATGCATGTGCGAAATTATGTAGAGGCTTTTCTTCTTTCTTGGCTTGGGTGTCCAAGCAATCAGATGCTGTTCTATGGGTTGCCAATCTTGGCAGGTCTTTCACTAATCCAGGTCAAAGTCGTTTCAGACTCCCTCTCTTCTGATCACAGTTAGACGAGACTCCAAAAAATAGTTCGTAATCTTGGCATTTTCTTCTGGTCGCAACATCAATTTTCTAGAACATCATCAACAAAGTAAGTCATTTTTTTTGTACATTAGTCATTATATATCTCTCTCTATTTGTTTTACCCGGCAATGCACATTTTGATTGTGTTGGGACAATGAACAGCCTTTTGGCTAGGAACAAAGTGTAGTATCTGTTCTGACGCTACACTTAGTCTATCCTGTCTTCGGTCAGTGAAGGAGGCAATTTTTATTTTTGTTCTAATCCACAGTGCCAGTAAATAGGAACATAACTTTTCCTTTCTTACCCCTTTATCTATCACGTTTCGTATGTCTCTCTTCTGTTTGTCTTTAAACAAATAAATGTAAGTATATGTAAACCCGGCTGTTTCTTAATCATTACCTTCTTTTTATTTTTCAACCGACCACCATATGCTATTGATAATAATACAAAATGGCGACCAACTAATTCTTCAATGTTTTACTATGTCGACCTAATAAAATTATGGAATGATAGTTTCCCCGGATTATAGCAAGAAAGCAAAACCTGCGTAGTGTGAACTCAAGTCGCATCTTTTCCAAAAATGTAATTTAATAAATGGTAATTTTTTTATATTTTATTTTGAATTTGCTGAAAGTTATTTAGTTTTAACATATTACAAATGATATTCATTTTTAGTTTGTTATATATATGTCTTGCATCACCATTTTTGGCACTTAACAGATTTGTTAAGACTACTGTCTTTGGATCTAAGACACCTGAGATGGAGATTAAAACATATTTACCGATCAGAGCCCGATATTTAGTTATTTTCTACTCATGAGCATGCTCAGCGATAGATCCTAAGTTAATAGAATGTAACATTGTGTTGCGGACACAAACAGCTGTTCGTGTCTCTTTGACATGTAAGTAGTTGGCTCATTGGATAGTGACATCTCTCAGCATTGGTGACAAGAACAGTTGTAGAGATGTTGATCTTCCTTTTCTCTGCGGCTGGAATAATGAAAGCAATTAAAAGAACAACAAGTAACTCCAATATTTGCTCTGGCATTTTATTACTTTTTACAGCAAGTATGTCCGGATGAACTGCATCTCCTCGACTAAGCCCATAGGGTGTTGGAAACCTCGGAAACCACATCCGATCAATTTGTCGCCTAATTCCCAAGACGTAGGAACTCTTTAGCTTCTCTGCCACATATTTCCACCCATGACGTAACTTCCTATACACATAGCTCTAATTCTAACTTTACTTCTAATGGACAATGTCATCTTCTGCCTTAAACCGACCTACAAAAGCCAAAGGTCATTCAGCCTTTAACTAATGAAAATGTTCTGAGATTTCAGATTTTAGCATACTAGAGATATAATTGAAGGCTTCAAATTGAAAGAGAAAGGAAGCTGAAGAAAGCAGAAGACTTGAAGATCAATGAGACCTCCACAAAGTGAACTAAAATAGCAATTCCCCAATTTGTACAAAAGATAATGATGAAACAGCAAAAACGAAAACTGTCAGAAGTATACGAGCTGAAAAAGTTTTTAAAAAAGCGAAACCTGCATAGTAATATGTAATTTAATAAATGATAATTTTTTATATTTTATTTTTGAATTTGCTGAAAGTTATTTAGTTTTAGCATATTACAAATGATATTCATTTTTAGTTTGTTATACATATGTACTGATTTCACAAAAATATAGTTTTGTTACTAAAAAGATTTGTTTTTCCAATTGAAATTTATGTAAAATTTGAACCTCAGCTATCACCAGAACCCATCAGTCTTGTATTTTGATGTCAAAGGTTCACATAATCACCACTTTAATATCAATACAAAATATGTTCATGGTTTTTGAAAATTGTATCTTTCATCTTCTACAAACAAAACCTTCAACAAAAACCATTGTAATCTGTTGTAATATGTCCGTGTATGTGCATGTATGAATGAATGAGTAATATGTATCCTATTTGTATTGTGTATTTGGGAAGCCTGCTTCCATCATCTTTAGGGATGATGAATAAAAGATGAAGAAACTACAACTGCCTTCTGTCCTTATTTCAGAGAAGTTACATAGCTATGATGGAAGCAGGCTCCCACTTCAAAGGTCCTCTGTGTTGAAAACAATGTTTTAAAAATTATTTGGAGAATAATAAATCAAAAAGGGAGAGAAACGTAGAATCACTTCAAAACAAGGTAGTCTTTTAACTGACAGTGATAAATTCAGAGACAAAATAATCGAACCTAAAGCCAAAACATTAGCATAGCAGTCATTGACCCAATCATTCATTCCAGAAATACCTCAAGGGCAGATATCCATGCGCAACATGACATTGAAGAATACCCCAACATTTTGATGGAGAAGCCTCCCTGAGTTCGATCTCCTGTACTATCATCCGGGAAAGTTACGATTGGAAAAGCGCTATGACCTTGCCCTCTACCAAGGATAATTACCTTCATTACCTGTCATTTCCAAAGAATTCTCATTCCAAGTAACGCCACAAGTCTAGTTTATAAACAAGTAACAGGTTTATTTGTTGGAGATAACAAACGATTCTCGTGTTCCTTGATTGAACAGCAGACTTGCAAAATGAGACTTTTTGCCCGACCAAAATGAGACTTTTTGCCCGACCAAAACAAGATAAGACCAATCAGCAAAATCCTTTAGCTAAGAACCCTAGTGGGCCCATCTTGCCTGGAGAAGCACCCAGCTCTAACTGCCTGCCAGCTCTCTCAGAAAACCCAACTTCCTGTCATGCTAAGAGGGCCAGGCTAACCGACCCCCTCTCCTATATGCTGGAACATATGTCAGGTCCCCTTCTCCATTCGACCACCCAAGACAATGGCTACTGGAGATATCCACCAGAGATTACTGCCTGACAGTCCACTCAAGGGGGCTTATCATGGAGCCGATCATTACTTTTTGGTCTCAGCATGATTTGCTGTTTAATGCGACACTTATTTTTTTTCACAGAGAAATAAGATTCTGGGTGGCCCGATTATAAAATCCAAGATATTTTCAAATTCTTCGGTGTGTGTCCCCCCCCCCCCGCTTTTTCCTTTGGCCGAACATCTATCATCTGCATCGTCTGCCATTCGCATGCACCACTAAAACATGCAGCCTACTGCATTTTTACAATTATAGCCAAACGGCCATTGCCATGTAAGGTTGTGGCCATATCTTGGCGGATTTCAGATGATGTAGCAGTTACATGACTGAGATCTACTTTCTTTTGTATTTACACGCAATCTCTTGTGTAGTGATTAGTTTGTGGTTCGGTTGGCTAAAACAGGCATGTTAAAACTCATGTAGAAATACATCGGGCAGTTGAACACTTTAGCGCATGCTCACCTTTTCCCTCATTTCCATCCAGCCTTAGTTTGGCGCTAAAATTGAAACAGTTCCTGGATAGACACTGTGGAGACCTGACGTTAAAAACATCCTCTCGTCCCTTGCTATGACGTGGCAGGATAAGATAGAACTCTGAAACTCAATTCTCTTTCTATAGCTAAAGCCCGCCTGCCGAACCAACTTGCCTTACATTCTTGTGCTCCTGTGTTGATGAAACTTAAGTAAAGTTGATTTAATTCTAGAGACAATGTTGGTATTTTTATATGGAACTCTGGTGACCTATTTTCTTCTTAATTTCAAGCAAGGCCAGTAAGAGTAATTCAGATACGACTCCAAAATGGCTCTCTCCAATCTCCGGCATCGCATCACACAAACCACTCTACAATGATATTCCTTTTGAGATAAAGACATTTGATGACGTTGCGATATTTTTTAATTTCCAAAAAATAACTGAACGTCAGCAAAACGAAACAAATTCTCATCGAGAAAATTAGAATTTATTTTCTTGCCTAGCTTATGATTTGATGAAAAATAAAAATAAAATATCAAACTTATATTTTATGTAAATTGACATGTGGTGGATTTGAAACTCTGACTGACAGACCCATAGAGACTTAATTCTAACCCTAACCTTTGATCAAGTTGCATGTCTCTGAATGGTTTCCACGCAGTCAATGTTCCGAACCCTTATCTTGCTCAGAACAGTGACTGCCTGGAAATTGTCCAGAAATGTGCAACCAAGCAAATAGCCTCCATCATATATCAATACCTGCCATAATCTGAACACCTTGTTTCCCTGGTCTTGAATTCATTAAAGCTCTGCCCTTTAACAACTAGTTTAGTAAACGCCCACACAATTAACCATCTCGCCAACAACTCTTTGATCTCCATATATCTAACACATGTGGAAATGCCTACAGTCAGCACAGCATCCATAACTTTCAGAAACATTGTTTCACACTCGGAATTGCTGAAGCATGAAACAAACTGCCTGCATCAGTTGTTGGCTGCTGCAACATTGCATGCTTCCCGAATTTGGCCCAAAAGGGCGGCAATACCAGAGTTTGGTCGAATAGGGAACAATCCAGACCGAGGTTACATTGGTACCTTTGGGTGAGTCATTCTTCCTCCATCCTGTCCTCACTCGACCTCCCTCCTGCTGCTAGGGACTGTTGCCATGCCGTCACCTCTAGGCTTCATGACAACGATGATGCTGCTGAAAATAAAGACAGGGAGAACTGACCCACAACCTGACTGCTAACTTTTTGACTCACATGGGTACAGTGGCAACATGTTGACCTCCTCCACCCCGACACCCCTCATAGCCAATATAGAAATAAATTTCCGAAACTCCTTCTATACACATGCAAGTATGTACATGCACTTTTGATGAGATATACCCGAGCACTGTACAACATTATTATTTAATTTAATTTGTTTCTCTTTTATTTTAATAATTTACTTTTCTTGATTACTGCGTGCAAGAAGTGTAAGACAACGGAGATGGATGAGAACTCGGATGTGGAGAAAGTATAGACGTGGCGAAAGATGTTGTCTGGTGGGCTTTGCATAAATTAGGAGCAAACAAGTAGTTAGTGAAAGTTGTTCAAGCAATGTACAGAAATGTTCAAAGTCATGTTAGAATTAACAGCACATATAATGACAGCTTTAATGTTAAAGTGAGCATACATCAGAGGTCTGTAGTGAGTTCGTTGCTTTTCGTTTGTGTCTTAGAAGCTTTGTCTAAGGAATTTTGTACAGTTGTCTTGTAGAGGTGATTTAGTGCTTGCCTCATGGAAGATATACTTGTTAGCTTCAAGACTTTGAGAAATGCTATGAAAGTAAAGGTCTAAGATTGAATGTTACCAAAACCAAAGTGATGGTCAGTGGTTATAGTGTTGGAAATCCCCCCCCCCCCCCCCAAAAAAAAACAAAGAGGAAAGTTTCAGTATGTGGAAAGGTACACAAGAAGAGCAGTAAAATTACAGGTAGGTTGAGAGATGATAACCAGTTTGTGTGTAAAAAGTGTAAGGCACTGGAGGACAATGGAGATGGATGAGAACCCACATGTGGAGAAAGTCTATTGAGGTTGTCTAGGAGTTTTGTCAAATTGGTGATATCATTGGAGCACAGGGAGGAACTGATGTTAGTGTAATTGCAAGAATTAGAAGTTGATAGTATGTCTGGGGAACTTCTGCATTACTAACCAGCTGAGCTTTACCGCTGTTTACCAAAGGAATAGTTGATGAGGCATGTGTACAGGAGCACTGCTTTAAGGACAATGTTTTACCTTTGTGCTTCTTATCTAGTCATTAAAGTTGAAAATCTTTTTAGTACTTTATACAACTAATAAAGTTGCAATGTTTTTGTCGAAGCCAAGAAAAGACAACTACAAAGACTTCCAAGTGTTTGCCTGTAGAAAGAATTGACTAAACTTATTAGAGCTAGGTTGGACATTTATCACATTTTTATCACAATTAAGCAGACAGGCCTTTTGGCTGCTAAGATCAAAGTGTAGTTGTAAGAGCTGTTCCTATCAGTGAGTTGTTAAGACCAACTCTTATGTGTTATGTTTGAGTAAAAAAAACTGTCGCACGAAAAGGAAGTAACAAAACCTATTTTTACAACAATGAAAAGGGTTTATTCAATAAAGTTACCTACGCCGTTTGGTATAGGTAGAAGAAAGATGGACAGTGTCCGAGTGAGGAAGAGAAAAATATATAAAGTTCTTTGTGTTGCCGAAAGTCTGAGCAGTTATCTTCAGACGAAGATAGTAGGTGCTGGAGCGTCCAGTGGACAGGGGCAGTAGAGAGAATGTAAATGTGTTTCCTCATGGCTTGCAGGAGTCTCTCTGCTGACCGACCGTGATTCCCAAAGGGGCTGAAGTAGTTCTTCAGGGAACAGATGAAATAAATGCAAGCTGATTGGTCAGTGTGTAACTGGATTGCTTAACAGGGACATTACTCCGAGACAGAAAATAAGTCTTTAATTATGACAGCTACATGGTCACTTTAAACCAAGGATGACTAACAACACCCTTTTTCTCCAAACTTTTGATGGCCTTGTGCCTAAATTGTTTTAAATGTAAATTTTTCATATTTTCTGCAAATAAATATTTCAAAGTGAAGTATCTTCCTCTTTTCTGCCCTCGGTCAGTAAAGGAGAAATCCTTCTAGATCGAGGCAATTTATATTTTTGTTCCAATCCAGAGTGCTCCTTTTTGGTGAGCTGGATTTTCCCCAGATTAAAAACTGACGTTGTATGTAACTCTGCCATCGTGGGGAGGCAAGTAAGTAGGAACATACATCACCTGTTTGTGTCTACTGTCTCATAATAATGAAGGATTCAAAGCGATCGTCTGCTTAATTTTTATAAAAATATAATAAATGTCCAACCCTAACCATAACCATAACCTTCAAAGTTTAAAGAGAAATTCTTTTTTTGTTTCCTTAAAAAAGAGGTGATTCAATTAAGTATTCTTACAAATCCAAACTTAAAATTTCACAGTTGTTTTCTTGGTTAAAAAGAAAATTTTCTCACTTTATATTACTCTTGTAACATCATAAAATTTAAAACTAAACTAGGTATGGCGAAAAATTACATGTCCGAAATAGGCCTTGTGTCACATGCATATGTATTCGTCAAAGATCACATTCGCGTTTTACTGTTGACAAACGAAATCGCGGTCTCTTCAGATATGGTCTTTCCGACCACAATCTCAGCAAATCCACTACATCTGGACTTCTCAGTCTTAGCGAATCTACTACATCCCGGCTTCTCTGCTACATCTCGGCTTCTCAATCTCGGCAGATCTGCTACATCTTGACATCTCTGCCAGTCTCAGAAAATCATCTGGTCTTTTCGGCCCCAGTTTCAATGAATACCATAGGTATTAGTGTACATAGAACTGATGCAACAGATCTAATAGGACTTGAACTTGACTAGCAGTGTTACATAACGAAAACCGTTTTTTGAATGGAAAAGAGTGAGTGGCCCCTAGGGGTCAGAGGTGACCACAGAAACGGAAGTTGACGAAACCACGTAACGTCTGGGCAGAGATAAGTCTCTGCCTCTTCCTGGCAACACTTAAAGTAAAAAGGATGCGTAAAAGCCCTCACTAGGTGTAACAAATCAAGCTGTCTTTCTCTCGCAAGTAACCAGTTTCTCTCGTTAATAAACCTTCTTATAAGCTAACATAAACGTCCAAGTGATTTTGTCTATAGACGATCAAGAACCCGACGATGACAACAGGTGCATAATGGTTTATACATGCCACGGACAACTGAAGATGGTACAGCAGGAATCAAAGTCCACATAATTAATTTAAAGTTAAGCCGTTCACTTTTTTTTTTTTAACTAAATTTTATTATTATGGCATCGTTTGGTCATCAAACTATTAATTGAACCAAATTCTTATAAAGCTAGAACTAATTTGTAATATTGTATAAATCTTTATTTATAAATTATTTGTATGTAAATAACTTACAAAACTTTCAATCTTTTAATACATGAGAATTTGCCAAGCCAGTTTAAATAAATTTCTATTTGACAGTTTAAATGCTTTCAAATTCTTTTCAAATTTTGAAGGGTTCCAAAGTAATGCATTCCTTTTTTCTTTTCTTTTTCAACTAATAACAAAATATTTAAATGGCTGACTTGTTTGCAAAGAAACCGAAATGCATTCTAATGGATTTAATTTCGTAAGGAAATAATTTTTTTAAATCGTTCTAAAATTTAGTTTTATTTTACGCTATTGCATTTTTTAAATTTCAATAAATATTCAATTGATAGTAAATAAAAAAAAACTAATGATTTACTGTGTAAGTATCACAGTTACGTTCACACAAGAAATACAAACACACGTGAAGTTGTCTCATAATTTTATTAATATACAGATAAGATATCTCATTGCTTTTGATAAATTTTTATAATTCATTGTCAGTTTTTTTTTTTGAATATGTGTCTCTACCAGCTTCGGAGCTGTTAGGACGATAACGATGATGATTAAGATGGTTTCATAAGATGAAGAGATAAGACTGACTCGGCCGGTATGCTGGCTCTGCTATGGGCAGGACCAGGGTTGTCTCTCTGGCCGGACTGTAATTACCAATAATTAACATAAAGACGTTTGTAATCCAAATACATGGTGTTTATTTTTTATCATCTCGGGTATATTATTAGGGCAGAGACAAGGGGGGGTGAACATAATCTGTTACTGAGTTACATTTTAACATGTGCATTACGTTCTGCCTATGAACAAATTCTCTCCCTAGCTCGCAGCAGTCTAATTGATACTTCTGTTCTGTCTCTTTCATTTCCAAATGTTAATTTTGAACTTTTGACAATTTTCATCCCGCCTTTGTCCTTCCCAAGGTCACTTCAATATATAACAAAAGAAACATCAGCAGCAGCCAGCTCAGAAGAAGATATAAAAAGACGATAGTCAAGGGTGACCTGTAGGCTCCCATTTTATTGGCTACTACACCGAGATGTAGGGGAGAGTGCCACTCCTTTCCAAAGATTACTCTACTTATCTTTGATCCTCACCTTATAATGCTGAGTGCTTAGCAAGGGGGCATCAAGTACCATTTTTTTTAGTTTTTGGTATGAATTGATAGAGGATTGAACCCTGGTCTCCCAGCCCATTAGGGAACACTCTAATCATTACGCTAAATGAGAAATTATACTTGAAGGCAGTATTCAGTTTTTCACCCCCAGAGAAACCCATTATGTAACACTCTGCTGTGGACTCATATCCACCCAAGTTTCTACCAGAAATGTCAACATGATATTTCCACTGAACACATCTGTACACGTACACACCTATATATATATAATTTTCGGATTTATAAAATATATAAAAAAAAAAATGATTAATAAATTTCATTTATTGATATAAATTCACGCGTCTGTTAACTGGTTTCTCAAATTTTCAAACATATCTCTTAACGACACTTTCAATACTGTAGTAACACTCATATTATTCTAACCTATGCTTACCAGCGCATTCACTACTTGCACCGGAAATATATACAAACACTCCAATAACATCGGAGAGGATCGTCAGTTTTCGGCGGTGCCGTTGACTTTCACCATGAAGAAAAAAATATATAAAAAAAGTATACTGTCTGTTTCCATGATTACGGTTTGTTAAACCGAAAATTCGGATTTATAAAATATATTTAAAAAAATGATTAATAAATTTCATTTATTGATATAAATCTATGTGTCTGTTAACTGGTTTCTCAAATTTTCAAATTGATATCTATCTATATATATATATATATATATAGTAATCCAGGTAAAGTAAACATCCATAGGATAAAAATCCGAAGAATTTCAACTGGGCTTATAAAGAGTGCTCAATATCAAATAAAGCTCTTATATGATTATTTTTATTTATACAGACATGTACATGTACGCACATGTCTGTATAAATAAAAAATCATTTATATATATATATATATATATATAAACCATTGCAGAAGCATGGATGTCTTGAATTGCAGATAGATTGGCCGGTCAAGGAAAACTTGGCAGCAAGTGATTAGACAAGACCGTACAGAGTGGAATTTGGAAACAGTTGAGTGGACAAGGAAAAAATTAGTTAAATGAATAGAGAAAGCGGCACGCATCTCACAAAACCCTTTGTATGATGTGGACTCTGCTTTCAAGAATAATTTTATGTAGTTTTTTAGAGTGTGGAATATATTCAATTAGCCTAGTGCTACACTGATCACTGGAATCATCATCTTTATTTTCTGATTTGTGTTTTTTCAGAAAATCTTTTAACCAATTTACAGCCAAATTTATTTTCTTTAATTTATTACCAAAAATCTTTTGTAAATACAATATTATCTTTGAACTAAATTACTTTCAAAAATTGACTTGACTTTATAGGATAGTTAGAGCTGTCATTTATACTATATATAAAAATGTGGGTTGGTTATAAGGACAACTTACCAAAGCCTTTTGGATTGAATAATAGATGAAACTGATTGTATCCTTCCACTCTAGATTCTCACAGTATACTGAAAACCGAGACATCAGTGTTGCTAATATACATCAGACAGTATGTGTAATATTTGAAAGACATCCCAATCTTTATGACTAACTATCAATATCTCTGAAAATACAAATGTTGCTGAAATAAGGTTAATTACCGTTCTAATCCTAAAAAAAGGACCATTGACGCGAATCGGTTAAGAAAGTACATTTTGTTTTTCATGGCTTTGGTCATTATGTCGGAGTGATTAGGTATGATCGTTCTGCCCCCCCGTTTGTTTAGTAAATTGCAGATGCTAAGTCCATAACCGGGTCTGTTTGATGCTCATACTAATTATCATTATTCGTTTATCATGCCTCTTTGGGGATTTCACTCTTTAATGATCCAATGACTGAAGTCAAGAAGCTTCCTCAGCCATGTCCGGGCCCTTAACAATATCTCGGGAAGAAATAAGACTACACCTATCTTGGCCTTTTGGCTAGGATCAAAGTGTAGGATCTGTTCTGTTCTCGGTCAGTGGAGGAGAAATCCAGACTGGGGCAATTTTTAATTTTATCCCAATTCAGAGTGCCCCTTTTTCGGGAGCTGGATTTTACCCACATTGTGTCTAATTTTGACCCCATTGGAAGGCAAGTAAATAGGGACTACAGCTATGGACCAGAAAGCTAGAGAACTACCCGTCTCCTTTTGACATGGGAATCCCATCCTTCTTCTGAAGCCCTCTTTTCTGGCTTAGAAGCACCATTGTTCCAGTGAAGGGCATTTCACCACCTGAGAACAGAAATGGGTCTGCTATGGCCAGATGGGGCTACAAAATGACTCAACCACTGCCTTGTCTGCCCTCTACTACCCAACCAGTGCAGCTTAAAAGATTTCAATAATAATGCAAGGGACTGTGTAAAGAAATAGGAAACTGTCATATGACCAAATGCTTCGAATACACAAAAAGAAGTTTTTTTCACAATGTAAAAAAAAAAAAAAACATTGCACAGAACATGTACACCATTATTACAATATCAAAATACAGATCAAATTCTTCTAAATATTTCATCTGATAGTTCCCAATAATTTCTTATTGGAAAATCTGTAATTATTATTTTTATGATATGCATGTATGTTCGTTCGTTCAGTCGATAGTGACATTAAGAGTTTGTAGGTTTACAATAATAATTTTTGTATTTTGCACACGACCTTATACTGTAGTATATTGCGTTGTTGATTTTATTATTTTTTTTATTGGAGCAAACAGGGGATACCGTATACATAAATTGCAGCTCCGTCTTAAAGTGTTTTTGTATACTGATTTTTATTGAAATGTAAAAAATTTTTTTTTCAAAAAAAACATTTTACAGATGAAATGTGAACGCATCAGCGAACTGACATCTTTTTTTATATAAATTTTTAGGGACCAAGTGTACTTTTAGCAACTCAATTGTAAGGGACATGGATGATTTGGATTATTCAGACTACTGTTTTCATCTCGGTTGTTATTCTCACGTTTCGGCCGATGTAACCTGCTACCATCTTCAGGTGTATCTAGTCGAACTCGGGAATCTTTATAGAATTTCAAATGGAACACTTTATTTAATCAACAGGGGTAGCTTGCTCTTGTTCTATCAGCCATGACCGAGTAAAAGTCTTAAGTAATTCGTAATTGTATTCTGTCACTTAGAACTGATTATTACTTATCATTTTTATCCGTTGCACCACGGGTTCTTGCGAAAAATTCCCAAACATGAAAGGGACATGTTTAGCATGACACTGTATCTGTTGTCACTTAAATATGCCATGCCTTTTGAAACAAACAAAACATATTTTCTAACTGACTTGGTCTCAGCATAATATTTTTCCATTAAAATATGCAGTTTATAATTACTTATTACAAAATATTTAAGTTGACTTATGTGCATACTCTAGAGAGCTTCACCACTGGCTTGAGAACAAAATTATGCCACTGAGATGTAAGGGGCTACTGTGGATTAGGAGCCAGAAATTAAAGGGGAAATCCTAAGTGAGGAGTTGTGCAGAGAGATATTTGTTCACATGACACTTGAATATCTGCATGTTGGTAGAGTTCGGGAAACAGGGAATAGGGAGGGAGTTCCAAAGGTCGACAGCTTGAGAGAAGAAGTTAGACGCCGGATGGTTTTCTACTCTAATGAGTAGAAAACCCTCCGGCGTCTGGAGACCTCCACAGTGAATGGATGAGATTTAACTGATTGTCGCGTTGGTCGGGTGTATTTATGTCAAGGGGGCACCAGAGAAGCCAGTTTCTCGGAGCACATTCCATTGACGTACTTGTAAAACAAGCACAGGGATGCAACATTGCGGCGATGGGACAGGGGCTGGAGCTTGGTGGATAGTGAGGGATATATTAGATTAACGATTCTTTTTTGGACCCTGTCTAACAGGGAGAGACTAGTGGATGGTGAAGCAGCCCAGATGTGACAACAATACTCCATGCATAGGTAAATGGTTCTTAATCTTAAACATTTTGTTTTGAAGACATTGAGCTTTCTTCTGCTCATGATGTACCAATATAGTCTATGTTTCACCTGCATATACAGCAATAGGAACTATCACTGCATTGTAAAATCTTAACTTCTCCATAGCCCCCTGTTCCATACCTGTTTTTTTGTCCAAATGCAGAAGTTGCTATTCTTCTGTTTATGTCAGATGAGGATCCTGGAACCAGAGACAAAAAACATAATATTCGAGTTTATTTTCAACCATTTTGTTGTCTATTGAGATATTATTATTGCCAGAGGAAATGATTTTGAATAAGCCTGGGTTCACTTTCATCCCCACCTTTTGTAAGAGGCTTCAAGTTCAGAAGTAGAACACTTTAACTTATCAAAGAGAGCAGCAATAACTGCTTTCAGTGTAAAAAATATTAGTAGAGAGTTCATTGCTAAGCACCAGTGGTTCCAGTTCTTTCATCATAAATTCCAAGAAAACGTTGAAGAGGACAAGAGATAAAATACAACATTGGCATCCACCGACAATATATATATAGACTCGTCTACGAATCAGTGGCGATTTGTAAACCGGGTTCGACCCCTCCGACCGACGTGAATTAACATCCCTACACTGAAGATTGCGTAAGCATGAAACATCAATGTCTGCAGGTAATAATAATTAATATTTACTTTAAAAATATTATTATAGCTCCCTTTATAATGATTGGTGCAATCTGAGAGAATTTAATAATGAGCAGTAATACTACAGCTTAAATGCGAGATTCCAACTCCGTTTGCTGTTGTTGTCGAATCACTGTCCCTCTGTTCGTTGTACCGCCCGCTGATTTGGCATTTATAGATTCAAATCTCTCCAAATTTCCATACTAGTTGACGGTGGCTGAGGAGTAAGAGACTCTACTACGAATCGGTGGCGATTTGTAAACTGGGTTCGAGCCCTCTGACCGACGTGAATTAAAATCCCTATACTGAAGATTGCGTAAGCATGAAACATCAATGTCTGTAAGTAATAATAATCAATATTTACTTAAAAAATATTATATATATATCTATATCTATATATATATATATATATATATATATATATGCACACAAAATTATTACCAGTAATAATTAAAGAAAAAGTACACCTTCCATTTTCTGTTTTATCAGGTGATAAATTTATTTCTGGTTGTAACATGCTAAAAGTAATAAATGGGTTGTATAATTGAAAAAATACTTTTTTCTTAATGGAAAAGATTGGTATCATTTGTATTATTCGATTTACTACTTCATTATCTGAATTATTATTCTCATTTTGGTTGCCATATTCACAGATTTTTGGATGATGTAATCTTTGGCCTTCTTCAGGTGAAGATTCTTTTGAATTTGGAAATCTTTCAAGTCAAATTCTAGAAGCTGTACAAAATTTTGAAAACTTGGAAAAGATTACTAGTTATTCCAAGACAGTTATAATCTTCCACCTTATAATAAAGACCAATGTGTATTTGGATATTTATATGTTTAAATAAATATATATACTTTCATCCCGGCATGCAAAAGTCAGCAAGTAAAACACATGCCTTTTTTCTACCCCCGCCCCCCAGAGGAAACCATTCAAGTGGCAAGGAGAAGTGACAAAGAAATAGCAAGTCATCCAACCACCTCAGACTTAACCCTACACCCCCCCCCCCACCGTCTGAAATGAATTTGGAAAGAAATACTCCACTCTATAATAAAAAGTCAACAGTGTTTTTTTTCTTCTTTAGGTCATCAGAAATGATAATAATAATAACTTATATATGAAAAATTATGTTACTTACGTAATTCTATGATTTTATATAAATATGTCAGTAATATATCTAAATAAAAATAGCAAGTGTGAACACTGGCAAAGCATTATTTTTTTTTCTGTCATTTTTTATGAAGGGTATATACTAGTAAACATAATAATTTCGTGTAAACAAAATTATTATTGTTTTGATGAAATCAACTTTGTAAGAAGAATAAATATAAATATATTTTTTGTAAAAAGAATATGTAAATTGTTTTGATAGTTTCAAATGGATAAAAAATGTTCTTCTGAGAGCAAGCATATTTGAAAAATATGCATTTTGCTTATATTTCGATTCGCGTAGAGGTTTTAGTGATGTTAGATACAGTGTCATGCTAAACCTGTTCCTTTCAGATGCTCATATAATTGGGATGCTGAATCTACACTTGGTCCTTATATTTTGTTTAGGACTTGTTCATTTCCAGGAGACAAGATTGTTCTAATTAAGGAACCTCATTTGTTGTGAGATATAATACAGCCCCTTCGAAGATGCCATATTTACCAAAAGTATTATCGTAAAATGTTTCGGACGCACCACAATGAGATGGTATGAGAAGAGGTATGGATAATTGCGACCGCGCTATATTCCTGACCCTCCTGGCTTTCCTTTGTGGTGCGAATGAGTCTTCAGCGACTCCATGTCCATCATGGGCTTGCCGTGCAACCCGTTGCTATTCCCACCTCCACTGTTCTCTCCTCCATCACAAACAATACCCACGCCTCGGCCGTGGATGCTGACAATGCCCCCATTACAAGGAAACACGCTGCCAGGGGGAACATTCGCAACCGCTGGACTCTCACCCCAGCTGGCCATTGTAAAGCCTCTTGCCCAGGCGTAGTTATTGTTCAACCTGTCCGTCACCATAGTAACCGGATGGTGGGGATCCTGGTGTGGATGGTGGGTAGAATAGGGTGAAGAGCAGCAGGAAGAGGTAGCGTTCATCATTAATTGGTCCGGAGAAGCAGCTAAAACGGTCGGAGACTGAGACGGCTGTTGGGCAGGGAGTGGTGGTGAGGAAATTGGTGGACCAGTTGTTATGGTATTAGCAGCAGCAGCAGCAACATCAGCATCAACAGTAGTGTCTGCAGTTTGTGTTGGGGTAACAGAGCCAGCCCCTCCCGCAGTGGTATCCGTCGATGACCCCGTAGCGGCATCGGCTGCCGCAGTGGCCATTGCCTTGTTATGGTCATCGGCCGTGTGCGTCCGCTCGTGCTTCTTGAGGTTGGCCCGCTGCGAGAATGACTTCTGGCAAATCATACAGGTGTATGGCTTTTCACCACTGTGAATCCGCTCATGATTGTTCAGATGGGCTCGTTGGGCAAATGATTTGGAACACGTCGTGCAGGTGTATGGCTTCTCGCCGGTGTGAATGCGCTCATGATTGTTCAGGTGATCGCGCTGAGAGAACGATTTTCCGCATACAACGCACTGGTATGGCTTCAGGCCCGTGTGAATCCGCTCGTGGTTATCTAGATTGCTACGCTGGGCAAAATTCTTTCCGCAGTATGAGCAGGCATATGGGCGCAGTCCCGTGTGTGTGCGTTCGTGCTTGGCCAAATGTGCACTCTGACTAAACGATTTCCCGCAAAAGGAGCAATGGAACGGCTTCTCGCCGGTGTGTATCCGCATGTGGTTCTTCAGGTGGGCCCTCTGTGCAAAACCTTTCGAGCACACCTCGCACTTAAATGGGCGGTGGCCGCTGTGCGTACGCTCGTGGTTATTCAGGTGGTCCTTCTGTGCGAACGACTTTTGGCACACCCCGCAGTGGAAGTTCCGCTCCCCTTGGTGGCCGGCATGGTGAACCTTTGGCTTATCCTGATGTGAAAACGGCTTAAAACAACAGTCGCAACCTGGGGATGACGAGTTAGCATGATGTTCAACATGAGGCCTCGGAGGAGGGCTATGCTCACAGATGTCACAATTGTAGGGTTTCCAACTCGCATTGCAGCCTTCCTCATTGCAGCCACCAATGTTGCAGCCTGCATCGCTGCAGCCTGTGTCGCTGCAACCACCTCTACTACCGCTTATGCTGTTACAGCCTCCTCCACTGCAGCCTTCTTCATAGTTACTATGGCAGCCTCCACTGCTGCAGTGTTCTCCATTATCAATGCTGCAACTTCCTCTACCGATATCAACCAAATTACCATTTCGAGGACTTCCGCTGCAGTTACTTCCGCAACTGCTTATACTACTACTGCAGCTGTTTACGTTGGTACACGTGTTACCAGTACAGCTGGTAGCAGATATTTGTGAAGGGTTAGACGTTGGTTGTGGACTTACAGGTTGAGGGGGCTGTGATGGTTGCGCAAGAGGTAGCGCTTCTGTTGTTGTTGTTTTCAAGTTTGTTTTCATATCATTGTGATCATGATTATTATTATGATTGTGGTGATGATGATGATGGTCATTATTGGGGGTGTATGGCTGAGAAAATGGCATATTTTGTATTGAATACATTGTTCACATTGATGCTTCTCCTACTTAGTCCTTTTTTTTTTAATTTAAAAACTGCTTCAACATTGGGTTTAATAAAAAAAAAAGTGCAATGTCTTAAATTTTAGCCAAAGATTTCATAAATTTAATTTTCAAAATTTTTAATTATTTGTTTTAAATGTGTAAATGTTTTTTTGTTTTTTTTCGTTGATTATTTATCTTATTTTCTCCAAAATCCACCATTATGTTTCTGATAAAATTACAAAATTTATTTTCTTGATTTGGATACCGGTTACTAAAATGCTAGAAGTCACTGAATCAGTTTATAGATTCCCTTGCCTACTCGCATTGCAGTAACTGCTGAGCTATATAAACCCACCTAATTTTTTACTTCAATATTTCACACTATCTTCACATTGAAGAATTGGAGGGAAAAAATGACTATTAAAGGAAGAAAGAAGAAAAATTTTCTCTTTCTCTTTCACATGGTATAATGGAATTTTATGGTTACATGTCGCATTTCTTTTTTTTTTCATTCGATGTTGTACATTATAATGGAATAAACCAGGATATCTACAAAGAGATACACAATAGGTATTAGTAGGTTATAAAACTGAAAATAAAGTGATGTATTAATAACAGCTTCCAGAGTAACTGATTGCCTAATTAATAGTAATGGTTCCACTAGCTAAATCAGAGGATGAATGCAGGCTCTCTGTATTTGAAAACGGCTGTACGAGAATCATGGTCGGCAAAACCAGTCTGGATCGCTGTAGCATAACCAAAATTAAAGAAACTCTTGGATTTCGAAAATGACATGAAGGTTATCAAAATAAGAATGGACTGGTTTGGCTACATCATCAGAAGAGGTCCTGAAATCAATATATACCAAGCATTCAAGGAAGAATTCTCCGGTAAAAGACCTTGTGGTAGGCCTCTAAAATGCTGAACTGATCAGATCCGAAGCGATGCAGAGCTTCCTTTGCTAACGGTAGAAAGATTGGTAAAACACCAAACAATATGGAAGGATTTTGCATCCAGAAAATGTGTGAAGATCCTTTTGAAGATTACGCAATAAAGTGAAGTAAGTAGTCTCTAGTTTTGTCAGATTTAGCACGCACACACAACTCTTTCAGGGTTGTCTACCTTTATATTGTCAGAGAGGTTTCGATTCGAGAAAGTTTATTGAACGTTCTTTGTAAAGATTGTGCACGGAGCTGGTAATGATAGACATCGTCTCTGGTGTAGCATGATGATGGAAGACCGAGGTGAAGCCAGTTGAAAAGGGAGGCGGCAGACACAGTCAATCCAGATGCAACTGAATCATCTAGAAAGAAAAAGATTTTTTAAAAAATGAAAGTGAGAAATTATATTATTTTTTATGCAAAGTTTTAAGGAGGGGGTAAAAAAATGATGGAAGATTGTTTTTCTAAAAAAGAAAATTACATTGACTAGTAACAGACATGTTAGACTTGGGGTTCCCCAAGGGTCATATGGATCCATTTGTGTTATCATGAAAGCCATACGCAACTAATTGGAGTCGTCTAATAAAAATTATTGCAGAATATTTTTGTTACTTATGGTACATAACGAAAGCCAGTAGTTGAATGAAGGAGTGATTGATGGATGGGAGGTCAGAATTTAACCTTTAGTTAACGGAAGTTATCAAAACAACATAACTTTCAGAAAAACTGTTGTATTATAACTTGGAGGACACCATCCACACTGAAAAAAAAATGTGATGCAAGATGAAAACAATCACCGTATTTATTTTATTACATGAAAAAATATTTATTTTCAAACAAAGAAAACATAGGGAACAACTGTTATAAATACATTTGTTTTTTTGTTAAGAAAAAGTTTCAAATAACTATTTTTCTTTTACCAAAGAAAATAAAACTAAACAACTTGTCAAAGTCCTCCATCTTCCAAAAATTATTGCAAAATATTTTTGTTACATGACGAAAGCCATTAGTTGAAGGAAGGAGTGATTGTTGGATAGGAGGTCAGAATTTAACCTTTAGTTAACAGAAGTTATCAAAACCAAATAACTTTCGGAAGAACCCTAGTGTGGGCGGTAACACATAATGTAGCTAGGTGCAACAGAACAAGCTATCTATTTGTTTATCCATCTGTCTGTCTGTCTGTCTCTCTTTCTCCAAATGGTGGACTATACTTGTTAAAGTCCAGAAATCCCAAACTGTGTTTGCGAATGTTCCAAGTTGTGTGTATTAAACCTTTTATAAAAACTAAACAGTGATTGTATCCACAGACAATAAAAAATCTGGGTGCCCGACGACAAGGACAATAATCAGGTGCATAATAGTTTATACTTGCCACGAACAACTAAAACTGGTACACTTAAACTTAGAAACATGCAATATGTGCACAAATGATTTAGCTACACTCACAAACGCAAAGTAAAAGAGTAGTTTAAAAAAAGAAAAATTTTAAACAGCAACAAATAAATTGTATAAAACTGCCAAGGGTTCAAAATAGACATTCTATTCAATCATTTTTAGTGGTTTGACACCTTTTTGTTAATGACACTATTTGGTATGTCTCGTGGAAATGTTTGTACAGTTCCAACTTTGATCAGAGATGACATATGTTGATCGGTCAGCCTTATTCTCTGAGAAGTTTTTGGTGATTTTACAATGGAAAATAACTGTTCACACAATAAGTAGAATAAAAAAATTAGCATAATCCTTTGTCTCGGAAAGATATTTCTATACTGGCCGGCCCACTTGACATAATGGTTAGAGTGTTCGCTAATGGGCCAGGAGTCCAGGGTTCAATCCTTATTCGAGTAATACAAAGACTCAAAAATGATACTTGATGCATACTTACTAAACATCTAGCATTATAAGGTAAGGATCAAGGGTAAGTGGAGTAATCCTGGGAAAGGAGTGGAGCTCTCCCCTACACCCCAGTGTAGTAGCTAATGAAAAGGGAGCCTTGGGGTCTCCCCTGACTATAGTCGACCACTTTACTTTTATGAAAAAAAGAAACAAGGAATCCACAGTTCACGATACTTGACTCATAGGGGTAACAAAAATGTAAAATTTTAACCATATCTACCCCACAAATGCATTTTTGTTTCTTTTCTGCATTTCAAATCAATAACATGTCATATATCGTTTTAAAGTGTAAAGAAACATTCTAAATAAAAACTGCAATTTTAGCCATAAAAATAAGGAAATTCTGGTATCCTTTGTGAACCACAATGTGCTATAAAGAGCTGCATGCGGTTCACATGTTTAACATTACCAGACTAGAAACACCATTAGACATCAATTCAGACATGTACATTTTATGGCATATCAACCCTTTTGGGGTTTTGTTTGGTGTAGTTTAGTTTATGACCGATCAACTCATTTTT
This sequence comes from Sepiola atlantica, assembly GCA_963556195.1. Lineage (NCBI taxonomy): Eukaryota > Metazoa > Mollusca > Cephalopoda > Sepiida > Sepiolidae > Sepiola > Sepiola atlantica. The sequence continues at coordinate 81,363,073 of OY744525.1, read as the reverse complement.
TTTATTTGATTTACTTGGTTTGGTTTTTATTTTGATGTGTGTAAATCTGTTTATTCAACAAGAGTTTCGTTCGCCATGTTCATGCCACCGTAGACGGTTGTAACCGACTCCGATATAGGAAACTTCATTAAATGACCGAAAAGGTTGATTATTTCGTTAAACAAAACATTCAAACGCTTCATTATACATTATTATTATAATAGAAACAAAAACTCTGTTCATTTAAAACCAATTTGAAACATATGTACGTCCTAAAATGGAGTACTGTTGCCACATCTGGAGAGGTGCCGCTCAGAGCACTCTGTCCTGCGTTGACAGAGTACAAAACCGATTTTGAAACCTAGTGGGGATGTCCTCTTCTCTTTAGCCTCTTTCTCACAAAAGAGAGGTTGCTAATCTTTCTCTACTCTATCGTTATTTTCATGATAGATGTTCGACTGAGCTCCAATCTATGGTTCTCCCTTGTAAAACATTTACAACAAGAACTCGTTTAGCTACAACAACTATAAATAATTTTCCTTTTTTCCTCTGTGTATCTAAAACTAAACGGAACTTCCATGAGCAATGTTTCTTTCTCAGAACTATCTGTCTGTGGAACACAATAGAACCGGGCTGCATCCCAGCTGACTATAGCATGGTCATTTTAATTCTTGCTGAGCCGTCCTCTTAAATATTCTAATTTCTGACCAGTCTCAACTATTGTTACCAATTCTCACGTTGTTGTCTCACTGTCCACCTGAGACAAACTCATTAACCCTTATCCTCGAGTGGACGATGGGCCTTGATAAGCGGTGACTCGTTAGTGCATATAAAAAATCCAATGCTTTATTGTACATTATTATAATAGAAAAAAAAACATTTTAAAACAAAGCTGAAACATCCACAGGAACGTGCTCATTTCATGTGTGTGTCATTCGTTTTGTTTGAAGATCAACCATTTACAACTGACATGTGGACAGACATATACGATAGATTTTTGCACTACATTTTCAGATTAAAAAAGTATTTCGAAAAAATTACCTAATTAATGTGTGTGCGTGTAGGAGAGGGGGTAAAATTTTAATTAAAGTAACCAGAACCCTCCTTTGGCCATTTCGCGGTTTGTAAAAAAGAGGAGGATGGTCATTGTTTAACTTTTGCCATTCTATTTACAAAACAACAAAATGAAAATGACCAAAAGCAGTCTTGGTATTTATCTTCCTCCCACAGAGGTAAGATGTGACACAAGGTCGGAAAGTGGGATTTGAAAAGCCAGCGCCCTAGAGAATGAAGAGCACTCTGGCCTACGGTAGGGGCACCTCAGGCAATTAGCAATAAACTAACCCCTTCTCAAAGGGTGAGATGGCAAAGCCTGGGAGGGTGGACCTCCGAGAACTGCACAGGACAAAGTATCCATCGGAACAGATACTACACTTTGATCTTGGCCAAAATAAGCAGTCTTATTTACATTGAAATAAGATGAAAGACACCTACCTCTCTCTTTCATCCTCTCTCAATCAAATTTATTGGCAAAAAATAGCAAAATGCAACCAACCATGTAAAAGGACAGTTAGAAGATGTGTACGTCTATATACCGTATGAATATTTGTCCAAGGAGACTTTAAATCTGGATATGATAGACATCGTCACTACTTCCCAGAACAGAAACATAGACAGAGAATGCTGCCTTTCTTCCAATGAGACGAAAGCGCCTGTGATACATGGAAACAACAACTTGGCTCTGGGGTAAAAAACTCCTTGAAAGATATATTTAAATTCTTGTTGATGATTTGTTAATATCAATTTTATGGTAATCCTAAAAAATACCACTCGGAACTATTTCAAAAACACCATATTATTGAATAAAACAATTATATCTAATTAGCAGGACCCTGTGGAAATTCCATGCTTGCTTTCTTCATCTATCGATATAATTTACTGATAATAATAATAATATTTCTTTTGAAATAATAAATGTCTTTCAGAGTCAATATTATTAAAAAAAAAAACAATGACCTTCTTCTGTAAAAATAGTCATTTCAGCTAAATAAACGAATATGTCTCTTCTCTATTTAGTTATTCAAAATTGTAGCAATTTAATTCTTTTTAAAACAAAAAAAAATATTCTGTCTTCTTACAGTAAAAAATAAGTCAGCTAAAAATTCTTCAAATCAAATAAACGAATGTCGCTTTTTAAAAAATGTATTTATTTTAAATTGTATTGTTTTAGTAGATGGGGCGACATAATTTGATTTTAGAACAATTCATTTTAAATGGGTAAAGTTGGAATTGTTTACCTTAGCGACATCAAATTAGTCACCATCTTTGCTGATCAGATGATCTCACTTTTTAAAAAAGCGTGTGAAAGTATGTAGAACCATCATCGTATTATATAAATATTTCTTTGACAAAAACTATGACATAATTTAATTAAAAAATTTGAGAGTGTGAGAGGTCAGTTTTCAACATGATTTTGTTTTCTTTATATGCTTAGTGATCCATTATGGTCGAATATTCGTTAATTTTTTTCCGAACTTAATTTTGAAATTGACATATTTTGGATAAAAATTAATTGTTAGTCATTCTTTTACTTTTATTCACTTCAAACAAGGCACATTGCCTTGAGACGTAAGGAGCTACTGTAAAATTAGGGGCATCCTAAGAAGGGAGTTGAGCAGCGAGATGTCTGTTCACATTACATTTAAATTTCAGCATGTTTGTACAGTCAGGGAAGCAGGAAACAGGGAGGGAATTCCAAAGGCTAGCAGTTCAAGGGAAGAAGCTATTTCTGGCATCTGAGGACCTCTACTGTGAAGGGGTGGGATTTTGCTGCTTGTCAAGTTTGTCGGGTGTATTTACGTCGAGGGGGCACCAGTGCCGCAAGTTCAGTGGAACACATTCCATTGAAGTACTTGTAAAACAAGCACTGGGATGCAACATTGCGTCATTGAGACAGGGGATGGAGCTTGGTTGACAGTGTGGGACCTATTAGATTGAAGACTCTTTTTTGGACCATGTCTAAAAGGGAGAGACTAATGGTTGATGCTCCAACCCAGACGTGGCAACAATGCTCCATGCTTGCAAATGGTGGCTTTGTAGAAATATAGGATAGTGGCAGGTGTGAGAAGTTTTCTACCGCGGTAGAGGGAGCCCACCTTCTTAGCTGCAGCCTTGGCAATGTCTTCTATTTATTTGTTCCAATTCATGTTACCTTTGAATGTTAGGCCGAGGAGTTTGAATGTTGAACTCTCAGGTAGAGTGCTATTAGCCATGGCAATCGGTGGTTGAAAAAGTTTCTCATAAAAGGAAAGGAGCTTTGTCTTAGTAGCATTAAATGTTACCATCCATTTCTTAATTTCTCTATTAATAAAAAATACCTGATCAAATATTGTGTGTGTGTAAATACAAATAAACGTGATTAGTAAAATTTATAAAATAAAAATGAATTAATTTCTTCTCTGATCATCATTATTATCATATTCGGTTCAATGCCCGTTTTACATGCTGGCGTGTGTTGGGCGGCTTTTAGAAATTGACTTACAAAATAACATATCTATGGCCGGATCTTTATTAGGCTCATTTTCTTTCAAGTCCATCCACATGATTTTATTGGCCTTCCCCTACCAACTGACTCTGCTATCTTAACTGTTCTACATCTACTGACCCAATAAATTTCATCCATTCTTTCAATGTTTTATCAACGAAGTCTCCTGTTTCTGCACACATCTCCCTGTCTTATCCATAATTAATCTTCCTCTTAAGTAATCAGATCTAAGCCTGGATTTAAGACTCACATTATACATTCATCGCATCATTCTAATATCATTTCTCTGCATGCAACGCATGTATTCAACCCTCAGTTGCCAGATTTCACTTCCATACATCATCACATTGCGTCCCTTGGTCAACAGTGTTAACACTCTGCTGTTTAGTAATGGCCGAAGTTCCCTGAACTTACTCCATACACTCTTAACTCTTCCTATCACACTAACACCAGCTCCTCCCTGTGCTTCAATTTTATCATCAAGGTAACAAAACTTTTGAACAACCTCAATAGCCTCGCCATCCAAATTTACTTTCTTCACATCCGAGTTCTCATCCGTCTCCATTGTCTTACACTTCTTGCTCATAAACTGGTTATCATCTTTCAACCACCCAATAATTCCACTGCACTTCTTGCGTATCCAATGCTTACAAGTACCACAAAAATTGAATTGAGTCTCTTTTCACAAATTGAGCAGGAGAACTTTCCTCTTTCTGGAGGCTTTCCAACACTACAACCACCCCGATCATCACTTTGGTCTTTATAACATTCACTCCCAAATCTTTACTTGCCATAGCATTCTTCCAAGTTTTTTACTTAACGAGTAGATCTTCAATTTATTCAGACGCGAACTTAATTATCAGCATACAGCATCTCTTCCAGACAACCCGTACGAAACTCCCTGATGCAAATGAAAAGCAAATCCCTGATGTATGCCCATTTTAATACCGCTTGAAGTTGAATAACCTTTACTAACGACTCATTTACCCCTAATTTACAGAAACCCAACCCAACTAATCTTAGCATAGACTGTAAGACCAATTTCAATAATATTTTTTGTAACAAAACGGTCATCAAACAAAAGGAAAACAAAGCCCTTCTATAAATAACGATATATTCATTTGAGTGACCTACACAGTTGGTTGTAGGTTGCCCAAAAGTTTAGACGGTAAAGAAAAGGAATGAAAGTAATAAAATAAGAAGTCCGGCTGCCGCTTTTCTTTGAGCTGTATCTCTTCCAGCCTTGCTCAGCTGTCACGTTGACAAAGAGAGGACGTCTTTCTTCTGGAGGTGTTTGGAAACTCTCTGTTGACCTTCTATAATTCCTTAAGGGTCTGGAAGTAGTCCTTCAAAGGTCGGTTGAAATTAATACACCTTGGAGGCTGATTGGTCCACACAGGGGCTGTTCTCCGCAAGAAGAAAGAAATGTAACTGTTTATGACTGCTACATACATCTCTTGGCACGCTGTCAAAAGCTTTCTCCAAATTCACAAAAGCAAAATACAGGTTTTTCTTCTTACCAAGATACTTCTCTTGCATTTTTCTCAGGATAAAAATGGCACCAGTAGTACTTTTCCCAGGCATAAACCCAAACTGCATTTCATCTATGCTTATCAGACTTCTTATCTGCTACTCAATTATTCTCTCAACCACTTTCAGGATCCATTTACTTTAAACCTCTGTAATTACCTACATCTAGTGCTTGCCCTTTACCCTTGCAACAATTCACAACTGTACTAAGTTCCCACTCTTTCAGGATAACATCTTCTACTATGATCTGATATGTCAAGTCTGTGATTATCTCAATGCGTGTTTAGCCTTCAACATTTCTGCAACAACATCTGAGGGTTCTGCAGACTTAGCCTTCTTCATCTTACAGCTTTCCCGTACCATTTCTTTCTACATTCTTATAGTTGGACCGGATACTGTTTCTTGGTTCCATGAAAACTCAGTATTCAACAATGTCTCCAAGCATCCCTCTTGTCCTGTTCATTTGTTGCTAGCACTCCATCTTATCAAATATTGTGTTCTTTTCTTTTTTACTTCAGTCGAAGTTCTCAGAAATCGAGGGGCCCCTTCCTGGGGCTAACATTTTATATCTATATGAGATACATAGATATAAATGGATTAAAGGTCTCCTTTACATGTCAAATGTTGAGTTAGTAAAGAAGTTAAGAACATTAATTTTCTTTTCCCCAGTTTGTCATATATACTATAGTATATATTTCTTGTGGTCTATAGGTCGTACCGGATTCAAGGACAAGAATATATCTTGTCTGGTGACCAGCTAAGTGCTGTTACTTGAGGTAACATTACATGGAGAAGATGCACCATTCCTTGTATGAGCCAGTGTATAGCCGTGTCGAGGTGATCTTATTTGTGTTGCGAATACTATGTTATTTTGAATATTTGGTCAGGGTTTACTTGTAGGGTGAAGTATCCTCATGTCAGGTTGTCCCGACAAACCTTTGTACAGAGAGACTGAAGACACTCGAGGATCAGCGTGATTCATAACGTGTACCAAATAAGATTTGTATAATTAAAAGAATAAAAATCGATGAATCAAATAATTTATTTAAAATGGTGCATTAAAGAAAACTGTAAGGAATAAAGGTTATTTTGAACTTTTCAGCTTTAAGGTGTCTGCCATTGAAACAACATTATCTTAACAAAATTAGTTCAAGTGTTATAACAATTTGGTTCAATTAATAATTTAATAACAATACAATAGTAATATAACCTAATTATTACGGTATTGTTTGGTCATTCAATTATTACTTGAACCAAATTGTTATAAAAGTAGAACTGATTTTGTTAAGATAATGTTGTTTCAATAGCAATGGCAGTCATCTTAAAGCCGAAAAGTTCAAGATAGCCGGAATAAATTTAAGTTTCAAAATTAGCAAAAATAGTTTCTTATCTTCTCTGTATATAAATTTGTAGTTCCTGTCTGTTTACGAACTCCTCGGGTTTTGAAGATAGCCTCCATGATTATATATATATTTTTAAACTACATTACCTGGGCTACTTGGATAAGTATATTTCATTTTGATCAAAGGAGGTACAACGGTATCGTGAGGTCGATCTTGACATATATTAAAAAGGAAATACGACGTTTTAATTTATTTTAGTTCGGGGTGGCTTATTGCCAACCCGTACTTAGGGTTGGTGGTTGGGTTAATGAAAAGCATAATTTGTACAGATTCTACATCCGGTTTGGCAGCGTCAATCGAAATTAATTAAGAGGAAAAAAATAAAGGGGTGGGATGCAATGGGCGAAGTAAAAATGAAAGTAAAAAGACTACCGGGCAAGTCAGTGTTGTTACAGTTAGTTTTTCACTTTTTCGATGTAATGGCATATATATATATATATATATATATATATATATATATATATATATATATATATTATAAAAGAATCAAATAAAAACAGTAAAAATAATTTTTAAAATACGGTTAGATGGAAAATCACAACAAAACACAGATAGGAAGACAAAAATATAAAAATAAACAAAAAAGGATAAAAGATAAAAGTTATAATAAACAGAGAAAAAAAAGAAAAAGAATAACTTGAAAATTCAAACCTGCATAAAAGAAGAGCTGCTACGAATATATATTTGTTCGAGGGAGGGGATTAATATATATTAATCAGTGTTTCGATTTCCTTTTTACGGCAAAATAAAAATGAGTGTTGGCCCCCTTTTTTCTGTTTTTGTTATTTCTTTTAACAGGGAAGAGCCGGTGTCAAAGGAAATAAAAGAGAAGGAAGGGGAAATAAATGTGCGCACCGGTCATTAGGAAAAGAAAGGAGGAAACTCGGGTGTTATTTCCGGAAGGAACTAAATCTACCTTCTCTCCGTCTGTTATTCATTTCACTTAAAGAAACAAGTCAAGTCTTGTTCGACTGCTGAAAATCTAGAATTTACAGAATTCCTTTCATTCGCTAGATTTTTTTCTTTACCAGAATAACTTGTTCGCCCGACTGTTTTTCTTACATACGTCCTTGGGAATCATTTTGGCTGAGAGGGTCTGTCTCGTCGGTGAACAGATATTCTTACGTTCAGGTGCGTGCGTCCTCACAGGCTTTACCTTCTCCCTTTGAGAATGGGCTGCTCAGGTTATTTTTGCGGAGCCAAAGTGTACCAAAATGAGGGTGTGCTGGCTTTTTACCCCTCCCCCCTTATTACTTGGCATCATTCTGGCAAACTAGGGACTGACAACTTGACCTTTCTTTGTCGGAATGAGCTGGGTGGATAGAGAGGTGCACTCTCTCAGGCATGATCTCTTACTTAGGGTGGGCGGGGTTAGCTTATTGACTCTACCAAGAAATGTTGACAGGTCTGTTCCCTTGGAGGGGAGCTGGGTTTCTCTAACTCCCGGACTTGTACCACATTTTGGTGCAATGAACTCTGCACCCCAATGATCTCCAACAAAGCCGTGGGAAATACTGCAACTCGAATAGCCTGAAGGATCTGTTCAAAAACACTAACCCCAACGAACAACATCTTAAACTTCATTACAGAAATTGGACTCTTAATATGAAAGAAAGAAAAGGTAGACCGTGGATTTGAGACCATTTTTCGATTGTGTAGGTTTTAGCGTCCCAAATTCATCTTTCAATTTGGTACCGTGCTGCTACCAGCGCACCCTTTTTAAAAATTAGATTTCCGCAACAGTCCAATGCCGTTTAAGATGTGTTAACGTTAAGATTTTTCGAAAATGCGATAGAGGCGATAAAATGTTTTGTGTTTTATGACATGGTGAACGTTAGCATTACGTATTAATAGGAAGAGAGGAAAAAAAACTTTTTAAAATTAGTACATAGGCTTATTACCAATAGGTCGTCCTAGCAAATATGGCGTCATGTGAGAAATAAGCCGATAATACTAGCATATTTACTCATTTAAAAAGTGTTTTTCTTCAGATTTCAGGCATAATATTACATTGATTTTTACTCCAAAACGTTCAGCATGTCATAATCTAAAAAAAAAAAACTATCGCTTATACACAATTTTATATTGTCTTTTCGAAAAATCTTAACCCGCCTCTAATTTTTAAGTGGACAATTTTACTTTTTAATTTTCATTTAAAATCAACAAGAAGGGAAACTAGCGATATGTATTTATTTATAGGACCTACACTATTGGGTGTAGGTAGCTGAAAGTTAAGACAGTGTCACAATGAAGGAAGAAAGTAAAAAAAGTTTCCAGTGGAAAATAGCCTTGCTTGGGTGGATGGTCCTTCTATGAAAGTCAGAGACGCCATACTTACCATGTCAAGGATTCGTACTCGACAATCAGTCTGATAGAGGTGGGCCATTATGACAGATGGTGGCCTTTCATCTGCCGGGCTGAGGTACGGTTCTGGATCGTCCTAAGAGGTCCACCCTCCCAGGCCTTGCCTTCCCTCTTTTGGGGAGGAGTTAGTTTATTGCTAACTGTCGGGGAATGCCTACGGGGCTGCCAAGGTATTTTTTGCGGGGTCACAGTGCATTTCCTCTAGTGCGCTGGCCCACCAAATCCCACTTTCTGACCTTGTGTCACATCTTCCTGCGGTGGGAGGGAGATAAATAATTTGTCTGGTGAACAGAGGCAAGAGAAAGGACGTCTTTCTTTGTGGGTGCCGGGGATACTCTCTGGGGATGCTGTCTGCAATTCCCAAAGGGGCTGGAAGTAATCCTATAAGAGCTAATCTTAGCATAGACTGTTAAAACCATGTCCTATAATATTATTTGCAACAACTATAATAGTTGTAACATGAAAGGAAAACAAAAACGTTTTATGAACAATGACGATAAGTATTTATTTAAATGACCTACACCGTTGGGTGTAGGTTGGAGAAAGTTGGACAGTGTCCAAGTGAAGAAAGTAATAAAGTTTGTGGGATGCCACTTTTCTTGGAGGAATATATCTTAAGTGAAGACAGCTTCACTCAGCATGAGTGAAGTGAGCAGAGAAGAGAGGAAACGATATTTCTTCATTGCCTTTAGGAAACACTGCCTGCTGTCCGAGATTCCCTAAAGGACTGAAGTAGTCCTTCAAGGGACTGATGAAATTAATATGCCTTAAAAGCTGATTGGTCCTAGTTGGGCCTAATCACCTCACAGAGGCAGCTCTCCAAGAGAGAAAATAATAGTATTTATGACTGATACAGTCCTTGAAAGTTCCGGTTGTTTATTTTTTTTAACTTAGTTTATCCCAAACAAAACAAGTTGCCACTGTAGAAAAAAAGAGGCTACTGAGAATTAGGGTGAAAGTTTAGGGGGGGGGGGGTCATCCTAAATTAGGAGCTGTGCAGCGAGATGCTTGTTCACATTAGTTTTAAATTTCTGTATGTCGGTACAATCGGGAAAACAGGGAGCAGGGAGGGAATTCCAAAGGCTGACAGCTTGAGAAAAGAAGCTATTGGAGTAGAAGGCACTCTGGCATCTGGGGACCTCCACAGTGAATAGATGGGATTCAGCTGATTGTCGGGTTGGTCGAGTGTATTTACGTGGAGGGGGCACTAGAGCAACAAGTTCATTGGAGCACATTCTATTGAAGTACTTGTAAAAGAAGCACAAAAATGCAACATTGTGGCGATAGGACAGGGGCTGGAGCTGGGTGGATAGTGAGGGACTTATTAGATACTCTTTTTGGGACCTTGTCTAAGAAACTAGTGAATGGTGCCCCAGCCAAGATGTGACAACAATACTCCATGCATGGGTGGATGGTGGCTTCATAGAGATATAGGATACTGTCAGATGTGAGCAGTTTTCTAGCACTGTAAAGGGAGCCCACCTTCTTTGCAGCAGCCTTGGCAATGTCTTCTATGTATTTGTTCCAATTCATGTTACCTGTCAATGTTAGGCCGAGGAGTTTGAATGTTGGACTCTCAGGTAGCGTGTTATTTATCATGACAATCGGTGGTTGAAGAGGTTTCTTGTAGTTGTTGAAGGAAAGGCGCTTTGTCTTAGCAGCATTAAGTGTTACCATCCATTTTATAACCCCATTCCACTACAGACTGGAGGTCACTTTCTAAGGATTCAGCCATTGCCTTGGATATGTGCACATCAGTTTTACCCTTATGACAGGTGTAGAACGTGGTGTCGTCAGCAAATATACCCATTTCAAACACAATGTATCAGGGAGGGAATTTATGAAAATCAGGAAACATAAAGGTCCAAGGATCGATCCCTGAGGTATACCTGCATTTATGTCATGTTGTTTGGATGAACGGCCATCAAGGACAACCTGGATATTTCTTTTGGATAGGAAGGATCTAATTATATTAAATATTCGCCCAGTAATACCATATGAATTAATTTTTATGAGAAGACCTTTATGCCAAACCTTGTGAAATGCTTTGAATATATCAAGTACTACTGCTCTAGCTTCATCTGCCTTGTCCAGTGTATGGTATATGCGTTCAGAGATGACCGTTAGGATATCTGCAGTCAACCGTGCTTGCCTAAATCTATACTGATGGTCAGAAAGAAGTTTAACATTAACAAGGTGATGGACTATCGCTAGATTGATTAAGGATTCAAAGATTTGAGCAAAGAGCAGAGTAGACTGATGGGGTGATAATTCTGAGGGTCAGTTCTATCTCAAGAATTCTTGAAGACTGGTACCACAGAGGCAATTTTCCAACTATCAGGGAAGCAAGATTTAGCAAGAGATTTGTTGTAGAGTTTGGAGAGGACAGGGGCCAGTTCTGCAAAGCATTTCTTTATTCTATTTCTGGTATAAGATCAGGCCCACATGCTTTGGAGGTGTCAAGGTTTTTTATGATGTCCCGGACATGAGATGAAGTCATCAAGTGTGGCTTCAGTCCGCAATAGGAAATTTGGGAGAGAGTGGTTTGCAGAGTCCAAAGTGGAGTTTAAGACGAAATGCTGGGCAAGTAGTTCAGCATTATCAGTTGCCGTGCAAACGACATCATTAATGCACCATGGTGTCTGATTGGTCCTCGTGTGACCAAATCACCTCACAAGGGCTGCTTTCCGCAAGGAGAAAGAAATGTTAATGTTTATGACTGCTACATCGGCGATACAGTCAAGTCATTTCATGTTTTGGAACTTTTTAGATAAGGACTGATAATTTGCATTATTTGAACTACTGATCTCATTTTGGATATTAATCTCACAACGTTTCAGCTGATGTAACCTTCAACCTTCTACAGGTGCATCTTGTTGAACTCAGGAATTCTGTAGAGATTTGCGAGTTCAACAAAACGCACTTGAATAAGGTTGGAGGTTTCATCGGCTGAAACATGAGAATAACATTCAAGATGAGAACGGTAGTCCGAATAATACAAAGTCATTTTAGTTTTTAATTTTTATTTGTTTGCACATTTTTACACTAAAGGTAGACAACTCTTATTATATTTTTCAATATAAAATTAGTTATACCCCTTTCTGATTTTTATTTTTAGGTGATTATTTAAAAATGTTTCATATTGGTAATCATCTGGGTCGGACGAAGTAATGTTTAAAAATAAATTGTAGCTAAGTACATTATTCTATTGCCAATAACATGGTACAACAATAACAAATAGAAAATTGTCAAGTCAGAAGAAAAGTTTGATTTGTCAGCTTAAATACTATTTGTGTCTGACTTTGAAAATATGACAAGATATACTTTATAGGTTAGATAACATAAAATGGTCGCCTACTTACTTGATTTTTCAACAGATCTTTAGGCAAAAAATTCCCCCCCCCTCTCTAAAAATAGAGCTGTAAAACTTTCTCTTTATATTGTGACAAACTGCTACACTCTTGATGTTAACTCTTCAATTATCAATATCTTAATTTGGCGTTGCTTAAATACAAGGATTAAAACATTTCTTATAAACTAGCAGGAAAACCCGACGTTGTTCGGGATTGAATGAGGATCACTACTATGTACTTTTTCACTATGCTCATAACACCATATTACTTTCTTCTTTTTTACTAACCCCGTCCTCCCGTTTCGCCCCTAATATAGTCGTAAGAAGCTGAAATGTTGAAAAACTCTCTGAATTATTGTCTTATACATATGGTTTAAATTTCATTAAAATCGGATATAGATATTTGAAGCTTTAAGGGGTTGTGTGCACATGGGTCACTTAGAGGTAGAGACACATAGATATTCGACACATAGAGGGTAACGCAGAGATTCGGGACCACTTCCATTGTCTTCCCTAGATATTTTATACATATGATATAAATTTCATCAAAATATTTGATGTTTTAAAGAAGGTTTGACCTCTCACATAGCTCCCTTAGGTTAGGAGGGTAATTAAAGATTCAAAACTACTTCCATTGACTGCCTCGTCAAATTTTATACATATAATTTAAATTTCATAAGAATAGAATATATTTTAAGTTTTAAGGAGATTATGCCCTCATAGACTCTTTCGGGGAGCACTTAGTGGGAATAGATGTAATAATGACAGTGGGAGTAAAAACCCATCTGCCTTCCTTTATGTATGACTAATAATAAAAAAGTAAAATATTGATTAGGATTAATAAGACCCTCCTATCCCTTTCTAAGAATAAACCGACCAATGTTTTCCGTTTTTACTTTTACAAAAAACAAGTCGATCTCTAAATAGGAGTGAGACTTAGGTGGGAGAAAATGAAATAGTGGATGGTGTCCTTCCAAGATAAAAAAAAAATGGATAAGGCCAAGGGCAAAATAAAAATAAGGAGTTAGCATATTGAAGGATCTCTATTATCGAAAATAAAAAGGGGACAGGACTCACTCACTCATTCACTCACTCAGCTAGTTAAGAGACTACCTCAACCGGGCTGGGGTCTAAAGCGACCCAGAACTGTGTGCGCCTTGCTTATATCCTAGTCCGAATGTCAGGGAGTTGCTTTATTTTCTCGTCTCAAGAGAAAAAGAAAGTACTTTGAACTAAAATGTTGTCAGACTGGGTATTTACTTCCATCCCACTGCAGGAAGATGTGACACAAGGTCGGAATGTGGGGAGAACAAGCCGGCACCCCTAAAGAAGGGGCACACTGGCCTCTTAAAAATAGCCTGGGCAGGGGCAGCCCCGTCAGCATTCCACGGTCGGAGTGCCCAAGGCAGTTAACAATAAACCTTCTAGGACGACACAGGACCAATACCTAAGCCCGACAGATAAACGTCCACCGAAATGGCACAGTTTCTACCAGACTAATTGTCAATTTATTTATCTTAAAAGTTTTACAAAAAATTTCACAAAAGTAATTTTCTTTATAAAATAATATGATGGGGGTCGTCTGTCGTTCTCTTTATCTATTCTCTAAACTAGTTCCAGTCACCAAAATACCACATTCACTCTATGACAAACTAATGGTTTGACGTTTTTTTATTTACAAAAAATATGCATACAATTTCATCGATGGGGGGGGGGGTACTAAAAAACAACCAGTAATTACAGAAAAAAAGAAAATCAAACAAAATAAAATTTCCCATATGGTGGTTAGTAAAACCCTCGCAAATTTGTCTGTGTATGAGCTGCTCACTGTTTTCTGGGTTGTTTCAAGAGCCGAAAACATAATGTTTTCGGCTCTTGAAACAACCCAGACTAGTATCTTCCAGTCAAGCAACAGAAGTTGTCAGACTTTTTTTTAAATGTAAATAAAAAAAAATTGACTCTTGTTTGTAGCCTTTTTTTCGTACTTTTTTTTACTTACAGCGGATTATTTACTTATTGTCATTCGGCGAGACTATTTATATCGGTTAACGGGTCATTGACCTCATCTCACCTAAACAACACATACGTCTTTCAGTAAGCAAATAAAAAAATATAAAAATACAAAAGAAAGTAGATATTTACTTTTTTTTTTTCTATACTACTTTTTAAGATTCGAATCATGAGATTTGAAGACGTTCTTTTTTTTCTTCTCATACCCCCTCCTCCTCGATCACATGTCGGCAATAATGACAATTTATTTTGAAATCCACTCGGTGGTACTTCAAGTCACACCTCAACATATATACGTCTTTCTTTTCTGCTAATGTTCAGATTTTTCTAAAATAATAAAATAATACAAATATCTACGCAATACAAACATTGACAGATTTTTTTTTGTTAAATGTTACCCTTTGCCCCCCCTCCCCCCCCCCCCCTCTCACGCTGTTAAGAGAAAAATACAAACCACATTCTATTTCTTGTTTGTTTTCTTTGTGCGGTAACACATTAACACCTCCGTATTTTAGCAGAAATGAAAATATTTAATTTAAAATTACCTTTGTAAATAGGATATATAAAAAAAAATTATTTTGCGCCGTTTGCATTTTTTTTTATTTCAGTAAAAATCTAATCAAGTCTAAGTCACGTAGTGGCGAGAAACGCATACATACCACAACCTTCATTCGTATGCACTGCAGAGACCGTAAGAGAAGTGGTCGCGCAATCTTATTAATATAGAAATTAAACTACTTTGTAGATCTATATAACAAAGAAAATAACATTTTTCTTGTCAACAATAAACCTAATTCGATTTTTACTGTGAAACAAAATTAAACAATCATTTTGGCAAGTTAAAATATTCGCAAGACAACCACAATTTACGCGATCCTAAAATACGGGGATCAATTTACGTAATAAACTGCATTGGGAACCGATCCTCGATTTATAACCATTTTACCCCAAACCAATTTTTCCAATTCTTTCTTTTTATGGGTTTCCTTATAATTTGTGTTCTAAATAAAATGAATTCATGTTCTTAAAAAAAAAATAATAATAATAATAATAATGTGCAAGGAAAAACAGGGGACGAACAAACGAGTTTTTTCCTCTTTTTTTACAATAGAGTTTAGACTTAAAAGGAAGAAAATAGAAAAATAGAAAATATATATTATTGTTTGAAATGGGTTTTGAAAAAAAATTCATGATCCAGTTATATTTACAACATGACTTTACAACATAATTTTTTAAAAAAATCATTTTTAGATTTCTCTTATTTTATTTTTGATTCAATAAATATTAGATCAATAGTGAATTAAAAATAAAATAATTCAATGTGTATTTTGAGGTGTTTAACTAAATAAATGGCATAATTCCTTACATGTCTGAGACAGATAATACATTAGTGATGTATATTGTATATACACTAATATTAATGTTAGTTGCTTGGTTAGGAAGAAAGTCAGGATGAAGAATGTAACTTGGTAAAGTTATCTGTGAGTGACGGAATCTGACCGAAATAGAATATTGAACAAGAAAAGGGTCACCATCTTCCATAAATAAAACCAACATCTCCACTACTAAATAGGTTATCAACTTTTATTCAAGGGAAAACTGGAGCATAACAAGAACTCTTTGGTAAGCCGGCTTTTGTCAATAAACGAATTCTGTATCCTGGAGTTTCATTCTAGCAGGCGATCAAAACTGGAACTGATTTGAATCATATTTTTGACGCCAAGCTTCAGTTATGCATATTTCTTTCGATTCTGTGCAGATGCATCCTAACTCCAACGCAGTTATAAGTCTAGGTGTGAGTGGCAAAGCCAAACCACAACTCAATCTAACACATAATACTACGCATACATTTAAACAAAATCGGTCCATCATGCAACTGTTACAGTTTAATTTGTGTCATTAATTCGCAATAGATTTTTTTTATATAACAAATTAAGCATAAAGCCCTAAAAGTATGTGGAGAAGGGTCTAGGTGGTCATCTCTTGTCTATCTTAGTCTTAATAAGACACAATCATGACTGCAACTGAACTAGCCGGGGTCAATCTTGGCACATTCTGACACTAGGGTCTTGCTCGCTAGGGGCCTTTGTAGCAAAAGTACAACAAGCAGCAGTAGCGATAAGTTGCGGTTAACGATTTTGAATCAATGCTTAATTTCTAAGCTGGGTCCTGATTGGTGCAGGCATGTAACTTCGTTTCTGGCTTGCCCAATCAGATGCCATCCCTCATGCAAGCTGAGCATGTCACAGGAGATTTTCAAAGCAAGCACCCACTAGATTCTCTCTCTTTCTTAGCCACGAGACGGCATGGCTTACTACTCATCTACGTTGCTCGGACCAACCACAAAACTTCTCTCTTCGGATGCAAACCAAAAACAACCTGGGCAGTCTGACCCTGGGGTTCAACAACAAGACCCAAGGATCCAACATGGCTACGGCAGCACACACGAACTTTGCAATGTAACACACACACACACACACACAAATACCTACACGGACATGGCCTTACTTTAACACCTGCAAACATACAGACTTTCTCATACAAACTTTCACAGATATGAATTCTTCTCTATTCCTTACAAACAGGACATTTATCCGACTCATGGCTCTCTAACCTTTTTTCTCATTGACTTATTCATTTACTAACAATCTTCTCTTTCATTTCCTTCTATTTACACCACAACGAAAATGGTCCAATAAACTTGTTTTAAATGTTAGAATGAGACTTTGTCCTTCTATTCTACAATTTTACATCTTTCACTTTCATCTGAATGAAACATGTGGTTCTGTTCTATCCTCCAAGGCATTAAGTTTTCCATTGGGATTAGGGGAGGGGGGGGGGTCATTGCCGATTTCCTTAGGACCTCCTGTGGAATCCCTGTTCCGGCAGTAGTAACAACAACAACAAACAACAGCTGAGAAGACGATCTCTGTAAAATATCCGATGTTTATTGCTTGAAATATTTAATACTGATTGGTCAATTCTATCAAAATTTCGATTGGTTGCCGATACTAGACTTCTAACTAATCGAAAAGAGTCGCACCAGGAGCCAAGAACTTGCTGGTGTTGGCTACATAAGTGAGAACCCAAACACAGTCGCCAGTGAGAAACTCAACTTGCCACAAGAACTTATGTCAGTCACAACACAGTGTTGTTAACTATGACACAGACTCCTTGTAGGCAAACTAAATCTAGCTATGGGCGCTTGGCTACAGGCATCTCGGCAAACAACACAAGTTACAGTCCACATACATATATGGACAAAACAACACTTTCTTCCTCTAGATCCTTTGTACTTTTTCTACTTAATTCTTTACTTTTTGTTGTTCTATCAAGACGTAAATAAGGTTGATATTATCATGCATGGATAGACTTTGTTATTCACTTTTAATACTACATATCACTGACACACATGCTAGGAACTGCCGACGGGTCTATTCTTAGCTATTCTTGCACTCTTTCAGAGTGTGGAGAAATAGGTAAACACATCTAAGAACTGGCTTGGTATAACTAGACCCCTTTTTCTGTCTGAATGCTGTGTGGCCTGGTTCGGTCCTAAACTCAGCATCATCCGTTTTACATGCTGGCATGTGTTTGACAGATTTAAGAAATTTACTTCTTTTACTGGCCAGGTCTTTATTAAGTCCTCTTTCTCTCGGGTCCAGTTTTATCATTTCTTCCCATGTTTTCCTGTGAAATGAACCTGCTTCCTTAACTGTTCTATGCTAACTGATCCAAGAATATTCATCCATTCTTTCAACGTGACCATACCATCAAGGTTTACTCTTCTGCACACACCACCCTATACTGTTCAGATTTAATCTTCCTCTGAGGTCATCAGAACTAAGCCTGTCTTTAAGACTTGTATTACACATCTATCGTATCATTCTCATATCATTTCTCCCCATGTAGCGCATGTCCTCAACATTCACTGGCCAGGTTTCACTTCCATACATCATCACACTGCATACACGGTTAGTAATGTAACAAATTACCTGAACTTACTCTATCCACTCCTAACTCTTGTTCTACCCTGTGTTCCAATGATATCACCAAGGTAACAAAACTTTGCCATTTAAATATACTTTGTTCCCATCAAAAAAATAATATACCATTTGTTGTTATTTCCAATGAAAATGCTTACATGCCAATTTAAGCAGTTTCATTTATCCAAAATAAATAAGACTTACTTCAAATTCCACATTTTGCGATCAGGGCCACCTACTTCAAGAATTTGCCTCTACGGCGGAAAAAAAGTGATATCTATATTGTAGAATAGAAAGACAAAAGTTTCATTCTAACATTGAAAACAACTTTATTGAGCTATTTTCGTTGTGATGTAAATTAAAGGGGATGAAAGGGAAGGCTGTTAGTAAATGAATCAATATTTTAATAGATGATGAATTTCAGCAAAGCAATCTTGCAGCTTAACGAATAGCTGCAACCAACGAGAAGGACTTCATGCAAACCAGACAATCCTGAGGCACAATCTTCGTGAGCTCTTTGCAGAAGCCTGACTCGTTTAACAAACAAACAAAAAACATCAGTCATTCCAGAGACAAACAGATGCAAGATAAGATATATGGATTAAAAGTGAGTTTTCTCTGAGATGAATGCCTTTACAAACACTAAAGGATCCATTTCCCCTAGTGAGCTAACCGCACATAAGACATTAAGCCTAGTATTTTTACATCTCTGATCTGAAAATGATACACATATCTTCCTTTTGTTAGATAGATCTCCTTGGAAAATTTTGTCAGTTTGCCCAGTATTTAAAGATACTTTATCTTAGTATCGACCGATCAGTATCCTTTGCATCATTAGTAGTTTGTTTGAATCAGTGATAAATCAAGAAGTTGTCAATCACCTCGGAGAAAGCAATCTCCACCGTGACAAGCAATATAGATCTCATACTCCATCAGCAACTGCTGACTGTAATATCGCATAGGATCAGTGAATCTCTCAATGGGAGCTTTGTTTCTAGGGCAATAGCTCTCAGCATATCAACAGCTTTTGATAGGGTCTGGCACAAAGAATTGCTTCACAAATTTGCTAGCAATGGAATACCTAGCAATGTCTTTTCAATCATTAAACTTGTTAATAGACAGAAGTTTGAAGCACATAATCTCTTCTTTACTTGCCTTTCTGTAGTCTAGGAGCCACTCATCAATAGTTGGCCAAATATTGTGTAATGTATTACTTAAAGGCAAGAAGAAAACAGGTTGTAATAGCCAGTGTAAAAGGGGACATTTTGTATTCAGCACCGTCCTCTTCCGGAAGACATGCGCACGGGGTAAGTGTCGTGCCTCTACACCACCTGCTTGCCCAGAGGCGTTTTTTTTTAATCAGTCAACATGGGAGTCGGACGTTTGTTCCGCTTGTGATGGAGGTTGGCTCTGGGGCAAGAAGCTTGGCAAAAATAGAGCCAGATGAAAAGATGTAATAGTTCAGCGTTGGCCACGTACGCACAAATAAATACATATTCATCAGTATAATTTGTGTCCAAGATTTTTGCTCCAGTTTGCTTGCTGTTACAGCCAGACTCCATATAGGACATACACATATTACTCACAAACATTTATTGGGAAGTGAAGAGTCTCCAATGTGTATATCATGTGAAGAATCTTATACAGTCAAACATATATTAATAGACTGTCAGGATCTGCAACAAAGCCGAAGAAAATACTACAACTCTAAAAATCTAAAGGACCTGTTTAAAGACACAAATCCGACCAAAATCTTGTACTTCATTAAAGAAGTTGGACTGTTCAAAAAAATTTTATTTCAAATTCTTTTATTTTATTTTTCATTTTTTTTTTTAAAACAATATAAAATAATTAACCTATGTTGTGATTCCATTTGACAACTTTTATCATGATTAAATAACCCATAGATGATTGATATGCTGTAAAACAAAACAAAGCAAACCAAACCGAACCGAACTGAACCGAAGCACATAATATCAATATGAGCATACATGAAAGATTTATTCTGGGCAAAATTTGCTTCTTGATTTTCATTAATGATCTTCCAAATCATATTCTGAGGTCATTTGTTGATATATATGCAGACGACACAACTGTCTATGGCAGCACTTTGAAGAGCATTGGTCTGTCTCTTCTGATCTGGAGCACTTGGTGCAAAGGTGACAAAAGTGGCTTGTTACTCTTAATACCTCTAAAACCAAGTTTGCAACAAAGCACTGTTTCTTGCCTTGACAAAATTCAAAATCGACTTCATGATCTAGTGGAGGGTGATCTCTTCTGTTCTCTGCAGCCCCTTTCGTACATAAGAGACGTTGCTAGTCTCTCTCTCTCTACTCTATCACTATTTCCATGGAAGGTTCTCAACTGAGCTTCAATCTCTGATTCCTTCTAATAAGCTTTCACAGCAAGAATTCGTCTTATTACAACTACTGCAAAAAACTTTCCTTTCTTCCTCGATACGCCTAACATCAAACGAAATTTCCACAACCAGAATTTCTTTTAAAGAATTTCCCATTTGTGGAACACATTGCCAAAAGATTGCTTCCCTGTGGGCTACAACATAGTCCTATTGATTAGTAGTTATTAATTAATCTGGTTATTATTGCAATAAAGTTTTCATTCTTTTTTTTTACAAGCAGGACCTTTGAAAATTCTACGTTTAATTATCGGAAATATGTTTTTAATAAATATTTGAATAATCCTCAACCTTAAATGATGAATATTTGCATAAGTTTATTATTTTTATTTATTTAAATTGAGAAATCTCTAAGTACAGGGCATTGAATTAACGTTGAAAACAAAATCACCACTCAAAGGTAAGACAGTTATGAGAATCTTTTTTTTTTGATAATCGTTAACTTTCATGGCAACTTGCTAGAAAATTTAACTTTTTTTTTGTTTTTTAATGATTCATCATGTATCAAAACTAAAAGAGATGGATAGCTTGGCAGTTGAATAATGATGAATATTATAAGAGAATTAAAAATGATGAAGTTGTTGCGTGCATCAATGCGATCTGGTGCACCACTACTGGAATCCTCTCTGACTGCAAGATCAACGAGCATCTAAAGTCAAAGATCTACCAGACTGTATTGAGACCCGTCACTTTGTACAGCTATGAGTGCTTATCGACAACAAGGAAGGTGGAGTGAAGATTCGCCATCATGGAAACCAAAATGCTTTTCTGGATGTCTCAATTACACTACTCAACCACATCTGCAATGAGGACATCCGAAGGTGCTATGGCATTGCACTGATTGAGGGCAAGATGATTTGGACATGTGCTCAGGGCTAACAACGACACCGTCACAAAACCGAGAGGAAAGCCGATGATGAGATAAGGAAGACACCTTGCACAAAGATCTCTGTAAAACCAGCCTTCACCCAGACCAAGCCTGTGAGCGTATTCAAGTGGAGACAAAAATTGATTATTGCGAACCCTGCCGTAGCTTGGGATTAACACATAAGACAAAAAAGAAGAAGAAGAATGAAAATTATGAATTGAATGAATAAAATTTTATGACTTCTGAGGACGGTTTATGACAAATGTTTATTGATATCAGATTTGAAGATGACAATGGAATCGATCCTGTGCAACGTGTTCTTAGAAAGAAACTCTATTCACGACGTAGAAAACTTTGAAAAAAGAATTCAAAGCGTGAGTAATTCATCCGAAGTTCAGCCGATAATTCCTATGCAATGTTTGATGTTATTTCGATCTCATCGATTTAGGAGAAATGATTTGGGCCTACATTAATCTAACATATAAAGTTATCTTGTCGAATTTTCAAAGTCAGACCCAAATAGCATTTAAGCTGACAAATCAAACTTTGCTTCTGACTTGCCAATTTTCATTTGATGTTATTGCACCGTGTTATTGGCAATATAATAACATACTTTGCTACAATTTATTTTAAAAATTACTGAGTATGGTTATCTAATATGTTAATCTGTTAATATGAAACATTTTTTTAAATAATCACCTAAAAATTAAAATCAGCAAGGGGTATAACTCATATTTTACATTGTAGAGTTATCTACCTTACAACTAAAATTTTATTCCTATTTCCTTACTAATCTGTAAACAAATAAAAAAATTGAAGACTAAAATGACTTACATGCATCCCAGGTAATGCCGGGTAGTTACAGCTAGTTCAGATTAAATAAATTGACATGAGAATCCGAGAGGAGTGATTAGGTTTTTGACTTGCTAAAACTGTCTATCTGTGTTAGATCATTTACTATATTTATGTGGAAAATGAAAATCTCTGAATATATGCAATACAAAATATGAACCGGGTGAATAGGGATTCTTCAGATGAAAAGAATATATACTAGAAGAATACCAGTTTCAGAGCAGGTAAAATTAAACAGTTTTGCACCAATTTTATGCCTCCTTACGATCAAGTAAAATCAAGATATAATGCTGCTAAACCTTATGTCTCGAATTCTTATTGCAATTTTAATCAAAATTCATGATTTCGTTCTAGAAAATGTGTAAAATTTACAGTTTATGCTTAAGGGTTCTTAAGAATTAATTGAACTTTCCTTAATTGGTGTCTAATGACTATGAATCCAATTTAATGCAAATCTGAAATATTTGAATTTTCAACTGGGAGGTTGTGCCCATATTATGCCAACTAAAAACCCTTAAAATACTCCAAAGAAATTGAAATTTGGGGAATATTTATTAATTGATGTCTAACACCTATTGTTAAAATTTCACAAAAACTGGAGTTATCTGAATTTTCATGAATGCCCCCTGTGCATAAAACTTAATTAAACTAAATATAGCTCACATTACCCAGCCTTACGCCTAGCAGCTGTGTTCCCAAATTTATAATGATCAGGTAATTAGTTTAGGAATGAATTGTAGTAATTTTCCCTTTGTTTATGAGAAAAGGAAATAATCGCTAATGTGTGACTTTCTCAATGTTGTTCTGATCTGGTCTGTTTTGATGATTGTAGTAGCAAATTTTCTAAATCCATCAGCATAGTAGCCATTGTCAAGTCATGTTAACTCACTACTGATGACTCCGACTAACTTTGGTGTCGTCATTTGTTTATGCCGACAATGACTGCCTTCACTGCATTTTACGCTGCCGCCGTATGGATTGAGTACCAACTCAAGATATCTGTCGATGACTGAATCTCCGACCCTTGCTATCCGTCCTTCTCCAACACCGTCTAAGATTGTTCAGACACACAGCTTGGCACCTGAAGGGAGAGCTCGTCAATGAGGTCTACCCCCCCCCCCTTCCTTCTCTACCTGATTGGTGCAAAACTGAAAACCTGGCCAGCAACTATCAGGCTCACAAATAGTTGATCTTTCACTCTGCAATCGGGATTGGCTAGCCATATCATGTGACTTAGCTCAGGATCGACGAGAGTGGACTGCGATGGTCAGAGACACCTTATTTGCTCGGGAGGAAGCCTACACAACCCAATCAGAGTAATGGCTATTACAAGTACAAGCGAGAATGACCGACTTCCAAATTGCTCTGTTTTTCGAAGGAAAAAAAATTGTTAATTCTAAAGCATGATGTAGTTTTTGCCGGTTATCAGAAGGGCAACTGTGTGGACGTTAGAAAGAGCTTGTCACATGACCTGTCATTTTCCAATTTAGTTTACTTTTCTCTGGATCCCCCGTTTGCACAAAAAAATAATACTTTTTTTTTGTAATTATCAAGATGTATTTTTGGAGGTGTAACTTAATTGTTGCTATTGGTTTTAAAATATGTTAGATAATTTTTGATCTATATCCTTTGTTTCACTGTTTTCTAAATTCGTTAATCCATAAATAAAGTAATTTTCTTTTATAAACAAATGTATGCCATATGACGGAAATATGAGACTTTTTGTTTGAATAAAGTTGTTTTTTGTTTGTTTTAACTATGTTAGGTATTTTCTGAGCTTTATTCTGTATTTACCAAAAATAATTGCTGTGTGTAAACCAGTATGCATGTGTGCATCACTTTCAGTGTACAGCCAGTATATGTGCATGCATACAGTTATTATATCTTTATAAATTCGGTAAATGTATTGAAAATAAAATTATTTTTTATTTTTTTACATACTCCCTCCCACAGCGGTAAGATGTGACACAAGGTCAGAAAGTGGGATTGAAAAGCCAGCGCTCATGAGGATGAGCATTCTGACCGTCCAAAAAATGCCTGGACAGCCCGTCAGCGTTCCCCGGTAGGGGTGCCTCAGGAGATTAGCAATAATCTAATCCCTTCTCAAAAGGTGAGAAGGCAAAGCCTGGGAGGGTGGACACCCTAGAACTGCACAGGACAGTACCTCAGACCGACAGCATCAAGACCCAAAGGCCAAAACGGTACTGGTCTACAGAGTGAACATCCTTCGGAACAGATACTACACTCTGATCTTGGCCAAAAAGCCAAGAGAGGAAAGATACAAGCTATGTAAACGTGTAGTAGAAGTGATACAAGCGACAGCAGCTACAACAACAGCAGCTATTTGAATATGTGCTTTATTTCTAAGCTCGGTGCTGATTGGTTCAAGCATTTAACTTCATTTCTGGCTTGCCCAATCAGGGGCCATCTCTTATTTAAGCTAAACACCTGACAAGAGATTATAAAAGGGATCGCACAGCGTTTACTTTCCAGCCAGGAGACCTTCACAGCTACTTTTCCCTTGGGACGCAACAGAAAACTCCCAGGCCGTCTGGTTTTGGGGTTAAACAAGAAGCTCCAAGGATTCAACATGGCTACTTCTGCTGCCACACATGTAGACACACACATCACACATAACTACTTATACACGGCCATACTTTCACACCTGTGTACTGTACAAAAATTCTTCTTATATGAACTCTTTCTCTTTTATTACAAACAGGACATTGCCTGACTTCCACACTTGTGTACGGATACATATCCTTCATATATGAACTCTTCTCTCTTTCCTACTAACGGGACATTTATTTAACACCATGTGGACTTTCTAACCTTTCCTATTCGTCCATACTCATGAACGTATTCATTCACTAACACCCTTCTCTTTCATTTTTTCTTTTATTTATCTGTTAACGAAGATGACCAATAAAGTTGTTTTAAATATTGGAAATGGACTTCGTCTCCTTTCTGTAAACGAAATGTTAGAAGATTTTGCTTGTATACAGTTTTTGACTGTTTAAAAATTTATATCTATTCTAGATAATGCCTGCCCAATATTCTTTGTTTAATATTCTATATTTATGTTTGTTTAATTCTATATGTTGTTTAATATACTATGTGTATGTTTCATAAATTCGTTAGACAGTATTTAGACTTTTTTTCATAAATTTAAAATATGTAGGTGATATAATTGAAATACAACAATTTTTTGCTTGAATAAAGTTATTTTTTAAAACTATCCTCCACTCTATAATAAAAAAACAATGTGCATTTATTTGTGTGTGTATATATATATACTTTCATCCTGTCATGTAGAAGTTAGCGAATAAAACACATGCTTTTTTCTAGCCCCTAGATGAAACTACTAAAGTTGCAAGTCAACCCCCACCCCCCACCCCAGACTTATCCCCCTGCCTGAAATGAATATAGAAAGAAATCTTTCACTCGATAATAAAATGTAAACAGGGTTTTTTTTTTCTTTCTTTAGGTCATCAGAAATGATAATAATAATTCATATATGAAAAATTAAGTTACTGACGTAATTCTATGATTTTATATGAATATTTTAGTAATATAGATATTTACTTAGATAGATAAATAGCGAGTGCAAACAATTGTTGAATATTAGGTCAGGTGTACCGGAAATGCCACCTGGCAGGAATGAAACGTACTTGACATAAACACGCACCTGGCTGGATGAAACAAAAGCCAGCTGATTGATACGGAAACACAACTCTTCGGAAATAAAATATTTGTTGATTGATTCAAAACCACCTGCAAAAGTTATCCATAAATGTTACCTGCAGACGTTGCTACCTAAACTTAATAAGGGTGTAGGTTCCTTGTATAGTGAAGGTGAAATCCGAGAATGGGCGTTTACAGGAAAACGTGTGGGTGTCTCAAATCATTATATAAACTAATCAGAAGTTTTATATATCAATGTTTGTCACTATTCTTTTAAGCACAGCAGAAATACAACACACTGACAATGCATAATTTTTTTCCTGTCATCTTCGAAGGAGGGTGTATACTAGGTTTACATATTTTAAGAAGCTAAATTCTATAATCCCCAGGTACCTTCTTCTTCTTCTTCTTCTTCTTCTTCTTCTTCTTCTTCTTCTTCTTCTTCTTCTATTCATTTAATGTCACTTTTCCCTTGTTCAGGGATCAGACATTTTCTGACATTACGCATGCTTACTCTCCATTTCTCAAGGTTTAACAGTCTCCAAATTCTACTCTGTGCGATCTTGTCCAATCACTTGCTTTCAACTTTTCCTTGGCCGGTCAACCTTCCTGCGATTTATGACATTCATGCTTTTGCAACGGTTTATCCAGGAGGATGAACGTTCCACATGATCATACCAGCATAATCGATTCATTCTTAGGATAACCTTCATGCTGGGCAAGTGTAGTCCTTTCAACAAGTTCCCTGATCTGATGTGTTAGGTTTGGTCAGATTTCACATTGCAGATCCGTCTGATCATGGATCTGTCATTGCGCTGCAGGCAGGCAAGAGAGAGCTGGCGAGGGCGAACATTCACTGCAATATATCATGACGCTCCTGACACAGCTGCTATACAACTAACCCCGGATGTAGAGAGGGACAGCACGTGATGTTATCAGAGGCAACACTCACAAAATTTTGCCCAAGCTGCCCTCACTCTTGTGAAGTTCACATCCAACCCCCGCACTCAGCATATGACAGAAAGAGTCTACTATCTCTAGGGTATTGTCATATAGGGTTCGATCTCTTTCATGTTCATGTCAATAGGATGCGCCTGTCCTATGCATCTCATACACTTGAAGTTGGGGTTTGGGGCTAACTTAACCTTCAGATAACTACACTTTTTGTGAACCTACAGTAGGCATAGGTTACACTGTATTGCATTACTTCTAACACCCTTCTGGCACACAGAACATGGATACCGACCAGAGTCATTTAGACATTGTAGACCAGAGCCATACACCATCAATTTGGTTTTTGACAAGTTCACCTTCAAACCCTTGACCTCCAGACCGTTTTTCCATATTTCCAGTTTGTTCTTTAACTGTTCTAAGGATTCGGCAATGATAACTAAGTCATCAGCATATAGTAATTTCCATGGACAGCCCAAAAATTCGATAAAGTATTTAGAATTAAAGTAATTTTAATTCTATAAATATAAACAAGATGTAAGCGATGTAATTAAGATGGGGGGGGGGGGGGTTACTTAAATGAAGTAATTTAACTTAAACTTCATATCTATGTAAGGTATTTTCTGAGTTATTATAAAGTAAAGTTGATCTCAATGTGGATCTGTAAAGCTACTATAAACAAGTTCATCGAGATTCAATTTACTTTTATATTTAACTAGCAGGGCTCCACGGCCCATTCCTCTCCCTGGACATACACATACAGACAACCCTCCCTTATATAGATTTCTTCAAGGAATAAGTCAGCGTAAGGGAATTAACTCCTTTAAAAAAAATCAGAGCTACCTCTCTTTAGTTTGTGGCTGGAAAACAACCCCCCCTCTCTTTTAAAGAAATTTGTGCCAGTTTAGGGTCAAAGAATGAATAATCTTTTCTAAATTGTAGATATTATTCATCCGGGGCTATGACGATCAAGAAAATACTAACTTTGTGGGTATTTGTTTTGTCGTTTTTTAGTTTTAGCCGGACATACATACATACATACATACATACATACATACATACATACATACATACATACAACAGCCCTTTATATAATAGAAGATTATTAAAACTTGCCGTACTGTTGAAAGTGTTCTTAACACAACAATAATATTCCATTTTTTCTAAGTACCTGTCTTTATAAATTCAGTAAATGTAATTTAAATTTTGATGTATTTTAAATTTTAATGTAATTTGAATGGCATCAATTTAAGACAAAGTGTAGGCAATGTAATTGAAATCTGAAGTATTTTTGTTTGATCAAAACAGTCTCAAAGATATTTTTTGTTTTATTTTTGAATCTGTTAGATAGGTTTCACTTCTGCAGTGTGGTGATGCATGGAAGTGAAACCTGGCCAGTGAATGTTTAGAACATGCTCTGCATGGAAAGAAATAATATGATAGATGTGTAATATGAGTCTTACAGACAGGCTTAGATCTGAGACTTTGATGGTATGGCCACATTGAAAAGAATGGATGATAGTTCTTGGGTTAGTAGATGTAGAACAGTTGAGGTAGCAGATTCATTTCACGGGGGAGGGGGGTGGGGCAAAGAAAACATGAGAGAAAGTGATAAAATTTGACTTGAGATATAGACCTGGCCAGAGACCGGTTAGTTTAGAAGTCAATTTCTAAAAGCCGTCCACACATGGCAGCATGTAAAATGAATATAATGATGACGATGATTTTCTGAACTATATTAAAGTAATTTTATTTTATAAATTCAAAAAATGTAGGTGATGTGATTGAATCATAAGGCCATTTTTCTAGAATACAGTTTATATTAAATTATTTTATATGTTTTTTTAGCTATCTTGAATATTTCCCAGGTACACGTTCTTATAAATTCGGCAAACATAAGTTTGGTAAAAGAATCAAATAATTTTGGATTATTTGGATTATTCGGACTATTATTCTCATTTTCTTTTTTATATTCACAACATTTTATTCGATGTAACCATCAATCTTCTTCACGTGCATCTTTTCGAACTTAGGAATCTTTATGTCAAACTCGCGAACCTATACAAGATTTTGAACCGAACCCTTTATCTAACCCACGGGGGCAAGATTGTTCTTATTCTGTCAGCCATGATCGTATAGAAGTGCTAATTTTATGACTTTTTGGGGGTGGGGGAGGCTGTAATAAGGATTGAACCTTCAGCTGTCAGAATATAACAACTAAAATGAGAATACGTCCTCGACAATCAGTCTGGCAGTAGGTGAACTGGTCTATCATCAGCAGGCCCTTCTCTGTCGGGGTGAAGTATGGTTCTGTTCAGTCCTAGGAGGTTCATTCTCCCAGGCTTTACCTTCTCTCTTTGAGAAAGGATTGGTTTGTTACTAACCGCCTGAGGCATCCCTACTAAAAATGCCAACGGGGCTGCTCAGGTTATTTTTGTGGGTCCAGAGTGCATCACCATTCTGGTTTGCTGACTGTTCCTATCTCTCACCTTCCCGACCTTGTGCCACATCTTCCTGCGGTAGGAAGGAAGTAAATAACATCAATCCCTATCTCAAGAATTCAGAAAGATAAAATAATTTCATTAGATATACTTATGCAGAAGCCTATCACAGGCCCTAATCATCCCGCTTGCTGTGCCGGTCCAAAGTTGTTGTTCGATTCAGTCAGTGCTGCAACAAAGGAACTCTCCGTCCAAGCAAAACCACAACTCCAGTTTAAAAATAATTAACAGAGTTTTATTTTGTTTTTTTTTGGAGGTTACAAATGGTACTTGTTCTCTGAACAAAAGAGTTGCAGCTGAAAGACCTTTGCCAACTCAAAACATAAGTCCAACCCGGCCTTTTGGCTAAGATCAAAGTGTAGTATCTGTTCCGATGGATACTGCACGCCTGTCCTGTGCAGTTCTAGGAGGTCCACCCTCCCAGGCTTCGCCTCCCCTCTTTGGGGAGGAGTAAGTTTATTGCTTACTGTCTGAGGCGCCCCTACCGGGGAATGCCGACGGGGCTGCCCAGGCAATTTTTAAATGGCCAGAGTGCTCACCTCTCGAGCGCTGGCTTTTAACCCCACTTAATCGACCCGATCTTGGGTCACATCTTACTTGTGGGAGTAAGATAAAACTGGCCTTGTGCCTAACTCCGCGAGGAGTAAATAAACATAAGTCCAACCCGACACAAACAGACATTCTGTCTGCAAGGGCCAACGAAAATCAACTGACTCTGAGACGTCCAACTGTAACTGACTGCCTCCCGACTAGAAGGCCAGCTCTCACTACTGCTCCCCTGACCATAGGCTGGAATATAAGCACTTTCGACTGGAAATCCCAGATGTGCAGTACCCCTCTCAGTCACTCTTAGCTGGTCAGCCCATCCCAATTCGACCACCCTGAAATCGACCACACAGGATATGAACTAGAGATAGTGACCAGCCAGTGTCCACTCAAAAGGGCTTATCTGGAGCCCATCTAGGAACATTACTTTTTTCAAGTAGGTTGGTCTCGGCATGATTCCCAGTTTAATGATGCACCTATTTTATTTAAAAATAAAAATTCTCTCTGTGGCCTAACCCACAATCAGTGATATTTTAAATTTCTTCTGTGAGCCTACCTCTTTCTCTTGTCCGAACATCTCTCACCCGTAGCAAGTCTGCCATTCGCATGCACCGGAAATATGCAACCCACTAAACATGCAACCGAGTGAATGTTTTTATAATCTAAAGAATACAAATTAAATATTCAGCTTACATATAGTTTTTTTTACTTACTAAAACTTTATATTTATTCATTCAAATAATGTCTGCACAGTATTCTTTGTTGAATCTCTACATGTAAAGTTAAGTATGTGTATATGTTTGTATATTTGTATGTACAGGATTCACTATATATATATATAATTTAAATTCTATTCCCCTCAAGCAATGCACACTGTTACTGAGACCTAAGAGGCTACTGTGAATTATAGGCAAGATCCATCGGGCATCCTAAGTGGGGAGTTGTGCAGCGAGATGCTTGTTCACATTAGATTTGAATTTCTGCATGTTGATACAGTCAGAGAAACACTTAGCAGGGAGGTAATTCCAAAAGCAAAGGGTTTGAGGAAAAAAGCAACTAGAGTAGAAAGCCTTCCGGCATCTGGGGACCTCTTCAGTGAATGGGTGTCGTTTTGCTGCTTGACGGGTTGAT
This sequence comes from Sepiola atlantica, assembly GCA_963556195.1. Lineage (NCBI taxonomy): Eukaryota > Metazoa > Mollusca > Cephalopoda > Sepiida > Sepiolidae > Sepiola > Sepiola atlantica. Next base: position 81,331,956 of record OY744525.1, on the reverse strand, counting down.
CGGGGGTGTTTACGTTGTGGAGGAAGTATATTTGTATATACATTATTCACTCCTAAACTAATTAACTAATCATGATGAATTTTGGAATACAGCTGTTAGTGGTAATGTGGGCTATATTTAGTTTCATGCAAATGAGGCAGAGAGCTCTTCCTGAAAATTTAGATCACACAGATTTTTCTGAAATTTGAACAATAGTTATTAGACATCAATTAATAAATATTCCCCAAATTTCAGTTACTTTAGAGTGTTTTAAAGGGGTTTTAGGGTGCATAATATGGCCACAATCTCTTATTTGAAAATTAAAATATTTCAGATTTGCATTGAATTTGATTCATCGTCATTAAGACACCAATTAAGCAAGATTTCTTGAATTTCAATTTCTTCTTAAGCCCCCTTAAGCTTTAAATCTTAGACATTTTCTATAATGAAAATCATGTAATGAATTTCGATCACAATTGAAATAAGGATTCTAGACATAAGGTTTAGTAGCATTATATGTTGATTTTAATCTTTGTACGTAAAATGGTGCAAATCTGTTCTGGGAATTAATTTTCACGTTCTGGGACGGGTATTCTGCTTGTATTCTATATGTTTATTTGTTTAATTCTATGTTTAATATTCTACGTGTGGCTTTCGCAAATTCGGCAGACAGTATTCAGAATCAAAGCAATTTTATTTGATACATTGCAAAGTAGATGTATGAATTGAAAAGAAAGGTTTGAGGTTTGTCAAATTATCTCCCTTTGCTGCTTTCATCTCTTCTTTTTTTTTCCTTTCTTTTAGGCTCGCTTTTGAATTTGCCGACTGCTGCTGCTGCCACTTCCTGTTTTAGAGGAAAGAGAAAGGAAAAAGAAGGCGTAGAAGAATCATTCCTTTTCTCTCCCTTTCTTTCTTCCTCTCTCTGTCTTCCTCTTCTTTTTTCTCAATCCTCCGACAACAATAGAAAGAGAAAGGAAAAGGCGTATAGAGGAAGAAGAAAAAAGGCACTGCCAACCGAAAAAGAGGTCTGTGGTTTCTTTCTTTTCTACTTCTTTTCATCTTTTTTTCTTTTATTTTTTTAATTATTATCATTAGCGTTATTATTATTAACCGACATTTTCTCTCTTTTCGTCTCAACTTGCTGGATTGGAAAAGGAAAGGAAAAAAAGAAGAAGGCCTTAACATTACCGACCATCCTTTCTTTTTTAGCGCGAGAATAATATCAAGAAATAACCTAGAGGAGAGAAAAGAGAGAGAGAGAGAGTGACTGGGTTTTATTTTATCTTCTTCCTCTTCTTCGCGATCTCTAAGGAAAAAGGGGATATTATCGTTGCTATTATTATTATTATTATTATTGTTGTTGTTTTTCTATTTCTGGTTTCTTCACGGCATAGAAACTAAGAATGGAAAAAAAGAAGAAAAAAACCCTTTATTTTTTAAATGGAGTCAAATAGATTATTTATCTTTCTCTCTCTCTCTTTTCATTACTTCTTTCTTTTCTTAAAAAAAAAACGACCCTGGCATTTCGCTTCTCTTTTTTCTTGGTAGGTAAATAATTGTTTTCTTATATACCTTCATCCCCATCTTTCCTCTTTTTCTTTTTTCGTTTGCTTTTTATTTTGCTTTTCAAACCTCATATACATATTTAGACGAGTTTATTTTTACTTATATACGTATGCACGCGCGCGTGTTTGTGTATTATTATTGTAATAAGTTTCCGTTTTCCTTTCTTAAATTCTTAAAATTAGAAATAATCTTTTGTGCCAAACCTTCTTTAGTCCTTACCTTCGCAGAAGGACCCGGACAAAAAGGAAGAAATAATCATTACTACTATTATTATAACTATTCATTCTTTCTCTCGTTTCAAACGTTTGATCACAGATCGTAATTATTAATGAAAAACAGTTGATCTAGTTATAAGCATCGAAAACTGGCTAAAAAGAAGAAGAAAAACAACTCCGAAAAATCGCCAATAATTTTCCTTTTTTTTTTTTTTTAAATCTATTTTTCCTTTTTCTTCTAATTTCCTTTCTTTTATATATTAACAAACACGCACTTCCAGCTTTCTCTATAAAATGAAATGAGACTTTGGAAGAAAAGAAATCAAATCTACAATAATATTTAAACTAAAATAACTTTTTTTTGTTTGATTTAATTATATTTATGTTAATTTTTATTTCATAAAACATTCTTAAAAATCGCTACAAATGTTATCTTTTTTTTTTTAAATCTAAAACTGGACAGAAAATTTGACCATTTAAAGATTGCGCGTCTGTGGTCTTCGATTATTTAAAAACTATTATAAATATTATTACAAAAGAATACAATTAATTCGATTTATCAAAATATATTTAATTAAATGATTTAATTTCTATAAATAATTTATGAAAGTTATTTCATTTTTATAATACATGAACATATCAGCTGACCGTACAATATTCTTTTAGAATTTAAAAAAAAAATCGAATAATTTAAATTAAAGACATAAAAGAAAAAAATTATTTTGAAAATAATTTATTTTTGATCTTATTTTTTAATTTACTATTTTTTAAATAATTAAAAGATGTAGCATTTTTTAAAAATATATATGTCAAAAGATTGAATTGACAAAAAAACAGACATAAATTAAATTTTATATTTGTTCACAATGTACTTTAATACTTGATCAAAGCGATTATTGTGGTTTATTTAAAAATTAAAAAAATTATTGCCAAAATTTTCTTTCGATGTATAAAAAGTCTCAATTTTATTGTTTCTATCCCTGTTGAAAATACTAATTATAAATCATATTTAAAACAATGTTCAGATTGGAGGGGGAGGGAAAAAATTGTCCGCAAAAAAAAAACACACTTGGCAAAAATGACCCCTTATTTGTTTTTCAAAACCCGCCTTTTCTGTTATAGTTTTTTTTATTACTATCTCTGTATTTAAATACAATTGCGTGAACACTTCCCGTGTGGCTGTTTCTCGCGTCAACGTAACTTTGAATTATTATTCACTATTAATCGAATATTCATTGAAATAAAACATACAATAGCGTAAGGTACTAAAAGGAACTTTAAAAAAAATCATATTTAAAAATATATTTAATTACGAAATTAAATCCACCACAATGCATTTCGGTTTCATCCATTTTAATCTTTTGTTAAGAGTTGAAAAAAAGAATGATTACTTCGTGATTCTTCGAAATTAGAAAGGAATTTGGAAGCATTTAAACTGTCGAATAGAAAGTCATTTCTGGCTTTAAAATTCATGTATTGAAAGTTTGAGAAGCTATTTATTAATCTTATAAATAGAGATTAAAACAACATTGCCTTAACAACAATTAACAATTTGATTCAATTAATAATTTAATGACCAGTGATACGTTACTAATTAAATTAAAATTTTAAAATCCTAATTTAAAAATAAGCAAAACAAAATAAAAGTAAAAAGACACCCGGGCAACGCCGAGTTGGTAGAGCTATCAATGAAATTAATTTTAATAATAAAAAAAAATTCTTGGGTTAATTTTAATACTAGAAATTACTTGTTTTACTGGTTTCACTTTTAGTAAAAGTTATTAAATAATAGATCGACTTAGTTTTGTTTATTAAACTTTTTGTCTCATACAAACCGCGTGATTAATTTACAGCAAACATTTAAAAAAAAAACAAGAAAAATCATTTTTTTGTGTTTATTTACTTTTAAAGTTTGATAACAATTTGTTATTTATTTATAGATTTTCAATCCATAATACCGTTAAAAAACAGTTTTATTGTGTAACCTAAAAAACAACAATTATTATTTAAATTACCTCTTTTTCTGTTCTTTTTAATATATGAAAAGTGGATATTTTTATGTGATTTTCGTGTTTATTATTTATGTAAAAAAAAACAGGACAAAATACAGAATATAAAAAAAACAAGATTAATATTAAAGATTCAATCATTTTGTCTTTATTTATATCTATTTATATATAGGAGTTGAAAATTTTTTTAAATTTAAAATAAATTATAATCTGCAGCAACAATTAATTATAAAAGTGGGAAGCTTGCTTGTGTTATTTTATTTTTTGGTCACTGTCCTCTTGGTGTGATATGCACTAGGAGTCATTTGCTTCACTTAAACTAGGTATTATGGTCGTACTTGCTCTCGCGGGGAGTAAATAAATTATATCTACAATATTATTATCATCACAGCCTTTCAAGTCTTTCCGACCCCCCTCCATATAAGAAGCTAAGTTTTTTTCCTGCCCCGACTACGAAAAAGTTAGACACAAGGTCAGTTTATAGTGAAGAATATATCCCGCCAAGGGTATATTCTGAATGAGTGAAAATTTTTTCCATAATCTAACCTCGTTGGTATGCCCCGGTGAAGCCGCCTCAGGCGATCGGCATCCCTCCTCCCATCTCAAAGGAGGAAGTAATGCCTCAGACCTTGAGATCGACCAGAACAGATAATCTACTATGATCCGGCCAGTAGTCTCAAAGGAACATCTCTTTATTTTTGTTTGTCCTCCGTATGTAAAAGACCTAACCTCTACGTCAAGCTCAACCTTGTACATTCTGTGTGTCGTATCTGCCCTTGTGGGGAGACGTTTTCCCAGCAAATACCCGCAGCAATTTTATCAGCACCAACTTATTCGATTTACTAACTGCCAACGGGGATAGGCCCCCTCAAGCGATCGACAATACATACTCTTAACGGAGGGAGGGGGGGGGGAATAACCCCTAAACCCTCCTCCTGGAAACGAAAAGGTAATACCTGGAAGGGTTCCCCGCCTCTGAGCACCGAGCAGAACCAACCACTCTAATCGTAGCTCGACGGCCAGGAACCAGGTTGATGATACCCGAGGCATCTCTAAGAATGGGGAGCGAGAGCTGAAGAAGCTTGGCCCACCGTTTGATTCTCGTTCATTATCGTGGCACGCACGAAGGACGTACCCCCCCCACACACACACACACACACACACACACACTACCCTACGTCAAACTAGGCCTTGTGTCATACTTAACCTAGCGGAGAGGACGGGTCGATTTACTGTAAATATCAACCACATTTTTTTTTCAACAATAACAATGCTGCTAAGGGGGTGTTGTGGAGATCCTCTGAATAATAATAAACTGTTGTTAACGTTCTCCTCCCCGCCCCTTTCTCTGTCTGCACTTTGCTCCCTTTTCAGGTGTCAAACGGTGGGGGTGGGGAAAAGGTTTATGAATAGCAGACAGCCTGAAATGCTTCAATGATCAGAACCTTTTCCTTTTCTTCATACATTTCTAAAGAAGTTTTTGCTAGACTCATTGTAGCTTTGTCAGAATCCAGTCTCAAAGAGAGAGAGAGAGAGAGAGAGAGAGTGTATGTATGTATCATTTCTTACTGATGAGAAGTTCTCAGGCGAGTCATTACCATTTATCACCCCCTGGAATCTGAGTGACAATGAGTCTCTTCATATTTACAGCACTCTCCACTTTTTTTTTTCACTATTGTTAATCACTGTGTTTTCGCAACAGCCATTTACCATTGAATTCTTGCTGATAAACGGTTGATGTCTTTTTATGAAATTTAAGTTACAATAAGTCTCCTCGGGATTTCGATATTCTCCGTGCCCTTCCAGTGGAGGTCTGAACAGTGCTATCATTCCTCAGTCTTAACATCCTCTTAGAACCTCGACAACCATTTTGTGTGGTACCAAACGATTTTGGTGCCACCGCATGTTTTTTGGGGTGTCAGATTATATAGATTTTCTTATATATCTACCCAGACAATCTCAGTTTCCCGTGGGTGTGTTTTAGTATGTTCTAACTATATTTCTAATTGACCGTGTCTTATTCTATTTCAACTTATCCATAGTTGGTCAATATCATTTGGCTAGTTTCTACACACTCGTATTTTCTCAATACTTTGCCTCTTTTCTGTGGTTTGTATCGTGTCAATTCCAATTTCTCCTCGTCTTTTTTTCCAATTTTTATTTTATTTCTATTACTTTAACCTGACCAGTAGGATTGAAGACCTGCGTTGCATGGAGAGAAATGATATGAGAATGATACGATTGGTGTGTAAATGTGAGTCTTAAAGACCTCAGAGGAAGATTAAATCTGGACAGTATAGGGAGATGTGTGCAGAACAGAAGACTCTGATGGTATGGCCATGTTGAAAGAATGTATGAGAGTTCTTCGATTAGTAGCAGTTGAGGTAGTAGGTGAAGTTCACGGGGGGGGGGGGGCAATGAAAACATGGGATGAAGTGATAAAAATGGACTTGAGCAAAAAGCCGTCCAAATCCATGCTAGCATGTTAAGCTGAATATGATGATGATGATGATGATGATGATGGTACTCTTAAAATTATTGGCATTATGGTAGTTATTATTATTATTATTTATTATTACTATTATTATTTTATTACTATTGGTATTATTATTATTAGTTATTATTATTAGTTATTATTATTACTATTATTATTTTATTACTATTGGTATTATTATTATTAGTTATTATTATTAGTTATTATTATTACTACTGGTTGTAGTAGTGTCCCCATGCCATAAAAAAATGGCATTATACTTTTTCATTGCTTCCCAATTAATTTATAACTTTTATAATTAACTTATAATTTTTATAAATAAGTTCACTTAGTAAAAACAGTTGTCCTAGTTACAAACAATTCTCATACTTCAAGTTAGCTGCTGCTGATGCTTGTTATGATATCACTAGGTGAAAAGATAAGATACACATAGCAACATACACAAACATTTTGCTACTACAAATTACGCATACATATTAAATAAAAACATTACTTACACGAAAACATATCTTTTGTGAACATTGTCAAACAAGATTCTTGTTTCCTTGGCAAATTTTGTTTTCCAACTGAACTACAATTTTTTTAATTAAATTCACTTGGAAAAACAGTAGTCGTTCTTTTTAGTGGGTTGCTGCTGATTGTTTCGTATTGTGGTTGAATGAATCATTCTTCAGCGCAGAGCCCACGAAGATCGTGCCGCAGGGTTGTCCGGTCTGCGTGAAGTCCTCTTCGTTGGCCCAACACCGAAAGCAGCAAGGCTCAGCGGTTGCACACAAAGTCGGGAAGTTTTGGCCCAGAACAAATAAACTGTTGCACATGTGCAGAAGCAACATTGTTATCCTCACTCTGAGATTTACGGTTTCCTATTTGAATTTTTAAAAAAATAGTCATTAAATGTTTATATCATATTTTTGCTGAATCTTTCCTCTTATTCAATAAAATCTAATTTTATTCAAATTTGAATGAATCTTTTTTTCCCCACCATCATGGCGGTTTGGTAGTAATAACACTATACAAAAACGGTTTTGAGTTTAAAACAAAAAAATATTCCGTGCAGTTTCTGGTATTTTCTTTTTACAAACGAGTCACCGCTTAGCAAAGGCCACTCAAGGATAAGGGTTATTGAGTTTGATAGGTGAGCCATGAAACACCGAAGGGATTAGTAACGATGGTTGTTACTGGTCAGAAAGTGACTATTTAAGAGGACGGCTCAAGAAGAATTTATTTACATTGGACTTGAAAACGGCGATGTTATCGTCAGCTGGCAAGCAGCCCCGTGGTTCTGTGTTCCACAGACGGTCAGTTCTAGCAAAGAAACTTTGCTCTTGGAAGTTCTACTTAGTTCTAGGTATACAAATGAAACCGAAAATCTACATTTTTTTTTTATTAAAACCGCCCTTCCCTAGTCATTAGTAAGTTATTTTCATTGTTTATATATTTATTTTCAAAGGGGTCTCTCAGCATCAAAAACTGTCCAGTAGTTTTTGAATCCATTTGTTCCTTTGTTTTCGATGGAAGAAGAAGAGGGAGGGGGGGGGGGCTTTGCATAAAACTAAATATATCCCACTTTTATGTTCCAAAATTAATGAAAATCTGTCCTTTTTTTTTTTAATCCATGGACACGTTTATTTTCAAGGGAAGTGGAGGTCTGCCTACTTTGCATAAAACTAGATTAAAGTAAATAAAGGTCACATTATCCACTGTTACACCAAGAAGCCACATTCAAAAAGTGATAATGATCGGGTAATTAGTTTTGGCATTTCCCCCACGCCAAAATAAATATAAATACTGGCTAGACCTACCTGGAGTTGCCCGGGAGTCATTTTACTTTCATTTGTTAATTTATTACCATTACGTTTTTTGGAAGGGCGGGTTAAAATTATACTCGATGATAAGAAGCATTAATAAGATTTTGATGAAACAATACTAATGAGACGATTGAAAACTATGAAGGAAGTGGTCAAAATTTGATTACTTAAGAGGACGACTCAAAATGTATTTATTGATATCGGACTTAAAGACGATCCTGTTGTAGTCTGCAGGGAAGCAGTTCCCCGGTAATGTTGGAAAGAAGCCCTGTTCATGGAAATTTTGTTTGGTTCTTATCGACACCAGTTAATTTTTTATTTCTGTTTCATATTGCATTTGGCAATCGGTTAATCCCATTTTTTTTAAATGGGTGTTGACGATGATAATGCATGTACAAACATGAATAAGCATATTAATATACAAATATTTTTCTTGTGTATCTTCAGATTTTATCCAACTAGTCTCAGTTTCCTTCGGTTTCTCTTCTAATTGTGTTTGTCAAATGTATCAATACTTTAAAATAATAGGATATATGTTCGACAATGAAACTGTATAAAATTAGGATGCTGCAAAAAATGTTCTCATGTTAGATGCAAGGTTGCGTAATCGGAAGGTATAAGGTCCAACTCCGACTCCTAGAATTCCAAAATATGTAACTCCAACTCCTTATGTTCAATTCTTCCGATATTCAGACTGTCTGTTGATTCTTACCATTCTTACGACTCAAACTTCGACTCCTTTTAAAAACTTTGACTTTGCAACCCTGAGTATATGCATCATGTGACCATGATACCATGGTCTTCAAATTGGTTATAAAATTGGAATAATTTTATGTTTTTTTTTCTATTCCTTAATTTGTGTATTAATTAAAATGCTTGTGGGACCTTGTGGAAATCCGGTTGCTTTCTTCATCTATCGGTATAATTTATTGTTATTAATAATAATAATATTTCTCTTGAAATAATAAATTTATTTAAGATTTAATAATGTTAAGAAAAAAATTATCTTTTTTTTTTTCCATAAAAATTATTGCCATGATCAGCTAAATAGTCTTTGAATCAATAAAACAAATTTGTCTTTTTTTAATTAATTTACTGAAGGTTGTGACAATTTAAATCTGTCTTAAAACAATAAATATGCCCTTTTTTTCTTAGCGTAAAAATAATTGTCTGCTAAATATTCTTTAAATTAATAAATTGAATGTCACTTTTACAGTTTATTTATTTAAAACTAACAATTAGATGTGTATTAAAATTAAAAAGAAATTCAAGAATAGGTTTTTGAAATTGGTCAACGCAATGACAGAATTCGATTTTAGAACAATTCATTTTGAAATGGGTAAACTCAGAATTCTTTTACCTTAGCAACACCGCACCCTGTCGGCAGGGCCTAGAATTCGCTGACAATAAACGCAAAACTGGTGGTGTCGGTTTGTGCGTTAAGGGATTGTTAAAGTCTTTTCCAGCTTATATGTGGTTATTTTCAAAGAGTAATGTCTTCAAGGAACAATGTGTTCTAAGATCATTGTATTCTAAGAGCAATGTATTCTAGGAATATAAATAGTTATCCTACCTATAGAATTATATTTGACAACTTTATTCGGCATTAAATAACCCATAGATGGTTGATATGCCGTAAAACAAACCAATGTGTACATCATGTGAAAAATCTTATACAGTCAAACATATATTAATAGACTGTTACGACCTGAAACAAAGCCGAAGGAAATACTACAACTCGAAAAATCTAAATGACCTGTTTAAAGACACAAATCTGACCAAAATCTTAGACTTCATCAAAGAAATTATTTCAGTCCCTTTTCAAATCAATATAAAATAATTATCCTATTTTGGGATTCCATTTGACAACTTTATTCGGCATTAAATAACCCATAGATGATTGATATGCCGTAAAACAAACAAAACTAAACCTTAGCGACACCAGTTAATATTCAATTTCTTTTTTGTATTGCATTTGGCGATCAATTGATCTCTTCTTTTTTATTCAAACGGGTGTGAATGGTGATAAAGTACGTACAAACGTGAATAAGCATATTATTATTATACAGATGTTTATTTTATTTTCTATTAAAAAGATTTTAATTTAATTATTTTTACTTTTTAGAATTGGCATAGGCTCTGCCAAGTGCCATTCAAGTTACCATTGTTATTAGTCTTTAATATGAATGTTTATTCTTCCATTTTTTTCATTTGCATGGTATTGGTGGAGTGTTTCACTCTCTGGAGTGCTTTCTAGTTTTTCTATGTTATTGTTAATGGGAAACTAAAAAAAAACTTTTTTTTAGTTTAAAAAAAAAAAAATTTGCAATGCATATATATATATATTTATATATTTTATATATTTTCACAGTTTCTGCCTGCCCATTGAGGAGTGTAAAGTAACAAGGCTACAGACGTTGATGTTCACCTGTTTTTGGGATATCGCAAATTTACCGGCGGTCCATGATTTTGTTTGGACAGAGATTTATTGATTATGATTATAACTTGAATGACAGCAGAGAAACCTTTTCTCTAATCCCAGACTAATAAATATATATATATTATGATATCATTCTCTATAGAAGCCCTTACCTCTCCCCAAATTAAAAAAAAAAAACAGCCTACAAAATATTAAACCCAAATGTTTCTGGTAAAAAAGAAAAAGATTTTTCTGAAACGTTTAAAGCATACTCAGTCGTGTTTTAATCAACTAGCTTTTGGGAGTTGAGGGTTTATTGCAAGCTTCTCTTTGACCTGTTTCTGGAAAAATCTGGACACCATTACTTGGAGATTTATCATCATTGTCGTCTGGTTTATCATCTTTACTTTGTCTCGAGCATTTGACGTTTCAATCTCTCCAGACTGCCCATTCCAAGGATAGATTTTGGTCCACATTCAGGGCTTTCAGATCATCTCGGATTACCTCTTTCTACGAATTTTACTTGAGTAACCCCTTCCCCTGTCAATCGAGGGCTGCTATGTTGGTGAATCCATGGATCTGCTCACCACTATGATTTACATGTTAAAGCTGATGCAGCCTGCTTGGACTTAAAAATGCTCATATCTTTAATTTAGCTAACCATATACAAAAAAAAGCTTATCTGAATTTAAAAAAAAAATACGGATTTCCTAATCCAGTTTATGTTGAATTTGTTAGTTCGTCCATTTTTTTAACTCATTATTTTGAAGAAATCATAAAATATACTCTGCGAAAATGAGCCGTACTTGAACAGAGACTAAATTGAAAAAATCAAAAAATTCTTGAGAAAACATTAAAGAAGAATTCCATTTCTATATACTCTAACTATAAACATGTTGTCTGGATCTTCCAAATGATATATAACTGACTTTTTAGATCCCTGATGGTCAAATCCATTTTCATCGGAATCACTCCCAAACCAATGGTTTAAATATTTTCGACGGATGCTACTCTTCCTCGAAAATATTGATTTCCGAAAATTCCCCACAAAGACGAGTGTTTTTTAAGATTCCTTATTTCTTTTAGCATTGCTGATTTTCTGCCAAGAAACGAAACAGTTTAAAGATTTAAAAGAAAGAAAGAAATGTATTCTGACCAGCCAGTATATCCGACGATGGTACCGCCACCAAATTATCAAACCTGCTCCATTATGGAAGACGATGATCAAACGGAGAATGGCAGTCCTCAAAATGATGACAGCAGTGGTCACATGCCGAAATCTATTTCGCCCTCTGTCCAAACAATGTACAGCAATCATCCGAAGCATGGCGAGAAACCCTACAAGTGTAACATATGTCGAAAGGCCTTTTCACGGCGCGCAGATCTGAACAACCACGAGTTGGCCTTTGCTGGGGGCAAGCACTTCAGCTGCTCCTATTGTAGCAAGGCCTTTTGCCAGAGGGCCCACCTGAAAAGCCACGAGCGAATCCACACCGGAGAGAAGCCGTTTCAGTGTGAATTGTGCCCAAAAGCATTCAGCCAGAAAATCCACCTGAAAGTGCACAAGCGTGTGCACTCAGGTGAAAAACCGTACCGGTGCCACGTGTGCAACAAAGCATTCGCTCAGCGCGATCATCTAAACAACCACGAGCGCACGCACACTGGCGAGAAGCCATTTAGTTGCGCCTTCTGTCTGAAGGCCTTCAGCCAGCGGGCGCACCTGCGCAACCACGAGCGTGTACACACGGGCGAGAAAGCATACGCGTGCTACGACTGCGGCAAGACGTTCAGCCAGCGTACGTACCTTCGCAACCACGAACGTACCCACACTGGGGAGAAGCCGTTTAACTGTGACATCTGCTTCAAGTCGTTCAGTCAGAAAGCTCACCTGAACACGCACGAACGTACGCACACCGGGGAGAAGCCATTTAAATGCCACATTTGTAACAAGTCTTTTGCCCAGCGGGATCACCTTAACAATCATCAGCGCACACACACCGGGGAAAAGCCTTTCTCCTGCTTATACTGTCCGAAAACTTTTAGCCAGCGAGCGCACCTCAACAGCCACGAGCGAACTCATACTGGGGAAAAGCCACCTCCACCACTATCGCCCAACAATGACGGGAACTCCTGTTCGAGATGCTGTTGTCGTTCTCCACCACCGCCTCCCCCATTACCTTCTCTGCCATGCCGACCATATCCAAAGGTTAACAATGAGTGCAAAATTCCTGGATGCAATCTTTGCCCACCCAGCCCGTGCGTGGAGCCATATCGAAAGAATATGTGTTCGAGCAGTGGACCCTATGGCAAAGGTTCATGTTCTAGCAGTGGACCATACGGAAAAAGCCCGTGTTCTAGCAATGGACCATACGGGAAAAATATGTGTTCCGGTAATGGGCCATATGGAAAGAGTCCCTGTACTAGTAACGGACCCTATGGAAAGGGTCCCTGCTCCACCAATGAACCATACAGAAAAGGCCCCTGCACTGGTAGTGAAATGTATGGAAAAGGTCCCTGCTCGAGCAATGAATCATATGGAAAAGTGCCCTGTTCAGGCAGTGATCCTTACAAAAAAAGTCCATGTTCTAACAATGATCCATACAGAAAAAGTCCTTGTTCTAGCAATGATCCATACAGAAAAAGTCCTTGTTCCAACAATGATCAATGCAGGAAGAGTCCTTGTACTAGCAATGATCCATGTAGGAAAAGTCCTTATACCAGCAGTGATCCGTACAGGAAAAGTCCTTGTTCCAATAATGAACCATACAGGAAAACCTCTTTCTCTAACAATGAGTCTTATCGGAAAGGCAGTTATTTGAATGAGGAACCATATTCCAAAAATCCTTGCTCCAATGAAGATTCCTATAGGAAAGAATCTTCTCCTCATGAGGAAGCATATTCAAAGAACTCTTGCTCCAATGAAGAACCGTACGGAAAGGACACTTGTTCCAGTGAAGAATCTTACCAAAAGAATTCTTGTACCAATGAAGAATCATTCAGGAAAAGTACAAGTTCGAACGATGAAACATTTTCAAAGAATTCTTGCAACAATGACGAACCAATGTCAAAGGTCCCGTGCTCAAATGACGAAACGTTTGCAAATGGCTCTAGCTCTAATGATGAACCCTACCCAAAGGTCTCTTGCTCCAATGATGAACCCTTCCCAAAGGTCTCTTGCTCCAATGAGGAACCGTTTCCAAAAGTTAATTGCTCCAATGACGAACCGTTCCCAAAGGTCCCTTGCTCCAACGAACAACAATTTCCAAAAAGGTCTTGCTCAAATGAACAATCATTTCCGAAAAACTGTGGTCCCAATGAGCAACCATTTACAAAGAGCTGTGTTTCCAATGATCAACCATTTCCAAAGAGCTGCAGTTCCAGTGAGCTACCATTTTCAAAGAGCTGCAGTTCCAATGAGCAACCATTTCCAAAGAGCTGCAGTTCAAATGAGCAATCATTTCCTAAGAGCTGCAGTTCCAATGATCAACCATTTCCAAAGAGTTGCAGTTCCAATGATCAACCATTTCCAAAGAGTTGCAGTTCCAATGAGCAGCCATTTCCAAAGAGCTGCGGTTCCAATGAGCAACAATTTCCAAAGAGCTGCAGTTCCAATGAGCAACAATTTTCAAAGAGCTGCAGTTCCAATGAGCAACCATTTCCAAAGAGCTGCAGCTCCAATGAACAACCATTTCCAAAGAGCTGCAGCTCCAATGAGCAACCATTTCCAAAGAGCTGCAATTCCAATGAGCAATCATTTCCAAAGAGCTGCAGCTCCAATGAGCAACCATTTCCAAAGAGCTGCAGTTCCAATGAGCAACCATTTCCAAAGAGCTGTAGTTCCAATGATCAACAATTTCCTAAGAGCTGTAGTTCCAATGATCAACAATTTCCTAAGAGCTGTAGTTCTAATGATCAACAATTTCCTAAAAGCTGTGGTTCCAATGAGCCACAATTTCCAAAGAGCTGTGGTCCCAATGAGCCACAATTTCCAAAGAGCTGTGGTCCCAATGAGCCACAATTTCCAAAGAGCTGTGGTCCCAATGAGCCACAATTTCCAAAGAGCTGTGGTCCCAATGAGCCACAATTTCCAAAGAGCTGTGGTTCCAATGAACCACAATTTCCAAAGAGCTGTGGTTCCAATGATCAAGCATATAGGAAGAACCCTTGTTCTATGAATGAGCCATACAAAAAAAATTATTCTCCAAGAACAACTTTAGCAAAGAACATGCCATATGAATCGCCACGTGACATCCACACGCCATCATCAACTTCGATGTCGCATTCTCGAAATCCCAATGAGCACGCTCAGTCACTCACCTCGCCTCAACAGATGTCCGGTGCCCCACCGCTGATTCTGCAACCGTTGCCAACCTGTTCACAGAACTGGGACAACAACTACTCATGGCCTCGTAGCTACCCGTTGTCCTCAAACTGGAGTACAGGTTGGACAAACTCCCCGACAGTCTTTCCTGGCAGTGTGAGATTAAGTAAATAAAACTAGCTCGTAGGATACCTGCGTATACACTGTTAAGTATCCTGGAATAAAAAGTAAAATGGCCTTTAAGAAGGTTTCACAATTATGAAATTAAGTAAATAGATACTTGACATTTTGAATTTTGTCTTGCGGGTAGACTTTGGGTAACAGTCTAGATTAGAGGTGGGGACAGATTGTTCAAAAAAGATAATTAAAAGAAATAAGTTTATGACATGCTGAACGTTTTGGAGTTAAAATCTATTTAGTATTACACATGAAATCTGAAGAAAATCCCTTTTTAAATGAGTAAATTATGCTAGTATAATCGACGCATTTCCAAGATGGCGGCATGTTGGATCAGAACAAGGTTATTAGCTACAAAGCGGAATGAGATGTACATGTTTTTTTCTCTATTAATATGTAATACTAAATTGATTTTAACTTCAAAACGTTCAGTATGTCATAATCTTAAAATAAACAATTTTTAATCGCCTTTTTGAACAATCTGTCTCCGCCTCTAATCTAGACCTTTACTTAACTTTGACACAAAAAAAAACAAAAGTGGATTTCATCTTCATTGTCATTTTAAATCCTCGATAGCCATTTAATGTCGAGCAACTAGAAAGATTTCTGAAAAAAAAATTCCCTTATTTCCTGGTGCAGTTTTTTTTTCTTTTCTTTTTTTATAAACCCCGTCAGTTATTGTGTATCTGTGGAGTGTCATTAGAATTATATTCTAAACACTGTTCCCTCTAAGTTTTTTGTTTCATGACATGCACAATCAGTCATCACCTGTCCATCAATAATAAAACTATTAAGTTGAAGAAAAAGTTTGTTCAGCTTATCGTAGACTCGATCAAGGTGCTCACATGACTGATGGGCTGACCATTAAGCACAAGTTCAGAATGCTAAATTCCTTAAAGATTCTGCCAAACGGAAATCGTGATCTTCTTACCAAGTTCTTTTAAACAGCACACAAACTTTCTCCTCAAATATTATCTGCTAGGAATGATTGCCAAACGTACGTCATATTTCAGTTTTGCGAGCAACTTAAATTTTTTTTTTAAAAGAAAATTAGGAGTTCCAAATTTTCAACCAAACCCAAAAAAAAGATTCTTAAGAATTAAAATCGAAATCTTTCTAAATTATTTTTAAATGACACACAAACTTTCTCCTCAACCTCGTACATCGAACAATGTTCGCTCTGTCTTATTTTGGTCAGACGACTAGAAAAAACGGAACCCTTTTATCTTTTTAGGAAAAATATTTTAAATTTAAACTTAATGCACACCGTAACATTCAAACTCTTCATCCTGCTTTATTGACATAAGTTCTAAATTTTAGAAATAGGTATTTTATTTTTGGCTACTATAGCATGTGATCTTACCAGCCGAATGTGATCTGCATTTCAAGATTCTGTTCATAAATATATATATATATATATATATACATATATATATATAGGTTTGTTGAATTTGAGCGTAAAATATTTGTGTAATATTCAATAGTAATATCTGTGCAGAGTGCTACATTAGTAAACACTGTTTGTTTTTTTGTTAATTAACTAAAAGGAACCAAGCAAATAAGGCTGAGTGTTAACCATTGCAATCATCTTTATGAAAAAAAGGTAATTTTTGAAGCGAAAAGAATAACAGAATAATAGTTTTTGTTTAAGTTTAAAATCTGATTCAAATAATTTTGAAGGTTATTTTTGTTTTTATGCCATCATTTTTCTTTGCTTTCAAGAATAAAATGGTGGCTTACTGTTGAGGAGAGTGTAAGTCATGACTTCATGTCATTAAGAACAGACAAACAAATAAAGTCTCGGAACAAAGTGTAGTATTTTTTCTGTCTTAGTAAGCTGTCCTCCCAGGCGTTACCTTCTCCTTTCAAAACATGCCAGCATATAAAGCAAACATTAAGCCGAATATGGTGATGATGATTTCAGAGGAGAGCTGGGTTTATTGCCTATCGCCCACATATGTAAGGGAGTTCCAATGAGACTATAGAGTGCCCCCTTTTTAGGGGGGGGGGGCTGGATTTTTCCTACATGAAAAACTGCCCTTGTGTCTAACTTTTCCCTCATAGGGAAGCAAGTAAATAGGAACAAACAAATGTTTGTTAGTATATAATAGACTCAACCGGCCTTCATATCTGGATGAAAGTGTAGTATCTGTTCTGTCAGAGGAGGTGAAATCCTTCTCAACTGGGGCAATTTTAATTTTTGTTCCATACAGAGTGACCCATTTTGAGAACATAGATACCGCTCACATTAAAAACCGACCTTGTTGGGCAGCAAATAAATAGGTATTAAACTTTGTTAATCCTCAGAGCCAGATTTTTTAAAGATTATTTTATTAATATAGAGTTGCATTGCATAGCTGCATTTTAAATATAAATTCTTTTTTTATTGTTTTGTTTATTTATTTTTTATTAAATATAGTTAAATACCTTGTGGACCTTACTCGTTTTGTTTTGTTTTATTAATAAACTAGATTTTAAAAAAAATGATATGCTTAACCCTCTTAGGGCAGCTTTCGCAAAATTACGACAAGTCTATCACCTCTAACGATACTACATACGTAGATACAACAGCACAAATATACACAATAAATTCAGCAATTGACTAATATGTGCATGAGAAAATGACAATTTTCCATGAGCGGATGGTCAACCTCATTATAAATTCAAGATGGCTGCCATCACAATATGCAAATTAGTCAAATTTTACAATTTATTTTGATAGTCCTACTTATATGATATAAATGTCATATATATTGTTTGGGCATACAATGAACGGTTAAGCTTACAGAGTCGTTTTAAAAATAGGTGTAAAAAAGTCATTTTTCTACAAAAAGAAAAATTCAGAACTCAGAGGGTTAATAAGCATCTCTGGGGATTTCCCTATAAAAGCATTTAATCTATTAATACAACATCAACGTACAGATGAAATCTAGTTAAATATTTCATCCGATAGCTCCCCAAAATGCCCTCTTAATTCCTTTTTTACCATTATTTTTTAATTCATCTAATTCCATCTTAAAATGTTCAACATTACTGCAGTTCATCTGCAAGGGGTTCCAAAAATCTATTGCTCTATTAGCAAAAAAATTCAATTAGTTAATAGATCTAATTTTTAAAATTTGTCTAGAACGTAACTTTACAGATCAAGGAGAAATACTTTTTTTAAATTGTCCGCGATGGAAATGCAATCAATTGCTTTGAAAGTTTCAATTAAATTACCCCTTATAAAGTAGTTAATCCTAATTTTCCTAATCTTTCCCTGTAACTGTAATCATTGGTTTGATTTATTTGTTTAATTGTTAATTCTGTGTTATTTGATGTCAATAACTATGGACTTCAGAACTAAGACACTTTGCATTTTTATAAATGTAATAAAAGATTCTATCGTCAGTCTTCGGAGTCCCTCCTCCGAAGCAGTACCTCCTTCATTGCTCTAAAGGAAGGGAAAACTCTCTCTTATGTGTACAGACACGTCACTTTTGAGGGAATGCTGATGGGACTGGGGAACATTTTTGGAAAGTAACCATTGGCAGCATTTAACGTTCAAGAAGCGTTCATTTGGGGTGAGGAGTAACTAACACATAAGTAAATCGGTACGTGTTTGATCATTTTTACATTTTCATTGCAATTATTATGCATTACCTGGCTTTGCCAGCTCGCCATCGCTTCGCAAAGTTTGCTTCTTGAAATACTTGAAACCAAAATTAAAATAATAAACATTTCATTCATAAGTTTCTTGTAAACGCAAGACTAAAAATTTCGCATTTATTCATATAAATAGATAAACATTCACATCTTGGTAATTTGTATACAGATTTATTTATCTTTTAAATAAGAACCTAATGAAATCGAAAGAAAGAAGAAATCAATTTATTTGAGAAAAATATAGCGTTGTTAACAGGAAAGAGGAAGGGAGAGGGGAGTGAGAGAGAAAGAAAAAAAAGCGAGTAAGACTGCCAGTCACCCGCTCCCTTCCCTTTTCTCTTCTCGCTGTTGCCTGTCGGTAAGAATTCTAGCAAGCAAAGGTTTTTAGTAAGTTATCCATTTTTAAAAAAATCATTTTAATTAATTACTGTTAATACTGACGAAACTATTGCATATAGATAGACCAAATAGGACAATAAAATTACAAATGTATAACACCAAATATTAATTTATTATGAATCGTTGAAAAAATAGTTCTTCAAATTAGGGATTCAAAAGATTGTCTTTGGATCATTTGTCTGTACTATATATAGAGTATTTCCAAATACTATTTAAATAACAGTAACCTGTTTTGATGGTAATATAGGAGTGATGGATTAAAAATCTTTCGAATTTAAATTTGCATTTTTTCTTTGAATAATAACCACTATATTGACATAAGTTAAGAATAAAATTCCTGCTTCGTTGTTTTCTAATTTGTAACAGATAATTATTTTATTTAACAACAAAACTATTTAATCATTACATTTAGTTAAAAAAAATTTAATTAATTCTTAAAATGATATGACTGAGGACCCAAGCTCAAACAACGATTTGTGGGGAAGTAATAACGACGAATGATGGAAATGTATGCATGTGGAAACTATTAACATTGTTGGCTGCACTCGGCGAAAACGCGCTTGTTTGGTCGGAAGGCATGTGGGACCACAGCAACAAAAAAAAATGTAACAGATCTCTTTGGAATCCATTGGATTGAGTTTGTGTTGAGTAAGCAATATGCATTTTCTATGTGCTAAGGAATACATTTGAAAGTTTACAGTTGTCTTCCTTATAAAAAAAAACAAACTTTGGGACCCTATTCTGGACATGTTTTTATCTTTTAACAATTGTTTAAATCTCATTGAAATCTAAGGTTAAATATGGGGGAGGGTGTCTAAAAGTTTTCAGAGGTAAGAGTGCCAAATACATCAAACCGATAAAAAAAAAAATTACTTCTATGTTGAAAACTATGGAAATACAACTTCCACAACTTAATTTATGGGCTTAGAAAATTGTTAATTTTGCCTAGTTAGAAAATATTGAAAGAATGACAATTTGCCTATGGTGTGAATTATTAAAAGTCAGACGTTAACAAAATGTTGGAACGGTGGCGGATTTCATGCTTGCTTGTGGAAATTTTTTATGAGTAAAAAGATGCATGACAATTGGCATAAAACTATTTACCAACTTTCCTATGAAAGACAGATGAGCCAGACAAGGTAACCGATAACAACTACCTATTAAAAAATCCTAAATCGACCTGTCTGCATTTCCCGATATGGGAGTTTCAGGTGATAAACCAACCCCTACCTGAAAAGAGGGGGTGATCCCTGGAAGGAGGAGCACTGAGCAAAACCAGAACCCACATCACTCTAATCTTTGCCCAATGTACAGCAAAACGAGCAATTGGCATAGGACCTTCAAAATTTACAGTTCTCGTGTTTTCTAGCATAAAAATAGTTGGCGGACAGGCAAACAGACGTTTCTCATCTTAATATAGATTCATGGCAATGTTTTAACATTTCGAACATCAATTCAATAAGCACGGAGTTTAGAGGGAACTTTATCGTCTCAACATGATAACCATGACACAAGCATTGTGATCGAGTCGAGACTAAAGAATCTTGTCTTGAAAAGGCTTCACAAATATCATCTGCTGGGACTTGTTCCGAATGTACTTCATATTTCAATTTTGTGTGTTTTACGAGAATCTTAATAAAAGGTTCTAAATTTTGGCAAAAAAAGAAAATTATGAACAAACCAAATGAAAGATTTTCAAGAATTCAACCCTCTCTCTCTCTCTCTCTCTCTCTCTCTCTCTCTCTCTTTTAAAAAAATTGCTTGATTCCAAGAATGTACAGTATAAAAAAGCTTTTTCGGAACATTTCAAAATGTGTAATGATGCTGAAACTTTTATTACACAAGGCAAAAGATTTAAAAAGAAAAAAAAAAGAAAGAAAGAAATGAAATAAATATTTCATGAAAATCCTGGCGAGAAAAAGACAAAACAGTGACAAAATTTTACAAGTTTCTTA
The DNA here is from genome assembly GCA_963556195.1 of Sepiola atlantica. NCBI lineage: Eukaryota > Metazoa > Mollusca > Cephalopoda > Sepiida > Sepiolidae > Sepiola > Sepiola atlantica. The sequence continues at coordinate 81,310,969 of OY744525.1, read as the reverse complement.
GGGGAATCAAAATCTGAATCGAGGTCGACCCCATCTTTCCCTCGACTCTTTGTCATACATTGGAAGTTGACAAAAAATTAACCCCACACATGTACACACTTGTGGAACTGACTTCGTGCTCAGTTAAAAAAAAATTATTGTTTTTTTTTTTTGTGATTAGTTATTTGAACTTTTTGCCTATTAACAAATTTTAATTGAAAAAAAAACGAACAACACTGACATATTAATTGAATTTGAATTCAAATTTTTAAAACATCCTCTATTTGCTTATATGGTGGAAGTTTCATGTGAACTTGAAAAAAAATTTTTTTTTTTAACCATGTATCAGTTTTGTCAATCTTAAAAGGCGAGAGTTCATATTTCCAGAAGGTTAAAGGGAGCTAACTCTTACCTGATTGCGTCGTCACCATCCGACTCCAGCAACTGGGTTTTGTAATTTTCATTTAGTTTGAAAACCTGTCAATTATTATTTTAATCAAGCACATATAGGTTCGTATTAAATCCTTGAATATATGGGTTAATATTACTACAAGCTCTGCAAGAGTTTAGATTACAAAATACTTTAATAGAAATATAAAAAATTCTGTTTGAGGAAAATATTAATTTTGTTGTTAAGACAACATTTAGAGTCTTAAAATGATCCAGAAGTGTTAAAATTTTTGAGAATCAACATAATTTTGTTTAATTTAAATCCGGTTTAAATTTAATTAAAATCAGAGGTAATATTTTTTAGATTGTTTTATGCGCTCCCAGGGACTATTTAGAAAAAGGATGAATTCTTGCTGACCATTTGAATTGTTCCGTCAGTAGAACGTAATCAGAAAAAAGAAGTACAAAAATAAAATTCTATGGCTATAAAAAGTATATTCTCTCAGATTTAAAATATATGAAGAAACAAAATAGTGAGAAAGAACAAACACGGGGGTAAAAATTCGAAGAACAATTTAATTATGAAAATGAAAGTTAAAAAAATAATAATAATTAAAATGGATGTGTGTTCATGCTTGAATTAATAATTCTGCATTGGAGTTATAATAAAAAGTACTTCGCTTTGTCGATTCCAAGCTAAAATAAAATAACAAAAAATTAGCTGTTAATGCTTTTTTTGTATTCCTCTTTTTTTAATATATTTTTTCTCTCTTTGTCTATATAATAATCTCCTTGGATAAGATATTAGTCCTACCAAATATCTTGGTACTCAAAAAGTGTTGGATGTGCCCTATTTCAATATTTAGTTCAGCCATCAATTTTCACTTCACTTAGTAAAAAAAGTGTAAGAGATGTCTTTGCAATAATTAAGATTAAGCCACATTTCTTTTCTTTTTAAAATTCTGACTCTAGTTTTATAAATTAGTGTAAATAAAAAACGTTAGAAGTGTATTTTTTCATAATTTAGATAAATCATATTTTTTATTAAAGCACCCAAACTTTGGGATCAGATTTTAGCCTCACTGGGGTCCTAAACTGAACTTTCTATCCTTAAATGAGAAAGAAAATACTCCAATAGCGTTTTCAAAATATTGACAAAAATATTCAGTACAGGATACATGGTTGAAAAAAAAAGTTTTCTAATTCCCCTCTCCACTTCAAAAAAAAAAAAAATCCTTGTCATTTCTGTGTGTCGCCATCTTTTTCTTATCTGATAGACATCATTCTATATTATACCAATATTTGGTAACAACATTACCTCAATGTGTACATATTGCAGTAGATCTTAACTCTTATAATTACTTGTCATGGATATGGTACAAAGCTTACGCTACAATTAACACCTTTTACTAAACTATCTTGTTTAATGTATTTTGCTTTGCTAACTATATATTGCGAATGTATATATATTCTTAGATGCAGCTATATATAATAGATATGTGTCTGTATTTATATTCCTAGATGTATGTATATATATGTATTCATAGACATGCATGGTGAAACTTTAAGAAAAGTTGACAAAAGCATTAATTTTAGCCATCAACTTGTTTTGATTAACATTTGACAAAACCCTTTTGTGGCATCTGTTTACATTCTTGGGGGCATTTGGGAAGTTGGTCTCCACTCTTTCCAGCATGGCTCTGTCAATTTGAATGAGTTTCACTCAAATAGCTTTATTTAAATCGTCCATGTACGAATCGGGGGAGAAGGGTGGTCCATAATTGTCGGCAAACCTGAAAATGAGATGAGGTGATCTTCAAAGAGAGGGTGTAGAATGTTCATTGATGTACTAGCTGCATGGGCTGTCACCCAATCTTATTGAAACCACACACATTGGATAAAAATCTAAGCACAACGAAGTAACACAGTAATGTTCATTCTTGTCTTCGAATAGTAAAAACCAATGCGGAGTGCTTTTCCAACAGCACATTGCGCCATCACTTTTGAACTAACGACAAGTCTGTTGATTCAATTGAATAGAAAATGAGCTTTACGCATTAATTTGTTCCTCTGAAATGTTTCAAATTGTATTCCTATGATGGAAGCATTTTCTCTTGGTGAAACAACCTACACTTTTTTTATTTTCATACTGTTGGAATTTTTTCAGCAACTCATGCCATGCTAATTAACACGCAGACACATATCTACTTATATGGAACAAACATATATCATGTACTGTGTGTGTGTATGTATGTATACATATGTCATATATAGTTCTATGATATACTAAAATAGTTACCACTGGAAGGTAGAATTATTTGTATATATATTATATATCTACCATATATTCATATTTCTATCATATATGTGTATATATATAGATATATAAATAAGATTTATATAAACATTAAATCAGCCTACACTAATTTCTGTACTAGGTGTATATCATTCAGGGCTGGCAGCTTTGATAATAGCCAGCCCTGAATGATTTATGCCTAGTACAGAAACTCAAACTAATTTATATTTATATATATAATATATATATATATATTTACTGTGCATCTATAACATATATACATCTGCATTGTCTAGTATATTTATATATAAAATATAAATGCATAGTCCATGTATTTATATTTTATACTATGCATTTATGATATATATATATATATATATATATATATATATATATATACTATGCATATATATTCTATTCATACACATGTAGATTCCTTGATTATAAATATCTTGTTTCATAATTCTTTTTGTGTGTTGATCGTGTTCCTAGTACATACAGTGTGATGAGCAAGTGATAATTCATTCAATTTACAAGGTCTTTAAATTAGTCGTTTCTTTTTAATTTCCTGATTTCCTGTGATATATAACACCTGCTTTATTGAAACCATCCTCTTTTACTGAACCTAGTGTTTCATGACACAATAGTCATTTTAGTAAGTATAATCATTTTGTAATACAAAACGAGCTTAGTTTAATGTACTGAGACATGACCAATCTAAATGGTCCCTCTATTTTTAAACGGGCATTTATTCAACCATATTAAAATAATTATAACATTAAAAGAAAATGTAAAGAAATCTGAATTACAATGATAATATTGTCAATACTTATCTACCATCGTATCTACATACACCATGCTGTATATTCGTACTAAAAAAAAAATGCTTAATTAAATGTTGCAAATTTTTTTCTTTTTTTTTTTTCCATTCCTTTTGGGATTTAATTCGCCATATCGGCATTGAAAAAGGAAGCTACTATAATTAGACTATCTAGGCCAAACTTTAAAAATTTAACATATCTACGTATTACTACTGTTGTCACTACCTGTGTACCTACCTACGTCTTGCTGTAAACTGGTACGAATAAAAAATAAATACTGTGAATTTTTTTGTATTTTTCATTTTTTAGAGTTGAATTGAGAACAGTGTAACGACCGATGATGTCATTTATATTTTTGCTGAAAATCAAAATGTTGGTTTTGGCTATGATACCCTAGGTTTCTGTATAATTTAATATCGACAAGTAAGAATACTTTAACTTTATGTTGGATAGAACAATTGGCCATGTATTAGGATGTATTTTATGGGGTTATCAGTAATTTGTATCAGTTCACATTGTATGGCTGGAAAATTGCTTCTGTGGTACCAGTGTTCAAGAATTCTGGTGAAAGAACTGGCTCTCAAAATTATCGGCCCATCAGTCTACTCCCGCTCTTCACTAAGATCTTTGAATCTTTAAGCAATCTAGCGATAGTCTGCCATCTCGTTAATGCTTAACTTTTTTCTGACCTTCAGTCTGGATTTAGGCAACACATTCTATTGCGGATATACTAATAGTCATCTTGGAATGCATATACCATACACTAGACAAGGCAAGTGAAGCTAGAGTGGTAGCACTTGATATATCTAAAGCCTTTGAGAAGGTCTGGCATGAAGGATTTATCATGAAAATTAATTCAAATGGTATTACTAGACGAATATTTAATATAATCAGATCCTTCCTAGCCAGAAGAAAGATCCAGGTTGTCCTCGATGGATGTACATCCAAACAACATGACATTAATGCAGGTGTACCCTAGGGGTTGATCATTGAACCTTTATTATTCCTGATTTTCATAAACGACCCCCCTGATGAAATTGAAGGGTATATTTGCAGATGACACCATGCTCTATTCTCGCTGTGTGGGTAAAACGAACGTGCACATATCCAAGGCAATGGCTGAATCTTTAGAAAATGACCTCCAGGCTGGAGTTTAATGGAGAAATAAATGGATGGTAACATTAAATGCTACTAAGACAATATTCCTTTCCTTTAACAATTATAAGAAACCTTTTCAACCACTGATTGCCATGGCTAATAGCAGCCTATCCGACATTCAAATACCTTGGCCTAACATTCACAGGGAACTTGAATTGGAACAAATACATTGAAGATCGGCAAAAATCTTTTCTATTTCCATCAGGTACGATTCTGATAAAAGTAGTTTAAAATGTTTATAAATTCCTCAGTTCTAAGATCTTCTAACTTCTTTATATAAATATCTCTTGAACGGTATATAAGATATCTATCTATCCCCACCCCCAATGGGGAGGTCACTCTGTTTTGGAATAATTGATTATTTCGTTTAAAGCAGTAATGCAGAGGTTTTCTCCCTTGGTTGTAACCTCTTTAAAACAATTAAATAGTACTGAAAAAGGCAGTATTTACACTTCTCATTCATGCAGCTGGTTTGTTGGGCGCATGGATATAGATGTTGGGCTATCAGTCCCAATATCGAAGGTTCGATCCATGCACTTGGCCGATCAGTTATATAGCCACATTAATGAGTCTTTAAAAGACAAAAAACGCTTGTCTGTAGATATAAAATATTTGTATATATATATATATATATATATATATATATATATATATATATATTGTACAAATGAGTCACCGCTTAAGTTTAATGAGTTTGTCAGAGGAGGATTGAAGACAATGGTTGGAACTGGGTAAAAAATTTTAAGCGGACGGCTCAACAAAAATTTGTTGACATTGGACTTGAAAACGATCCTGTTGTAGTCAGCTGAAAAGCAGCCCTGTGGTATTGTGTTCAACAGACGAGTAGTTATTGGAAAGAAAATTTGCTCATGGAAGTTCTGTTTAGTTTTAGGTACACAGAGGAAGAAAAGAAAAATCATTTACAGTAGTTGTAACTAGATTAGTGCTTGCAGGAGGAGATTGGAGCTCATTCGAGCATGTATTATGAAAATACTGATACAATAGATGCAACTAAAACTGGATCTTGTTATTTTGTTTGTCCACATGAACATGATGGCATGTCCTCATTCTGTAAGGTAATCCACTTGATTTTGACTCCAATTTTACAATTTATCATTGCAGCATGTGTTAACAAAATGTAATAACTTTCAGAAAACAATGATCATTAGTTAATTATATAACATTTTAATTATATAAGACTACTAAAAAACATAATGAGAGCCGTTGTTTGAATAAAAGGTTTGCGTGACACCTAAGGGTCAGAGGTGACCTAAGAACAGAAGTCGACAAGACCATGTAACTTCCGGACGGAGATTTTCTGTCTCTTAACTGGCGAGACTTCGAGCAGGAAAGACGTGTCTGGGATGCTGTTCCCAATGGAGGGAGGGGGCACACAATGTTACTAGATGTATCTTTAACTAAAAGTTCTGACTTAAAAATAACTTCTTGTTTGATCTGACTGACTTGTACTTGTAACGGCTATCACCCTGGTCGGGTTGAGCCGGCTTCCTCCAGAGTACATCTCTGATCATTAGAACCTGGTTTCATCAATCCTGAGCTAGATCACATGATATGGCTAGCCAACCACACTTCCATATTAGAAGACCAACTACTTGCAAGCCTGATAGTGTTGCTAGTCGCCAGACTACCTGGTATCTGAAGTCAGTTGAGATTTTCCAGTCAGTGAGACACGCGTACGAAAGTAACCTGACTCTCTGATATTTTATGTGACTGTTTTTCCCTTTTCCTTTATAAACATCGGCATCAGCGGGTTTATCAGCAGACGAACAAAACCCGAGTTCTCAGCGCATCGGTAAGTGAAAAAATACAATACTCATAAAAAAGTTATGACAGTAATTAAATTGATGCACTTAGTTACAGACATCATCATCATCATATTTAGTTGCACGTCTCTTTTACATGCTGGACAGCTTTTAGAAATTGACTTTCAAATTAACCTATCTCCGACTAGGTCTTTATTTTTCCCTCTTTCAAATACATTCTTATCACTTCCTCCCATGTTTTCTTTGTCCTGCCACATGATCCTGCTACCTCAACTATTTATTCTACATCTATTAACCCAAGTACTCCTATCCATTCTTTTAATGTGACCAAACCAACAAAGTCTCCTGTTCTGCACACATCTCGCTATACTGTCCAGATTTAATCTTCCTCTTATGTCATCAGATCTAAGTCTGTCTTTGAGACTGACATTAAACATCCATCGTAGTATTCTCATATCATTTCTCCGTGCAATGCATGTCCTCAACCCTCACTGTCCAGGTTTCACTTCCATACATCATAACACTGTGCACACATGCCTGATAGACAGTGCAAACGCTCTGCTCGTTAGTAATGACAGAAGTTCCCATAATTTACTCTATCCACTCCTAATTCTTGCAATCACACTAGCACTTGCTCCACCCTGTATTACCAAGGTAAAAAAAAATTCTTGCAAACTCAATAGTTTTGCCATCCACATATACTTTCTCCACATCTGAGTTCTCATTCATCTCCATGGTCTTACACAAATTACTGATCCTCTCTCACCTACTAAAAAAAATTATGTAATTATCAAAGTCATGTTGAGACGGGAAGTATTCCCACAATTTTATTAATATAGAGATCGAAATGTTTCACTTCCATATATCATCACACTGCATACACAAATGACTCTTCCCTCGGTCGACAGTGGTAACGCGAGCTATAGATCCCATTAAAAAGCAAATAGATTTCTTTGTTTTTTCTTAACATAATAGAAACTTTATGTCTGCATATTTGGTTTGCCAACCATTAACTAAAAAAAAAAAAAATACTTTTTTTTTTCTTAACATAAGAGATTTTGTGTCTGTCTGTTTGGTTTTGTTTGTCTGTTTTTTACGGCATGTCAACCCTTTTGGAGTTATTTAACGTGAAAACACAATCATGATCATCAACCGGCTTATTTGTTGAATCAGGCCACAATTAATCCTCTGATGAGGGTGGAGCCTGATTGTCTAGTCTCAATTTAAGTTTTCCTCTCCATTCTTGTTTTTGATGAAGCTTGATGGAATCCATACCCAAAGCCCTCTTATCACGTTTGACCACATCCTCCCAAGACAATTTGGGTCTGCCAGTGTTGGTCTTCTCTGCTGGCACATTCAATTGTCAGATTTTAGCAATCCAGCTATTGCTGCGTTCAATGAGATCCAACCAATGCAGTCTGCTCTTCTGCATGATGTCTGCGATGCTTTTCAAGTTGACTTGTGCAAGTAGAGATTCAAAAGATATGCTTTGTTCAGGCTTCACCGAGCAGATCCATCTGACCATTGCCTTGTCGTTATGGTGCAGTTTCTTCAGTATGCTAGCAGTATTGCAAACAGTTTATCGTATACGATTATATGAATGCAAGTCATTATTTTATCCCATAGCTTATGGGAAACATGGCTACTACACCAAGATGTAGGGGAGGGTGCTACTCCTTTCCCTGGATTGCTCCACTTACCCTGTATGTGCCCATGTTACTCACCATGTTGCCGAGAATATATGTTCCAAAATTCATAATGATCGGTTCATAAAAAAAAATAACTTATATATATATATATATATATATATATATATATATGTATATATATTAATATATATATGCACCTCATAAATGGTAACATTTACAAAAAAATAATGTGCCAATGTTACTCCCTGTATTTTCTAGAATATATATTCCAAAATTCATAATGATCCGTTCTGTAGTTAATGAGCTAACTCTGTATATACATATAGGAAATAAACTATTAGAGTAGAAAGCCTTCCAGCACCTGGGAACCTCTACACTGAAATAATAGGATTTTGCTGATTGTCGGATCGTTCGGGGGTTAATTACGTTGAGGAGGCACTAGTGCAGCAAGTTCATTGGCACACATTCCATTAAAGTACTTTTAAAATAAGCACAGGGATGCAACGATGGCACAGGGGCTGGAGCTTGTTAGATAGTGTGGGATCTATTATATTAGAGGCTATTTTTTGGACCCTGTCTCAAAGGGAGAGGCTAGTGGTTGGTGCACCAGCCCAGATGTGACAACAATACTCCATTCATGGGCGAATGGTGGCTTTGTAGAGATATAGGATACTGGCAGGTGTGAGAAGTTTTTTGGCGCGGTAGAGGGAGCCCACGTTCCTTGCAGCAGCCTTGGCAGTATCTTCTATGTATTTATTCCAATTTATGTAACTTGCGAATGTTAGGCTGAGGAGCTTGAATAATGGACACTCAGGTATTAGCCATGGCAATCGATGGTTGAAAAGTTTTCTAATTGTTACTCATTAGTAAAAAAGAAAAGAAAACTCTTATATATCATTACATTTAGAACAGCACAAAGATACATATTTTTCCTTTTACAGCAAATCAACCCTTTTTTGGGTTAATGTTGTTACGATGTTCACCCTGGTTGGGTTGAGCTTTTTCCCTGATCTGCACTAGATCACGATTCATGGTTCATGGTTGCACGAGATGAATAGCCACTCGCGATTCCACCGTCGAAGGCTGACCACCTGTGGACGTGAGAATTAAGCCAAATCCCCCTTGATGGTTGTTATTCAGGTCCTAATCTGTCCACCGACACGCTTGCATCAACCAAGACAGAGAGGTAGAGAGGATTAAATCATGACTTAGCTCTCTCTCCGGCCGACGAGCCGTATGTCCAAACTACCAGAAACGTCACTGCAACAGGACAGAGACTTAAGATTGAGGTGTTGGCGGAGAACGGCAGTTGGGACACAGTCTGCCTGTCGGCAATGCCAGATGCAGCGGAGACAGTCATTGTCAAAGACTTCCAGCTACCGCTGATCAACCACCCTCATTGTCCATGTCTCGTAGTCATAGAGGAGAATCGATCGACCGAATGACCCTATGTTCCTATTAATTATTGTCAAAACATGATATCTATTGTAAACAGTTTGTTGTATACGATTACCTAACCTAACTCCCTATTTTGACAGGAATATGTTGGTTCATGCCTTTCTTAAAGGTATTAGTGCTTAAATGACCGTAATAGATGTTATATAAAATGGTCATAACAGATTCCATAAGCTTTGATGAAATCCATTAGGTCAGTGGCACACCTCGTCTTGACCAGTGTCATCGTTGAAGAAGAACGTGGGTATGTGTGACCCTATTGCAAATTAAAATTAATGATAATATTTTGATACGCTAACACAAATACAATGATCATGTTATTAATATATATTTTGTTGCTGACCATTATTATATGGTTTATTTTCGGTGGCCTCGTAACTCTTGGTTCCCTTATTTAGTCCTCACATTCCACGAGCGATGTTTCTGACAAAGAGAGAAGAATTGCTGTTTTCTGGGTCAGACTCTATCCATTTAATACTTATTGTTGGCTACTTTTTGACTTTATGTAAGGAACTAAAAAAAAAATTCTACTTCAAAAGTAGAATTCTTTTCTTAGCTCCTTACATAAAGTGGCTTCATGGCTTGTCTGGTGCGATTTCTATAAAGGAAAAAAAAAGAAAAAATTTGCATGACGGGAAATCACCAGAAAAGTGGAAAGGTTCAAATAAACCAGCTATGAATGCCATGTTATCTTACAAGAAGCAAGCTGTAATACAAATACTTAAGGAAAAGTTTTCTAGACAACGGCTGTCTTCAATATGGATCCAATAAGGAGAATCTGCCGAAAATTTGGAAGGCTTCCAATAAATATGGCCATACTATCAGTTGGCGCCAGTTTTCGTTATGACTAATTCGCTGGCTGTGTTTGTATTAGTTTAGAGTACGTCCTTTGCATCATTCTGGCAAAGAGGGACTGCCTCGCTGGTGAGCAAACCTTTCTTTTGTTGGCATTATTTTCTCCTCCAGTGGAGGGGGTTGGTTTATTGTCGATCGCCTGAGGCATGCCTACCAGGAAATACCGACAAGGCTTTTCTCGGCTATTTTTGTATTCAACCAGAGTGCTCCTGTGTAGAACATATGTGGACCTAAGTGGAAGAGTGTAAACACAAAATCACTAGCACATGGTGTATGACAGTTTCCCGTCCTACGTTGTTCGATGGTTTGATGAACGCAATGCAAGAACCTGGCATTGATGGTTTGCTGTTTAGTTTGTGTCTTTGCCCTTCAAACTTAGATGTACGGCTGACCATGGAATTGACTAAGCAAAGTGTTTTATCTTATTGAATCCATTTCTCTTCGATTCCGCAATAATACGATTCAGGAAGATATGGCATGCCATCTCCAGACATGGGTAAAACGGCATCTTTTGTTCATTAAACTGTATAGAAACATTGCAAGTAGTTAAGTAAAAAATAATTGCAAGTAGTTAGTAAAAAATAATAGCTTTTCCATTGCTGTTCAATTTGGGGACAATTTGTTCTAACAATAGTCAATCATTATATTTATTAACCCTTAAATGCTTTTTGTTTCAAATATGACACATTCCAACAAAACGTCTATTTTATATAATATTCAACGAAAATGTGTCAAACTGCAACTTGTTTCACATCTGCAACGAGTCTGTTGCCAAATGTGAGTAGGTATTAGTATGATGTTGCATCAGCACATCCGCTAAATAGGTAATCAGTATCTTTGATGTAACGTGCGAGTGCCATCGGTGTCATCTGCCTAATTTCAGGAGCCTAAACTTTAAAATCTGGTCATTATAATCGTAAGTAAAAAATGATTTTATGATTCTCTAGTGTATTATGATTATTTAGATGCATATATTGTAGTGTTTTGTTACACATGTAAAATTTTATGCCATTTGTTGCACATTTGCAACATCGTTTATTTTTGTTTCTGAATTTTTTAGATGAGGATTGATAATTTGGATTATTCGGACTACTATTCTCATCTTGAGTGTTATTCTCACAACGTTTCGGCTGATGTAACCTCCTACCTTCTTCAGGTTTATCTTGTCGAATTCGGGAATCTTTCTGTTGAACTTGGGAATCTGCACGGAATTTCGAACGGAACTGTTTATTTAATCCATAGGGGTAGAATGTTCTCGTTCCGTCAGCCATGACCGGGTAGAAGTTTTCAGTAATTCGCAATTCCTAGCATCGCCTGCACTGAGGGTTGAACCTTTAACCTTTAAAAAACTGCACCAAGCGCTGAATTTTACTTAGTACTTTATCCGTTATGCCACGAACAGTAGTTTGAATAATCTAAATTATACAAATCATTTATTTTGGTTCAATAAATTGTTTTTTTCCAAAAATCATTTATACTACCGCTATGAAATGTTTTTCACTTGATAACATTTTTTCAAACCAATCCAGAAAAATAAAGCATTTAAAGGTTAATAAAATAACTAGTTTAGATTTTTGCATTCACTATGTATGATTGATAGACAGTTAAATAATAAAATCAACCTTGTTACTCACGGACAAATAATGAAATTGTGATGATTAAAACAGTGGGTTGTAGAGAAAGACTTTGACGTGACAAGAAAATCTGGTGCAACATAGAAATCAGCCTATTTTAGCGCATATAGAGACTTTTTTTTTTCGTAATACAAAATGGTGAATATTTGAGCCTCTTAATCTTTTTTCTTTTTGGTTAAGTTAATATGCATTATGATGTGAAATTAATCTAATAATTTTAACAATGAATCTATTTTGCATTTAACCTGATGATTTCCCTCAGAAATGAAACACAAACGTTTCTGTGAAGCTTACTTACTCTAAGTATATTTCTATACTATTATATATACATATATACATATACACATATATATATATACACATATATATATATACACATATATATATATACATATACACATATATATACACACATATATATATACATATACACATATATATATATACACATATATATATATATATATATATATATATATATACACATATATATATATAGATATATATATATACATATACACATATATATATATACATATACACATATATATATATAGATATATATATATACATATACACATATATATATATAGATATATATATATACATATACACATATATATATATAGATATATATATATATACATATACACATATATATATATAGATATATATATACATATACACATATATATATATAGATATATATATATATACATATACACATATATATATATAGATATATATATATATACATATACACATATATATATATAGATATATATATATAGATATATATATATATACATATACACATATATATATATAGATATATATATATATATACATATATATATACATATACACATATATATATATATAGATATATATATATAGATATATATATATATACATATATATATACATATACACATATATATATATATATATATATATATAGATATATATATACATATACATAGTCACATAGTTTCAGGTGCAAGGATACAGAACACAACGGCAAAAAGGTGGGTAACGTGTTCCACGCGATATGTTTAAGTATGGACAGCATGCAGGCTTAATTATTTACAGCTTATTTCCCACACCTTCCATCCTGTTGCTGGGAGAAGCAAGTAAATCCTACACCAGCTGGAGAATCTTCAAAATGACTGGAATGGAAACCAGAGGGTGACTAAAAATTGTGCCGTTCTACGTGATCTCTTACTAAATGAAGTTAGGCTCGTGACTCACCCAATCAATATGCTGTTCAAACCATGAATCATATCTTTATCTGTCCCCACCCACCAAACTCATGCAACATCACAGCTTAGATGTGTTGAAAAACAATTTAAAAATACCATCTTTGGTGGAAGACACAAAAAGAATAAGATTTTTGTAATTCAATAAGTGCAGAATTTTATTTCCATTAATCTCGACTCGGTAAAATGTCTTTCGTCGTGTCACCCTCAATATCCTCCGGTTTCTTTTTCGATGCTTCCTCACTTAATATTGACAGTTGGCTAGGCTCTTTCTGTTTTCTTTCTCCTCCTTCTGGAAGAGTTCCTCCATCTTCATTATCATTACTTTGCTTCCTGTTCTTTGCAACAGTATTTCTGTTATCCTCTTCTAGTGCGTTTATCTTCGAAGCAATCGAAAAATTCCGCGGCATGTTATAGTTCTCCCAACTTTGGCTCATTTGAGGTAAATAAAGCGGATTCAACAAGCCTGGTGGAAGACTAGGGTACCTTAGAGACTGTGGCGAAATAAAGGGAGCAAATTCTTGTTGGAGTTCATGTAAACTGAAATTGGCCCCATTAAAGGGAGTGCTTGGAGCCTTTAATGCTGTGGTTGAATTAATCAGTTCTTGCATCTCAGGCATTTGAAACGGTCTAGCAACGGAATTCTGGGATCGTTGCTTAGCCCCCGCTGATAGTAGGGGCGTTGGCAACATAATCCGGCTTTCAGTGTCTCTATCTGTTCCTGCTTCGTTTTCATCAAGCTCCAAAGCATGTTTGCCTTCATCAAAGCTCTTGCCTGACGCCACTGTTGTTTCATACTCCGAACCGAGTTCCATTCCGGCAAAGTTTGGCCTTTGTGAAAATATTGGTTTTTTGTTGCGCATGATTAACTCTGATGCCGACGGACATGGTTTTGGATAAACCTGTCCTTCTTCAACCATTGCTTCAACCTCGGCAACCGAATGTGTCCGAATGTGGTTCTCCAAGTTCGTTTGTTGACTGAACGACTTGTAGCAAATTCTACAATCAAACGGTTTTTCTCCCGTGTGAGTCCTCATGTGGTTCTTTAGATTTGTTTTGTTTGAAAAGGACTTGTGGCACTCAAGGCATGTGTAAGGCTTCTCTCCAGAATGTGTCCGCTCATGATTACGCAAGTTTGTCACCTGGCTGAATGCCTTTGAACACAGTGTACACTTAAACGGCCTTTCACCTGTGTGAATTCGTTCATGGTTTCGCAGGTTGGTTTGCTGGGCAAAAGCTTTCGAACACATGATGCATTGAAATGGTTTCTCTCCCGTGTGTGTTCTTTCATGAATTTTTAGGTTAGTACGCTCTGAAAATGTTTTCAGGCAGGTGGCACAGGAGAATGGTTTCTCTCCAGTGTGAACGCGTTCATGATTGCGCAAATCTGTCGGTTGGCAAAATGTTTTTGGGCACATGGAACAGGCAAATGGCTTTTGTCCTGCATGAGTCCACTCATGGTTACGGAGATTAGTCACTTGGCTAAAGGCTTTGCTGCACACATGACATTTGAAAGGTTTCTCTCCAGTATGGATGCGTTCATGATTTTTTAGATTCGTTCGTTGTGCAAATGTTTTGCCACATTCCACACAGGGGTAAGGCTTCTCTCCAGTGTGCGTCCGCTGATGGTTTTTCAGAGTTGTTCGCTGAGAGAAGGTCTTGAAACAGACCGAACAGGTGTACGGTTTTTCTCCAGTGTGTGTACGAAGGTGGTTGCTTAGGTTTATCCGTTGGTTGAATGACTTAGGGCACAGGGTGCATTTAAATGCTCGCTCCGGGCCTACAAAAGAACTCAAATGTGAAGTGGATGGTTTCAGAGGAGAGGGTCCAAACGATGATGCTAAAGATGGTAAAGTTGATGAGGATGAAGCTGTACCAGGTTTAACCTGATTACTCTTGATATTTTGCAGCTGCTCTTGATTCTCTGACTGATGCTCATCGGAATCTTTGGCCATTCCAACGGATGTGTCGTTTTTCATACTGTAGTCACTAGCAACTGGCATAGTTTTTGGAGATAACCTTTCACTGCTGTTGCTATTGTTGTAGAAATGCTGGCTGTTCAGGTAGGTTGGTTTACGAAAACCTTGAGGGTAATGACCAAGGTGGCCATTTGCAATATTCCAGTAATAATCTGATGGGTAATTTTTTTCAAAAAATCCAAGCTGTTTATTCATACTGTAAGGTGATTGGTATGGATACATGATGGACAGAGAAATAGCTGTGGTGTAACAGTTGGATAAAAAATAAATATGATTGAAGAATAGTCAAACTGTCTTATGCTTGTGAGTAAAATAATTCAACCGAATACAAAAGTCATTACAATCTATAATAATAATAGTGGTAACCTTTTATAGATGTAATAAGCGTGACAGATAAGGTCTATCTCCTGTCTTTTGTCTCTCTCTCTGCCACTATGTCTGTCTGTCTCCTCTATCTCCCTTTCTCTTTGTCAGTTTTTCTAAAAGAAATGTCTGCTTTCTTTTGTATCATTATTTCCCTAACACATCACTTCTATTTTTTTTAAACTAAAATTCTGATCCTTAATAATCATTGGTAGTCATTTTGAATGAAACCATGGGATTTCCTTGGGTTCTTTAAATCTATAAAGCTAAAAGTATAAATTATATTTACTATATCAGAAGATTAGCTAAGTAAAAAGGAAATTGATAATTTTCAAGTTTTTTAATTTAAATTATTGTAGGTGTAGAACATAATTAAATGAGACATTTTAATGCTCATCACTTGTGCATTTATTTGATATTTTGAAATGATCACAGATTTCTCAGTGTATTTGAATTTTAATAGATATTTCTAATACATAAAATAATGTTGGCCGGATTTTAAAAGTTGCACCTAAATAACATTTAAGCTGGCAAATCAAACTTTGATTTTTCCAAATTCTACTGACTTTAATTCTGTTCCAATTTTCAGAAGTTTGTTTTCTTGTTATTAAGTTAACTTGTTGGATTTTCAAAGTCAGACCCGTAAAGTTGACAAATCAAACTTTGTTTCTGACTAGCCAATTTTCATTTGTTATTGTTGTACAATGTTATTAGCAGTCAAACGTACTTCGCTACAATTTACTTTTTAAAAATTACTTAATCTGGTTCGACAGTTTGCTAATATGGAGACATTCTTAAATAAATCTCTAAAAAATATAAATCAGCTAAAGGGAATAACTTTTAATCTTTTAGTACGAGTTAGCGTTTCTTATTTGCTTTTATTTACCATTCCAGATGATATAACATAGCAATATCTTTTTTTTTTCAGAAGTCAAGGGAAATAACCCATTACATGATTACTTCCCTTTAATGTTTAAAAATATTCGGTGAATAAGGGAAAATGTATTCACTCTATAAGTTGTCTTACAACAATTTTTTTACAGAAAAAAAACTGACACAAAATAAAATATATTCGTGCTAATAAAATAATGTAAGGAAAAAACAAAAGAATAGACTCAAGTATTGATATGTCAGCCGGATTGCTACTTGGGTCTGACTTTTGGCATCCGCTTTATATGTTGAGAATTTATTATTTACTATTAATACAATATTCCATATATTTCAAAGTAGTTAAGATATCTGATATTTCGAAATGAGACAAATTCGGTAATGTATTTATTATGTTTAAAAAAATTGTGACTGATGGACGGACAGACAAAATCTCTATTAAGATTTATAAGTAGAAGTAAAATTCAATCTTTTTTATTTTACTTTCAATTGATTGTTTTATTTTAAAATTATTCATGATTGAAGATGTACTATCTCTATTCATATAATTAGCTGACCAAATATCATGTGTGTGCGAATAAACATGATTTTTAATTATAAACAGAAAAATCAATTAATTTCTTCTCTATTAATAAAATATCTGATCAGATATTGTGTGTAAATATGAATAAGCATGATTTTTTTCAATTTGAAAAATAAAAATTGATTAATTAATAATTTATTTATTTAAAATAGTTAATTAGAAATAAAAATGTAATGAATAAATTTAAGTTTTAAAATCATATCTAAAAAGAAAATAATAATTTGGGAAGTTTTCCAAGCGACTAATTTTATTCCTAAATCTTACTAGCAATCATAGTTTACTCGACTTCTAGTCTATCTTATGGCTACGTCACATTGGGTCACCAGAGTTAAGCAACGTTCGGCCTGGTCAGTATTTAGATTTGGGAACATACCAAGTGTTAAGAAGTTAAACTGTCAAGTCACTTTCTGTAATACCCTTGGGGAAGGTATGAATCCATTCCTCCTCTGTCAATCTATAGCTGAAGTAGCAAGGTAAGCGAGACTCTAAAGCCTTGTATGGCAACTAGTCTAAGAGCAAGGAAAACTCAAAAATAACACCCGTCAGTCTCCGCTTATCCCATCACTGTTTCTGGTCGTTTTGGATATCTCCCTCCCAACGTGCCGGACAAAGAGAAGTGTGGTTGTAGATTTCTCAACCGTTGCTTCACCGTAAACTACTTATTGTGCAAACACCTTTTCAGGAGGTATCAATTTTATCTCAAGACAAAAAGAGGCGACTCCATGATAACAATATATAACTTACTAATGTTATGGCCAGATCAATTTGAAAAACTGATTGGTTCTCCTCAGATCACCAAAGTTAACCAACATTGAGCCTGGTCAGTATTTAAATGGGTGACCGGTTAGGAATACCAGGTGCTGTAAGCAATCAGCCCAAAATCTTGTGACAGACTAGCATCCTTTCACGAGGCTGGTGCATATCACCCGTCTACTTAGTGCTATCAAAATCTGAGATAGGCACCAGCTGTATCGACCTTTCAACTCGGACAGAGGAGCTCAGAAAAAGGAGTAGAAAGATGTAGGCTAAGGAGAAGGGAAACAAAGATGAAAGATATAGGGAGACGGAGACGAAAACACAAAACTCTGCAATGTCAGCTTTGTTATTTTTTTCCAACAAAACTATGCAAATTCACATGACAGATTTTTATTTAATTTTTCTTTCTGTAATAATAAAAATCATGAAGGCTCTAGGAGGATGAAAATACTGAAGAAGAGCACCATCCACTGAAATGGGATGGAGAGAACTAGAATCTTGAGAAGGCTTATTAACATTCAAATTCCAGAGAAAGCCAATGATCATTATCAGTAAGAATTCAATGAAAAATGATTAAATTTGAAATAGTATTTTCGTGGGTCTATCAAGCCTAAGATTGAAATAGTATTTTCGTGGGTCTATCAAGCCTAAGATTGAAATAGTATTTTTGTGGGTCTATCAAGCCTAAGATTGAAATAGTATTTTTGTGGGTCTATCAAGCCTAAGATTGGAATAGTATTTTCATAGGTCTATCAAGCCTAAGATTGAAATAGTATTTTTGTGGATCTAGCAAGCCAAAGATTAAAATAGTATTTTCGTGGGTCTAGCAAGCCAAAGATTGAAATATTATTTTCGTGGGTTTATCAAGCCTAAGATTGAAATAGTATTTTCGTTGGTTTATCAAGCCTGAGATTAAAATAGTGTTTTCGTCAGATTTGTCAAGTTTGAAATAGAATTTTTATGGTCTGTCACACTTAAATTTGAAACAGCTGTTTTTTTTACGAATGAGGTGTGTGAGAGAGAGGTGAAGGTTATTGCTAAAAGAAGAGTGCATTCTGTTCGTCTGGGTGTGTGGTGCACGCAGGGTCTATTGGCGTGGTTTTCACATATTAAGCCTCAGATTGCAGACACAGATTCTGGTACGAGGCTAGTGGAAGATTGTCTGTTGATGATATTTCTCTTGTTTCATGGTCGTTATCATATAAAAAGGTCTTTGTTGTATTTTTATGATTGGTATTGTTGCCTGTTGGATATTCTGAAAAAGAAAATAATCTAGATTAAAACAGGTATTCACTATATAGGTGATAACCACCCACTCTTGTGAGGTAGTTTCAAGGATGCAGGAGGCAGTGAAAAAAAAGGCAGTAGGAGGGGAGCGATGAGAATTAAAGGAGGAGGGCAATAAAAGAACATCTAAAAGTTATAATTGTTAATTTTTTTTTTTTTTTTACAAAGTACCTGAAAGAATCACTTATAATTAAAGAACTTGTAGTATATATTACAAAGAGTAAAATCAAAATAAAAAGTCAGACTTTAATTTTTCATTTTATGGTCTAAAGCCAGAAAAGTGTGCATACTTGTTTTTTTTTTTGTATCATATTGACGAGATCAAGACATGAGGCACAACACACCAACCAGACAAAACAGCAAACGCCGAAGAGTTTTGTAATGTACATCATCTCTATTGTCCCAAAGACAAATAAAATAATTGGTTGGATGATTAGAAATGTTATTTCAAGAAAGTAAATGTTATATTAATATGACCTAAAAGTGCTAGTCAACAATCAGTTCTAAGTGACAGTCTTCTGGGGTTGAAGATTCAATCCTTACTACATGAGATAATAAAGTATTCAATATTAAACACTTCTACCCAGACATGGTTGATGGAATGAGAACAATCCACCTCTGTGGATTAAATAAAGAGTTCAGTTCAGAATTCCTTATAGGTTTTCCGGTTCGATGTAAAGATCCCCAAGTTTGACTATTTACGTTCCCAAGTTTGTAAAGATGTGCCTGTAGAAAGTCTCGGATTACATCGGCTAAAACATTGTGAATATAACAAGGAAAATAAGAATAGTCACCCGAATTATATAAATAATACACATTTTATCGCTTTTAGATCTCTGTACAAAAAATGTTTGGATTTTCCTCTATAAAAGAGGGAAAAAAAAGCTTCTTTTTTTTTTTACTTTCATTAAATAATTGTAGTTTTAAAATTTGTTTTTAGTTCATTATAGCCTTTGGGGCAAGTCAATAACTCTACTGCCATGAAAAAAAGAAATTAAGAAATCTTTGATATACGTACCCATGACAGGAAGGAAATATCTTACATCAAAAATCATGTAAATTGATCAAGTAGGTTTTACAAAAGAAAAGAAAATTTTATGGTTAAACGAGGATCGTTGATCTATCGATGGCATGTTAGAAAACTAAGGGAGATAACTCCAAAAATTCAAAGTTTTATGAACTCTTAAGAAATAGAGTTTAGAATCAGACTTGTACATAATCGTAATGCGTACAAATTCTCATTAATCGCTTAAAAATGATTTTGTTTATAAAAAAAACTACTTGATCAATTTACGTGATTTTTGGTGTACAGTATTTTCTTTCCGTCACAGGTACGTACATCATAAAAAATTTTCTTCATTTTTTTTCCCATGGCGATGGAATTATGGACTTGCATCTAGTTTTTTACCATCTATAGCAGGGACGGGCAACCTTTTCAGAGTGAGGGCCAGATGAGACTTTTGGAAGATCGTGGGCCGGAGTGAAAAACGAAATCTCAGAATTACTATATTTTATTTACATGAATAAATTGTAGAAAAATTGCATTGAACACTACAAATCTGATATTTTTTCTCAGGAGACTTCTGTATGTAATGTTATAAAAGACGCCGATGAAGAGCCATTTTGGAATCATAAAAAATAATGATGGGAGAAGTAGCAAGTTGATCCAGCATTCGTTTTGACACACCTCACATAAGTTCTCTGTTTCATGCCCTTTCCTCGTCTCTCGTTTCCTATTTGCCTCTCTCTTTCTCTTTTTTTATTTTTATCTCAGGCCAAGGATTTGAAATTAATAGTTAAAGAAAAATGAAATATACATGCATCGCTGATATTTATACATTTTCATCCCACTGTAAATCTTAATCGAAATCTACTTTTACATCTATGTCACAAAATAATATGAGTTTTACTGGGAGGTCCGCGGACTGGATTGCAATAATAAATCATAACAGGGTGGCGGGCCGGACGCTAAGCCTTCGCGGGCCAGAGGTTGCATTGGCCCGTAATTAAAAATTTAGACACAGCTCCAGGAGGAGATCGATCCTTCTAGGCTATACATCAATTATATACACAAAAAAGAGACCAAATGGGGGAAGAAACAAAGTCAATTTTGAACTCGATATGTGAAGGAGAGCAAAGGGGATCGGGGGTTATTCTCATGAATGGCAAAATGGTTGGTCCAGTTGTTGTAGCAGTCGAGGCTCGCCTTATCATCATCCTGATTACCTAGGGGCTGTCCTCAACCATCGTCTCCTTCTTTGTCGGAATGAGTTATGATCCGGCTCGGTCCTAGGAAGTGCACCTGTACTTATTTGCATACTCCAGAGATTCAACACATGCTTGAAAACAAAATTCCCCCACTTATCGCAGCTTTGGGCCAGTCTTTCAGCTGTCAGGAGCGGGATGCATGTCTCAACCCTTATCTGTTCGGTCCATCTCTTTAGTGGCCATCCAATTGATCTTTCTGGAATTAAATATTCTTGATATGATTTAGAGTTTGGTAGTTGGTAAACGTGTCCAAACCACGTTAATCTTTTTTTGTTTCGTTGCTGATGGATCTGCTAATATTAAGCCTCTTTCTGATATCTGTATTTCTTGGTCTATCTTGAAAAGTTAAATCTTCTATATATAGAAAACTCAGTGTCTGTGTGTATGTTATGTTTGTGTGTTCCCTATAGAAAAAAAGGTTAGAGAATCTCAAAAAAACAACTAAAAGTGTATTCTTATGTAAAATTTACAGGGGAAGACAATGGAAGTGTCCCCCGAATCTCTCAGTGCATCCTAAAGGAGTTCTGAGGGCATAACCCTCTTAAAACATCCTATGTTTATGAAATTTAAATCATATGTATAACATTTTCTGGGTAGACAATGGAAGAGGTCCCAAATCTTTAAGTGCTCTCCTAACCTGTTATGGGGGCCAAAAGTAATTGGAATAACAATAAAAACTATAAGATATACTTGACTGACTGACTTTTGACTTATTTGCATACTCCAGAGAGCTTCGTCACATGCTTGAAAACAAAATTCTACTTTCAGCTGTCAAGAACGGCATACCAGTCTCTTATCTTGTCAGCTTGTCTTTGGTGGCCGTACTTTTGATCTTTCTTGAATGAAATATTCTTGAAATTATTTCTTTACATAGCTGGAGTCTGGTAGCCGAGAAACCACATTAATCTCTTTTTTTTTCATTTTATTTTCGAGTATATGTTGAAGCGACACCATTATGCATATTTAAGCCAGTGCGTCGTAGAAGATTATCTCCCTTCTTCTATTATGAAGACGCTATGCATAAGTGCTTCGGGGTTGGTTTTATTTTTTATAAAAATCCTACTCGATAATTTTCTGTAATTTTTGTTGTATACAAAGAGTTTTGCCTGATAGGTGAGTATATCAAATAGTTTTCCTGTTATTTTATTTGGAACTGCCATATTTTACTTTTTTTTTTTTCATATAACGTTGTCGATGTATCTGTGGAAAAGGAGGTGCATCCTCCCAGGCATTGCCTCCTCCTTCAGAAGGGGTTATTGCCAGGGAATGCTAACGGGTCTGTACTCGGCTATTTTTGTACACTTCAAGGGAGCTGGTTTCTCCCTCTCCCCAAGTTAAACTGACTTCACGTCTAACCTTGCTACACTAGGAAACAGGTAAATAGTGGCTACGGCTCTGATCGTCACAAAGTACTGGCTTCCTCTCTAGCGTTAAACTGATATTGGCCTTGCCCTCGTTCGGAGACAGACCGGTAGGATCAGAATATAGTATCTGTTCTGTTCTTGATCGAAAGAGGAGAGACCATTCTTGGCTGAGGTAATTTAAAATAAAAAAAATTCTGTCGCATGTAGAGTGCCCCTTTTTTAGTGGAATTGAGTACCTCCTCCCCCACATTAAATACTTACCTTGTGTCTAAATCGCGCGCGTGTGTGTGTGTGTGTGTGTGGGGGGGGGGGCAAGTAGCTAAATATATGGATACTTCTTCTTTACATATACGGTCCATTTGGTATAATGGTTAGGGTGTTCGCTAATGAGCAGAGTCATACCAAAGACTAAATAAAATAGTAGTTGATACCCCCTTGCTAAACGCTCAGCATTATAAGGTGAGGATCAAGGGTAAGTGGAGTAATCCTGGGAAAAGAGTCACGAAACTCCCTACATCTCTGTGTAATGAAAAGGAAGGCTTCGTGTCGCCCTCGACGGGTGGCACTTTTACCCCCAGCCCAGGCCGTCCACCGCCGCCCAGCCCCCGGCGCCAGCATTTTGGCTCACGTGACTCAATCGTAGTCAATTATGAACAGAATAGTTTTCCGTATTAATAATTAGCATGTATCTCACCCCCAATACATTTTTTTTGTTTATTAATTATTTACCTTACGAAATAGAAGATTGCTGGGCTGGGCGGCGGTGGGCAAAAATCCATCAATCTTCATTCTATTTCGTAAGGTAAATAATTAATAAACAAAAATAATGTATTGGGGGTGGGATACATGCTAATTGTTAATACGGAAGACTATTCTGTTCATAAGTGACTACGATTGAGTCACATGAGCCAAAATGCTGGCACCGGGGGCTGGGCGGCGGTTGGCAAAAATCCATCAATCTTCATTCTATTTCGTAAGGTAAATAATTAATAAACAAAAAAATGTATTGGGGGTGGGATACATGCTAATTGTTAATACGGAAGACTATTCTGTTCATAAGTGACTACGATTGAGTCACGTGAGCCAAAATGCTGGCGCCGGGAGCTGGGCGGCGGTGGACGGCGTTGGGCGGCCTGGGCTGGGGGTAAAAGTGCTGCCGACATCGACTATGATCGACCATTTCACTTCTAACTTTACATCTACGTTGTGCTTTAAAACCTCATATTTCCTCACAGAGAGAAATATGGACATTTAATAGCGGATAACCTTTATTTGCGATTGTCCCTCCGCAATTGATTTGACGACGTTTGTTTGTTTTTTTTTTTTTTTGCAGAGGGTCGATCGTCGACGTCCTTCCACATACAACATCGGATAATTCTAAATGGTCACCCATTTAGTACTGACCAGGCTCAACGTCGCTTAACTTCGGTGATCTAACGAGAACCAACCGGTGTATCAACGTGATTACAGCCGGGTTTGTTTATTATTGTGGCAACCGAGAAAAAAATAAAAACGATTTATTTTTTTTATTGAAAATATTTAATTTAATTTATTTACTTAATCAATTTGATTTTTATGAAAAATAAGAAAGACTAGCGAAAAAATACTTTTTTTAAAAATTGCAATGAAGAATGAAAGAAGAAAAATTAAGTCGTCTCTGCTACGATTTTATTTTTTCATTTTTTTTAGTCTTTAATTAAATTTTTTTTACCTACGTTCATATTAATTTTTAAATTGTTTAGCGATTGCTTAAAAGAAATAACGAAAAAGAAGTGTTTAAAAAAAAATTTTTTTGTTGTTTTTTTGTGGAGGTGGGCGGGGTGGAGGTAGAAAATCAAGGATTTTTTAATATTTTTGTCAAATTAGAAAATTCTTAGCAAAACCAAACATCTTTTCTTCTTTTCACAATAATTCTAATATTATGTTGTTTTTTTTTAAATTTAATTACTTTTAAAAGGAGAAAAAATCATTTTTATTATAGAATTTAAATAATGTAAAAAGAATTAAAAATTGAAAATGAAATCGTAAACATATATTGGGGAAGGGGAAGATAGAAAAATAATGTTTATTTAATAGATGTTTACTGTTTAGCGTTTAATATGTATATTTATTTAGTATCTGTATATATGACTGCATTTTATATGTATATTTATTTAACATGTTCAATGTGTATTTGTTTATTTCATTTGTTTATAATATGCATATAAATAAATATACATATATTTATTTATATGCATATTATGTTTTTGTTTATTATGTGAGTTAATATGTATACAACATACATATGTATAAATAAAACATAAGTAACTTTTTTTATAAAATAAAACTTGCACATGCAATGACATTTTTAAAATTAAAAGCTTAATTTGAGAGACTTTTGAGTTTGACATTTTTCGTCAAAAAGTAAATAAAAACATAAGAAACATTTTTCTTATAAATGTAAATTTAAATATAGTTAAAATATGTACATTTATTATTTTTACATTTAATATATGTAAAAATTAAATTAAAATATAATTTTTTTTTTAATTAAATCGTACGTAAGTTGCGAGTGTGTTGAGGAAGGGAGGGGGCTAAAGTTAGAATTTAAAATATCTTTAAGATTTAATGATGATGACGACAATTAAAACGCGCAACTGTCTAAAATTAAATTTTGCGCAAAACACGTAATTATATAAGTAAAACAATTTTTAAAAAAAGGTTCATTTTTTTGGAGGGGTGAGGCTTTGTTTTGTTGAGTTTGAAAAAAAACCTAAATAAAGAAAAGAATAAAAAATAGACAGAGAGAGAGAAAAAAATTCGGGGAATTATCGTTGTCCATTTCTTAAAATGGTCCGTACAAATCGTTCGCTCTCTTTCTTTCGCTCTCTTTTGTTTTTGCGGAGAGTTGTAGCTTTATAAGCCGATCGGATCATTTTTCTGTCTTTTCTCAATTTGTTATTGTTTGTTTGTAGACTATGGCTTGTGTACTACACAATGTGTAGTAGTAGTGTACATTAAGCACTTACCTTTTTTCGTTTAATGCATGTGTCTGTTCGGTGGGGGTCGCGCAAGATGAAGAGAGACAAGCAGCAATAACATCAGCAGCAGTGGCCGCAACGAAGCACTTGTCAAGGGAGATAATCCAATAAATATTTAACTATTTCTATAATAATAGAGTTAGCAGACAATTAATAGTCTGTCGGTAGTTTTCTTTAACGTAATTACGCGTAACTTTTTTTTAATTAGGTTTTAACAATTTTATTCCAATTAAATAAAATTTAGTGATAAATAGATTTAGTGATCAAATGATAACTTAATTTATTTAATGACACAAAAATCCGATAAAAAAAATGTAAATTTTAATTAAATTTCATTCAATAGATGTAATAAATTTTGGATAAAATTTTACCCTTTGCCGCAACGCTATCATATGAAAACTACAAATAAGATTCAATTTATTTATTTCGTGCGACTACCTGTCAACACTCTGAAAATATCAGAAAAAAAATACTATATAAATATAACGTAAAATAATCACTCACCTCCTGACCAAAAAGCGTTATTGGTCACCCAGTTCTTGATCACATCGCGTAGGACAGAACAAGTAACCATTTTTTTTTGTATTTCTAAAATGGGCGCAATTTAAAAAAATTTAACTAACATATTTTAGATTTTTTTCTCGTATTGCGGCCTCGTTTTTTCTTCTTTTTGTTGTTGTTTGTATTGTAACCCTGGACTTAGGGTTAGTATTGGGGTCAATGAAGGACATGTTTTTTCTTTTGTTTTCAAAGGATTTTATTTTGTTGGGGAAAAAAATACCGGGTTGGCCATATTAACCCAAGTGTTAACCCTAATTCAAAGAAATATATTCATTTTCTCATTCATAGCTCGTGTAAAATATTGATTGACTTTGAACCAGACTCAGGCTGGTCCAAATGTTGAATGTTTTAGAGGACATCAAGTGAGTTGAAGAAAAAAAAAGCTAAGGATGAATAATAGGAGACAAAATCCTGAATGAATTCTAGAATGAATAATAAAGTAAAGTAAATTCGTATAAATCAACACGGTACAACTTTGTTGACCGGCTTGATTCTCTTTTTGGCTTTTTTGCAGGAGGGACCACATAATGGTTGTCAAAAGTGAAAGTGATTCTATTGAACTGACTAGATTCGAACTTGGCACATCCAGGTTGTCAGTTGTATTTTATCCAATTTTTATTTTTATCATTCATTTTCTTGTTTATTCAACACCTACCCACAATAGGAGTATGTGACACAAGGTCGGAAAGTGGGATTTGAAAAGCCAGCGCCCGAGAAGGTGAGCATTCTGGCCATTAAAAATTGCCTGGTCAGCCCCGTCGGCATTCCCCGGTAGGGGCGCCTCAGGCAGTAAGCAATAAACTTACTCCTCCCCAAAGAGGGGAGGCAAAGCCTGGTAGGGTGGACCTCCTAGAACTGCACAAGACAGACCCATAGACAGGCGTAAATCAAGCCCCGAAGGCCAAGACAATACCAGTCTATGGGGTGCAGTATCCATCGGAACAGATACTACACTTTGATCCCGACCATAATGTATAAGATATATATATATATATATATATATATATATATATATATGAGAGAGAGAGAGAGATATGTAAGGTAGTTGAATGATACACTGTTAAAAGTAACAGACCAGACTTATGGGTGGACATAGGGTCACATGGTGGTGGAATGAGGAAGCTGAGAAGAGTATCAAAGAAAAACGGAAACGATGGAGTGAGTGATGAAAAGGTTTAGTGGATAAGGATATGCATCTGGTGACAAAGAGGGTAGCAAGCAGAGCAATATATAAAGCGATGATGAAGACTTAACAAGCGAGGTTACCCGATATACTACAAAGGATGATCAGAAGAATGAAGTAGTCAGGATAGCTCAACAAATGGCAAAAACAAATATGGATATTGTTGGAGAGAATTGCATTCAAAATGACAATGGAGTGTTAGCAACAAATGACCAGGACAAGAGGGATGCTTGGAAATGCCACTATGAGAAATTGTTGAATACTGAATTTTCATGGAACCGTGAAATACTAAAAGTTGCTGAAGCACTATCTAGTCGATCTATAAGAATTAAGAAAGAAATTGTATGCAAATCTGTGAGTAAGATGAAGAAGGGTAAGGCTGCAGGACCCTCAGGTGTTGTAGAAATATTGAAGACTGCAGGTGAAACAGGCATTGAGATGATCACAGAACTTGACAAATCAGATGATGAAAGCATAGGTTATTCGAAAAGGCTTGGATATTAGTACAATTGTGAGTACTTGTCCAGATTAAGACACAAGCTAAAATCTGACGTCTGTAGTTTCCAGATGTTTACGTAGACGGACAGAAAATGCCGAAGCACTTACTTATTCAATCAGAATGCGAGAAAATAAGTAGACGACAAATTAGCATTTTAATGGATTGAATCGCGAAATTCACTAATTGGAAATAAAAATTGATCAAAGTGATAATGAATTCTAACGAGCTCTAACACTGTTTTAACATTTGTTCAGTGATATTTTTCTTCAAAAAATTTTTTACCTGTGAAAAAAAAACATTTTTTCTAGTTTTACATCCAGCCTCGTTTTGGATTATTTTGAACGCAGGCAACCGACTTTTCATTTAGATTTTTCCGGCCGTTTACGTTAACATCTGGAAACTACCAACGCCAAGTCGATTTTTAGCTTGGGTCCTAATCTGGACAAGTACCCAATTGGGAACTGTGACAAGGTTAAAGGAGGAACTCTGGATAGAGGTAATTACAAAGGTTTAAATTTGATGGATCTTGAAAGTGATTGAGAGTATAATTGAGCAACAAATAAGAAGTCAGATAACATAGATGAAATGCAGTTTGATTTTAAGCCTGCATGAAGTACCACTAAATTTATCCTAAGACAAATGCAAGAGAAACATCATGGTAAGAAGAAGAACCTATATTTTGCTTTTGTGGATTTGGAGAAAGCTTTTCACAGATAGCCAAGATATGGTGTCTGATTGGATTTGCATAAATTCGGGATAAGTGGTTGGTAAAGGTTGTTCAAGCAATGTACAGAAATGCTCAAAGTCGTGTTAGAATTAACAGAAAATTTAATGACAGCTTTAATGTTAAAGTGGAAGTATATCAAGGATCTGTACTGAGTTTGTTGTTTTTCATTTGTGACTCAGAAGTGTTGTCCAAGGATTTTCGTATGGGTTGTCCGGAAGAGATGCTGTATGCTGATGATTTAGTACCTTCCTGTGAAGCAATGGAAGGTCTACTTGTTACGTTAAAGACTTTGAGGAATGCTATGGAAAGTAAAGGTCTGAGATTGAATGTTTCCTAGACTAAACTTGTGATCAGTGGCTGTAGCGTTGGAAAACTCTCAGAAAGAGGAAAGTTCCCCTGCTCAGTTTGTGGAAAAGGAGTTGAGTGCAATTCAATGTTTGTGGTACTTGCAAGTGAAGTGAAGTGGAATTACTGGTATATTGAAAGAGCACAACCAGTTTGTGTACAAGAAGTGTAAAAAAAATGGAGATGAATGAGATCTCAGATGTGGAGAAAGTATATCTGGATGGCGATTATCGAGAAGTTTTGGTGCCTTGATGATATCATTGGAGTACAGGGTGGAGCAGGTGTTAGTGGTATTGTAAGAGTTAGGAGTGGATGGAGTAAGTTCAAATTAACTTCTGCCATTACTAACCAGCAGAGCGTAGCTGCTGACGACCAAGTGAAGAGTCTATCAGGTATATGTGTGCAGTGTGGTGATATAAGGAAGGCAGTTGGCAGGGGAAGGCTAAGTAAAACATGGGATGAAGTAATAATGATGTATTTGAGAGAAAGAGGGATAAATAAAGACTTGGCCAGAGATAGGTTAGTTTGGAAGTCAATTTATAAAATCCAGTCATTTTATTTAGTAAAATGATGTTATTCTTTTTTGTGCAAACTGACGCTCCCATGATTATTATTTTTCATTTTTCGTTTTCTTATCTCAAGCTTGAGATTAGACGTTTCATGAATGACTTCCAACTTTTCCTCTCTGTTGCCATTTAATTTGTGCCAAGGATCAGGTCGTCATAAACTGATCCACTTCATGTCTTAAGCGGCCCACCACATGGCTTTGGGTCATCGACATTCATGTGGGACACACTTTGGAGCATTTTTGGATAACTGGCGGCGGGCAACGTAGTCAAACCAGTTGCGACATCGTTGTGCGATGTACTTTCTCATGGAGGCCGATAGAGTGAAACCGGCAATTTTCTCTATCCGATTCCCAGAGGGCATGAATTTTATAAATCTGTTGATTTATAATTTTCAGTCAGATTCCTTTTTTGAAGAAACTCTGTCTTTATTTCAATTATAGTTTTCCTTCCACACACATTGAAGTCTCCATGATTGGAGATCTTGGATTCCAGTTTTTTCTCACCAGTCACCATCCGGACCATCCAAGCACTCGCAACTTGAGATTTCAACCAGAGATAATTGTCAGACAGAGGATTATCAGGGAGACGATCTGTGAACATCACAACATGAGTCCCTGCCTTTACGAGGCACTTACTTTATTTCAAAGAGAAATAAAATCTTGGGTGGCCCAAATAAAACCAACGACATTTTAACTTTCTTAGTGGCCCCCTTCTTTCCTTTGGCTGAGCATCTAACACTTGCAACGTCTGTCATTCATATGCATCACTAAAAAATGCAGCCTACTGTATTTTTACAGGAACACCATTAGTTGTTACCAGGGTGCAGTCCGAGAAGAGCATACAGTTCTATCCAAGTCATTTGGAACAATTTCAGAGAATTCAAACTTCATACAGCAAGCAAGTTGGTAAGTGTTTGTGACTTTGGCGTCTTCAATTTGTCTGAGTTTTCCAAACTTTCTTCAACGTTCCACTGTTATCCTAAAGTAAACTTTAGGATAACAATACATAGGAGAAATAAAATAAAATAATTAAATAGAAAACTGAACTAGGCCAGTGCCTGAAACTGAAAAGCTATCCCAAGCACACACGTGTTAAAATATTGTAATCTATTAATTCAACACATTCACAAAAAGGTGTGTCATCCCTATAAAAAACTGAACATAAGAAGAGGAAGTAAAAGTCAGCAGAACCTTTGTTTGAAAGAAGCCCTGCCATTGGCTAATGAAAACATTAACTGGGGGGGGGGGTAACAATGAATCTGATTGGTTAGCTCGCTAGACTAAACACCATGTGTCTATATAAAAACACCTGGCAACATGAATTCCATGCATTTTAACCTGACGATTCCCTACAGGGATGAAACACAGAAGCCTCTGTTTAGCTTAATTGCCATAAATATATTATCATAACTTACTAATATATATATATATGTTTGTGCATATATTTTTTAATAGATAGTCCAAACTATTCAAGGTGAAAACTCGATCATTGTTGACATTTAACAACAGAGCATATATAAATAAATAATATTATGCTAACTTCCAAAAGGAAAAAATGAATAAAAACTTGGTCATTAGAATTTAGTGTAATATTGTTTATGTATATATATATGCACTTTCATCCTGGCATGCCAAAGTTAGTAAGAAAAACATGTTTTTTTCTAACCCTGGACGAATATATATTAAGTGGTGAGGGGAAGCTAGAAAGCAAATAGCAAGTCAGATAATCACCTCAGATTTACCTCACTACCTAAAATTAACGCAGAAAGGAATCCTGCACTCTATAATAAAAAGTCAATGGTGGGTGTTTGTTCTTCTTTAGGTCATTGGAAATGATAATAATAATATATATATATATATGAAAAACTAAATTACTTACGTAATTCTATGATTTTACATGAATATTTTAGTAATATATCTCGATAATAGCGAGTGTGGACACTAGCATAGCCTAATAATTTTTTGTACATATATATATATATATATATATATATATATATATATATATTATTATTATTAATATTGTTTAATGTTACTATTTTTTAATATTTTCATTTTTTATTTATGTATTTTTTCTCTCTTATGTATTTTTTCTCTTATGTAATTTCTTCTCAATTCAACCTATATGGTGAAGGCTTTGAATGTTTTGAATGTTTGTTTTGTTATTCAATTTGCTGTCTTTTTTCTATTTCTGAAGTCCTTTCACTGGTGTTATCTTTTAGTACTGAAATCTGATGTTTTTTTTCTCAAGAGACTTCTGTATGTGATGTTATAAAAGGCGCTGACAAAGAGACGGTTTGGAATCATAAAAAATAATGAAAAATAAAATATTTCGAAAAAGTTTTGGAAATGATCGTACACCTAATAATAGGTTTTGGATTCTTGAAACAATGTTCAAATTTTGTTGATCTCAATTAACTTTATATATATATATATATATATATATATATATATATATATATATATATAATTTATAAAAAATATAAAATTGATTTGTTTTTTTTTGTCAGCTCGCCATACAGAAAAATAATGAAAAATATTAATTATGTTAATTATTTTAGTATTGTTTTAGGCTCTGTCTTTGATTTGTGGTTCAATTGAGGTTCCACTGTCTGACTAGACTATTAGCAAATTGTTGATGACTTTCCTTTTGATATGTGCTGATGAAGCGACCGAATAAATTTATCTCAGAAACATATGTACACTAAAACTTTGTTGATGTCAAATCTTTGGAACTTGTATACTTAATGATGAATATGTCATAATTTGGTATCTTTCTAAGTTGTTTTATATTCGTTGTGTTTGAATTCATGGAACTGATATAAATAATGTGCTAATTTTATTTTGCTCAACTATCTAAATCTGTACATCTATATAATGAAATCACTTGAAATCTATCATATATATCTATCTCAATCTGTTTCTATCTATCTATCTATCTATCTATCTATCTATCTATCTAAATCTGTTTCTTTCTATCTATCTATCTCAATCTGTTTCTTTCTATCTATCTATTTCTATCTATCTCAATCTGTTTCTATCTATCTATCTATCTATTTATCTCAATCTGTTTCTATCTATCTATCTATCTATTTATCTCAATCTGTTTCTATCTATCTATTTCTATCTATCTATTTATCTCAATCTGTTTCTATCTATCTATCTATTTATCTCAATCTGTTTCTATCTATCTATCTATTTATCTCAATCTGTTTCTTTATATCTATCTATCTATCTATCTATCTATCTCAATCTGTTTCTTTCTATCTATCTATCTATCTATCTCAATCTGTTTCTTTCTTTCTATCTATCTCAATCTGTTTCTTTCTTTCTATCTATCTATCTATCTATCTATCTATCTATCTATCTATCTATCTATCTATCTATCTATCTCAATCTGCTTGTTTCTATCTATCTATCTCAATCTGCTTCTTTCTATCTATCTCTATATCTCAATCTGTTCCTATCCATCTATCTATCTATCTATCTATCTATCTACAAATCAGTATGACAGTGGTGTTGTTGCTGTTGGGCTGAGGTATGGTTCTGTATAGTCCTAGTAGGTAGGTCCACTCTCCCAGGCTTTACCTTCTTTCTGAGAAGGGGTTAGTTTATTGTTAACCTCCTGAGGTCCCCTACGATGGGGCTCCTCAGGCACTTTTTGTAGGCCAGGGTGTGCTTATCCTAGTGTACTAGCCTCTCAAAACCATGCCTGACCTTGTGTCTAACCTCCTGGCAAGGAGGTAAATAATATCTATCTATCCAATCTAATCCATTCAGATCTTTCTAATATTGTTAATGCCTTCCATATTTGTCAAAAA
Source organism: Sepiola atlantica (assembly GCA_963556195.1). NCBI lineage: Eukaryota > Metazoa > Mollusca > Cephalopoda > Sepiida > Sepiolidae > Sepiola > Sepiola atlantica. The sequence goes on along the minus strand of OY744525.1, from coordinate 81,277,477 downwards.
AATTTAAAATCTCTTAATTGAATTTTTATTTTTATTTTATAAATAAAAATGAATCATACAATTAGTTTGTTTTTTTGTTAGTTTTTTTTGTTTTATTTTTTTAACTTTAAAGAAACCAAAATTGAAAAGTGATTCTGCCGTTGTCAGCCACAGTAGCGGGTCTGTCTATCATTAGCAATATATGTAAAAAGACGTCAGACACGTGACATATGTCATAAAATAATCGATTCTTTATTCTTATCTCCCCCCCCCCTCCCTTTTCAAAATCGGCACAAAAAAGTATAAGTACTGGATATGTATTCAGGCGGAACTTTGAATTTGAGAACACCGGCTTCTTATACATACATTACATATGTGTATATATATATATATATATATATATATATATATATATATATATATATATATATATATATATATATATATGTGTGTGTGTATGTATGTATGTATGTATGGTAAGTAAGTAAGTAAGTAAATATAAATTATCTCTCGGTCTGTCTGAAGAGAGTGAGGGGGGAAATGTGAACGTCTCCGTAAAAGCCGGAACGTGAAAGGACCTTAGAGATACGCCAAAAGAGCAACTGTGGATATTATTGTTCATACCTTCACGTCCCCAAAATCTCTTTCTTTTTAGCTGGGTGATTTAATTTTATTAATGGATTAACTAACTTATACGACGCACATGCCTACCTCTCCACACCCACCTCTGACATTTAAAAAAAATCGAATTAAGCCGTGGCCGTCATATTAAGCACCAAATTTTCAGCTCATATATATTTTGTTTTAATCGATTGTTAAATTTTTAAGTGGGTGTTCAGTTTTCTATGCAAGTTTAAGGTAAAATGATTCCCCTGTTCGGAATTCCGGAAAGCGGGATGTTTTGATCTGAAGCCTAGCGATCAACAAATCAAGTTTGACAATACAAGGGAAACATTTTACGTTAAATTGACTTACATAGAAAATTTATCACCACCCACCACCCTCTATTAAAAGACATTTTTTTTGTTTCGGATGAGGGTTGATAATTTTGATTATTCGGACTGATATTCTCATCTTGGTTGTTATATTCACGACGTTTCGGCCGATGTATCCTCCGACCTTCTTCGTGTGAATCTTTCGAACTTTGGAACATAAGAATGGAACTCGGGAATCTTTATGTCGGACTCTGGAATCTATACGGAATTTCGAACTAAACCCTTTATTTAATTGACGGGAGTAGATTGTTCTCCTTCCGTCAGCCATGACCGGATAGAAGTGTTAATTAATTATTATGCTATTCAGAATAGTTATTATCGCCTGGAGTAAGGATTGAACCTGCAACCCCCAGAAGACTGTAATTATTATTTTTTAATTATATATATTTTTATATATATATAGAATCTTAAAATTGAACAAATAGATTTCCAAAAATTTCGTAAACCATTTTTAGAGGGGTGCCGCGTGGAGTTTGCGTCGAATGCGTACGGTGGCCGTCGATTGACCATCATGCCTATGTTGTGGTCATCTCATGCCGGGTTGTTGACCGGTGACTGGATTATTGCTTTTTGCGGGAAAACAATCACAGATGAGAAAGAATCGAAACTTCGGACTTTTAGGAGTTGGTGGTGCTGCCGACAGTTATTGTTGGCAAAGTAAAAATATTAAATGATATGATTATTTTATGGGCAATTCTGAAAACAACAAGAACTTGAAGAAAGAAAGAATTAGGAAGAATATATTATATTGGTATTTCGAATTGTGAATTCAAATTAAATAATATATTATTATTGAAAAGATAACAATGAACATTGAACAATAACAGATATAATTTGAAAAGAAAAGTTAAAAGTATCATCGTTTTGTTTGTTTTACCGGCATTAGATGTGCTGTACTATTATGAAATAATAAACATTAACTAATTAATATTAATAACTAAAAAATAAAAAGAGCGCGCCTGTTAGTGTTCACAGAACACTAACAGGCACTGTTCTGCGTTGGAAAAGTCACAATTTATTGCCTCCCTACGACCTTGTGTCTAACAAAGTTAGACACGAGGTCAGTTTTCAATGTGGGGAATATCCAGCTCCCCAAAAAGGGGCACTCTGTATTGGGACAAAAATAAAAAAAATTGCCTCTGTCTAGAATGATCTCTTCTGCACTAAGTGAAGATAGAACAGGTACTACACTTTGATCCTAGCTCGAAGGTCAATGAGTCACTCAGCAGTAAAGTTTTAAAAAGTTTAACCGAACGAATTTTAATTGACTTTTTTTTAATTATTATTTATTATTATTATTTTTTATTATTATAAAATAAATTACACAACGAAACGTCAATCTATTATTGGAACTTAAAAAGTCCGAATTCTTATTATTTAATTTGAAATTTGTAAAGAAATAAAGAAAACGCCATACAAAAAAAAAGCGAAAGACTTTTACGCAACAAAAACAAAAATAGCGCAAAGAAGCAAAGAAGAAAAGAAATAAAAACGGAGAAAAACAAAACACAAACAAACCTCGCTTTTCCGAATTCCTCAACTTGAAAAAAAAAAATGAAATACAAAACTGTTGAATTTGAACTCAAACCTCTCACTCTGGATTTTATAAGATATTTATGTACATTCTAATACGGCAACTCTGAATTTGAATTCTAATACGACGACTCTGAATTTTAATTTTAAAATCTCAGAAAAGTAAGGTAAGTCTATTTCACCGTAAGTTAAAAAACAAACAAACTTTTTTCCTTCTTTATTTGTGCTTTTTTCGTCAATCTAAAAAATAAAAACAGATTTTTCATTTATATTCTTCCGATTACTATCGATTAATTTATTCATTAAGCTCTAAAATGTTTACATTAAAAACAAGGTCCAATTGTACTATAGGGACCGTTAGAATATCTCGCCGTTTCACTGACTATTCGCTGAAATGTTTGATAAAAAAAAAATCGTTTCTTGATGTGAAATGTACTTTTTGTCCTGAGATAATTTTTTAAAACTTATATAAAAGTAAAATTTCTAAAAATATTTACTTTTCGCAGCCTTAAAAACAAGACTGACGATGTTACATTTTAGTTAATTTTTCGAAAAAAAAAATAGTCGCGACGAGTAAAAATATTTTTTATACAAGTTTAATTTTATAAAAATGAAAAAGTAAATTAGATTTTATTTTAATTACAGGACAAAGTATCGTTTCAAACTTAACAATCGTTTTTTTTTTTTAATCAAACATTCAAGCGAAACGCGCGAGATGATTATTTACCGTGAAATGGGCGAGATACTCCGGTAATTTACTAGTTTAAAGGCGTTAATTATTTTCAGTGAAATGGGTTTCGGTATCTCAACGGTCTCTATGGTACAATTGAAAGAAAAAAAACAGTTATTTTAAATAAAACTAAATGGTTAAGTAATTCGTTAATAGTAATTTTTAACGTAATTATTCTCTACCAAATAAAATAAGCATTTAATTTGTTTTCATTTTACTACTAGAAGAATATCAAAACTCATTCAATAAATTGTTTTTAACTCGAATATTAAAATGTTCCTCATTAAATCGATGATGAGATCGTTTAAAATATTGTGCAAAATGTGCTGTTTCCTTTTTGGGGTGGTGCAAACTATTTCTCTTTCTCATATTTCTCAGTACTAGGACTTATACTTGAGTCTTTGGGGCAAACAATTAAGGAGTTGGCCCCGGACACCACCAAGATATCTGGACGCCATGGTGGGGTGGGGGTGGGGGGGGCAGAATTTGAAGTCCGAGTTTTTAATTGTCTATTACCTTCTTTCCATCTTTTGGTCATTGGTCAACTACGGTCCACGTTTTCTTGTTAGTCTATTGTTTACGGTTTCATTCTGCGGTCAATAAGATACATTTGAGCTAATTTGAACAAAATAAGCTAAACGCTTGTGACGCGCACATTTCAATCATCGTCTCAGATTTAATTTAATAAATTACGTAAGGCATTTTCCACCTTTTTGACATAAAATCAATGTCATCATATATTGTCAACATTTCATAATATTTACTTTGCTTTTAAGTAATTCAAGACCCCCCCCCCCCATCAAGGCAATATACGATAAAAGAGCGTTTTAATTGGAAATGAATCGACCGTTTTTACGCATCTATGCCTGTTTTTATTTACTTGCTTCCCGCCAAAGCAAGATGTGGCACAAGGCCGGAAGTCGGAGTAGTCCCCAACCCCACCCCACCCACCCCCATGGAAGCACTCTGGCTGAGTACAAAAATAGAAACAAAAACAGACCCGCCGGTAATACCCGGTAGGAACCCCGCTGATGATCGGCAACAAACCAATCCCCACTCCCGAAAGAGGAGGTAATACCTGGAAGGGGGCACCTACCATGACAGAGACGAGTTATACTTCATTCTGACAAAAAAAGGTCTGGTGGTCAAGCCAGCCACTAGGTTGCCAAAATGATTCCAAGTACAAAACATTGGCTGGTATGACAACTGTCCGGAACAAGTTCAAAACATGACCGCTGCTTTCTCGACACTACCCCCTCCCCTCCCCAACTTCTCTTTGGCACACTATGAAAAGAAGTGTTACTGGGACTTCGACCGACCGGAATAAACAGACGCCTGTGGTTTCTTTCGGGCTATGATCAAATTGTAGTATCTGTATTTATTTATTCTCAATGATAAGAGTTAATGCGATGGATAGATTGGCAGTTGAATGATGATGAATATTAAGAAAGGATTGAAAATGATGAATGGAATAAACAAAATTTGATTACTTTTTAGGACGGTTATTTGTTCTGTTCTCAGTCAAAGAAGGAGAGCTCATCCTAGACGGAGCAATAATGTTTTTAATTGCCTACATTAAAAAACGACCTTTTTCTGACTTCGTTCTAGCGGTGAGGGATGTAAATAGAAACCCTTGAAGCTAAGTTTTATATATATATATATATATATATATATATATATATATATATATATATATTACTATTTCATGTATCCACAAAATTTTATAAGGAGATATAATTTTTTATGTATCAATTTTCAGTATTTATTTCAACAGTGCTACAAACCTAAACTTAATTAAAGCGTATATTTCATGAAACAAAATCGATCGTCTTTGTACAGATAAATAAATGAAATGTTAAATTTAAAACTACATTCTTAAAATTATAAAATTAAAATAATTTAAAAAATCTTGTGTGATATGTCCTGTTTTATGTACTAGGTTAAAAATGATTGTTATTATTTCCTACTCAATAGTTCTCCACACGAGGAATCACCAGGTGGTGTTCCCTAGAGTCTGAGTGACAACAAGTCTCCCGATATTTCCAGTACTCTCCGCTTCTTTCATTAACCATTGTAAATAACTTTGTGTTCTCGCAACAGTTGTTTACCATTAATTTCGTGCTGATGAGGACCGATGTCTTTCTCTGGAATTTGAGTAACAATAAACTTCCTCACGGTTCTAGTACTCTCCCTGCCATTCCAGTGGAGGTCTGGATGGAGCTCACCCTCCTCGGTCTTACCATTCTCCTTGACATTTACGACCATTGTGTGTACCAATCGATATTGATGTCATCACTATTTGTTTATATATATATATATATATATATATATATATATATATATATATATATATATATATATTAATATAAAATGAAGTAATAAAATAAGGTGTCAATCAAATTTTATTAGAATTCAAAGTTCAAGCAAAGTATCCTTAAGTCCTTAGCTCATGAGTTTTCAAAGATAATTCTTCTCTTCAGAGGACCATTACCGCAGTTATACTACTACAGGTAATAAAATTACGCTTTGAAAATATATAAAATTATATACACAAATACATAAAAATACATAACATCAAACATATCAACCCAAAAACATACTTTTTGTTGAATCCATACAGTCCATCCAGTTCATACAAATTGAGAAGCATAATCAGGAAAGACATTCCTCCAAGTTATAAACAGCAGTCCATATACGTGAAATTGAAGGGGCTGGCAAAGTTATCCAGTCGCGAAATGTGTCCATATTCAATGTTAATGATAAATAAATCAAATAATACAAAAAGTCCAATCAAAGTTCCAAAATCCCGACATGTGCAACCCAAGTCAAATCAAAGTTCGTTGTTTAATTAGAAAACCCGTTAAATCCGAATTGAGCAAAATAAGACTGAATCCCCGTCGCATCTTGCCAGCAGAGCGAAAAAAATAAGTAATCTTCTCTCCCCAGCGATTCAACCAGACATGACAAATCCCTAACGAACAGAAGGCGATATTAAATTGTCTACATCTCAGAATGACTTTAATAGATCTGAAATTATGTCTGTGTTACTTCCTGTTTAAGCCTGCTTGATGGGCTCAACAAAGAAAGCAACATACAACCCTGCCATCCACCCCACCCAGATTAGATGTTCCCTGTTCAGTCTTATTTTGCTCAATTCGGATTTAACTTGGAGAAATGTCTTTCCTGATTATGCTTCTCAATTTGTATGAACTGGATGGACTGTATGGATTCAACAAAAAGAATGTTTTTGGGTTGATATGTTTGATGTTATGTATTTTTATGTATTTGTGTATATAATTTTATATATTTTCAAAGCATAATTTTATTACCTGTAGTAGTATAACTGCGGTAATGGTCCTCTGAAGAGAAGAATTATCTTTGAAAACACATGAGCTAAGGACTTAAGGATACTTTGCTTGAACTTTGAATTCTAATAAAATTTGATTGACACCTTATTTTATTACTTCATTTTATATTATAATATTAATGCTCTATCCAGTATATTGAGCTTCAGTTTTTATCCGGATGTTTCACTAATTATAAGATATTAGTTGACGCTTATATCTTTTGTTGGATTGCTTCATATATATATATATATATATATATATATATATATATATATATATATAATTTGGAATTAATAAAGACTGTTCGTCTCAGAAACGATCGTACACCTAAACTGTTTTTGATATTGAACTCTTGGAATGGATATAGATAAATATGTTGTAATTTCAATTCTGTCTGAACCGAATTATATATATATATATGGTTGCATTCCAATGACCAAAATAAATGAATAAATCAGTCCACAATCATACTTTTTTTATATGTTTTTATTTTTTTGTTACTTTATTTCGACAAATGCCTGAATTTTTTTTTCTTTGTCTTACTTGCATTTTGCAACTCGGTAAGAAAAAAATTAGTTTTTGATCTACCGGCTGCTCTTCAGAGACGATCAATCAATAATGAAAAAAACAAGCACATTATCCCAACACAAAACGAGAAGAAAGGTGGGCAAAAAAGGTAAGAAGGACGACAAGTCAAAAAACACGAAAAAAAAAACTCACTTTAAAAGATGACAATCATAGAAAATCCTTCCCTCTCTAAACATCTGACACAGCATAATCTGATTCTCAGGCGGCCATCTCAGAACCAAATACCAATAAACGCAAATACACATATATATACCCTGGTAGTTTTAGTTCCTTTGGGTCCATGTAATGTTCTTCTTATAATTTTGTGGTCTTATTTACACAGTATTATTCTATTTCAATTACTTGTGGTTGGTCAGCATCACTTGGTTATGTGGGTTGGTTTCTGCACTCAAAGATTTTTACTAATATTCCTGCTGTTTTCATCAGCGCTGTGTTTTGTATGCTGTCCATCCTTCCTTTGATTCTAATTACTCCTAATCTTTTTTCAGGTTTTTCAGAACTGTTCCTAGTACTCCTACAATCATTAGTATTACTGTAGTTTTCTTTGTGTTTCACATCCCCTTCAGCTCTTTAGCAAGCTCCATGTATTTGCTTTATTTTTCTGTCATTTTGATCTTCACCCTCTTAATCTACTGGGACAGAGAAATATATAATTTTGCATTTTGTTTCCTTCTTGTTGACTATTATCACATCCGGTCTTCTTGCTTGGATGACTTTGTCCCTTTGTATTTCCATGTTCTAGAAGATTTTTACTACATTCATTTTCCAATACTGTCTCTGGTTTATGCCTGTACCATTTGTATGTGTGTTCAAAGTGCAGTTATTTGCACAGTTCCCAGTGCATTACCTTTCCAACCCAATCATATCTGTTTTTATATTCATTTTGAACTAGTTTGCTGCATTCACTTATGATGAGGTTTACTGTTTCGTCTACAGAGTCTATATTTACTGTTTTCCTGAGTCTTGTCCTGTCTTTTATGTTGTTGGTTTTGATTGCATTGTTTTGTGTAAGTGTCAGTAGTGATTCCTTTTTCCTTGTTCAAGCGTTGTTTCCATAACCATGTCCATGTATTTATATGTACTATTTCTTTCATCAGTCTTATAAATCGCCCATGTAGCTGCTGCTCTTCCCACTTTGTTTTTTTCTCTTTTTCTTTCCTGTTTCGCAGCTCTCCATATTGTTCACCTTAGTGCTGTTTTTAGCGGCAGTAATCCGTCTATTATTATTTGCCCACTAAGGGTTTTTTTTAGTATGTGTCATTATAACTGATTGCTCACTGGCAATGAATAGTGTTTTTCTCTGGAGTCTGAGTGACAACAAGTCTCCACAGATTTCCAGCACTGTACATGTTTCTCGATAATCGTTGTAAATGACTTTGCGTTATCGCAATGAACGTTTATCATTGATTTCTCGCTAATAACGCCTTTTGGCTTTCTCTGAAGTTTGACCATTGTAAAAAAGAGGAAAATCAAGTGCTACGGCCATGTCACATGATCACCAGGTCTCATAAAAACAATCCTGCAAGTAACTGTACAGGGAGAAAGAAGGAGGTGGCAAACAAAGAAAGAGGTGGGAGTTCAACATCCGAGAGCGGACAGGACTAACACTGAGTAGCACACTCAGAAAGGCAGAAAATCGGGATGGCTAGAGAAAGGTGGTTGCCGGGTCATCTTTGGCGCCCCAAAGGTCATCCAGACTACGGGACAGATAAAATAAGATAAGAAGTGTAAGTGGCAATAAGCCTCCCCAAGACTTCGGCATTCTTTGCTGTCCTCTCTTCTCAGTTTTTCCATCCTCCTTGACCATTCACGACCATTTTGTGTGGTACAAACCGATGCTTCCACTACAATTATTATTATTATTTCTTATTCACTAGAAGTTTTCCGCATGAGTCGCAAGTGGTCGCTCACCCGTGAAAACAGGTGGTGTGCCCTGGAGTGTGAGTGACAACAAGTCTCCCCAGATTTACAGTACTCTGTGCTACCTTCCTTGGCCTTTTGGCTAAGATCAAAGTGTAGTATCTGTTCTGATGGATACTGCACCCCATAGACTGGTATTGTCTTGGCCTTCGGGGCTTGATTTACGCCTGTCTATGGGTCTGTCCTGTGCAGTTTTAGGAGGTCCACCCTCCCAGGCTTCGCCTCCCCTCTTTGGGGAGGAGTAAGTTTATTGCTTACTGCCTGAGGCGCCCCTACTGGGGAATGCCAACGGGGCTGCCCAGGCAATTTTTAAACCCCACTTTCCCGACCCGACCTTGGGTCACATCTTACTTGTGGGAGTAAGATAAAAACTGGCCTTGTGCCTAACTCCTGGAGAGGAGTAAATCAATACTCTGTGCTACTTTCGATCGCCATTGCAAATCACCTTGCATTCTCGCAACAGCTGTTCACCATTGGATTCTCTCTGATAGTGACCGATGTTTTTTTCTGGGATTTTTTAGTGACAATAAGTTCCTCCTTTTGGTTAGGATCAAAGTGTAGTATCTGTTCTATCTATCCTCAGTCAGTGAACAAAAATCCTTCTAGACTAAGGCAATTAAAATTTTTGTCTCAATCCAAAGTGTTCCTTTTTTGGGGCAGCTGAGTTTTTCCCCACATGACAGAAAACGACCTTGTGTCTCTCTTCCCTCATATGGAGGCAAATGAATAGGGACAATAAGCCCCCTCTGGAATCTAGTACTCTCTGAGCCCTTCTAGAGGAGAGCTGGATGATGCTTTCCTCTTTAGTTTTTCCATCCTCCCAGACACTTGACAATCATTTTCTGTGGTACCACCCGATCTTGATGTCAGCACATTTTACCGCCACTATATATCTACCCTAACACTCTCTATTCCATTGGGTACGTTTTAGTATGTTGTTTGGTTTTGTTTTACGGCATATCGACCCTCTTTGGGTTATTTAATGCCAAATCCGGTCATTTTGGTGAAAGTTTTTATGCTTCAAGTTCTTTATAGGTTCAAGTATTTATTATTCATGGTGTTTAGTTGAGTGAAAGGGGGAAGGGAGGAAAATTGTTGTTTTTTGTTTTGTATTTGCAAAACATGATTGAGTTTTGCAAAGAGAAAAAGAAACAAAAACACATCAATGTTTGGTGCATTCTGGATCAGGAAGCCGATATCTTCAGAAGCCTGTTCTGGTAACACCAGATTAGTATATTGTATATATATTTCTAGCTGCGTTAATGTAATGCAATTTTATTTTAACTTATCCGTAGTCTGTTGGTGTCACCTGGCTATGTGGGTTGGCTTCTGCACTCTAGGATTTCAAAAACATATTTCTGTTCTTTTTATCTGTTACGTGGTGTATATGCTGTTAATCCTATCTTTCATTTTAATTTCTCCGTTTTTATTTTAGGGGAGGTGGGAGGTCAGAACTGTTTCTAGTGCTCCTACAATTATTGGTAACACTTTTCCTTATGTTTCACATTCCCTTCAGATCTCTGGCAAGCTCCATGTATTTGCTTAGTTTTTCTGCCTTCTTCAGCTTCACCCTGTAAATTGCTGGGACGGCCAAATCTACTTTACAAATTTTTTCCTTCTTGTTGACTATTATCGCATCCAGTCTTCTTGCTTGGATGAATTTGTCCGTTTGTATTTCCATGCCCCACAGGTTTTTATGCCTTTTATTTTCCAATACTCTCTCCGCACCGTGCCTGTATTATTTGTCTGCATTTTCAAAGTGTAGTCGTTTTGCACAGTTTCCAGTGAACTACCTTCCCAACCCGGTCATGTTTATTTTTATATTCGTTTTAAGGCATCTTGGTGCATTCACTTATGATGTGGTTTATCGTTTCGTCTCTTTGTCCACAGTCTACATTTGCTGCTTAGCTTTGTCTTTATTTATTTGTTTTTGGTAATTCTTGACATTACAATCCCTGCCACGTGATATGCCTAATCATGATTGACCATTCTATGGAATTTACTTAACGATTATGAGGACGAAAAAACACCTTCATCGAGTTCAAAAATGGAGACAAATAAACCACAAATATCCATTTTTTTTATATATATAATCGTTCTCTAAACATGGTAATCGACAATAATCTGTAGTTATTTTTTTTCATAAAACACAATATTGTAGCCTCTATGCCGAAGCTCCATCTGTTTTAATTATTTATCTTGTTTAATTTAATATTTATTTAATCTTGTTATAAAAATGCAATATATCAATTAAAGGAATTTAAATCTCTTTAAAAAAAATTTGTGTGTGATTTCTTTTACTTCTACAGATTATAGTATATATCAAAGAGAAAAAAATCCAAACATAACAATATTGCATTTTTTATATACTTCCCCAAATTCATTTTATGAGCTCTAATATATATATATATATATTCGAATCAGGTGACATTTTATATTTTATATATAGGTGAAGACGCTGAGAAATCATACCAGTATTTTCTTTTTGGTTTTTAAAGGGATTATTTTAGTAAATTGTCCGTGAATTAAAACGCACCAAAAACTATTTCCCCATAAGATATTTTTCGAACAAACATTTTTAAAATTAAATTGATCTAAAAGTCAATAAGTACTGAGATTTTTGTGAAAATCTGGCCATTAATTGATTTTTCATAATGTTTTTTAAGCAGGTGCGCTGAAAAATGGCTGCGTTAAAAGTGCGTTGATTCAATGCTTCCAGAATGTAAACAATGTTTTCGTTTCAAATTAACATTATTTTTGTAGACGGATATTTTTAAAATAAATCATTAGGAGTTGATTTAATGTTTTTTCTTTAAAAATGCTCTAAATATTATGATGATAAATTCGAGTTTCATTGTTAACTATCGAATGGAGTGATGTGAATGATCGAATTGGAGGTCCCTATAACAACAACCTCGTCTAACATTCCTCAACCTCTTTTCTTTCTTCAGAAACTCATAAATTGTTAGATCTCTTCTCTCCCCCCCCCCCCCCTCTCTCTCATTCATACGTATGCACTTTGACATAAGCTTGTTTTTTTTTTATTATCTCAGGAGGCTCTGCGTTCCTAGAACCTGTTTAATCGGCTGTTGTCGAATTTCCAGCACAGCTAACCTTCTTTTTGGCCAGACGTCTGGAGTTGTAGGGTGGGCCTGATTATTCGGGATACATGAGTAACAAATACACTGGGTAGGGTACTTGTTATCAGCTGTTGAATTGAATCAAAATTGTCATACCCACTTTCAGTGTTCTGTGGTTTTAAAGGGAGGGGCGCTGAACGAAACCGGCAGAACGTAGAATGGCTGATAAATAGAGCGGGGGGGGGGGGGGGAGAAATGGAGATATTGTAAAAGGGTTGAAGAAACAACACGTCTATCACAATAATAATAATACATTTCCAAAACTATGTAGGCGGACGTTGACTGCTGCAGGGGCGTTGTATGGAGGTCACTCCTGATTTACTTGTCTCCCCATGAGGGCAGAGTTAGACACAAGGTAGGGTTTTAATGTGGTGGTGGAGGGGGGGGGGGGGGGGGTCCAGCACCCCAAAAAGGGGCACTCTGGCTTGGGAAATAAAAATTGCCTCAGTCTAGAATGGTTGCCTCATTCACTGACCCAAGGCAGAAAAGATGAAGTGTAGTATGAGAACATAAATACACTTTGCTCCTAACCAAAGGGCTAAGGTTGTAAGATTTACCTCCGCATGGAGGTCAGTCTTACAGCCTTAAGCAACACTGTAATAGACAAAGAAAAACGACGAACATTTTATTTGGCCATAGCTAGTGCGTTTGAAGCCCCTCCGAAACTTTGACTCCCCGACCTCCTCTATACTATATGTCAATTTTAAAATTTCAAACATGGAAGCTACGAATCCTCATAGAAGGAGTGTGCTAATAACCAACATAAACCTAACCGGCGTTAGGGTCTTGGGAGGCTCCTTTCCAAAACTTTGTTGTGGGGTCTCTCCTCGACTACATGTCAATTTTAAGGTTTCCCAACATGGGACCACAAACCCTCATCTCTTTTTATAAAAATATATACCTCTTACACAAAGAGTTTCCAATTTGTAAAAAAAAATCTCAGGAATAACACCAATGCATAGGTTTTAATTAGATTATTTATAGACATCCCTTTTTATAAGTTACCAATTTTTACATTTCACATTAGGATGAATACAGCTGGGAGGACTGAAAATTAAGGTTGTTCTGAAAAGGGCAGTTGACAATCGCAAATTATTGTAGCTAGTATTTATCATGAAAAAGGACAGGTTGTTTTACGGCAACAAACTGTCTTTTTTAAGGATAACCACTAGTTACAATAATTTGCAATTACCAACTGCACTTGTCGGGACAACAAACTGTCTTTTTTCAGGATAAACATCAGCTACAATAATTTGTGATTGCCAACTGACCCTTTCAGGACAACAAACTATCTCTCTTTGTTAATATAGAAAGAGAGTGAATAAGAAAGGTTAAACGAAGCAGCAACGGAGGGAATGTGATTACCTTTAACTGAATAAATATATAGAGAGAGGGAGATACAGACAGAAGCAAGAGGGCAGCATTAAAATAAGAGTGGGGATCAAGCAACATACAATGAGGGGGGTGGAGGTTAATGTGATAGACAGAAGCTTAGTAGAGATGGGTCACTTAGAAAAATAAGAAAACAGCCTTGTGGAAACAAACGTTGATTAATTCAGCTTTAGTATAATAATAGATATTTTGTCTGATACTTAACTAGTATCTATTTTGTTTGTTACTAATTGTGTGTATCTTTTGTCTGTTGTTAGTATATATGTTTGTCTCCTACTAGTACTACTATTCTATTTTTGCAATTAGTATATTTATATTTTATATGTATTGCTAGTATATATTGTGTCCGTTTCCAGCATATTTTTTGTCTCTTACTTATGTTTCTAGTATATTTTATCTGTTACTCATATATCATATATATATTGCTAGTATATTTTTGTCTGCAACTCGTATATATTTTGTCTGGTGCCAGAATAGTATGTGTTTATTTCATAGTATATTTTGTCTGTTACTAATATATTTATGTGTTGTCTGTTACTTCTATATTTATATTTTCTCTCTTATTAGTATATTTATATTATGTCTTTTATTAGTATTGAAATAATGTGGTCTTTTGTAAGTGGTAAGACACAATTTTTTGAAGAAATAAATTGGAAGAAAACAATGTTTATTATTATCAACAATAATAATTATTTATTATATAACTACAACTGAAAAGAAATTACTTTGGAATGAGGACGTATTTAATTTAATTGTCTGTCGCTGACCGAGCGTCCATTGAATATTTTCCCATTGTTATGGTCAATAACTTTGCACAAAATCTCTTTCAGGCAAAGGAGACAACTTTTGGGTACAAAATTACTTCCTTTTAAAAATATTCAATTTCTCTTTTAAATACAAAATGTTTAATTATTATTTTACAGATGGATTTGTTATCCATTAGACACCTCACCTTTGAGCTTTGTGCTATTAAGGGTTTTGCTCTAATTTGACCTGCATTGGATTTGAACGGTTTTCTGTCACTGATATATTTATATTTTGTATCTTAATAGTAAATAAATAGAAAGATATTAGTAAACCTATAATTTTCTGAGTTTGGCATGACACTTTCCCCACACTATCTGTAAAATCTTTGTTATTCGCTTTTTTTTTTTATTTTTTAAGAAAACTGATTATTATCTATTAAGAACCATATTTTCAGAATATAACAAAAACCTCCTAGTTAGTGGTATGACCTGTTGACAAGTCAGTATATTATCAGACATGCACTCAGTAACCTTTTTAATCGTAAACTCCCACAATTATTCTGACCTTTTAAATTGTAAATGATGTTTCAAAATGATTATTTTAATAATTCAGCTCACACTTTTAGGCTTTGTGCACCAGTGCAAACGATATCAGCTTTCCCATTTTTATAAACAAAGCTAAAAAACCTAAAATGGTCCATTTCGAATGACGAAATTGAAAGTGATATTTGCCTACACTTCTCGCTCAACTGTGCATTGACTCCTCTTTCTTTTACTTCATTGTTCCATAATTACTTTCATTTAATTACCAACTAATATTGTACCAGTAAAACGCCTCATTGTGTCACATTAATAATATAAAATAAAAGCTTTTAAAAACTGACTTATTCATTCATTGCATTGATTACAGATTTCTATGTAAGAAAAATGGTCTCTATACTGTAATCCAAAGAGTTTTTTTTTATTCGTAGCTTTATTAAGCTATCTGAAAAAATCGTGTATATGTGTTTCTCGCCTATATGTAACTTTGATAGATATGCGTTGAATTTTTTTATTTATTTACTATTAATCGAATATTTATTGAAATTAAAAGCAAAATAAAGGAAAATTGAAACAAATTTTCTAAAATTCTATTTAAAAAAAATTGTAAACATGACAAGATAATGAATTATTTTTCTCTAAATACATCTCCGAGTAAATACACCTAGTTAAATAATAAATAGGGGGAAACGTGTAGTATACATGTGTGCAATGATTTTGACTGACTGCTATTTAACATTTTGTTTGTAAAGATGTTAACTTCCAAATGAAGTGACCATTTATTCACGACTTTTTCATAGTGGTGACAAGTCAAAGTTGTACTTTTTTTAAATTAAACTGTGCAAATTTCTGATATGTTTTTTTTTTTTTCAGAGTTATTTTTTTTTCATTTTTAGGAAGTGGTTACATTGCTGTCTACAGTTAACTAGACAAAACCCTTCTGCAGCAACTTTTAAAAAAAGTCCTTCCTTAATCCTACCATTAACCCTAAGTTCAGGTGGCAACACTTTCTCCACCCACCCTAAAAAAACCTTCCAAACGAACGAAGAAAGAGAGTACCTTATACAAACTAGTATCTTTTGAAGGGTAGGGGGATGTTGCACCCACATTTAGGGTAAGTGGCAGGGTTAAAGTTATTTGTTTTTAAGTTACTGAAAAACGCTAATATTCAATCATAATTCGGGATATTTGAAAAATAGAAGTTTTAAAAAAATAAATCCGCAAACATCAGAAAATAAATAAAAAAATTTTCTTGAACACACAATAAACCAGAAAATCGGTCATTTAAAATCAATCATTTTCATTAAGAAGTGAAAAGAAATAAAGAAAGAGTAAGCCGAATGAATGGAAAAAGAAAGAAAGTAGATTATTTTGACATGCCACTGATACAAAATACAGACAAAATTAGTCGTAAAGAAAATGGCTGCCGCATTTGGGAGTTAACATCTTCAATATAGCCTAAAGATCTTAATATATGTATTTTTTTTTGTTTGAGTTTGACCAAAGAATCATTAAAATGTATATTTGCAATGTAAAAAAACAATTTTCATTAACAGTTTTCTTAAGTAATTCTTTTTTTTTTTTCATTTTTCAGGATCTATGAAGTTCTGGTGGAAATAACAGTCTACTCAAAGCATCAAAATTAAGAGTAAAAATAAAATAAATTTCTAAAATCTCAGAAAGAGTTTTTTTTTTAACTCTTCTACCTTGTGAGATACGTTTAGCACCAATGGATTTATCGTCTATCATGGAGCCTTATGCTGGAAAAAAGAACCTCTGCCCTGAAATCTGCGGCAAGGACTGTCCGCAGAGGCACACTCTCCAGATGCAGAAATTTCCAAATTTACTTGAAAAGTCACCATTCACATCAGAGATCTATAGTAAGGAGTTCTTGCAGAGGCATGCAACACAAGTTCAGCCAACGTTGTATGCTGATATTTACCTGAAGGACTTCATGCCACACCAAAGTCTACATCTTGCCTCACACCTGGTTGACAAGACATTCTATCCGGAGTTGTATGCAAAAGACTTCGCACCTGTACATTCAATGTTTACTCAGCAGATAACGCCGGCTGTCGAGAAGGCCATGTTTAACAGCGATATATATGGCGGTAAAGAGTATCTACAAAGGCAGTGCAGCTCTGTATCGAGCCGTACAATTAGCTCGCAGCTGGTTGGAAAAGCAGTGTACAGTGGTCGACGTCTGAAGAAATGTCCGAAACAAACAGCGGCTTCGCAGCCACCAAAAGCTCACAGCTCATCGCAGGAGAAAGTTAATATTTCTGCAAGAAGTCAAACACCTTGTCAATCCTCCAGAGTTGCAGAGTGGAATAACAAGCCATATCAACAAGAATTATACAACCAGGAATTATGTGGTAACGGATTATACAGTAAGCAGCTATACAATAAGGAGTTATACAATAAAGACCTATATAATAGGGAATTATATAATAAGTTGTTATATAATGAGTATAGACAAAGGCTTGATATGCCTGCATTGAAATCCTCAAGTGTAGGTGAGAAGGCATCCGTCAACAATATTCATGCTGCAAATTTAACTCACAAGCCAAACTCACAAGCTTCCAATGCAAGTACTCCTGCAAACACAACGTCACATAATGATCAGAGCAAAGAGTATCAACAGTGTTTCAGTACTCATTCTAAAACAATAAAAGTAGTTCCTACAGCTACTCATAATGAGTATCATTTTCAAGAGCCGTACTCCCAACCTACATTTCCACAATTATTACCGATGAGCCAAGAGAAGGTCGGCGAGAACCACGTGACTACTAACAAGGAACTGACTGTCACATCGAATATCCCTGCTTGTTCTAAAGCATACACTGAAACTCAAATGTTGTCGCATAAGTCACCACATGCAAATGAAGACACAAACTGTCATGGGAGTTTTCCTTTGCCGCCGATTCCACAAGTACCATTTTCGAAAACTCAAGAAACTGCCCAAAGAAACCCGCACCAGCAAGAGATCACAAACAATACTACCAGCTCAGGATTCGGAAATGGGGACCTAATGCAAAAAGGAAAGCTAGCTCGGACGAATGAGAAATATCAAGGTAAGCAACCATCCATTGGAGCGATGCATATGCAAAACGAAACATACCAAAGAAACCAACCACCAATTAAAGCAACACAAAAGCCAGATGAAGCATACCTAGGTAACCAGCCATATATTAGAGGAACACACACGCCACACGATACCTACCGAGGTAACCTGCCGTATATTAGAGGAACACACACGCCAGACAATACCTACCGAGGTAACCAGCCGTATATTAGAGGAACAAACACACCAGACAATACCTACCGAGGTAACCAGCTTCACATTAGAGGAACACACAAACCAGACAAGACTTACCGAGGTAACCAGCCACACATTACAGCAACACCCAAGCCAGACCAGACATACCGAGGTAACCAAGGACCCATTAGAGAGGCATACATGCAAGACAATGCATGCCGAGGTAATCAACAACTTGTTGGGGGAACATGCATGCTAGATGAGACATACAATGGGAACCAACCACTCATTGGGGAGACACACAAGTCACATGAGACATACCGAGGTAACCAATCATCCATTAGAGGAACGCATACAAGTGATGAGTTGATGAGAGATCACCAAGCACCGACTTTAGCGACACACACACAAGATGAGACATGCCAAAATAAGCAGCCACCCGTTTGTGAAACACACATACCAGACGAGACATACCGAGGTAACCAAACACCCAGTAGAGGTACACGCATGCATAATGAAACATGCCGAGGTAGCCAACCACTTATGAGCGGAACACACATGCTAAACAAGACAGATAGAGACAATCAACTAACTGTAAGGGAGATGCACCCACCAGATGAGACATACCGAAGTAACCAAACACTCAATGTACGAGCACACATACCAGACGAGACATACCAAGGTAATCAACCATTTATTAGAGGGAGGCTTATGCAAGACGAGGCATACCAAGAAAATCAACCGCCAGTTTGCAGGAAACAGATGCAAGATGATACATACCGAGGTAACCAAGCACCCGTTAGAGGAACACACATGAAAGATAAGTCAATGAGAGGTAACCAAACGCCCAATTTAAAGGCATACACTCAATATGAAGCATATAAAAGTAGCCAGCCACTTGTTCACAGAACACATACGGCGGACGAGTCATACCAAGGTAACCAAACACGCATTAGTGGGACAAACATGCCAGACAAGACAATGAGAGGTAAACAAACACTCAATATAGAAGCACACATGCAAGGCAAGGTGTACCAAAGTAACCAGCTAGACATTCGTAGAAGACACACATCAGATGAGACATACCGATGTAATGAAGCAACCATTAGAGAGATATACGTGCAAGAAAAGGCATACCAAGGTAACCAACCATCCATTAAAACGATGCGCATACAAGATGAAGCATCCAGAGGTAATGAAACACCCAATTTAGATGCAAACACCCAAGATGTGACATATGAAAGTAATCAGCCACCCTTTCGCAGAACATGCACACCAGACATGACATACCGAGGTAACCTAACACACATTGGAGGAACAAACACACCAGACAAGACAATGAGAGGTAAGCAAGCACTCAATATAGAAGTACACACACAAGAAGGAACATACCAAAGTAATCAATCACGTATTCGTCGAACACACACGTCAGATGAGACATACCGAGGTAACCAAGCACCCATTAGAGGGATATATATGCAAAACAAGCTATACCGCGATACCCCACCACCCACTAGAGGGATGCACATGCAAAATGACACAATGAGAGGTCATGAAACACCCAATTTAGATGCACACACCCAAAATGAGACATACCAAATTAACCAACCACCCATTCGTGGAACACACTCGCCAGACGATGCATATCAAGGAAAGCAAACACACATTAGGGGGGCAGTCATGCATAATGAAACATATCGAGTTAGCCGACCACCCATTGAGGGGACAAACATCCCAGACAAAACAATGACAGGTCACCAAACACCCAATTTAGAGGCACACATGCAAGATGAGGTATACCAAAGTAATCAGGCCCTCATTCGAAAAACACACACTCCAGACGAGTCATACAGAGGTAACCAAACACACATTAGAGGGACTAACATACAAAACGAAACATACAGAGGTAACCAAACACTGAATATGGAAACCCACACACAAGACAAGACATACCAACTACCCATTAGAGGGATGCATATAACAGATGACACATATCAAGGTAACCAAACACACAGAGGAACACATAAACAAGATGAGACATACCGAGGTAACCTACTATCTGTTAGAGGAACACAAATTCAAGACGACATCTACCCAGGTAATCAAACAACCATTAGAAGTACACAAATGCCAAACAAGACATACCAAGATAATCAATTGCCCATTAGAGAGACGCACACACCAGACAATACATACCATTGTAACCAAACACACAATGTAGGAGAATACACACCAGACGAGATATACCAAGGTAATCAACCATGCAATAGAGGGATGCTTACACAAGTCGAGACATATCAAGATAACCCTACATCCATTCGTGGGTCACAAACGCAAGTCGAGACATACCAAGGTAACCCTACACCGATTCAAGAGGCACAGATGCCAGATGAGACATACCGAAGTAACCAACGACTAATCAGAGGGACACATATGCTAGACAAGACATACCGAGGTAACGAAACATCCATTAGAGAGACACATACACCAGATGGGCTACACAGAGTTAATAAACTACTTACTAGAGGGACACACATGCTAGACAAGACACACCAACATAACCAACCCCAAATTAATGGGAAACACATGCATAATGAGGCATACCGACGTAATCCACCACCTATTAGAGGGAGATTTACACAAAATCAAGTAGCTACACACATCCCAACAAACATAGTGCGGCCATTCCAGGCTAATGAGAGTCAAGTTGACGACTACCCTACCCAACCTGAAAATGTTGCTCGCTCTGAGAAACTGCAGCAAGACACTGACAGCTGCCAGGCAAACCAGTCAGAATCTGAGAAGTTTTCAAGTTCAACTCTCATGAACCTAGATGAGAAACCAGTTCATGAAATGGAGTCCAATGACGACAAAGGAAACATTGCAAAAGATAATATTTATTCGCACTTAGACTTTGAGGACATAGACGAGAAGCCGAATTTTAATGCCTCCTATTATAACATACATCCCAGTTCATACTCATATAACTTGGACTTGCCAGCATCCCCAGTAGATGAGAAACCTTTCCAACTTAATTACGGCAGCGATGATGAATCCCCATGCTCAAAATCCGCATTAACTGCCTCTGCAACCAAACTGCAATATCGGCCAAAATTGCGATCACGACGAGGCCAGATGTTCCAGTGTAATATTTGCTTGAAGCATTTTGCACAGAGGTATTACCTTCAAATTCATAACCGAACCCACACTGGAGAGAAACCGTTTCACTGCGATGTGTGCCCAAAACGCTTTGTGCGTCGTGACGCCCTACAGATCCACCGGCGGTCACACACGGGTGAGAAACCCTTCCAGTGTGACATCTGTCTCAAACAGTTTGCACAACGACACTACTTACGTATTCACAAGCGCATACACACTGGCGAAAAACCATACCGCTGTGGTGTCTGTTTCAAGGAGTTTGCTCAGCGGAATTATTTGCATGCGCACGAGAAGATCCACACAGGAGAAAAATATTATGAGTGCAATGTGTGCGATGAAGAGTTCACCGACAGAGATGAACTGCTAGTACACATGCGTACTCACACAGGTGAAAAACCTTTTGAATGTGATATGTGTTTTCAAAAGTTTGCTCGCCGTGGCACACTGCGGGTCCATCAGCGGATACACATAGGAGAGCGTCCATTTCAGTGCAACTTTTGCCACAAGAAGTTTGCACGGAGTGGCAAGCTGCAGATGCATGTGAAGATGCATATGCAATATAAGCCACACCAGTGTGATATCTGCTACAAGCAGTTTGCCCAGCGATATTACTTACAGATCCACAAGAGATCCCACTCGGGTGAGAAACCATTTGAGTGTGACGAGTGCCACAAGCTGTTCGCCCAGAAGTATTACTTACAAATTCACCAGCGTACTCACACAGGAGAAAAGCCATATCATTGTGATGTTTGCTTGAAGCAGTTTGCAAGAAGGGACACACTGCAGATCCATATACGCACGCATACAGGTGAGCGACCTTACGAGTGCAATATCTGCAGACAGAGATTTGCCCAAAAGGACAAACTGCAAATCCATCAACGAATCCACTCTGGGGAGAGACCCTTTGCCTGCGAGTTCTGTCCCAAAAGGTTCTCACAGCAGAATACGCTCCAGCTCCACCGCAGGATCCACACTGGAGAAAAACCATACAAGTGTGAGGTATGCTCAAGACGATTCGCCCAGCGAAACTACCTTGTCATGCACGCACGGACTCATAGTGGGGAGAAGCCGTTCTACTGTGATCACTGTGGACAGAAGTTTGCACGGAGGGACACATTACAAATTCACCGGCGGACACATACCGAGCCATCCCAATTTCCTTGCGACCTGTGTGACAAGAAATTTAGCCAGTGTGAGAAAATGTGGCAGCATAAACAGGAGGAACACAACACGCTTACTGCCATCCATAACCAAACTGACAGTGAAATGACCAACACGTCCCCGCCAGTTTCCCCAAAAGTCGAAGACAATAAAGAAGATGTCTCCAGCAAGACTATCCATGAGTTCCCACCCGTTACTAGTTATCTCTGGCAGCTGTGAGATATTGCATAGATTTATCCACCACTTCAACTCTTCAAATAATAATAATAATGGAGATTCCTAGTTGTATCTTTCATCTGTTGTATATTGCTTTGATGCTTAAAAATATTTCCATTCTATGGATGCCCGGCTGAAACACAGACCCCACAATATTATTGTATCCCCTGTTTTCAAACTGAAAGGTATTTGCCTAAGTACTTTGGTTAATGTTTCAGAATATATCTGGTTATGGGGGTCTATCTCCAGAACGCTTGTAGGAGTTTGCGACATATTTCCATTCTTATGGAAGTCCGGTGTGAATGTAGACCCGACAATGTTATTCTACCATTTTTGAACAGAACAGATACTACACTTTGATCCTAGCTCATGTGCCAAGAAAGTTTATTTTAGTTCGAGTTTCACGTTCGACACAATAGCAACATCAGATGAAATTTAAAAAAAATACTTTTCTGCATTTCACTTTTGGTGATTGAGCGATACCGTCTTTTAAAAAGGGTGGAGGGTGCTAATCTACATACGAACATAAAAAGGCCTCAGTGTATTATAATAATAATAATAATAATAATAATAATGATGTCAAATTTTAATTTGCAGACAGGCAAAAATAATACAAGTAACCTCGGTAATATACAACCCAGGAAGGTTTTATAATAATGAGACACAGTTGCATCCTTAAAAATTGTTTGAGACCAGACCACAAAACACTTAGAATTAAGCAAAAACACATTCCCCATGTAAAAAGGGGATGAAAATAGAGATTACACAACTAAAGTTATGGGCTTATAAAAGAAGATAATTACTGGGCCCATAACCTGTTGAGTTCCTGTGGTTGTGTGAATAATCTACTGATCCATTCAGTGTTGAATTATGTGGAAAGAAAATGAAAGGCGAGCTTTAAATTAAGTGATGGAAAAAAATAAAACACACATGAAGCATTCAGATTCAGTTTTGGAGTTACAAAAATTAAAAATATATATTCCCGCGTGAATGCAGTCACAACAAGTTCAGCATATAGCTGCTGCTACTACTTTCGTTCTTGTCGTAACAGATAGCTTATACACACACATACATGTTCAGCTTTCTATGTTGAACAGTTTAGGTGTCTATCAATTTCACCTGTGCCCAGACAAAAATAATAAACTTAAGTAGATGAGAAATGCATTGCTTAGAATTTGTTGCTAAAATAGTTTTTCTAGTGCATTGTGGCATCAGGATCAACCCATAAACCTCATAAATCCCATGAACAAATAAACCCCATAAAGTTCATAAACCCCATAAACTCAATAAACCTCATAAACCCAATAGGCATAAAAAGAGGTTAATTTCTACCAAATTCCATCTTTCTATGTCTAAATGTTTGAGTGTTTCTCCTCCTCATCATCAGATAGATGCACAGACAGACAGACAGACAGACAGACAGAATCTACTTTATCAAGTTGTTAAAAATGTCAAAAAGTAGCTGCTAAAAATAAATGGTCTAATCCTTCAAATATTATGGTGTCAGGATAACCCATCGATCCCATATGTAGAAAGGTGATCATCTAACATATAGTCAGACCCAAATAGCAATTAAGCTGACCAATGAAACTTTGCTTCTGACTAGCCAATTTTCATTTGTTATTGTTCTACCATGTTATTAGTAATATAATAACATACTTTGCTACAATTTATTTCAACATTAACATAGTCCAGCCCAGTCCGGTAATATGAAGCATTTTAAATAATTACCTAAAAATAAAAAGTCAGAAAGGGGTATAACTCATATTTTTAATTGAAGATTATAATAGGAGTTGTCTACCTTACAACTGAAATTTGATTTCTTTTTCTGTATAACTTTGAAAATGTGTGAACAAATAAAAATGAAAAACTAAAATAACTTCACTACATTCAGGGTAGATACAGCTATTCTATTATATGAAGGAAAGTTGTACTTTTTTCTGTTTATGTGTCTGGCTAAAACTCAGAAACTACCAAAGATACATTTACAAACCTTACATATATCGATTCAGCATGAGCCTGAGTTGGTTATGGTAAAAAGACCCTCTAATATTCATTCACTTCAGGTCCCCAGGGGTCGAATTAGTGCTTAGGGTAGGGATGGGATCAGGAAAAAATTACTTTCTTCTTACTTGTAGTTGCTTGAAAACCAACACTGAAATTAGGTCAAACAGTCGGCTGCTGATTTATGCTTTCTTTATTTTTTGGTTTCTTTTATTGATGCAGTTGCAAAAGTTTGCACATGAATTAGAGAGAGAGAGAGAGAGAGAGAGAGAGAGAGAGAGAGAGAGGGTGCAGTAAGAAGAAGAGGTGTGTTCAAAAAGTAATGTAACTTAGAATGTGTAGAGGTAGAGTTGGAGAGAAAAATGTTACATGTACTGTTTAACTTTTCTCAGTGCCTCTGAACAACGTCAGGTAGCTCTGCTAGTTCCTACTAAATTTCGGTTTTCTATTTCCAGCTGTTTAGTTGTCCATAGGCTTCAGGAAGATGCAGACATATTCAACTTCATTAAGTAGGTGAAAGAGAGATTCTTTTTTTTTTCTTTTCTTTTGTTGTTATTTAACACCACAGTTACCTTAGCCCTAACCATAACTGTTTACTAAAGATGTGATAGATTTTATTTTTATAGTGAGGTGAATTATTATAGAAAGATGTTTTATATTTACACCTTTTGAAACCGTGAACTAGGTGCATTAAAAAGATCAAAAATGTAATATTTGACTCGTCCACATGTGACCCGTTGGGTCTGTATTTGTTTCTAAATATATTTTTTTCTTGATAATAATCATTTGTTCTTTTTATTAGCTCTTCCTTCTCTTTTCGCCCCCTCTCTCTTTCCTTCTTTCTCTCTCTCTCTTCCCTCTGTCTCTCTTTTAATTATTCACATAATTCACCTCATCCCACTACTTTACTTATCAATTGCCCGTTATTTACATCATTCGCTTGTGTGACGTCAACCACTGTGCACGGTGATAAGCAAGATAACAAACAAGACAATAACAGTTTTATAAGTATGGAGGTCTAGACGGTTCATCTGGTAGATGACCCATGACCCAAAGATAATAAAACATGATAATGGCTCTAGTCCCCGTCCCTTCTCTCTCTCTCTAGTTTGGTGGGTGATATTCTCAATTTGTGACGTCATCCCCCTTTCTCTGTTTTAATGGATGACGTCATCATTTAGTGACATCATCCACTGTGCGCAGTTATGTCCCGTCTCTGTTTTCGATGAGTGACGTTACAAAACGATGACGTCATCCATTGTGCACGAAGATAGCAAGACCCACCTGTAAAGTGGCTGGGGTTGTGTGAATTGTAGAATGATGTGGAGGTAAATGAAATGTGAGCTTTACATGAAGTGAAGAAAAAAATATAAAATGCATTTGAAGCTTTCGGATTGATTTTTTGAAATAAGGAGAAACATATATTCACGCATAAATGTTGTAATAACAACAAGCTTATCGTATAGCTGCTGCTACTTTCTTTCTAGTAGTAAACTACAGCTTACACATATCAATGCACGTAGGCATCAATATATATTAGCAATTATTTTATGCTATTAACTAATCAAAAACATGTGATATGCTATCCTCAAAGATATTATTTCTGTGATTCTGTATCATTTTTAAATTCTATTTTTGTGTTTGTTTGTTTTGACTTATTTTTTCAATGATGATTTTATATTTACATATTAAATGTGATAATGAAATGTTTTACTTACGAATGAATATGGTAAATCGCTTTGTTGTACGGACAAAAAAAACAATTTTTATTTGGCGGTCAAGTGAACTTTAATTGAGCACATTTAGGACGCATTTGTAAAATCTGCAGTCCATTCACACCTACTCACGGTTGTGGTCAACTTACTCGAATAGTTACAATTTTTAATGATTAAAAATCCGTACATCCGTTCCGGATGAGTCTATTTGGCTCCAAACATTATTAATTGTGAAAATAAAACAAATATAAAAAAATAAAGTTTATCTTAGTTTATAGTTTTTTATATCTATCATCAGGATAATGTGTATATATATATATATATATATATATATATATATATATATATATATATATATATATCTGACACCAGTGCTATAGCCCAACTCCTAACAAACCAACATTCTTGCATCCGCTCTCAATTCCGAAAACTTCTTGTACATAACACCTCGATTTTAGAACACACTATTAACATATATTAGAATCCTTACACATTAAAACAAAAAAGCCAACCATCAACAAAATAAATTTCAATAATAGTGACAACATGCTTAAATGCCTATAATACTAACATAGTACCTTATTAATACTGTAACTAACACATAATTCCCCCCCCCCCAAAACACAAAAAAAAACACAATGGCCTATAAATATCTAATCACCATGACCTTTACTGATAACCACCCCTGAAGATGGATCCAGATGGATCCGAAAGTACTAGGGTCATAAGTGAGTTTATTGGATACATCGGCCAGTTCTTGCTAGAAACAAGGAAATACATAAGAAAATTGGAACGCATCATGATAAAAATATCTAGACATAAGTTGTCCATCGTATTTAATGAAATATATATATAACAACAACTCTCTCCAGACGTCTTACATATCATCTATCTGACACCAGCGCCATTCAACACCACATTACTTCATACAACAAAACACTACAGTCTGCCGATATACAAAAAATACTAACAGCTAACACTAAAATTATACATAAAAATAACCCAATATAAACCAAATAACTTTTAATACCGGTACTAACATATTAAACATATTCCATAATTAAAAATGATAAATAAATAAATATACAAAAAATAAACAAATAAATGAAATAAAATATAAAAATAAATAAATAGTATAACTAAACCAAATTAATAAATACACAAATCCAAAAATAAACAATAGACTCAACCCAACCCCTTTTCTTTTTCTTTCCCTCTCCCTCTTCTCCTACCAAAAACCTTCAAGAAAATTATAAAAATCACAACTCAAGTCTCCTTAAAAATAAAAAAAAACCTACTCCTGATGACGACCATAAAGTTCGAAAGCACTAGAGCGATGGCTGAATTAAGAAAACTCGGAGCTATACTATACCGGTTACCACCGGAGATGGGAAAGCTTGCTCGACGCATCAAGAATATCACTAAAAAAAAATCAACAAACACGAAAATTCTGTCATTTAACAACGCTTGCTTAAATAAGACTTGCTGCCTATATATATATATATATATATATATATATATATATATATATATATATATATATATATATATATATAATTAGTAATACTACACTTCTAAAACAAGATTGGGTTTAATGCTCCCAAAATTAATACTAATATTGTCCACATGGGCATGTGATGCAACGGATAAAGGTGTTAAGTATAATCAGTTTTAAGTGAGTCTTCTGGAGGTTGAAGGTTCAATCCTCACTACATGAGAATAGTAGTTTGAATAATCCAAATAACACAGGATTGATTTATGTTTATCAATAATACACTAAATATTTACACATATCAAAACTTTCTAATACATGGATATAATGACTTCTGTTTGTTCTGTTGTGAAAATTGGCTCCATAGAACTTATCTGAAAAACACTGGAAGGAAAATAGACTGACTGCAATGTTGTCACATTGATGGTTAAACCAAAAAGTGAGCTTCTGCATCATGCCTTTTATATTGGTGACCATGTGACTAGATCAATCAAAGGTTGAATCAACCAATGCGATCAGCCGCATCATGTGATCTACGACTCCGCACATAGGAAAAAGCAGACCCAACATCGCCATGACACCAGACGTTCAGCTATTCTGTAGAGGGAAGGCTATATCAAAAAGAATGACAAATTCGATCCAATGAAAAATAAACTAAGTTTTATTGACAACAAATTTTGAGAAATGGCCAAATATACATTCACTAGTAAGAAACAAATCTTGTGTGGATCCTGAAAAAAATGAAACACTTTGATATCAGTAGCAGCTTGTAAGGTAGGGGTGCAAAATTAGTAGTAAACTGGACAATCTGAATCTGTTACCGATGGTGAGGCAAAAGTATGCACATAGTGTAAGATTATTCAGTATACTGTGTGAAATATTTCTTGGGCTTAATATAGCTCCAATATACTAATGTCTATTTTTTAAAACGGTGTGAAAGTGTATATTTTCTGCACTTTCGATTGGCTGAAAAAAAAAAATCTGTATTAAGACTTATCCAATCAAGATTTGATATTTTTACAAAAAATATTCGTTTGCTACTGCTGATTGAACAAGATTCCACAAATCTCTAATTGAGAGGAACATGGCTCATTTTACTCTGAATTAAGCTTTGAAATCTTCACGGCCTTTAATTAAGGATCTATTTTACAATTAATCAACATTGGGAAAAAGATCCCTTTTTAAAAAGTAAGAAAGTTATTTAAAAAATTAATTTTTATTTCGTCTACATCAACCTTTTTTTTTTGTTTTTTCTTCCTTATTTTGGCTTGATAAAATTATGAATAATGGGGTCAAGAAAAAAAGAAAGAAAGACAAAATATTTAAGAGGGTTGACAAAAAATATCCTGCTTTTATAATAATTGTCGCGCAAGTTCGATGATGAAAAAATAAAATGACAATTTTGTGTGATATTAGAAAAAAATGAAAATGGTGGTGTATGATATAGACATTAAAATTACAAAAATGAAGAAAACAATCTCGGTGAAATTGACATAAAGTGTCAATGGTGTCTGTCATTGACAGAAAATGTAATTTCTGAAATTGACAGAAAATGTCAATGGTGTCTGTCATTGCAAGAAAATGTAATTTCTGAAATTGACAGAAAATGTCAATGGTGTCTGTCATTGCAAGAAAATGTAATTTTTGAAATTGACAGAAAATGGCAATGGTGTCTGTCATTGCAAGAAAATGTAATTTTTGAAATTGACAGAAAATGGCAATGGTGTCTGTCATTGCAAGAAAATGTAATTTTTGAAATTGACAGAAAATGGCAATGGTGTCTGTCATTGCAAGAAAATGTAATTTTTGAAATTGACAGAAAATGGCAATGGTGTCTGTCATTGCAAGAAAATGTAATTTCTGAAATTGACAGAAAATGGCAATGGTGTCTGTCATTGCAAGAAAATGTAATTTCTGAAATTGACAGAAAATGGCAATGGTGTCTGTCATTGCAAGAAAATGTAATTTTAGAATTGATATAAAATGGCAGGGACATAAAATCCCTCTTTCTTTGATATGACATGGATATGTTTGAAAATTCATGCTTTCCTTTTGTTTAGGAACACAAATGAACAATAATACTTGGCTTTTGCCTTTAAACTTTCATGAAGCCAGAAATTACTTCATCAACAATTTAAAGGTTTCAAAATTACATTCGAATTTTGAACACTCACAATATAGTAAACAAGTTGGCGCTTTTAATATATTATCAATAGATTTTTTTAAATTGCAGACATGTTTACTTCATGATTTTTCGACATTCGAAAGTGATATTGGTTAGAAAATAATTTCTGGCTTAGATTAGACTAACAGCAAAAACGTCAAGGATTATGGTTCATGTGTACTCAAAAACCAAAGGCAAACATGAATTTTCCAATGTTCCCCTGTCGTAACGAAGAACCCATTTCAATAAAACTGCTGTAAATAAAATAATGTGTATGTGGCTGTTAATGCTGTTAAAAAATTATAAAATAATACAATTGTGAAATTAAAATCTGAAAAAAAAGTTTTTTTCTAATTTTGTTTAAAAAATTTTTTTAAAATATTTATTCATGAAAATCTGATTTCTTTTATTTTTATTATTATAAAACAAAAAGCTGCAGCTTTGGCTTGTTATCTACAAGGAAAAAAAATCTACACCATACGGGTTCTACTTTGGCTTGATATTTACAAGGAAATAATATCTACAACGTATGCTTCTCATTTTTTTCAATATACAAAACTTTGTGTCAAGCCTTGATCTTTCAATTCCTTGTGTATGTTCTCCGGTGTTGGGATTGACGAAATTTTGCTGCTGATTTATGGAAAAATTACGAAAATTGAGTTGGTTTAAATTAGCAAAAACTCTCCTTTGTCGGAATAGATTACTGAGCCTTCAGCGACTTCTTGTTGAATAATTGTCTGAAGTGCCGCACGGTCTCTTCTTTGAACCTTAGGGGTTAAAAGTTAGGGTTCCATGCTCGGTAACCACACATTCTTTCGAAACCAATTAGGAGAAGTGTTTTCTTTGCTTTTGTACCGTGTTGATTGCAATAGGAGGTGTAGATCGCATAACAAAATGTAGATATCAAATCAAAGTAGATTCATGATACGTAGATAACAAGCCAAAGCGACACCTAAACAAAGTTACGAAAGGCCTCAATAACCTATAATCTTGTATGTTTCTCCAGCTCTCTGAAACCCAGTCTAATAATACTAAAACTAAAGTGACAATGGTATAGTTTCCATTCAATCCGTTCTCATCTAAGGCTCTCAAAACTCATCAAAAAATTTGAAGCCAAGCTTGATGACTACTTGATGCTACGAACCATCCTGAATATTCCTGGAAGAAAGCATCCGATGAAACAATGACTTTATTACAAGTTTTTGCTCATCTCAAAAACTATCAGCAGATACTACACTAGATCTGCAGGTCACAGCTAGAGGAACAAGCAAGACCTTATCAGCGATACATTGCTATGGTCACCTAAACATGGCTTCACTTTTAGCAAAAACATGTGAAGGATGCACCAGGACACATTATCAGTAATGCTATTGCTGCAGTCAGAAACATTAACATTTATTTTTTCTTGCGGAGAGCCGCCCCTGCAAGGTGGTTTGGTTACACAAGAACCAATCAGACTCTTGGGCATATTAATTTCAACCGAACTCTTGAAAGACTACTTCCAGACCCTTAGGGAATCACAGAGAATCAACAGAGAGCTTCCAGGCACCAACGAAGACAGGCGTCCTCTCTCCTGCCTCCGATAGCAAGACGCCAAGCAAAGTTATCTTCACTTGAAGATATATTGCTCCAAGAAGACTTTCGGCAGCCAACCAACTTTGTCACTCTTCTATTCCTTCTTTTCTTCAGTTTAATTTTCGGCAACCTACACCCAACGGTGTAGGTCATTTAAATAAATACCTCTATTGTTGTTTATAGAAGGGTTTTGTTTTCCTTTCATTTGACGACCCTTTTTTGTTAAAAAATATAGGAGTCTGTCTTATAGACCATGTGAAGATTAGCTCCTTTATTATAATATGGCAGGTCCTCGATGGTTCTGGGTTTCTCATATCATACCACTTCTCTGGTCTGACCCATTGACATTGATCGGATATATGTGCATTGGTTATTAACATAAGGTATTCTCAATGAAATACAGGTGCTGGGAGGGACTCGGCTCTGTGGTGTGTTTCCTGGCTGTGCTCCTCCTCCATCTCACCAACACTGGCTACTCTTATTGAACTTTCAGTGACCAACCTATAATGATACGGGATACAACCCTGAAGGTCTCCCGAACGAAATGAGTGATCATAACGCCAGGAGGGAGACAGTCAGGGATCTCCGTACAATCAAGACATGATGATGATGATGATGAAGTATGCATGCATGCATAAAGTCTACATGTCCCTATTTACTTACCTCCTCACGAGAGCAAAGTTAGATGCAAGGTCGGTTTTTAATGTGGGGAAAATGCATCTCCCCAAAAAGGGACACTAGATTGGGACAAAAATTTAAATTGCCTCAGTTTGTAAGGATTTCTCCTTCACTGACCGAGGACAGAAAAGATGAAGTGTAGCATCAGAACAGATATTACACTTTGTTCCTAAAGTCTCCATATCCTTATTCTTGTTTACTTGTTTCTTTTTCACTGTTTTTTATTTTCATTTCTTCTGCTGGCTTCTTGTCGACACTCATTGTTTTTATAGGTTTATTTTTCTTTCTCTCTGAGGCCAGGCCTGTCATACAGAGCTGTTATAATGTCACAATATTTTATATCCTATGCTTATACCCCCAATGTCATTGTGCATTTAGTAGTTTTAGACTGGGCTAATGTTCTGGAGAGATGTAGAAAGATTATACGTGATTTGGGCAATTCATAGCTATAAAAGTTCGATTTTTATTTTAAAAAATGTTTTCTTGTCTTATTTTTCCAATGGAAGGCCGCCCATGTTGAAAGTAAAATGAATTCAAAACAAGAAAAATTCGTTTTAGTGGTGTTAAAAACACTTTTGTGTAAAATATTGAATGGTCCTGTGCCAGACTTGGCTGCTTCGGATGTATTGAGGAGGTCAAAGATTTGACTTCTGTGAGTTGAGGAATGAAAGCTGATTTTTGAATGCGTGATTATCACACCAGATCGGAGGGTTATTATTATTAGATGATGATAAAGACAGTGATTCAACAAGAGACAAATTCAGGACAGAGACAACTTGTTGGCTGATGGTTCGCATGTGCCTTGCTATTGGTGGGAAAAAGTCTCTCTCTTTTCCTTTCCATTAATAACGTATCTGTATACAAAATGAAAAAAGAAACAATACTTATTTGAAACGAAAATATCGTCACATATTTTTAATTAACCAGTGTAAACAACAAAGATATGTTTGACAAAGAAAGTTCCAGAGAGAGAGAAACAAGAAAGGTTTGGAAAAGTGAAATCAACTAAACCCAACACAGGAAAAATATAGAAGCATCAATCCCTCCATATTATATCCAGTGATGGATTTTGTGGTTGCCACACTGTGTAGTATTTCTGCTGTGCATAAAAGAATGATGACACATTGATATACGAAAATATAATGATGTATCTTTATTTCGGTGGCAGTGAAGGAGTGTGGGTGAGTGAGGATGCACGCACAGGAATTCGACTGGTGGTTTTTCTCAATATCAATTTCGGAGTATTATATAACAATATGTGACCCCCTACAAACACCCACCATGGGACTTCATTGTCAATGTAGCCATGCACTCAGGGCGTTTTATTCAGCGACGGGGTGTTTCCTTCTGCTGCAAACTTTTTGAAAGTGTTGATTGAAACAATCAACACTTATTTTATTTTTAACAATCCACCATATTTATTTTTTCCAGACAGGTGCCCGACTTCAACCAATGATTATTTAATTTTGACATGATTGATCATGTTATGTTGTTTTCTTCCGGTCAGATGCGTGTCCATGCCAAGGGTACCTACTTCTGTCAAATTACTTTTTCAGTACACCCGGCCTGGATATTTAACAAGTGTAACAATATTGAACGTGAGATGTTGTTAGATGATGTAGAATTGAAAATTTGCACAAGTAGAAATTTAAGTTGACGTGTTAAGGAAATGAAGTCACAGCAGGAAGCCAACATGGCAGAAAAAACAGTAAATTCTTTCTCTTGTATGTTCATTTCGAAGGGAGTCGGACGTGTTTTTTTTTGGGGGGGGGGGCTCTTCAGGAAGCAGGCGATGGATAGCTTTATACAATGCAATCATCAATGTAATGCATTTCTAAAATGAATTAACAAAAGAAATTGAAAACCCAGAGAAAAATAATGTTGCTGGTGTTTTTAATTGCTTCAACTATTACAGGAAGTTAATCAGAGAAGAGAAAGAAAGAGAGAGACTTGTCAAATCAACAAACCATCAATAACTGCGACTACCAACGTGTCAACAAGATTTCAGCTGTGTACGTAACGAGCTGCTGTCCAGATATTTACTGGAGACAAAGAAATTTTGTAACGGTAGTGCTACAACAGGACTCTTCAAAGGCCTTGCCTTCAAGAAAAAAAAAAAAATCTTGTTTCGTTATATCCTGACGATTTAAAGATCGTGCCTTTTTCAAGATTTATGTTACTTGTCAGCATAAGTCAAAACTGACATTGCAGCTCTTATAGATCCCAGAAAATGTACCCTGGAATCGCAATTCTATCATTTATTCAGCAGAAATAATAGTTTGGAGTTAATTTTTCCAAACGTAAAAATCGCTCTACACATTCTTCTCTCACTTATGTTGACCAATTTTAGTGAATTCGGATTGTCCATTTTACAGCACATCAAACCTGTGAGTCATTTTCTGCCATGCAATCTCATATATAAAGTTAAGTCAGTTTTCCCCTCTACATTGGTACCTGATAGCTTTGTTAACAAAAGCCACATACGCAAATCTTTTAATTTAGTGATTTCTGCCACATATTGCACTATGTTGTTAAAAAAAAAAAAAAATTTATGTGCCTATCACAAACCAGACAGTTTAGTGTGCAAAAATAGATAAATATAGTGAAATTCCTTAAAATTTCAACCTGTGATAATTTATTTTTTGGGTTATTTTGATAAAATTTGGATGCAAACAAAATTTAATCTTTAATCTTTATAAATGTACAATTCTAACTCTTGTGTCATTAATAGTATTTTTTCAGGTTACTTCAAGTTACGATACTATTTTCAGTGACTGTGATTTATTTTTTAATGTTGATGTCTTTTAACTTAATGTGCACAATATTGTGTGTCTCCATGCATATAAAACAGTCCTATCTTAAAGAAAAAGGGCCACTTGTCAATATGGTGGCCTTAATAGTAGGTTTTAAGTTGTCTTTCGCAAAAGAAAATTGAAGTAGAAAACTTTAGTGAATGAAATTTTTACCCTATTATTATTAAATTGTGTTTCCGTCCAAATCTGAGTTTTTAAAAAAACTTTTATTCACTTCAAACAAGGCACATTGCTACTGAGATGTTGAATTAGGGGACAGATTTATAGGGGCATATTAAGTGGGGAGTTTTACAGCGAGATAATTGTTCAAATTACATTTAAATTTATACATGTTGGTACAGTCGGGAAACAGGGAACTGGGAGGGAATTTCAAAGGCTAGCTGTTGGAGGAAAGAAGCTACTCGAGTAGATTAGAAAGCTTTTCGGCACCTGGGACCTCTACAGTAAAGTGGTGTAATTTTGCTGCTAGTCGGATGGTCGGAGGTTTATAAGTTGAGGAGGCACAAATGCCGCAAGTTCGTCGAAGATTCAATGTGTTAGCTGTTGAAATGAATCTCATATGAACAGTCAAAGTGGCACTTTTGTGTCATTTTTGTACTTTTTTTTCGAAAGGTAATGGAATTTTCTCCAATTTTTAGGCTGGCTTGAATTATTGCTTCCATTAAGATTAGTTTTCAGTTAACAAAAGTTGACATGACATTTGTAAGGCTTTTTCACTTGTTTGGAGCCTGCATTTTTAGGCATACACTGAATAATTTGGTGGCTAATTGAGCTACTAAAATAAATTTGCTTCCATTGTTTATGTTCTGTAAAGATCTATTTGTGCACATTAAAAGTTTTTGATATGATGAAAATAAAATTTTGGTTTGGAATAGCTATAATATCAAATTTTGTCTTAGGATAGCTACTATAAAAAAATTTGGTTTGGTATACTTAATTTATGTATGTAGCAGTGAGAAACTTCGACAAAATAATTTTATATGTTAGATACATAAAAATAATTTGACATTGATATTGCAAGTTGGAGTACATGTTGGTACAGTCGGGGAAACAGGGAACTGGGAGGGAATTTCAAAGGCTAGTGGTTTGAGAAAAGAAGCTACTCGAGTAGAGTAGAAAGCTTTAATTAAACAGGGAAATATTATTATTAACAGATACATTCAACAGTGTTAAATAAAAGTACTTCATATTAAGATGAGATAAAATTCACTTACTTTAGTGAAATATTTATTTTATGAGGTTTTAACTTTATTTTTTGTTTTGAGAGTTAAAAAAACACGCAAAACTTTGGTCATACCTACTAATAAATCAAAACAATTGTTAAATATTGGGCGAGTAAACCCACTATATATAAATTGGTTAGTTGAGAATAACAGAAAATGAAAGTTCAGTTTGGGTCAACTTGTTGAACTCGAAGTTAGAATTACTAGACTGTGGGAATTGATAGAAACAGATGTGACATCACATGGCTCAAAGAGAGAGTGAGAGAGAAAGAAGTTGGCAGTTCCTTGGAAGCACTACACATGTGAACATGTTAATTAAAAATGCACTAATGATATGATTAAACAGTGATTATCGATCTCTCTCTGACCCCCCCCCGGCTTAGTGATTTGGAACGAAGATCAAGTTGAATAAATCTCCTCGGTATTCCAACAGTTTTGTCTTGACTTAGTCTTTTTTGAGGTATGAAAGAACTTATTTGCAGGCGGCGTTCCCCTGGTTGGCAAGGATCACACAGAGGGCGCATACATGGAAAACATGCAGCAACCAATGTAGAAATACAATTTGTGAACTTTCATGTGTTTTTGTAATAATGACGGCAACTTGGTTTTCTGCATGTTGAAATGCAACACAATTGCTATCTTTTAGATAAGAATTAATCTTAGACAAATTCTCTTGTTATACTGAAGCGGTTAGCTTCCAAAATGACTGTCAAAATTTTATTGATAAGTTCTGTTTGATTTTTTTAAGCATTGACAAATCAAACTGATCCACCATATTAATTTGTTGTCTGATTTTTGCTGAAATTCAGACAAAACTAGTTAATAAAATTTGGTGGCATTTTTTGAGCTAACCGCTTCAATATAAACAATTCTCTCACCCCCTTACAGCGTAATGACAGAGCAATGATCAGATGGATGTGTAATGTTGAGTCAGATCAAACCTAGCATATAAGCTCTGTTACCCTGTTGGCGAGGCTGAATATACCAAAGCTTGATGAACTTCTGCTGATCAGTCAGCTACGTTGGTTTGGCCACGTTGAGAGGAGTAACTCTTGCTTGGATAAGTAAATCCTTATTGTACTTTTTTTTATATAAGCAGGACTATTATTTTCTTTTATTATGATGTTCAGTGCGACACTTGTGATCATGCGATATGCCACTGTTGGTGCATGTGCTATAGGTTGGCAATCCCTGATGTAACATATATTTTAAAGACGATAAGAGAAAAAAGTATTCTATAACTCTCGCTTCTCCACTATTTTGTCCCTTAGTCCTCACATTCCATGAGCGATGTTTCTGACAAAGAGGGAAGAATTGCTGTTTTATGGATTGGCTGTTGTTTTGAGTGGGTGGTATGTGAAGATATTCAATCCTCTCATATTCATTCAACTGTCAATCTATCCATCTAATTAACCCTTATCTTCGAGTGGCATTTAGGGCTTCATAAGTTGTGACTCAGTAGTAAAAAATTTTTTTTAAATTTCAGAAAAGGTTTTAAATAATCCTCCACTCTATAATATAGTATAATGCACACACACACATATATATATATATATATATATATATATATGTGTGTGTGTGTATATATATTTTCTTTGTCGTACAAAACTTTAAAATGGTATTGAAAAGACAATATTTATTACTCATAATGAATTAAGAAATTAAAAAGATGAAAGGGCAGCTGACCGGTTTCGTACCTCGCTCAACAGAGGCAAATATCGAGGTAATGTATAAAAAATATAAAAAAAAGATGCTATGAGAATTATAGCGAGGGAAAGGGGCAAAAAAAAAAAAGAAAAAAAGTTCAATAAAATAGAAACAACATTAAGCCCAAGGAGATTTTTTTTTTTTTTTTTTACCCCTTTCCCTAGCTATAATTCTCATAGCATCTTTTTTTTATATTTTTTATACATTACCTCCATATTTGGCTCTGTTGAGCGAGGTACGAAACCGGTCAGCTGCCCTTTCATCTTTTTAATCTCTTAATTCATTATGAGTAATAAATATTGTCTCTTCAATGCTATATATATATATATATATATATATATATATATCCTTTTGTCACATAAAAGTTAGTGAATAAAAAAAACTGCCGAACGAATCCATTTCAAGTATTTAGTGGAATTGAGAAAAGAAATCTATTTCTATTTTCTTTCCTTTCTGCTTTCTCTACCGATTTATATGTTTTTTGTACTTTTTAAAAATTTTCTCGTTTTCTTTTTCTCTCTCTATTTTTTTTTAACTTCACGGATTCAGACATTATTTTATATGAATATGAATATTTGTGCGAACACTGACGAAGGATAATTTTTTTTCGTCAATTTTGACGTACAGTGTACACTGGTAATAAATAATTTGAAAAAAACCACATTTTTTCGTTGTAAATATGAATAAAAATTTATTAAAATATGCTAAACAGACTTTAAAAAAAAAAAGATAAAATAGCATTCTTTTATACATCAATAAAAATGCATTTTATACAGGATGGATTTCATAAAATAATGATAATTGATTTAATTGGATTTGATAAAATAATGACCAATGTCGGTTAACTTTAGGGAAATCATAAAACATGCCGCACTATTTCGAAACAACTCATTATTGCATAAAACCATTATATTTAATGTTTTTGTTGAAAAAGAAAAACAGTCAGTTTTAGCAAATTGAATTGTATACGTGAAACGCTGAAAAAACGTCTCATCATGTTGGAATTTTAACATGGCCGATATAAACAAATCCATCTGAATGCAAAGGGAGTTACCTGTTCCTAATATGCCACAAGAGAAATAACCTCCACCCCTAACATATTTTATGAAATGGAACAAATAAAAACATGTTTTTATTCACAATTTTATTACCTACTTGTAGAGTAATATGAACAGAGTTAACTCCATCGGTGCCTTCTTCGGGGTAGTTGTACAGAAGCACAGAAAATTTCACTGATGCAAATTTCATTTTCATTTTATAAGAACCGAGCATCAGTATTCAACAAATTTGGAAAGTCGAGGTAGCCATGTTGCGGCTGGATTATTATCAAGACGATGAGTGGGCGATGAAATTGGCTGTTTGCTTGGCTTGGGCATTTAGGACCACGGAACCTTGCTGGTTGCTTGTGAAGCAGTTTTAGTTGGACCTCCAAACTGAAAAATAAACAGTTGAATAAATAAGTAAATATGCATGCTTGCACGGCAAACGAGAAGAGTCCCCGACTCAAAGTCAGCAGCAAACGGTGTTCGGTCAGATTTAGTTCCTGATATTAAAGACTTTCTGTTTTGGGTCGCTTACTCTTCTGGTTTGGCAAATTCTATACTAATTTTTATTTATTAATTTATTTATTAAATTGTTAGGTGAAAGTACAGAATAGTTAAAAAAAAAAAGAAAAAAAAAAAAAAGAAGAAGCCCCTCCCCATGTTCAGAATGGCTTTCTAAATAATAACGCTATTATTTCAGCACGAGAAAATGACACCTTCGCCAGAAGTTATATTATGTTTTATATCAGGAACTATATCTGATCAAATACCGTTTGCTGCTGACTTTGAGTCGGGTACTCTTCTGGTTTGCCTGTTCGCACACACACGTGCATACAGACATATAATAAGAAAAAATATGTCAACAACAAGACGTGTCCATTTAAGAAAAATCTTTTTGTTTACAGCATTTATTTACTCGCTCAATGTCAAGGTCTACTTAAATGCCATGTTGTGCATGGATGTGTGTCTCTTGAGGTATTCTCGGCATGGATGACTGAGTCCATCATTGTCATGCTAATGTTTTAGTTTTAGGTTCAATTATTTTGTCTCGGATTTTATCACAGTCAGTTAAATGACTGCCTTGTTTTGAAGTGATTCTACTTTCCTCTCTCTTTTTTGTTATTATGCAACTTAATCATCTTTCGTTCTTTTTAACTCCTTATATCAAGTGGCTTTTCTGGAGCGACTTATAGAAAAAAATTTACAAAACATATTAATGCAAAACTAATTAATTCATCTATATGCTGTATGGAGATGACTGCTTGACCCCGACCCAGTCCTCACTCACCCCCTTGCAGCGTAATGACAGAGCAATGATCAGATGGATATGCAATGTTGAGTCAGATCAAACCTAGCATATAAGCTCTGATACCTTGTTGGTGAGGCTGAATATACCAAAGCTTGATGAACTTCTGCCAATTAGTCAGCTACGTTGGTTTGGTCACGTTGAGAGGAGTAACTCTTGCTTGGATAAGAAAATGCAGAGACCTTGAGGTGGAAGGCTGGAGGAAAATTGGATGATCCAAGAAAACTTAGATGCAAACCATCAACAAGGATCTTAGACAGCGGAATTGGAATGGCGTCAATCTTCAAGACCGCCAAGACTGGAGACTGAGATTGCAGGCTGTCAGAAAACGTCAGACCCCTGATCATGGGAAATAAGATGATAAAATGGAGGAGGAGGATCAAGTAAGATTATGAGCCAATTATACCTAAATAATCTATATAAAATCTGCTAAGGTATTTTCATGTTTGTACGTATGTTATAACCAATGCCACCTTTTTTAAAAGATGAGATTGCCCGAAGAATTTCTTTCACCAAATAAGTAATAAATCTGTTGTCACTGGTCTGCAGAATGTTAAGAGATTACCTATTTTTATCTATATAATAATACACTAAGGCATTTCTTGTTCGTACATACGTTATCACCATTCACCTTTTTTTTAAGATAAGATTGCCCAAGTTTCCTATTTAATAAAGCAAGTGTATCTAACCAAAACGAAATATGCTAGCTGAGTCAGGTACTTGAGGACATATTGTATGATAGGTATTTATTATTTTAGGGAAATATTATTATTAACAGTAAATTTTGCAGATAGATGAAGAAATCAATTTAGGGATTACATCAGAGTCCCCCTAGTTTTATATGTTGATTACGCTACTGTTATCATGAAAACTGTGTGAAAAAATAGAGCTCACACGACTGAAGTTATGGGCTTAAAAATTTATATTTTAAAAATTAAACTCACAAGAAAGGGGTCTTAAGATAATGAAAATTGGCTAAAATTTTAAGAATCAACATAATTTTGTCTCTTTTAGCAATGACATAAATCAGAAGTTAAACATTTTCGTCAGGGCTTCATTCATGCTCTGTCAGGGGTTGGATGTTGCAAATACTTCTAATCAATCAAAACTTGTGATGTCATTCTCTCCACCTGGGAAATGCTGGATATTCCTCTTGTATGTCTTTAAAAGCTTAGTGTTTACTAGACGACCTCTTGGTACATTACACATTAGCGTATGAAATGGTGTGTGTAGAATTTGATGATAAGCAAGCAAGCAAACAAACTAATTAAAAATATTGACACAGAAACATGATTAAAATGTTCTTTGACTCAGATATTTCGGCTCAATTTGCCGAGTCTTAGTCATGGAATGAATATTTATTAAGTCTTATAGTGTGGTGTACATTGAGTGCCCTTAACTGATTGTGATTGTAAATATTTTCAAAGTGTATTTATTTATTTGTAGTTTATAGAAATTGTATAACTCTACAAAACATTTCTTATTTACAATATTTTTTTTACATGTTTCCTATTATTAAGAAATACATTTTGCTGCTTTTGACCTCGACTCAATCTATATAATACCCAGAGTTCTTCTACTTCACCATATCAGCAGCCAGCATTACAGCTGACAGGCTGGTTACGCTGCTGCTGATTTCAAACAATCAAAGTCCATAGACTTTTAGTACTATATATAGATTAAGTACCACTAAACATTGAAATCTTCAGAAGACTTACCACTGGGTTATATGTATTGCTGTTGCCATTTCTGAGACGACTTATATCACGCAATTCTGGATGTGTCTTTTGATGCCGCCGAAGTTTGTCAGTCTGCGGAAACCTCTTGCCACAAATTTCACAATGAAATGGTTTTTCCCCTGTGTGCACCCGTCGATGAACCTGCAACGTGTCCTTGCGAGCAAATTTCTGCGCACAAAAGTCACACTCGAACGGCTTTTCACCCGTGTGAGTACGCGCATGTATCTGTAAGTAATCTCGCTGGGCAAACGGCTTCAAACAGATGTCGCACTGATAGCTCTTGCGACGTGAGTGTGTCCGGAGATGAGTCTGTAGCTTGTCACTCTGTGCAAAGTCCTTCTGGCAAATGTCACAGTGGAAAGGTTTCTCTCCGGTGTGGATTCGCCGGTGGATTTGTAGCGTGTCCTTTCGAGCAAACCGCTGGATACAGAACTCACAATGAAAGGGCTTCTCGCCTGTGTGCGATCGTTTGTGGATCGTGAGGTAGTCTCGCTGAGCAAACTGCTGAAAGCAAATGTCGCAGTGGTAAGGTTTTTCTCCTGTGTGTGTCCTCCGATGAACCTGTAGCGTGTCACGACGAGCAAATTGTTTTTGACACACCTCGCACTGAAATGGCTTTTCCCCGGTGTGTTTGCGTCTGTGAATTTGAAGAATGTAATCTTGAGCAAAGTACTTGCCGCAGAAATCACAAGTGAACAGTTTTCCTTCACCACATGTGCGCCTGGTGATGGCAGGGAGCTGAGACGATGTCGTAGACATATCTAGTGCAGAGTTTGAACCGTATTGCTGTGACTGCAATCGGCGTTCTTCTTCATTTTCCGATTCGTCTTCTTCTTTCACTCGATCCTTGTCTTTTGGTTGGGCAGAGGAATCGGATTTATGATTTTGCAAATCTGCAGTTCTGTCCTGTGTCTCTGGGGCCTTCTGCTGGCGCTGTGGCTGCAACTGCTGAATTGTATTTGACTTCTGTCCGATGTCGCACGGGTACGTAACTTTGTCCATGCTGACAGCCATAGCAACAGCAGTGGGTAGGATTGGGACGTAACATGGTTGTGCTAATGACTTCATGTATTCATCCGTAGGGAACATGGACTCTCCGATCTGTGGCAATGGAGTGGTCGTCTGAAAGCCATACGCGTCACCTGAGTGTTGGTAGAACTTGTCTCTCTGACAGCTGCCTACTTTCTGGGACGAAGCTGACGGTAAGTGGTAGGTACTGCCATTAACTGGTGTCTTATTGGCTTTTGGGCCTGTCGTCTTTTCCATTGCGTGTTGTTTTTCTTTGTGGAGACGATAGGAGTGCAACGAGAGAGCAAGAGCGTAGCTTTGCAATGTCGACCTTCGAATTTGCAACAGATCTTAACCTGGAAAAAATAAAAAGACAAAAAAATAAGATGTTATCTAATTATAAATATACACAATTTACGGCATATCAACCCTTTTTTATTGAATAATGTTGTAGCATATACCAAAGTTAATTGGTGCGATTTTGAAAGTAATACATCCGTTTTTTGTTGCTTGTTTTTCTTTATTTTGTAGATATAGATATCGACAGATAGATAGATGTATCCATGATAAATCTATTGAATTCAGGTTAAATTGTTTGAATCAGAAAAAAGTGAGTTTGCAAAGCCAGTTAAATATAAAAAAATAAAAAGACAAAAATCTAAAATTAGCCTCTTTCTACTTGGTATATCTCTCTCCCTCTCTACAACTACTGGTTAAATAGTATTACTGCCTGTGGTGATATTCCCTTTTGTTTATAATGGACTATTCAAATCTTTTTATTCTTTCCTTTCTGTACAGGGGATGGGGGCTGAACATTACCCCACATTGAATACCGACCTTATGTTTAACTTTTCCCTTGTGCAGAGGCAAGTAAATAGCGACTCCTAGAAGAGTACTGTCTACTTTGAGCCACACATATGTAAATGCTACGACAAAAACTTCAACCAAGAAACGCCTGTTTGGACACCTTCCTCCTATCCCAGTCTCGCTAAAAGAGAGAGAAGGCTTTGGCTTGCTGGTA
Organism: Sepiola atlantica; assembly: GCA_963556195.1. Classification (NCBI taxonomy): domain Eukaryota; kingdom Metazoa; phylum Mollusca; class Cephalopoda; order Sepiida; family Sepiolidae; genus Sepiola; species Sepiola atlantica. The sequence goes on along the minus strand of OY744525.1, from coordinate 81,233,284 downwards.
ACTCCTGGAGAAGTAAGTCAGAACACATTAGTGATGCCTTCCTATGGAATCCATTATCCGGCAAAATATCAGTTGGGATACTACATCACACCTACATCGACCAACTTGTAGAAGACTCTGGATGCTTTCAGCGTGTGATTTTATAGCTCTTCTATTTCTTTAGCTTTCTTATTTTCTTATGTATAAAATTTGGGAGGTTTCACCTTTTAACCTTTGACTTGTAGCAGGAAAAAGGTCCCTTCATAACCTTCAAATTTTTAATCGTGCCTTATTCACTGGCAGCATTTAAACACCAATTTCCTTTAATTTCATATCACCGTCATTAACATCATTGTTGAAGATAAGACAGTATCAAATGAAAGAATGACAAAGTTTATCCGTACAAAATAATTAATTTTAATGAACAACTTGTTAAGACAATGCAAAAATGAAAGGTTGATAAAGATTGAGAGTTCAGAGTGTCCGAGAATGTTCTTGGTGAAAAAAAGAGTTGTTTTGTAAGTACACATGTTCATTTCGGCTGTCGCCTTGCAAGTTTGCTTGCATGTGACAGTGTGTGTAAAACTAATAGGCATTGTAGATGTGTGTGTATATTAGTTTGCCTCTGTTTTATTTTTTTCAATTTTTTTATCTTTTTGTTTTTGCTGGGAATGGAGCACCCTACCGGATGCCAGACATTCACCCGCTATTTCAAACACTCCAACCGATAGAATCTTTTAAAGATTTTAACCTTCCCTTTAAATGCAATTGGTTCACTGAGTATATTCACCAGGTAGTTTTTGAAATTCTTTTTTATTAGCCCGGTTGCTCCTAGAATTACTGGAATGATGAAGATCTTCCTAAGATTCCAGTTTCTTTTCATGTCGTACATAAGACCTTGGTATTTCGTTATCTTTTCCCTCTCAGCTATGTTTAAGCCAGCATCATTATGAACACTGACTTCAACTAGGGTTGCTACTTTCCCCCTTTTGCCACTATGTCAGGTTTAACAGCTCCGTTTTCTAGATATGTAGCCGTAGTAATTGCATTAGTAGTGAGAGGGTGTGTGCGTCTGTGAAGCCGTGTGTGCGTGCGTTCGGTGAGCTGCGTGTTTGTGCTTTGTTGGGTGTTTAGTACTTTGTGAATGTCTCGTCAGGTGTGTGCTACTTGTTGAGTGCTTTTTGGCCCCATAGGGTCTACACTGGATTGTGATGTGCGCATGTGTGTATGGAGTCTGTGTTGGGTTTTCATAGTACGTGCAAGAGTCAATAAGTAAAAACATTTGCTGTCGCTGCTGCTTTGAACATATTTTGTTTAACATTCATTTTACATGCAGATATGCATTGGATGGCTTTTAGAAATTGACTTCCAAGCTAACCTATCTTTGGTCACGTCTTTAGTTTATTTATCCTTCTCTCTCTAAAATCCATCCCTATCACTTCTCCCATGTTTTCCTAGGCCTTTTACTGACCCTGCTACCCCAACTGTTCTACATCTACTAACTCAAACACTCTGAACTATTCTTTCGATGTGACCAAACCAAGTCAGTCTCCTGTTCTGTGACGCATTCAGTTTATTCATTTCTATTGACACTGTCACATATCGAGAAGATTTGTATGAATACTATCAGTTTTATGCTATAAAATGATGGGATATTTTACGAAACTGTGATTTTTCTTGTGTTGTTTTAAATTTATTTTTCGTATTGCCATCCAGACTTACGGTTAGCGGTACGTTTAAGGAAGGTCATGTGTTTTTTATAACTTTTAAGTTAAAATTAAATTAAAATTTTATTCTTGTTTAGATTGATTTCAAAATCAGATTTTAGTCCGCCATGTTGATTACTGAACAAAAAAAGCATGCCCTTTCTTAATACTACCACTAACCCTAAGTTCGGGTGACAATGCGAAAAATATCTCATTTTGTTCGGGAGCGTTCAATTTGTACGGACTCTTAAAGGCTTGAAAAGTTAAAGCTCAATTTCACCCAAATTGCCGAATCAGGTTAAACTCGTTCTAAAGGAACTCATTTTATGAATAAACTCCCATCCAGTGCGTCCCTTTTGTGGGAGCTGAATTTACTCCCCCACCTTAAAAACTGACTTTGCCTCTAATTTTGCCCATCATGGGGAGTCATAAAAAATAGGCACACTCTGAGAAAACTAGTATCAGATCTCGTGTGTCTGTGTTGTTTCTCGCTTATACATAACTTTGATATATAAACATTGAATTATTTTTTTTATTTACTATTAATTGAATATTTAGGTATGCAATGAATAAATACCAATAAGATTTCAGTACTTTGACATAGAATCCCGAGATAATTCCGGAAATGACCGAAGCCGTTTACGATTTAAAAGTTATCTTTTCTTTTCTCTCTTTTTGGAGAAATCTTTTAAATTTTATTTATTTTACTTTTTTTTTGAGGGGCGAAAATTTTTATTTTAACCCTGACCTAACCCATCGCATGCTTAGTGTCGTCTGCCTTTTTACATTATTTTTGTGGCTTTCAAATAGTAAACTGCTTCGACCATTTCCGGAACTTACTCAGAATTCTCTTTAAAGTACGTAGATCCTTAGCTGCTCCATTCTTTACAAGTACTGATATGTATTGAAATAAATAAGAATATTAAAAAGTAAACATAACTATATTTTGAATTATTTTTCTCTAAGCAAGTATTTTTCTCGGGCAACGCCGAGTAAATAACAAAGAGTCAGAATTAAAATTAATAAATGTCAAACGCCTTTTTAAAAATGTTTTGGGGGACGAACTGTCAAAAAAATCTTTTTCGTTTCCTTTGAAACTAATAGAAAATAATCAATTACAATTTATTGGTAAACAAAAAAGTCCTATTTTTTAAAGATTTTATTAGGATAAATCTTTATTTTATGTGTATACTTATTTTTTAAATATACTAATTATTCAAATGGCTATAACTAAAAAAATAAAAACAAAACAAAAACACAGCAATTAACTGAACATTTTTAAATTAGAGTTTAATATTGAAAATTAAATTTAAACAATTCTTTCCAATATTTGCGCAATTATTTTTGTCCTGTTTTCACTTCATTTTAATTTAATGAAAGATATTTAAACAATTATTTAAAAAATTTTTTTATTGCGAATGAAATTAAATAAAACAGGAAATCACATATTATCCAATGTTCAATGAAAAGATAAAATAAAACCTCTTATTATAGATAATATAAAAAAATTGATGATTTTTTTACATTGGGACCCGCGCTAACTTTGACCCCGTCGTTGGGGCTAGGGTTAAAGTGGGGGTTAGGGTTAGGGTTTAGTGGTAGGGTCATAGTCCAAGTTAGCATTAGTCCCAATGTAAAAAAAAGTACCAACAAATTATTACACGCAGAAAAATAAAAACCTGGTCATACGTCATATGTTATATGTCATATGACATATGAGTATGACCAAAGTTTTACATGTGTCTTTATTTTTACTCGCCTAACAAAAAATAAAGTTAAAAACTAGTGAAATAAATGAAAAAAAAAATCAACGTAATTTTGCTGTATTATCAAAATGAATAGCTGAAAAAAAATATTTGTTTTTAAAATACTGAATTTTGTAAATGCATTTTTGCGCTAAAAAATAAAGACGCGTCACCTTTTTATTTTATTTACATCAAAGTGAAATCAACTAAAAATGCAAAATTTTACCAAAACTCAAAAAATTATTTTTTAATTTTATTATTTTAAGACTTATTTTTTTACAATCTGAATTGTATATACAATTAAAAAATGATCTAAACAAAAAGGTTCTTATTTTTTCACTGATGAAAAAAGTAACCATAAAACAACAAACTCACAGAATGGTCATAAATTATCCGTTAAAAAGCCAAAATATGTTTTACATAGACAAATAGTTTTTTAAGAATACAATTTTTAAAAACAACAACATTGATATTATAAATTAATAGTGTGAAAAAATGCTCACCAGAGTTTTAATATTGTTTTAAATCTTTGCTTTTTTTTTTTTAATTCCAATATATTGTTTTTGTTTTTTAGCTTTTTGTGTTTTCGTGTACCGTGTTTTATCTTTTTTTTTTTATTTAAAAAGAAATCATATAACAATTCATTTTTGTTTTTTTTAAGATCCTTAATTTTAAAGGTGTTTTCCGCTTTCGTTAATTTCACATAATTTCATGCTTTGTAACTTTAAAAAAAACGAAATAAATAAAAGAATTATTCTAATATTTTGCGTTTCTTGCCTATTTTTTCCTTTTTAGCATTTTTTTTTAGCGTAGTAACTACAATAAATCTCACTTACTTAGAGATCTTCATTAGATTGACAAACAATAAAGTGGCCAAACTCGCGGAGAAAATAAAGGAGGAAGACACCGACATAATAACAACAATAATAATAATATCTAATATCAAAAGTAATATTAATAATAGTAAATGACAAATATATATTATTATTATTTTATTTATTTATATACGTATATATATAAATACGCGGTTATCTCCCTTATTCTCAAGAATTTTTTTTAATGAAAATAGGAAGAATAAATAAAATGAAGATTATGGTTAAAAGCAAAAATCATCCTTTTTATATTTTTTGCAACAAATTTAATTTTTAGTTTAAAAATATTTAGCTTGATTTAATTTATATATAGATTAGTATATCTATATATATCTATGTCTCTCTCTCTATATATATATATATTATAAAAGTTACGAAAATATGTCTGAAAATAGTAAACTTATATTAAAGGGAGGTAACCGTTTATTTTATGCTAACGCCGACGGTTATTTCCCCCTGTTTTTAGTTGCTTTTTTGTTAAGTTGTTTTTTGTTCGCCTCGCACTTGTTTTTTGTTCATTTTTTCTTTCTTTCTTCTTATATTATGTTTATTAGCTTATTGTCTGTTCCCCTCTCTCTTCTTCTGTATTATTATTAACGCAATCATCAGGATGTACCAATAACTCACTTTCTTTTCTTTTTTCTTACTGTCGTGTTATTTATTCTCTCAATCTTTATTTTTTAGCGCATATTATTATTTTTTTTTTTTTTGTAATTCAAACCATTTTTCTTTATCTTTCCTCTCTCTGAACTACTACTGGGGACTTTTTTTTCAATGTTGTATTTTTAGTTTTTTTTAATTAACATATATTTTTATTCATATTTTTTTCCTATTTAAAAAAAAAATAATATCATTTCTTTTTTAAAATTATTAATAATAATATTTATCCTAACCCAGTGTTCTATTCTGTTTCGCCAAAATATTTTATTTCCTCTTCCTTATTCTTTGTAGTCTTATTTTAGCTCTTGTCCCCCGTTTCCTTTCTTTATTCTTCCTCTTTTTGACAAAAAACATCCATTCCAATTCTGTTTTTTTAACTTCCTTGTTTCACGCGCTCCTTCTCCTACAGTCCAATTCCTTACTCTATCGATTTCCAGACGATGTTCTCTCTCTCTCTACTCCTCTTTACGTTTTTTTTACCCCTCCTTAACTTTTTTACAGCCTCTCTCCAAAAAACAATCCAAACTCTCCTCCCCCCGCTCCTCGGTTAAGTTTTTTGTAGGGTATCCCTCCCCCTTTCACTTTCGTTTTACCTTTCACTTAACCTCTGTTACACACGTACGCACGCACGATTACATAAAGAAAGGTAAGTTAACTTTATTATTATTATTATTATTTTTATTATTTTTTTTGTTTTTTCTACGAAAAAACAAAAACAAAAAAAAGACAAAAAATAAGATTTTCCCCCATCCCAGAAAAAACAAGATGTTGGCCGGTCGTCGTGTTATAATAATACGGAATGCTGATTTTAGGTCGGGACAAATAATCACAACCGTTAATGTCGAGGAAGGAGAGATTAAACAACCCCCCCAAAAAACACATTCTTTTAAAAAATAATAATGTAAGTAAAAAAAAAAGACAAAATGCTACTATCATTTAATACTACTACTGATAATAATAATTGCTATATTTATTTTTTCTTTCTTTTTGCTCATGTGTTTTCAAAAATATATATTACATTTTAAATGTATATATATATATATATACATACATATATATATATATACATACATATATATATATATAAATATACATACATATATATAACACGTATTAAAAAAACACTAATTGCCACCAAAAATGTAACATATCTTATTTTACAATATTTTTAATTTTAAAAAGTTTACTTTTAAAATTCTAAAAGGTCTTTTAATACCCTTTTGAGGGTGTGTGTGTGTGTATATATATATATATATATATATATATATATATATATATATATATATATATATATATATATATATTAAATACTATACTTTATTAATCCACTTTATTTTTTGCTACCATCTGTAAAAAAATGTTTGTTTTTTATTTATATTTTTGGCATAAATTGTTTTTATTAAAAGAAAATTATCTAGATAATGTAAATGCTTGTTTTATTTTTAAAAATTAATTTACTTTAAAAAAAAATCAAATATTGAAGATAAAAAAATATACATTTAAAATAAAAATAAAAATGATTAAGTAAAAATAATCTTTCTTATTTTCCAATAATCTTATTTTATATAATGTTTTTTTTTACTTTTAAAAATTCAAAAACGCCTTTTTAAAATTGTATATATTTTTATATAGTTTTGTAATTAATTTCCATTTTTACCATTAATAACTTTTTTTTGATAATTCAGATTTTTTGCTTATTTTTTTTATTTATAATTTAAATAGATTTAGCTTGACAAATTAAATATCTTGTTATTATTATTAAATTAATTAACTCAAATTTCAAATAATGAAGAAAAAACTGTTTTTATTTTTTAATTAAAAGTATAACTTATCAATTTATTAAATAACTTATTATTTTAAAAAAATCTTTTTTGTGATACCGGTTTAGTGAGGCTCGTTAACACTGAACTCGCACTTGTCATCAAAGGCGCTCTATTTCAAAATTGTTTGTTTTTAACAAAAATGGAAATCTATTTCTTAGATACTGGCTTTAGTTATATATATATATATATATATATATTATAAACTTTTAATAAGCATGTTGATTTGTTAATAACATGATTATTGTATTTTATTTATTTAAAATGTTTTCCTAATGTGATATCGTTAAACTGATGGTTCTAGGAAAGAAAGAAGGTCGACGTTTTATTAAAAAATACTCCTTTTTTTAACCCACCTTCTTCACAATTTGATTATTTTTTTATAAAGAAAATAATTTATTATAAAAATAGTTCTGTCCTACAAGTTACTGAGGTTTCGTTTAAATTAGTTTTTGTAAGTAAGTCTAAAACTTATGAGCAGAAAATTGTTGTTTTGTTTGTGTAAATAAAAAAAACAGAATTTCTTAGGTTCTATTTTGTAGCACAAAAATGACTCCCCGATTTTATTTTATTTTTTACATTAGAATTTAGGAAAAAAAAAATTAATTTATTTTTAAGTTAACAAAAAAACAACGATTTTTTTTTTTTTTAGTAATTAAGTAATTTTTTGATTCTTTACGATTTTTTTTTTAATTGTAACTGATACCAATTTTCATTTAAAAAAGAAATGTGTTGTTTTTTTGTTTTTTTTATGAAATCAATTGTATAGTGTCAAAAAGGCAAGCGAAATGATTGTTTTTTGTTATTTAGTTTAGGTGTAAAAAAATATATATTTACCAGAAAGAAAGAAAAAAATTTCTCATCATATCTGATGGAAAGAAAAAAATAAGTACTCTAAAAATGTGATCTTATTATCCTTACTTTGTCTACCCGGCGTTGTCCGGGAGTCATTTTACTTTCATTTTTAGCTTGCTTTTTTTTGTTTTCTTTCTAAATCTCAAATCTTTTCGATTTTTTTTAACTCTTAAATTTGATCTTTTAGCTAGGAGCAAAGTGTAGTATCTGTTCTGATACTACACTCGATCTTTTCTGTCCTCGGTCATGGAATGGAAAAATCCTTCTAGACTGAGGCAATTTAAAAAAAATATTTTTGTCCCAATTTAGAGTGCTCCTATTTGGGGAGCTAGATTTTCCCCACATTAAAAACCGACTTATGCCGTCGTGGGGAGGCAAGTAGGAACTAAATGTGTGTATCCGGCGTTTCCCAATGATTTAAAGAAAAATAATTAAAAATACAATCATGTTTACAAAATTGTTTTGATTTCAGTAAATATTTGATTAATGGTAAATAAATCAAAACTAATTCAATGTGCATTTATAAAAGTTACGTATAGGCGGGGAACACAGACAGACACGAGTTTGTCTGATAGTTTCACTATTACAGAGATCAGAACATGAATAGCGTTCAACAATACATCCGAAACGAATAAGAAGCTCGTCACGGCGTATATTGAAGCGGTTGGCTCCCAAAGAGGCTGCTATATTTTATCGTTTAATTTTGTTTTGTTTTTTCGCAGCGGTGACAAATTAGTCCAGCGTGCAAATATTAATTTGTTTTTGTATAACAATATTTTGTCAAATTGGGATCCCTTTTTTCTTTTTTTTCAAAATCGATGTTTAAAACTGAACATTTTGAATGGTGGAATCTCTTAAAAATTTATTCTTTTTGAGAATGTTTTTTTCCTTTACAAATCAACAGATTATAGTATATATTAATAAGAAAAAGCAATATTTTTTTCTAAACAAAATAATATTGAATTTTCATTTTTTTTATTTACCAATTCGCGGTAAGTTTACAAAATTATGGTTTTATTAAACATAAACAGAATGATATCTTTATTTAAACTTTTCAGCTTTATATTATACTATCAGGCATATCCTGCGTTGCCCGGGGCAAAAGTGTAGCATATTTCTATTAAAACTTCTCCGTCCGTCTCTCTCTCCCCCTCCCCCCTCTTTTTTCTCCCCCATCCCCCCTCTTTTTTCTCCCCCATCCCCCCTCTTTCTTCTCCATCCAACCCATTCTGCTCTCTGGACATACACACACACACAGACAACTCCTTTTTATAGATTCCTCGAAGAATAAGTCAGCATAAGATAAGTAACTCTTTGATTAAAAAATCAGAGTTACTTTCCTTTAGTTAGTGCACAAGCTGGCTGAAAAGCCGACCTCCTGTGACGAAATCTGCACCTGTTCAGAGTTAAAGAATGAATAATCTTTTTCTAAATCTTTTTCTACCGGGGCAATGCTGATCAAGAAAATACAAACTTTGTAGGTATTTGTTTTGGCGTTTTTTACTTTTAGTCGTACACACACACACACACACAACTGCTCTTTATATTATAGACTAGCAGGAGTACCCAGCGTTGCCCGGGGTTCTCTCTTCCCCGGTCGTCCTCTTCACCACCCCTCCTTTCCCCGTTGCCCGGGGCGAAAGCTGTATCTTCCGCGGTCCCCCTCCTCTCCCTCGCCCCACTGTCTTCCCGCTCACTCCCTCTCCCCGTCCTCCCTACCCCCCTCACCTCGTTGCCCGAGGCAAAAGAAAGTACTAACTCTGTCTTCCCGGTAGTCCCCCTACCTCCGCTTCGATGGATATTTCGGTGACCGTAAAAATAAAGCAAAAACATTCTAGGAGTCGGTAGTTATCGAACCATCAATCTCTAGGTCCTGGTCCTTTGTCGTTACCAGCTGCGCTGCAAAAACAGAGTAAAAACTAACGAAAAATAGGTCTCTTAAATGCAATTTGAATCTGGGCTGTGTTTTGCATGCACAGAGCATACAATCGATCGAATGGTGAACAAATTTATGCCCCCCCCCCCATCACACGTTTAGAGTGCGTTCTATATAGCGAAATCAATGTTTTTTTTTCCAATTTTCCGATATTTCTCGTCCGAAAGATGGAGGAATTAAGAACATGTTAACTTCATGGGTGTCTGTCGAGTATCTCGGGAGCCTTTTGCATACATACATACATACATACATACAGAGAACTCTCCTTTATATTATAGATTAAAATTTTGATCGATTATAATATATTTTGTTCAGATTTTATAAAAATTAAATGGAGGGGGAGTCACATAAAAAAAAAAATTCTCATATATTGTACAAAACTGCATTTTAAATATAAATTAATCTAAAAGTGAATAAGTATAGAAAATTTGTTGAAAATCTGACTATTAGTTGATTTTTGCTAGATTTATTAAACACATGTATGTTTCATCATTTTCGTACGCTGAAATTTTTTTTTTAAATCATAAGCAGTTTTCTTCTTTTGAATGGTACTAAAATTATGTATTAAAATTACATCGTGTTACATATAGGAGGTGGTAAATTCTATGGTGCGCTTTGGAGGTCCCTGTAGTTCGAATAATACAACTTATCAATACAGAAGTTAATGGTAAATAAAAAATAATTCAATGTGCAATTATCGAAGTTACATAGACGTGAGAAACACACGTACACACACGTGAAGTTGTCAAATAATTTTATTAGTAAAGGAGATATATTTTTAAATGTTTACTTATTGAACCCAGTATTTCTTAATCTAAACTTTGAATTTATTTATTTGTTTCGAAATATAAGTAAGAAAATGATAGGTTTTATGTATCCGTTTTTGTTTCGTTTATTTATTTTATAATCATTTTAGATACAAATAAATAAATAAAACTTTGCTTTAAACATTTATTTGTTTAGTTTTATATGTAAATAAATATAGCCTCTCCCTTCACCCCCACCCTGCTTTGCAAAGTTTATATAAATAAATGATGACAATGTTATTTATTTATTTATTTTTGTAAAATGTAGGAGGCATATAAGTAACAATTAACAATAACATTTTAAAAATGTTTACTTTTATTCCCACCCTCCTCAAACGCACCTTGAGGGTCTTAAAACCCGACTATATATTCAATATATACAATCTATTACTAATGGAGAGTTTGTATCTGTCTGAAGCCGAAACTATACTATTACTGTCTTTTAATGCTCGATTCAGTTTACTATTTCAGACTAATGTACTATTTTTTCGATGTTCAATTCGGAGGGTGGGGGTAGTAGTGTAGTATCTGTTGTGTGATGATGATACCATCCTCCAAAGTATTACCTCACCATTTGGTAAGGGGGTGTAGTATATATTCATTCGTCATATATACTAGCAAAAATATGACACTGGAGGGAACTTACTATGAATTGCTCGATACTGATTCTATTACATTTGTTAATGTATTCATATTTTTGTGCTTTTTAAGATAGTTTTTCTTTTCTATAAGTTTTTGTTTCACGTTATTATTAGGTTATCTCCCTTTATTCCAACTATCATTCAACTGTATGACAACAACAACAAAAAATAAGACATGAGATCGAACCTAACTGAGGGATATATATATATATCATAAAAAATGGAAATAATATTCCAACGTTATGAAAAAAGGAAAACCAAAAATATTATTTATGTATTCATCAACGTTTCGTCTTTATTTCAAGACTTCCCCGGGATGATTGGTTTACTCGTGTGTTATTTCTTCAAACCAATCATCCCAAGGAAGTCTTGAAATGAAGATGAAACGTTGGTGAATACATAAATAATATTTTTGTTTTTCATTTTTTTCATTTTCCATATATATATATATATATATATATATAATGTTACCTTGGTGATACCATTGTAGCACAGAGTGGAGTAGGTGCTAGTATGATTGTAAAAATTATGAGCGGATGGATCAAGTTCAGGGAACTTCTGTCATTACTAACCAGAAGAGCGTTACCAGTGTCGACCAAGGGAAAAGTCTGTATATGCAGTATTATAATGTATGGAAGTGAAACCTGGCCATTGAGAGTTGAGGAAATGCATTGCATAGAGAGAAATTATGAGATTAATACAATGGATGTATGATGTGAGTATTAACGACAAGCTTAGTTCTGATGACCTCAGAGGATGATTAAATCTAGACAATATGGAGAGATATGTGCAGAAGCGTAGACTGATAGTATGGTTATGTTGAAAGAATGCATGAGTTCTTGGGTAATAGTAGATGTAGAACAAGGTAGTAGGTTCAGTTCGTGGAGGAAGGCCAAGGAATACATGGGAGGAAGTGATAAAAATGGACCTGAGGGATAAATAAAAACCTGGTCAGAGATAGGTTACTTTGGAAGTTAATTTTTTAAAGTCTTCCAACACATGCCAGCATGATATATATATATATATATATATATATATATATATATATATATATATACTTGAATGAAAATTTAAAGATAAAAATTATATCTTTAAATATTATTATATTTACCAGTAATACATACATTACTGTTTTTTGTCCTCTGATGAAAATAATTTCTTTTTGAAAATCCATGGGTTAAGGATCATGAAATTATTCCTTGTTTTGAACTTTTGATGAATTAATAAAATTTGTGATTTCTCCAACTTTATTTTCATCATTCATTTTATATATATATATATTAAATTTTTAAAGTAAATATTAATTTTTTTTTACCTACAGACATCAATGTTTCATGCTTACGCAATCTTCAGTGTAGGGGATGTTAATTCACATCGGTCGAAGGGCACAAACCCGGTTTTATATATGTGTATATATATATATATATATATATAATTATTATTATTATATGATAAATCTACATATGCTTTTGTTGTAATTTGTAATTATATTTTACTTTATTATGCTATACTAGGAGGGTTCCATAAATTACCAATATGACTAAAAGCAAACACTCTGTTTAATATTGTAATTTGAAATAAGTTTCTTTTGGGGACAAAAATCAAAGTAAAAATAATCATTTTCCGGATGATGTTCAAACTAACAACCTCTGTGCAGTCGGCTAACTATTTGATCCACAGCGGAAAGTATGAAATCTTGATGCGGTTAAATACATAACTCGCACTTGGTTTTATTTTATTTTTCATTCTTTCTCCTCCCCTCTATCTCTCTAGGTTAGAGGTGAGGGGAGAGGAATAGCCAATGAAACAGTGTATCTGGAAGAACGTTATCTTGTAAAATTTCTTACCATTGTTATGGGTGACAGGTATCGTAGATGTGACTGTAAAGGTAAATATTCCTTCGCCTCCATCCATTCGAGATTAAATATTAAAATCGATTAAATCGATTGAAAATTATAAAAATAATTTCAAGAACAAGGACCATATTTTACATATAATTCTCTCATGAAACAAATTGTTTTATCTACCATTTGGTAAGAAAACTATTCCTGTCAATGAAATAGGGGAAATCTGACTTTACTTTCTGTATAATTTTATTTTTATTTTTATTTTTTATTTTATTTTACCCAATTATTTTTTTAAAATAGGATTTTGATTACGATATTGTTTAAATCATTGATGGAACCAAATTCTTATTAAAGTAATACTGTTTTAATCTCTATTTAGTGGATGTAAATAGTTTTTAAAAGTTTCCATCTTTGATGAGGATTTTAGCTACGCAAGATACTAACACTACACATTCACCTTCAAAGACAAAACTATGAAAACGCTTCGTCTCAATAAAATGTTAGGGGGAGGGGGATAATACTTTACTCTTTGTCCCCTATCAACATAAAAATAAAAATTGTATAAAATAAAAAAAGAATATTTTAGAGTAGGGGTTCACTTTACTATGTAAAGTAGATGTAAAATTGTTCTAAAACTACAAATTGAATAATCGTTAAAACAAAAATATTTCTAGAAACTCTGAATTAAAATATTTATTTTAAGAATCATTTCCGGTTCAAAGTTGGTAATATTTTATTCTTTCCTCTCGCGCTCCGCAAGAGATTAACACTATGCACGCGCCTGCAAACAAAATTTTCAGAATATTTCTTTGTTTTACTTTTTATTTTTTTCTGTAATTTATGTAGTTTAGGGAAATTAAGATCCCGAGTAACACCAGGTAGTCCTGCTAGTATTAAATGAAATCCTAGTTTTAATAAGTGTCAGGAATAGTAATTCCCAGTGTGAGAGTGAGCTTCCTCCTCCTTTCTCTATAATTATAAAATGCAGTTGTGTGTGTGTTCAACTAAAATTTAAAATAAAACTACAAAACAGACACCCACAAAATTGGTATTTTCTTGATCAGTGTTGTCCCGGTTGAATAATATCTAAGATTTTTAAAAAATTATTCATTCTTTAACCCTAAACTGGCACAAATTCTTCAGGGGGTTCTATTCACTGACTAAAGGGAAGTTACTCTGATTTTTTAAAATTTTTAATGGAGTTAATTCCCTCAAGGTGTGTGTGCCTATGTCCAGAAAGAGGAATGGGTTGGGTGGAGAAGAAAAAGGGGAGGGGGGAAAGAGAGAGATAGATTATGCTACACTTTTGGCCCAGGCAACGCCGGGTAGCCCTGCTAGTCTATTATATAAATGCCAGTTGTCTGTGTGTGTGTATGTATGTCCAGCTAAAATTTAAAAACTACAAAACAAAGACCCACAAAGTTGGTATATTCTTGATCAGTGTTGCCCGAAATGAATAATATCTAAAATTTAGAAAACATTATTCATTCTTTGACCCTAAATTGGTGCAGATTTCGTCAAGGGAAGTCGGTTTTCACGCCACTAACTAAAGGGAAGTAACTTTAAACGTAAAGTTAATTCCCTTATGCTGACTCATTCCTTGAGTTGTCTGTGTGTATGTATGTCCAGAAAGGAAGCGGTGTGGCAGAGAAGAAAGACGGGGGGGGGGCAGAAAGAGAGAAGGTTTGATAGAAGTATGTTACACTTTTGTCCTAGGCAACGCCGTATAGCCCTGCTAGTCCAAAATAAAACATTGATCGGATTAAATATGCAAATTTATTGGAAAAATTTTTTTTTTTAAAACCTTGTATTTAATACCTTATTAAAAAAAGCCATTAACATAAAAAAAAACAGTGAATAGACTGACTATTTTTATTGGTTCAGACTACTATTCTTCTCTTGATTGTTTTGACCAATGTAATCTCCGACCTTTTTAAGGTGCATCTTTTCAAACTTGAGAATGTTTATGTCGTACTTGGGAACATGCACAGAATTTCGAAATGAACCCTTTATTTAATCCAGAGGTAAATTGTTCTTATTCCGTTAGCCAGGATCAGGTAGAAGTGTTAAATAATTTTTATTTTATTTTGAGCTATTATTGAACATTCAACCTCCAGAAGACGGTCACTTACACCTGATTGATACTGAATGCCACAGATCCATGTGGATAATTTTTGCATGTATTTTTAGTTTTAAACGTAATATTCTGTTAGAGATGTATTATTAATTATTTATTACTATATACACGGTGTACGTGATAAATTTGACACCTTTTTGGAAAGGAAAGAAAAAACGTCATATCTTGGTAAATAATTCTCTTTTTTCAGAATATTTTTTGCTCCTTCAAAGAAGTTGCTTTGGGGCTCAATCACAGCCTCCAGGCGTGACCTGGAGCATGCAGCCTTCACAGTGTCCCTCTGAATCGAGCAGATTCGCTTTTCTTAAAACATGGAAAGAAAAGTCGTTTCGCATTGTTGCAAGTTGAAGACCCCGCCCCCCTCCCAAAGAAAAAGTGACATCCAGAAGCAAAGACACTGCTCCCTCTACCTAGGAAAAGACACAAGTTTTTTTATATATCAGTTTGAAGGAGAATAGACTTTAACTTCGAACACAACAAAGCAAGAACTTTGTTGTGTTTTGAAGTGTTGGGATTGTGGATTACATCAGATTGTGGATTACATAGAGAACTGCCAAAAAGTGCGGAGACGCCACATCAACCAACTTTGAAGTTGCCAGCACAGAACGACAGAAATCTGTCCAAGCGTGAACACAATGGTATCTCGTTGCTGAACAAGAGGACAGGGTCACATAGTCATCTGAATTGAGTCTGAATCTCTTTCAAAGATGTGGGTTGGTATGACGTGGCATTTGCTGGAAACACATCCCAAAAATATCACAGTCTGAAAGAACTTGGCTTTCATGACATGTGGGACTTTGTGCAGACTGTAGGCTAGCCATCTGTTTTCTGCGCATCTTCTCAACAAATTTCGGTCTGTACGGTAAAAGTCAATTCGTATGAATCAACACAGTACAACTTTGTTGACCGACTTGATTCTCTTGTTGGCATTTTTGCAGGAGGGAACAAGTAATGGTTGCCAACATCCGTAAGTGAAAGTGATTCTATGGAACCGAATGGATTCGAACTTGGCACACCCAGGTCGTCAGTCCGCGTCGTTATCCACTTAACCACCGTCAGAATGCCTGTTATGATCCTTCCAGCTCACCACTGTTTCCACGTCTATTACAATCCTCAAGTTCACATCTCACAGCCATCAAGGAGCACTGACCTGCAGCTAAGATTTATGAATTTTCTAATCTGGCACAAATCGCCATGATGCAAATTGATCTCTTCAAATATTTGGGTGATTTCTCGTAGTTCATCATATCCAGCTCTCAAACCCACCAATAGTACCCATAAACAGTTGTATCTATTTATTTATGAATTTATCCTCAACCCTTTTATAACATCAAAGAAACTGACTATTTATTTATTTAGACTGACTTTATTTGTATTTGGGGGATTCGGACTACTATTCTCACCTTGATTGTTATTTTCACAAAGTTTTGATCGATGTAACCTCCGACTGTACCATCTGCAACACCAAAGAAGCCAATATATATATATATATATATATATATATATATATATATATATATATATATATATAGTATTTTAAGGATTATTGGTGGTGTTTGAACCATAAAAACAATGTTGCTGTTTTTGTAATTTTTATTTTTTATTCAATATTTTGAATGCACCTGCGTTCTTCATCGAGAATAGAAGGAAAAAAGAAGGGGAGAAGAAACCGGGAATGAGATCATGGGTATGTTATTGTTTATACTTACGTATAAGGCAAAAATTAGGAAAAATTATTTCGTAGAATTTTGATAAAAAATAAAAATCAGTTATCGTATTTTGTCGACCGCCATTGATTTATTACTTGTTAATAGGACAGACTGAGTTATGTCCCTCTGATGTACATGTTTTTTCGCTCGAATCAACGGTGGACCCTTAAAATACGATAACTGATTTTTATTTTTAATTAAAATTCTACTCAATAAATTTTGCTAATTTTAGTGTATATACCTATTTTTGTCTGATACATAAGTATATCAAAGAGTTTTATTTACTCCTCTCCATGAGTTAGGCACAAGGCCAGTTTTATCTTACTCCCACAAGTAAGATGTGACCACAGCTTGGGTCTAGTAAGTGGGCTTAAAAGCGAGCGCTCGAGAGGTGAGCACTCTGGCCATTTAAAAATTGCCTGGGCAGCCCCGTCGGCATTCCCCGGTAGGGGCGTCTCAGACAGTAAGCAATAAACTTACTCCTCCCCAAAGAGGGGAGGCAAAGCCTGGGAGGGTGGACCTCCTAGAACTGCACAGGACAGGCGTGCAGTATCCATCGGAACAGATACTACACTTTGATCTTAGCCAAAAGGCCAAAGTTTTCCGGTTAATTTATTTGGAACTGTGATTTTCACCTGTTTAACTGCATTTTTCATATGTGCCCTCATTTATATAAGCACCAAATTTTAAAATGGTAGGTTGTGCCCATATTATGTATCCTACAAACCCTTTAAAATACCCTAAATATACTGAAATTTGGTGAATATTTATTAATTGATGTCCATTACATATTGTTAAAATTTCACATAAATCAGAGTATCTGAATTTTCGTTAAAGGTTTCAACCTCCTCTTTCCCCCTTTAGAATAAAACTAAATAGTGCCCACATTATCCACCCTTATGCCTAGCAGCTGTTCCAAAATTCATAATGATCGGTTAATTAATGCATACAAATATATATACATATACTTAACATTATGTAAATATATAGATAATTCTCAATATTTCTTTTTTAATCTTTGAGAATCTGTTATATTTTTTAGAAATCTGACAGTTGCAGATATCAAATGTTCATTAATAAAAACAAATTTATGTTTGAACAAATTTATCTTATGTAACAGCTTTGGTTGGTGATAGCTTTTATTATTTTTTATTATTATGCAAAATTCCCATCTGCCAAGGGGATTTCCCTTATATTTATGTTTAGGAGGTGGCAACTTGGGTGGGGCTTGGTTTACCTCCACCTCCTAATATTTATTCAACCCGGATACCCCACCTCCCTTTCTTGATCAGTAGTATATGAATCCCCTTCCTCCCTGTTTCTCTACAGGCTGCCTGTAATTTCATTCATACTCCTCCTTCATCAATGCCCATCCTTTCCAATAACACCTCTACCTCTCTCTCCATCATGCTGGGGACATTTATGATACTACTAGTACCCACCCAGTACCTCATTAGGGACTCATCCACCCCATTTATGATAGGAGAGGGACTTACTTTTTTTGTAAACAAACCCATATTTTAATGATTTCTTTTTTCATCAGCAAAAATCAGCACTATCCAATTTTAAATAAATTTTCAGCGTTTATTCGATAAATCCTATATTCTTGCTAGCAGGAAAACCTAGTGTAGCTCAGAGTTAAATAAGGAACCCTATGTCTTCTAACTCCCAGCCAATAACGCCATATTACATTTTTTATTCTATGTACATTTTTGGGGTACTACCCCTCCCCCCTCCCAAGGATTTACTCAGCATTGATTGGGTGGGAGGGCTAACATTAATTAAAATAATGTTTTGTAAATTTTAGTCTTTACCCTCCTTCAGGCATGCCCAACATTTCTCAAGAGGCCTCCCGTGCACTCCTGTTCCAAACCCTGAATCCCTTAACATTTTGATTCTTATGTTTTAATTTCTAAATTTTTGGAGATAAAAATAAAATAAAGTCAAATATATTTCTTATGAGACCCTATGATAATGTTGTTTCTATCCCTTTTGATCTAAATGAAATATTCCCAAGTACCCTATGTATATAGTTATGAGGGTCTATTTTCAAAACCCTAGGAGGAGTCCTTAAACAAACAGGAACTACAACTTTATAGAGATAAGGAATACAAGTTTTCAAAAGAGTGTACCTTTGACCTTTTTGTCCATCTTAATGCAAAACTTTATTCTTACTGTTTACTGATATTATTTCCAAAACTTCAGACAGCACTGGGAAGCCCTTCCAATTATCTCTGAGAAAGAATTATTGAATCAGCGGCCTATGTCTGAAATGACGTCAGAATTTGGTTAATGTTATTTTTGTTGTTAATTTTTAACACTACAGTAGAGTTTAATATTATCAATACTTTATTTGATTCTTATCCTTTTGCAATTCGCCAGTTAGTCATTTAAAATCATATTAATTTTATAAGAGCAAGGGAGATCACTCTGCCTGGAAATAGGAAATCTTTAAAGGTAGTTGATCTCTTGCACTTAACTACCAAATGTTAATCTCTTAGCGTTTTATATGGCCAAGGAAAAAAGGAACCAGAATTAGTTCCATTTTATTCAGAGACTTCAAATAGCGGAAGATAAAAAAGGTTTAGAAAGTTTTCCCAAGTTGGTTGTTTCTATTTACTGGCCTCCTCACGAGAGCAGAGTTAATCTTTGCCAAACTCTAAATCTATACGAAATTTCCAACAGAATCCTTGTAATCCAATGAGGTAGATTGTTCTCATCTTATCTGCCATGACCGAGTGGAAGTGTTGAGTATTGTGTTATTCTTAGTTATCGCCTATGGTAAGAATTGAACCTTGAACTTGTTCAGTTAAAAATTCAGTACAGGTTCTTGAGTTCGACAGCCAAGGTGGAAAAGATGCACCTAAAGATGGTCAGAGGTTAAACTCTACTTAATTTTTAACCATACGTGGAAAGTTATACTAACCCTATCTTTACATATTCACATCTAAATAGTATTACAACGGACTATTTTTACATTTAAATCTCTGTTCAATAATCTGTTAAATTAATAAATTTGAAAACAGTTTTGAGATTTGCCATAATCATTGAAGCCGGGATTTAATGGGGTGGCTGATCTACCTATACCCGAACTTACAACTTTTAGTATCTGAGGCTCCACCGTTCCCACACTTGGTCTGTGTGCCTGCCATTGTTCCCTCAGGTGAGGATAGTCTGCCTAGCCATGGTGGCAACCTTTGTGTCAGAATATCAGTTTGTCAATGTCTGGCGAGGTTGATGCAGCTCGTAACCCTGATATATATGTTACATAGCATGCCAGTGTAAATGTGACTGCAGTTGACTACTAATAGGCTTGTTTAGCACCCAAAACCACCAACATGTTAACTACTACACATCCGGTCTGTCGGAGCATGCGAGTAAACATAGCTGCACGATATTGTGTGTTTCTTTGCATATAAAAACAGTCCCATCTTAAAGAAAATGGGTCACTCATCAACATGGCGGACTTAATATTAAGTTTTAAGTTGTCTTTCACAAAAAAATTCCAAGTTGAAAACTTTAGTGAATAAAACATTTTGCTGTATTGTCAAATTGTGTTTTCGTCTGTTTTTACATGGTTTAAATCTTATTTAAAAAAATTTTTTTATTGATTTACTATTAAAAGAAAAATCTAGCTTAATTTCTATTGTGCTATGAATCATTTTATGGAGATTCAATGTGTTAGCTGTTGAAATGAATCTCATATGAACAGTCAATTTTAGTATGTTTTTTTTTCAAGAAGTAATGCGATTTTGCTCAATGTATAGGTTGGCTTTAATTTTCATTTACCACAAAATGACATTACATTTGTAAGAATTTTTCACTTGTTCAAAGTCTGCATTTTTAGTTAAATTTGGCTTCTGAACTAATAACACAAGACGGCAAATTTTCTAATTTCCAACAAACTTTGAACAGTCATAATTTGGTGGCTAATTGAACTACCAAAATAAATTTGGTATCATTTATGTTTGGCAAATATCTATGTGTCAACATTAAAGCTCTTAAGACATAATGAAAATAAAATTTTGCTTTGAAATACTTACTACCGTTCTCCTCTTGGTTGTTGTTGTTGTTTTTACATTTCAGCCAATGTAACTTCTAACCATATTCAGGTGCATCTTTTTGAACTTTGGAATCTTTATGTCAAACTCGGGAACCTATATAGCATTTCAAACAGAACCTCTTTTTTTTAATCCATGGAGATAAATTGTTTTCATTTTGTCAGCCATGACTAGGTAGAAGTGTGAAATGTTTATGTTATTCTTAATTATTATTGCCTGTAGTAAGGATATAACCTTCGACCTACAGAAGACTATCACTTAGAACTAATTGTTAATCAATGCCATTACCTGTTATGCCATGGGACCATGTGTATGAATTTTGGGAGGTTTGAACCTAATTTCGTCACTACTACTATTCTACTTTTATTTTATTCTAAAATTCATAAACTGTGACATCTTTTAAGGCATTTTTATTACATAACTAAAAATAAGTTTCTTTACGTCTCTCTCTCTCTCTCTCTCTCTCTCTCTCTCTATATATATATATATATATATATACATATATATATATATATATATATATATATATATATACATATATATATATATATATATATATATATATATATATACATATATATATATATATATATATATATACATATATATACATATATATATATATATATATATATATATACATATATATATATATATATATATATATATATATATATATATATACATATATATATATATATATATATATATATATATACATATATATATATATATATATATATATATATATATATACATATATATATATATATATATATATATATACATATATATATATATATATATATATATATATATGTATATATATATATATATATGTTGAAGTATTCTTTATTAGTCTTCTAGTAAAAAGACTTATTTTTTATCATCTAATTTACATACATGTTTGCAGTGTCACTCTTTCTCTAAATGCTCACAGAGACATTAAGAAATATTAGAGAATGGTTGAATGAACAATGAGAAGAGCTACAAAAATACATAGATAGCCAAGAGAGAGATGCATGTTCAAATATATATTATGGCTAATTAGCACAATTAAAACAGATTTTTATGTTTTTTCAAATGTAACTCAGTTTCAGATGTACGGTATATTTTGCATGTATTTTGTGTTATTGAACTACATAAGGAAAAAAGCCTTAGGAAAACAAACGTTGATTAACTCACATTTAGTGTAATAATAGATTTGTTTGCAAAGGTATATACTTTTAAAAATCTATATGATATGCTGTTTAATTTGACAAAATTATTTTAATTAAAACAAACTATTTTTACACAAAATTATTAAAAAGAGAAATGTGTTAGAATAACAAATAATCTAAGGATACAGGTGCTTTGGGTTTTATGTTTAGGAATGTGTAATGTTTGAGTGAAGTCAGATATAGTCATCATGATGATGATCATCATATTCGGTTTAACATCCGATTTACATGCTGGCATGTGTTGGACAACTTTAAGAAATTGATTTCCAAAGTAACCTATCTTTGGCCAGGTCTTTATTTATCCTTCTTTCCCTTCAGGTCCATTTTTATCACTTCCACCCACCTTTTCATTGGCCTTCCCCTATGAACTGAACCTGCTACTTTAACTGTTCTACATCTACTAACCCAAGAACTCTCATCCATTCTTTCAATGTAGCCATACCATGAAAGTCTAGTATTCTGCCCACATCTCCCTATACTGTTGAGATAATGTTGTGATCAACTGTTTCCTATCAGTTGTGATAACTGGAGTGTTGAATTTACGTATCGGTCAAAAGTAATTTTTTTTTGTTCTAAAAATAAAAAAATTTGGAAGTGATGAACCTCATGAATACCATCGATCCTATGGTATTGTTGTGGTCATTCTTCCCATAAAAAGTGTTCAATCCTATACGCTGAAGTGTTCCCATAAGCAAAAACAATTGATTTGCTGTAAAACAAAAAGAAACTTTTTTAAAAAGATTTTTACTAATCTTTTACTTTTTTTTTCATTTTTTTTTTTCATTTCGTTCCATTTTTTTTCTTTTTTCTTTCTTTGCTGTTTTCTTTTGCTTATAAAAAGAGATATTTTTTTCTTTGTTTCTTAATTTTTTCATTTTTTATTATACGTTTCGTTTCTCTTTTTATGCTTTTTTCTTTTGTTTTTAAAGAGATATTTTCTTTTCTTTCAGAAGTGGCAGGTTGACCCCCATCTGATGTACTGTGAACCCAACAGCATCTGACTTTGAACTGCAAATACTAAAAAGAGACAAAATAAAAAAAAAACAACCCAAATCAATGTCGTATACTTGTGACTTTATGCAGTCTTATAAGCAACAACAATCATGTACCCAGTCCAGCCCATGTATCCGACGGACAGGCATTTTGATTTTGACATTTGTAACCGCGCGTTCACGCCGCTGGACCACTCCCACTTGAATTCACATGAGCGGGTGGGACCACCGCCACCCCCAACCACTCCACAGGGGCCACAGTCTCCACATTCACAGCACTCTGGGGATGGCAGCAATCACCCAACATCAAGTAAACCATCCATTGTGGGAGGCACGGGCAACAATAATGGAAATAATCATAATCATACTAGTAACAATAACGATAACAACATGTGTTGGAAGCCATTTTCCGAATTGCCCGGGAAAGGTGGTTGCATGAAGAATTGCCACCTTAACGTTCCCGGAGAAGATGACAGCATGCATGCGCCGATGCACCCTCATCCTCATCCTCACACGCACCCCCATCCTCATCTCCACCCACATCCCGGCATGCATCCTCAGCCGGGAATGATGGGTGGAAGTGGAGGTCGGGGACGTCCCCGGGGATCTAGAGGATCGAATCATCAATCTGCAGCGGAGAAGACATTCAATTGCTCGTTTTGCGATAAGGCGTTTGCTCAGAGGGCAAACTTACACATCCATGAGCGCTCGCACACGGGGGAGAAGCCATTTAAGTGCAGCTACTGTGCCAAGGCATTTACGCTGAAGGCGAACATGAAAATCCATGAACGCGTGCATACTGGAGAGAAACCCTTCACCTGCAGCTTTTGTCACAAGGGCTTTAGTCAGAGAGCCAACCTCGACATCCATGAGCGGACCCACACGGGAGTCAAGCCTTTCCAGTGCACCTTCTGTCCCAAGTCTTTCCCCCAACGAGCGAATTTGAATATCCATGAGCGGACACACACAGGAGAAAAACCGTTTGTGTGCGGAGTCTGCCATAAGGGATTTAGTCAACGGGCAAATTTGAATATTCACGAACGCGTTCACACGGGAATCAAACCGTACAAGTGTGCCGTGTGTGACAAGGCATTCTCACTGCGAGCCAATCTGCACATTCATGAGCGGGTCCATACGGGCGAGAAACCGTTTTCATGTTCAGTGTGCTCCAGGTCGTTCAGTCAGCGGGCTAACCTTGACATTCACGAACGGACTCACTCCGGGGAGAAACCCTTTCAGTGCTCCTACTGCAGCAAGGCTTTTCCCCAGAGGGCTAACCTTGATATACATGAGCGCACACACACCGGGGAGAAGCCATACACGTGTGCTATTTGTCAGAAAGGCTTTAGCCAGCGAGCCAACCTGAATATCCATGAGCGCATTCACACGGGCCTGAAACCTTACACGTGCTCCGTGTGTGAAAAATCATTCTCTCAGCGCGCAAACTTGGACATTCACGAGCGTACCCACACCGGGTTGAAGCCTTTTCAATGTACTTACTGCGAGAAAACGTTCCCTCAGAAGGCCAATTTGAACATTCACGAGCGGATACATACGGGCGTGAAGCCGTACACGTGCGGTGTGTGCAAAAAGGGCTTTTCCCAGCGGTCGAACCTCAACCATCACGAGTGTATTCGTGTTCCCCTGGTTCCCCCGCCGCTGATCCAGAAGCCTTACAACTGTGAAATATGCAAGAAGGGGTTTGCGCAGAGAGCAAACTTGAACAGCCATGCGTGTGCCCAGGCAGCCAGTGCCAAGGCAATAAATGAGAATAAAATAATGATAGACGGCAGCAACAACCAGATAGTCACCAGTGGTCAGACCGGCTCGAGCAACGTGAACACGGCCAGTATGTGCCACCAACCCTCTCTACCTCTAAAAGCTAACGCCATAAAGAACCCTGACCTCGGTTCGCCGAGTCCCACTCATACTCAAGCTTCCTCCTCTCCGCACCCGTTACCTTCCCCGACCCACGGTCCGCATCCTCATCCGCCGCCCACTCCGCCTTCTCCTTCCCAGCACCCTCCACACCATCACCAGCAACCGTTGACCCACCCAACACCAACTGGGGATGGTTCTGGTCATGGTAACCATGGCTACGGCCATGGTCATAGTCATCATCATCATCATCACCACCACCACAATCACCACAGTCACCATCAGCAGCAGTCTCATTCGCGGGGTTTCCAGCCCCCGCCACCATCATCCCACTCTGCACAACAGTCTCCGCACCACCCGTCCGCAGCAGCAGCCGCTCTACGATTGCAGCCTTTGTCCATCCCCTCGTCTTACTCCCACCACCATCACCATCAGATGATGCAGCCGTGGGCTGGAAACTACGGAAACTGGCCTCGTGGTTTATCGGTCGCCTCTCGCTGGGGCTCATCTGGCTGGGGACCTGGGTGCGGGCCTCCTGGTCGACAAAGTTCCTATTCCTGTGACTCTGCACCGAGGCAAGGTAAGCGTGAGAACAGCGGAGGAGGCGGAGAATCAAAGTTTGATCATAAACCTCCAATGTAGACAGTCGGACTGGAAGGCAAAGCTTTACCTGCAAAATAATGGTGGAAAAAAATGAAAAATAGAGGAACTTAAGCGGTATTCTAATAATATCAAGGTGATCCCTATATGAGGCCTGGCAGCTGTGGAACTAGAAAGCATGAATGTGGAAATCTAAATTATTATTAATTAACAATTAGTTATAAACTATTATAACTGTTATTAGGAAGTACCATACAACTATTACACTTATTAACTTATTTTCTTTAAATTCTAATGCACAAAGAAAAAACAAAACTCACCGTAAAGTAAGTGAATGCACAAAAATCACTTTATTCACAACAAATTAGGAACATTCATTATCGATTCAATGTCATCTAAAAAGATGATATTGAATTGATTTATGTTTCAGGATTTTTTTTTCTATTACTTGGATTATTCAGACTATTGTTCTCATCTTGGATGCTATTCTCACAATGTTTCGTCCGATGTAACCTCTGGCCTTTTTCAAGTGTGTTTTGTCGAACTCGGGAATCTGCACAGATTTCAAACAAATCCCTTTATTTAATCAACAAGGGTAGCTTGTTATTGTTCGGTCCTCCATGTATTCTTGGTATGACCTGTACTGAAGATTGAACCTTCAACCTCCAGAAAACTCACACTTTTACCCATTGCGCCATGGGTCCTTGTACCCGGTCATAGCTGATGGAACAAGAACAAGCTATCTCTGTGGATTAAATAAAGGTCTGTTCGAAATTCCATACAGATTCCTGAGTTTGACAAAACGCACCTGAAAAAGGTCAGAGGTTACATCAGCCGAAATGTGAGAATAACATCCAAGACGAGAACAGTAGTCGGAATAATACAAATGAATCGATTTGTTGATGCTAATTTATTAAAGACATATAAAATATAATCATACAATATAAATCAGATGTATCAACAAAGCCCAAAAGTATTTAAAGAAAAACGACGAATCACATAGAAAGATAATTTCAATAATCTTTACAAATTTTAATCTGGTATTTGTTTTTTACATATTTTATTTATTTTATTTTATTTTTTTTGTAATATGTACAGGAATCTCTCTACATTTCAGAGAGTACAAAAAAAATACTTATTTTGTGATGATACGAATATCATGCTCCTCTCCTTCCAGTCGTGGATCCTAGTTGCATGGCTGCCAGGCCTTTTCTAGGTATCTCCTTGAATAATGTTGATTATATACTCGACACATGTAATAATGGTAATGTACACTGTTAGTATTTGTATCTGTGTTGTTACACTCAGTGCCAAGCCGTTTAAAAGAGATGAAAGGAGACACCTACAAGAGCCTGATTTTTATGCATACATTGATTGTATAAAAAAAAAAAAGAATTAAGGCTATGTATATTATATGTATATTGGATAGAATTTATAATTTCTAGTATGTATATGAATGTATAGGTGTGTGTGTGTAGGGGCTGACCGTAAGTCTCGCCGAAGATAATTACTTAACTACATGTGAAAATAAGAAATAATGTAGCTAACTTTTATTGAATGCTAGACCACCTAGTTGAATCATTGTCAGTATTTGTTGTATATATTATTAAATATATTGATAATCATGTTTTTACAAAGTCAAATAATTTCACACAGTCAGAATACATTGTGATGGCATAATAGAACCTCTCTCTATCTTTTCTCTCTGTTAATTATTTTCATAATTGCATTGCTCTCGCCACTTATCATTTGCCCTTAATCTACGCTATTTTTCCCTTCTTTTCACTCATTCATGTACAGGTGAAATGTGCGTGGTGATAAGCAAAATAACATCAAGAGTTTAGTAGTGTATATATATATATGTGTATATATATATACATATATATATATATATATATATATATATATATATATATAAATAATTTCATGTGTATACATAATATAAGTTTATATAATATATTAAGTATAGATTTTCAGTATTTCCTTCAACGGTACTCAGTAAGTCAGTAGAGCTTATTAGTAACGTGTGAAAATATATTTATGGCAATAAAGCTACACAGGCGTCTATGTTTAATCCCTGTAGGGAATCGCCAGGCTAAGTTTTAGCCTGACGGTTCCCTACGGGATTAAACCGTGGATGTCTCTGTGTAGCTTAATTGCCATAAATATATTTTCATACCTTACTATTTTATATATATATATATATATATATATATATATATACTGATGATAATTATGGAAATGTTTTGTCGTTATTTGAAGACTTTCTCAAGATGACTGATTTAAAGAAAAACATAAGTCAATATTTGAAAATACGTGCGTCTATGACATGAAAGTAATTTTTTTCTTCTTTCAAACAAAGCATAGACATTAGAATTCAAAATATGTGGTGCATTTATGAAATTAATATTTGTTTTGTTTAATATTCATGTTATGTACAAAGTTTGGTTGGGAATGTGGTGTATTTTACACCACCTGGATCTAAATTCAAGTTCTGATTGGTTAGTATTAGTTTGCTGATTAAAGGAGATAAATTGTAGAAGCCGTTATGTTGTTTAATTGTGTCAGAGTTTATGATGAGTGCTGATTCAAAAAGTTTTCGATGCGATTTATTTTAAAATCAATTTAATGACTCTAGTTTGTTTAATGTTAAAAGTATTATCATGTTTTAATGCATAAGAAAATAGTGCATTTAGAGAATTGTTATTACGTGAAATTGTTACATAAAAGATACATCACATATTTTCAAATATTGACTTCCATGTTTTTCTTCAAATTGTTCATTTTGAGAAAGTCTTGAAGTAAAAATGAAAGGTTGATGAATATATGAACAATTTTCGGTTTATCCTTTGTTCATTTTTCATATATATATATATATATATATATACATATATATGTATATATATATATATATATATATATATATAAAAACAATGGAGTTTTGTTAGAGCCATAATAAATGTTTAAAAGTTCCCCATGTTCTTCTAAGACCGATCCAACACATTCAGTTAGATTCCGAATAGACTTGTCTAATTCAACTGTTATAATGGCATTCTATGATGTATTCAACTCCGATCAGGTATATCGTGTTTACAAAATAATAACCTCAAGAAAGCGATGAATCAACAATTTCCTATGGTTCATCTCATCGTATACAATGTAGTGTTTGAAACAGGCATTGCTTCATCATTAAATAAACCCCTAAATGGTTGATATGCCATGAAACAGATATGCCAAAGCAAAGCAATTTTACAAAATAATCAATAAAATATTTGCTAAGTTATTATTTAATAATTCATATGTAGTTAAGTATTTATCTTTGGCGAGACTTATGGCTAACCATATATATATATATATATATATAATGAAAACTCGTGTTTGAACATTGTTTGACTATTTTCCACTGTGTCATGAAAACATGCCTGTGCATGAAGGAAAGGCTTTGTGTAGAACAATTTCACTCTCTAAACGACTGCCATTTTGACCCAAATAGCAGAGCCAGTCTACATCATTGGAAGGAATAGTTGCTGCAGGCATTATATCAGTTTTCTTTCTCATGTATATGTGAGGGAATTTGTATAAAGGAAATTGAATTTATGACAAAAATAGAAATGGTTAGTATATGGAATGAGTTGATAAGCATGAAGACAAACTGATTAAAAATATTGACACAGAAAGCTTTCATGAGCTCCGATATTTCAATTTGTACGGTCAAATCTTTCTTGCCTTCATGAAGATGTGACCATGTAAATCAAAGGTAATTTTATAGAATCTCTTCCGTCTCCAATAAGGGTCATATATTTTCATGCTAAAAAATTTGTAATAAAAATAAAATGATTACTTTACTCTAAGAAATAACCTGAAAAACTTGGTGGGTGGGTGGGTGGGGGGGATGGTTTGGAGACTGAATTGATTTAAAAAAAACAAAAAAAACAAAAAAAACGAATTCATGAATGCTTTAAACATGTTTCTGTTTCAATATTTTGTTTCCATGCTTATCAACTCACTTCATATACTAACCATTTCATATGCATATATATATATATAAACACACACTCACCTACACGCATGGCCTTTAAGTCACAATAAGAAATGTTGTTGAGGGCGTTAAATTATTTATGATAAATTTTTGATTTGCATTTTTGCCCAAATTCTTCGTATTTTTAGTTTTTTCAAATATTGGCTACTTAACCCTTTTCAACAAGGGCCTCGAGAGCACCATTTAACTTATGCTAATTTCACAAAAAGAAAAAAGAAAAAAAAGCAGGCCAAAAATCAGATGGAAAAATAAAAGTTCTGCAGATGGCCGTTTTTTTTTACACTGGGAGATAAATTTCTAAATCTTATACATGTCGGCGCTCAAATACCTCCTAAAATTCCAGGATCAATCTTTTGTGTTCAACAGGTTAACAAGAAAAGAAAAACTCTTTTTCTATACCTTTCCTCATGATGTGAAGGGTTTTAAAATTGAATCTTTTTTTTTTTTTTTTTTTTTTTTTTTTTTAGAATAATAAATCTTATCAAAAATTTCATTAAACTTTAAAGATATTTTTTAATTATTTTTAAATGAAACCTTTATGTTCTTTAAAGGCTACCCAGGAGAAAGAAATGCTAAAAGGAGGTAATCACAATAGTGAATACCATTTGCCTCAAACTAGTTTGACCAAAACGAATTAAAATAATTTTGTTTTTTTCTAGAATCCTTCAAGATATACTGTTTTTATGTTTCAGAATTTTTTAGATGAGGATTGATTATTTGGATTATTCAGACTACTGTTCTTATCTTAGATATTATTTTAACAGCGTTTCAGCCAATGTAATTTCTAACCTTCTTCAGCTGCATCTTGTCGAACTCAGGAATTTGTACGGATTTTTGAACAGAAAACCCTTTATTTAATCCACTTCTACCTTGTCATGGCTGACGAAACGAGAGCAAACTACCCCGTGGATTAAATAACGGATTCCCGAGTTCGACCAGATGCACTTAAAGAAAGTTGGAAGTTACATTGGCTGAAATGCTGTGAGAATAACATCTAAGATGAAAACAGTAGTCCGAATAATACAAATTATACTGTTTTTCTTTGGTTTAAAAGCACAACTGAACCATAATACTCAATTTCGGCCTTTATAAACTTGAATTTTAGCCAGGTATCACTTTCTATCGGCTTTAATTTAATGTCCAATTCTTCTGTGTATGTGTTTCTCGCCTCTACGTTACTTACATTTTTTATTTATTGAAATCAAAAATGCAATAGCGTAAAGTACAAAAGTAACCATAAATCCTAGTTTTAAAAAAATAATTTAATTACGAAATTAAATAAACCAGAATGCATTTCCGTTTCTTTGTAAGCATTTCAACCATTTTAATCTTTTGTTAATATTTTAAAAAGAAGAATGCATTACTTTGTTACTCTTCAAGGTGCCAGATCAGGCTGTCTGGAGATATCAGCTTCCTGACCCAAAATGCAACAAACATTGATGTTTTATAATATTGTTTTCTCTTTGCAAAACTCAATCATGTTCTGCAAAATCCAAAACAAAAAAACAATTCCTTCCCCCCCCCCTCCCTCCCGTCTCACTCAACCAAACACCATGAATAAATACTTGAAAATATGAAGAACTTGAAGCATAAAAACACTTTCACCAAAATGACCGGATTCGGGATTAAATAATGCGAAAAGGGGTTGATATGCCGTAAAGCAAAACAACCTAACTTGTCAAGGAATTTGTAAGCATTTAAACTGGCTTTAAAAATACTTTAAAAAATCCTCATTTATTCAAAGATCGAAAATTTTAGCAGTTATTTACACCCAATAATTTTATGAATAGAGATTAAAACATTACATGAACAACGATTAGTTATCATTTTTTAACGGTTTGGTTCAGTTAATTTAACGACCAAATGATAACTGTAATATTTTTGAATTTAACCATCAAAATCCTATTTAAAAATAATAATAATTTGATTAAAAAAGGGGAGTAGTTTAAAAAAAAAAAAAATCAAAGTGAATGATTTTGTGGCCGTGCGAAATTCGAAAGTGATTTTTAAGCTTTTGGCAGATAAAATATTAGTTTACAGGTCAAAGTCGAATGTTATGGTTAACTAAATCTAAGGAATAATGAAATCAGTATTTCTTGAAGGGTCATTATTAAAAAAAAAATGAATTTATTTTTTGATTGATTCATTTTGAAAATTACAAAAATGCTCAAGTTCAAGGGAGATAACTGCATGAAAATTTTTTTTTTAATTCTATAACTAAAAAAAAAATGACACCCGTTTATTCGATTGTTGTAAATATTTATTTACGATAATGTTTCACGTATATAAAAATATTGTGATTCGTTATTCTAAAAAATAACGTCTCTTTCAAGAAATATCATTGGGTACATGTAAGGAATCGGCACCCAGTGGAGGATCTTAGCAATTGCAAAGTTAATTTCGAGTATTGATGGAAAATTCTAAATCAGTCTAGGAAATGATTAAAGCAGTTTACGATTTGAAAGCCGCAACAAAATGTAAAAATTTGGATGACTCTAAGCATGCAAAGAGATTAAGGGTAAAAAACTTTGTAGCCCCTAAGAAAAGTTGAAAAAACTTACTAAAAAGAAATAAATGAGGGTGGCTTTAAAATCATAAACTTCTTCAGTCATTTCCTGGACTGTGTGTTCATTCATTACAAGTACCTTCCTATTGTTTCTATTTAGGAATAAAAAAAAACAAAAAAAACAGCATAATACTTCTTTCATCTCATATGTCACGTGGTCTGGATGACCATTAGGGCATTGAAGATGACCTGGCAATCAATTTTCTCCAACCCTCCAAATTTTCTGCCTTAGTGCCAACCCTACTGACTCTCGGATGTTGTCCTCCCACCTCTTTCTTTGTCTGCCTCTTCTTCTTTCTCCCTGTACACAGTTCTTTGCAAGATTGTCCTTACGAGACTTTATGATCGGGTGATATAACTGTACCACTTCATTTTCCTCTTCTTCACAGTAGTCAGTCATCTTCAACATTCAAATACGATTTTTAATAATTTGGCAAATATAAATTAATTTCTGATTAGAATAAAAGTTTATATATAGACCTAAATCAAGTATTATGTTTTATTTGTGCTGCAAAACCAAATGAAAACAATATTTTTTCTAATTGTAAATTTTTTAATTTTCTATTGAAATTTATAGTTTGTAGAGAATTTTATACTTTACAGTCATTCATTACAGTGAATTAAGTTTTGCCATTATTTCAAAACAATTTATTTTTAATTAAAAAATCATGTTTTACTTAAAAAAGAATTAAATAAGTTAGTTATAGCAAATTGATTCATACACACGAACCGCTGAATAAAATGTAGCCATTTTGTAAAAGCAATAGCATATGACTGACAATAATAGTCGACAAGACATAAAGGGAGATAACTCTAAATTCATATGCCACCAACTGAGATAGCTTTATATAAAAAAATATATATGTGTGTGTGAATTTAGCGTTATCTCCATTTTTGGTCTCTTATCGAATATTATCGTTGGTCATAGCATATTTTTCCAAAATGGCTACATTTAATTGCCGGTTCACATATACGATTCCAGTTGCTATAAATTGTTTATATATAGAAGGGTCAGAGAAGGCTTTTGCAATGCACGAAGTGGAAATATGCCGATGTTGATAGAGAGGACAAAAAACGATGTGATTTTTTTTGTTTAGTAAATCTTACTTGATTTAAGTCTCAACTTCTCCACAGTGATCTAATGTGTGTAACTGTGTTTCATAATATAACTTATGTTATTTTTTAAAATTAAAATGTCATTTTTAAGTTGTTTGAGAAAAATGCCGAAAACCATGTTACTATAAATAATTTACACTTGAAAGTATATATTTATTTTTAAACTATTGTCCTAAAATTTGTTTTTCTTGTTTGTCCTTCTTTTGTTTTAATTTTCTCATATGCCTGTATTGTATCAAAGAACCTGATAAATGAATTATTAGTAATTAAGTTACTTTTTTATTTACAATAATCGAATTAACATGTAAATCTCAAATTTTAGATCTTTTTTATCAAGTTATCTTCCTTTTACATTATTAATAATTACATGTTTGCTGAACGCCGTTAAAATCAATTGACACTTAACAACATAGTCAGTAACAAGTTCTTGTTGAGCTGTCCTCTCAGATAATCAAATTTTGCCCAGTTTCAATCATCTCCAATCCTCGAGGTGTTTGTCTCACTGTCCACCTTACAAACCCCTTAACCCTTATCCTCAAGTGGCCTTCATGCCTTGATAAGCAGTGACTCATTAGTACAAAAAAGACTATTATGAACCAAGGATCGTTATAAACATATCAATTTGAAGACGTTTCTTCTCTGGGAATATTGTATTTTTCCTACTTACATTAGGATTGATTCTAATAATGGAGATTTGGTGTATGTCTGTCTGCATACTATTTCAGACTATTGTATGCTAATGTACTATCTTTCAATGTTCAATTCAGTCGGCCAATCATGGTTGAGGACATGCGTTGCATGGAGAGAAATGATACGATGCATGTGTTGTGTGATTCTTAAAGACAGGCTTAGTTCTGATGACTTCAGAGGAAGATTAAATCTGGATAGTATAGGGTGATGTGTGCAGGAGAGGAAACTTTGATGGTATGGCCATGTCGAAAGAATGGATGAGAGTTCTTAGGTTAGATGTAGAACAGTTGAAGTAGCAAGTTCAGTTCACATAGGAAGGCTACGGAAAACATAGGAGAAAGTGATAAAAAATGGACTTGAAGGCTAAAGAAAGACCTGGTCAAAGATAGGTTATTTTGGAAGTCAATTTCTTAAAACTGTAAAACTGATGTTAAACCGAATATAATGAGTTTATATATCCAACCAAAACATTAACAACACTTTTGATGGGATCACTATTTAAAAATTCTAATTGTTTAGTTTTATTTTAATACATATTCATCTTGCAGGAAAAGTAAAAATGAGAAATAAATAATTGTGATTTTGTTAAATAAGGATGGAAGAGCCAGCGTTCCAATCCAAGATTTGGTCACCCGCCCTCTGATTTAGTTTAACTGGTAACGTAAATAACTTTCAAATGTTTGTTTTTTATTTGATTAACATTAATATTTTTTTTATCTTTGCATACAAATAAATAAAAAATTTAAAAAGACAAGACATAATAATAATATTAAGAGTGACTCTCTCTTTTCAATCAATTTACATAGTGTGTTCGTACACACCATAAACACTTATGTAAATTAGATAGCAAAATAATAGGTCGTTTTACGTCTATATTATCCATAAGGATAATATAGAATTAAAGAGATTTATTGTTTTTAGTTATGCAAGAAGAATATCTTTAAAGATATGTCACAGTTTATGAATTTTCAAATGTAATCAAAGTAAAATAAATAGCTGTAGTGGTTGTGAGCAAACAGGTCATGTGTACGTCATATATATATATATATATATATATATATATATATATATATATATAATATGCTAAGGCATTTCATGTTTGTACGTATGTATGTTATCACTTTTCACAAAATAATAAACATTTTTTTTTTTTTTTAATAAGATCGTTTGATCAGCAAAAATTGTGATTTGATGTCGCTAAGATAATCAATTCCGACTTTACCTATTTTAAAATGAATTGTTCCAAAATCAAATTATGGCATCCCATCTACTAAGTCAGTAAAATTTTAAATAAATACATTTTTTTAAAAATGACATTCGTTTTATTGATTTGAAGAATATTTAACTGACAATTATTTTTTACGGTAAGAAGACAGAATATTTATGGTTTACAAAGAATTAAATTGCTACAATTTTAAATGAAACATCTTTATTCAAAGAATATTTAGCTGACAATGACAATTATTTTTATGGAAGAAGAAAGAGTCATTGATTTGTAATAGTATTGACCATGACAGACATTTATTATTTCAAAAGGAATGTTATTTTTAGCAGTAAATTGTACAGATTGATTGAATAAAATTTGCCAAAGGTATGAATCTCCTCATCCTTTCGAGTTATCAGGGACGTGAGTTCTCCACTATTTAGCAGAATTCCGCTTTTTTTTTATCCAGTAAAAGCAGATTTCGACTTAAATCGTTAAAGCCTGTCATGGTAAAAATCTGTTTTGTTTTGTTTTTTATAGGAAAACGCTGATTTCTGCCAAATCGATAGTCTTATTTTTATGTTGCTATTTTGCTGGATTTTATTTCTTTCTCTTTTTTTTATCTTTCTTTCTCTTTTTTTTTATCTTTCTTTCTCTTTTTTCATCTTTCTTTCTCTTTTTTCATCTTTCTTTCTCTTTTCCTGTTTTTTTTTTCTCTTTCTCTTCATCTTGTCTTGCACTGCCTTCTTTTTCTTTCTGAAAAGTGGAAATATTAATTTCACCATGAAGGCTAAAATTTCAAACAATTCATGATAGGTGGCATGGAGTTAGATGAGTTTTGTTTCACTAAAGGATAACATCCTGTCCCCCCCCCCCTTCCCCGCATGTTCACTATGTGTCTTTCTCTTAATTTTAACTTTCTTGAAATGTATTGGAGTTGTTTAGGAAAAAAGTTGTTTTTTGCACCCCTCTCTCTCTCTCTCTCTCTCTCTCTCTTCACACACAAACAAGGGGGCCATGGACCCCCAGGTTGGAAAATTCATCTCACTTGCAGATTTGGGGGCCATTGGCTACTCAGTACAAGTACAACTACTGTCGTTATATATAGCCAGGTTGTCAGCGATAAAGGACTCGTTTATCATAGCCTTATTTGCTGTCGGACAAGTCACAAAATAATGAGTTTCTTCTCAGTTTGTGATGTTTGTTCTTAGTTGACTTGGAAAGATTCTCTGGCGTAGTATCAAACAAGGCAGTGAGAGTTGGCTGACTCGGAGTTTGATTCGACTCGGACGTATGGCAGCAGCTCTTTACTATCTCAGCAGCAGTGAACTCTCGTACAAATGCATTTTCCCATGTTCATCATTTTCTCACACTGCAGACATATTCGTCACTGACCTTGATTGCTTCCAAGAACATTCAATATGTTTTTGTAACAATTTCTTAAAGAAATAAACAACATTTGTTTAGAATAATGGTTCTCTGTATTGAATCATAAATGACAAAGATTAATATGCCGTTAAATAAAATAACCTGTAATTATACAGGTTTCTGAGCGATACCTTAATCCGCTCATAATATAAGGGGCATTTTCTCTGTCTGTCCATCAGTCACAAATTCTTTAAGAAATATCTTAACTTCATTTAGAAATGGAAAATATTGCATTAATGCTAAATAATAAATTCACAACAAATAAAACGGACAGATGCCATGATCAGAAATCGAAACCTTGAGATCTTTTCTTATAAATAGATCTTAAAACATTACCGTAACAAAATAATTATGGCTGTGACGTGACGTTATGAATTTATGATTTACGTCAGGTTTCAAAACATTGATTCAAACATAAGCGATAATAATGAATGATTAAACATAAGCGATAATAATGAATGATTAAACATTATCAATAGCGTTGGAAATTCTTTTAATAGTTCAAAACAATTTATTTTGCTTTAACTACATATTGGCATTAAAAACTATTTGATATATAATATATACTAAAATTTGAGCCCGTATATATATATATATATATATATATATATATATATATATATTAGACAAACTGTCTAGGCCCGAAGGGTCTAGTCTATTATATAAAGTAAAGTTTGGGAGGCAAAAACTACACAACACACAAAGCTGATATACTCTTTTTCGGCATTGCCTCAGACAAAATGTAGGTACTTTATTTTTTATATATTATTTTGAACATCACAAGAAACAGAATTTAGCAGGGGGGGGATCGACATTTAGAGCTATTTATACTGTTATTATGTAGTTATATGTCAACGATATTAAAACAAAACACACAAACCAGGTCTGAACTCTGGAGTTTTTTTTTTTTTTTAATATATGTATATATTTACAGACTGAGAAAGATTATTTATACTGAATAGCAATAAGAACAAGCTAGACAAGTGCATATGTTGATGTTAATAAAACAGAAATTTTATTTACTGTTCGAATATACAATTTGATGCAGAACCGACATGTGTTTGAAATGAGTGTTGTGCAAAGGTGAATTTTTTTTTTTTTTTTTGTTTTTTTTAAAGGTTGCATATTTAATACATTTTTGATAAAGGACGGAGGACCGTTTGAAATATTAAAAATTTTAAATTATAATAACACCTATAATTTACATGTTTTTATGTTTTCCATGAAACTGCTTTTTATTTGTCACATGTGAAGAAATTCAGCATTTTTACCCGAGAACCACACTTGTTTCATAAATTTAGAGCCAAACATTTATTTATATATGGTGTTACAGAATCTTGATCTTCTGTAACACCATATATATATATTTATTTAAGGAAAAGTTTAAGTTAAAGAACTAAAACAATTGAGATATTCCCAGGAGATCGTTGCTCTTCTTTATATGGTCCTATCCTGAAATGCGTTTGATTTTCAGGTGAATTTCATATGTTTTGCCTATCCTCATTGGAAAAATGTATTATTTGGTCCTCTATCTGGACATTGTTTGGTTCTTGAGCTGATTATGAATATTTCTACTGGAAATTATCTGAATTGAAATTGATAAATTCTATATGCTGATGAGGAAAATCATAAAAGTTTTTAAAGTTTTACTCTGATGTAATAGTGATAATAAATTAATTTTTTTTTTAAACGCAAGGTCATAAGGAAAAACATTAAGTGTTGATTTTCAAAGCTTCATTATAATATTTAAAATTGTAATTCTGTCATAAATTATGTAATCAACCGAATTATAATATTATATATATGTATATATTGATATTGCTTTAGAAATTAATCCACACAATAAAAAAAATGTCAAAATACAAAATTATTTTAATCTGTAAGATTTACACGTGTTAGATATCATAAGGTTCAATTGTGATTGAATCAAGTTGAAAAAACAAAAATGAAAAGTCAATTACCTCCATGATTTTTTTCTCATATGATACAAACTTGAGCATGTCTCCTCATCAGAATCTGGTTAAAACAAAAGGTTTGCCATCTTCCTATTCCAGCGAATGGGGCTGTGAAGCTTTTCTTTTTTAATCCAGAAAAATCCGATGTCCACTTCAATCGCTAGAGACTCTCATGGATGTGAGTTCTCATCTTTTTTTATCGAAATCCGCTTTTTTTTAAATGAGAAATGGCTTTTGTTCCATCAAAGAATAACTTCCTGCCCCCCTCCCACATGTACACTCGATGTCTTTCTTTTAATTTTGACTTTTTTTAGTTGAAACTGATTGGAGTTGTTTAGGGAAAAAGTTGTTTTTTCTGCTGCCCTCTTTTCACACACATACACAGGGGATGTGGTCCCCCAGGTTGGGAAATTCATCTCGATTTTTTGCTTTTTTTGTCATTGGCTACTCCTATCTTTGGCCTTTCGGCTAAAATCAAAGTGTAGTATCTGTTCCGATGGATACTGCACCCCATACTGGTGTTGTCTTGGCCTTTGGGCCTTGATTTACGCCCGTCAATGGGTCTGTCCTGTGCAGTTCTGGGAGGTCCACCTTCCCAGGCTTTACCTCCCCTCTTTGGGGAGGAGTAAGTTTATTGCTTACTGCCTGAGGAGCTCCTACCGGGGAATGCCGACGGGGCTGCCCAGGCAATTTTTAAACCCCACTTTCCCAACCCGACTTTGGGTCACATCTTACTTGTGGGAGTAAGATAAAAACTGGCCTTGTGCCTAACTCCTGGAGAGGAGTAAATCAATACTTCTATCCCTGCTATATAAATCTATAAACCACCTAGAAAAAAAAACTTTTCTCTGAAATTTTCTTTTTTAAGAACATGTGTATGATACATATACTACAAATTACCTATGCCTCAAGCCATAATTAGATTACTGTTGTTGTTTACATGTTTCGAGCTGTTATCCTCATCTTGATTGTCATGTAACCTAGTGAATAAATTTGTAACCCCCCCCTCCCCCCATAAACTTCCACTTTAAGTGGTATTACTGGTTATTTGATTTGGATTAAATAAAAGATCATGTTTAAAAAGTTACCAACTCATGATTACAAAAGGCACCTAAAGATAGATGGGGAGTTGTAAATGTAATAACAGCCAAATTTTATGTAAGATGTTTAATTATTGAAAGCATTGACAATACGATATTAGCTTCAAGACACTATTTGGCCCCAAAATCATACACGGCAAAGGTAGATCAAGCGACAATATTAAAGAATTCAATAATTATAGATTAAATATTGTATTAGATCAAAGGTGTTCTGGTGTCAGATTTACAAAAAAACAAAAAACTTTTTTAATATTTCGAGGAAAACCTCCTCCTAAAAAAGAAAGCGTTTTTCGCCTATAAGCAGAAATGTGTGTTGTGTTTGGAGCATTTCTGCAGAAAATTATTTATTATCATTATTTATTTAATTTATTTTTTTACATAAGATGATTGATTGATTAGTGTGGATATGTTTTAGTAATTCACTTTTATTTTGCTGTATAAATACATTGTAACTTTTTATTTTATTTATCTAATTCTATTTTAATTAAATCTATTTATGTATTTATTAGAGTAAGCATTTAATACTCTAGTACCTGACTCTTGTAAAATCATTCATCCAGGAATAATGCCATATTCATTGTCATGGGGATGAAATATTGCAAAATATGACTGCTGAACAAAAAAAGTGAAACTAAACAAAATTGTAAGGTGTTATGCCATGAATGGCTTTGCCATATAGTATACTAGAGAATACCATCAATGAGACTGAGACATATAAAAGTAGTACCATAATTCGCATAATTCTCATTTGAGTCACTTTTTTTAATTTATGCTATTAGTTGGGCTGGTTCCCTAAATTGTGAATTAAAAAATCCCTCATTTTATTTGTTGAGTCCAAGTAAAATCAAAATAATAGTTAATAATGATATTAAAATTTGAATATATATCACCAAACACATTGATGTATTATTTGGATAGCTGTCTTCATCTTGGATGTTATTCTCAGAGTATTTTGGCCAATGTAACTTCTGAACACTGGCCCTATCTATGGAATGTTATTAGATATCTAATAGCATGGAAACAAATGTAGATTATGTAACATGTGCAATATCAACTGTACAAGATTATAGGCTATTTGTTCCTTCTATAATTTAAAAAGAAAGCCTGATTTTCATTAATAAATCCTTGTAGAACTCGCCAGGGTCAATGGAGAAAGGGGAGTCTTGGTGATTATTACAGTGACATGTAATTGTGAATTATTGTTGAGAAGTTAGTATGACAAAGTGTGTGTGTGTGTGTATATATATATATATGAAATATATTGGTTGGAAAGTAAGTTCCTACCGTTTTTGAAATTACAAATGTTTAATAAAAAAACTAATCCAATACATACACACACACACACTGTGAACGAAAATATATATAATAAAAAAGGCATATGTGGATACCTCATTATATTTTAAACTATACTTGGCCAGACTAAAAAATCTATAAACAAATACCAATGTACATGTTTTAACGGATGAATCTCTACTAGAATTCAAATTTCATAACTCGTTAATGAATGAAGGTTC
Organism: Sepiola atlantica; assembly: GCA_963556195.1. Lineage (NCBI taxonomy): Eukaryota > Metazoa > Mollusca > Cephalopoda > Sepiida > Sepiolidae > Sepiola > Sepiola atlantica. The sequence goes on along the minus strand of OY744525.1, from coordinate 81,192,208 downwards.
TTCAAAAATACTGTCACTCACTCCCCAATGGGGGCGAGAAATTAAAAATTATATATTAAAACATGCTTCTAATCAATCCTACCTGTGAAAACTAAAAGGTGTGCTAGTACCTTTAATCAACCAATCGTGTCTATTGCAGCTTGACTGGAGGGATGAAACTAAGGCTTTGTTTGATTGACCAATTGTAAAATAGAAAATTCGAAACAATCTGTCGCCTCAAGTGAAAATTTCCTATAAACGAACTAACGCTTTAGGAATTTTTCAGAGATAGAAATGGGCTACCCATCGAAGACAAAAACTAGGTTAAAAAAGAATGCCTGACAGGGATTAATAAACAAAGCAGTGAATTGCAGTTTTCTGTAATTAATTTGTTTGTTTTTATTTCTTCTAAAAATATATACATACATGCACACTGTTGATGTGTGATATTCGATTTTTTTGTCAAATGAGATTAATTTTCTCTTCACTTGATATTTTTTATTAATTTCTTTGAAAGTTATGAAAACCGAAAATGTGTTTAGTGTTCAATTGTTATCAGATTGTAGAATGGTTGTGCTATATTTTTTTTTATAAGAGAGGGGGGGGGGGGATAAATTTTCCTGAGAGTAAATTGCAATAGAATGATGAAACTGGCACACAAGCTGGTTGAATTATATCAGGGTACACATTATTTTCCAAATCACTGCCATCAACGGTATTAAACCCCTCGGTGGTCTCAGCACCTCCTCGGGTTAATACAGTGATCAAAAGATCAGGGGGAAGTGTAGAAGAGAAACCAAGGGCACACAAGCTGGTTACGTTCTTAATTGTCCATCACAGCATATCCTGTTCCTCTAGACAACTGCCACCATCAATGCAGATGGTTTGATATTCTGGCAACTTTGAAGGAGTATTTTAAACCTCAAAAGTATTGATGTAATTAATGAACTAAAAAATAATTAGTTAATCGTAGGATTATATTTCATGTTTAACATGGACTTTTTATTGATAACGTTTTTTTTCTCTCTTTTGTATGAGTTTGAAAAGATTATTAATATTGTCAAAAGTAAATTTTATTTCAACAAAAATTAATATTTCGGCAATGTGGTATAAATCAAGAATTTTTTCTCCTGTAAAATATTTACCTTTTTTTTTCTTTTTTCTTTTTTTAAAACAATAAAATGTTAACTTTTGAAGGAAACATTAACTCAATAATTGTTTAAGTTTTTTTTGTTCAACAAAATTTTGAAATGTTAACTTAAAACAAAAAGGAAATTTTTTATTTTTCAAAACAATGTTAACGACCCCATTGCCCTTGAATGAAACAAACTTCAATATGTTAACTTTTTCAAATAATTTTTTTTTAAGAAAATATTAATGTTTTTAATAAAACGTTAACTTTTTCTTTTACTTTCTTTTTTTTTTCAAAACATCAACTTTTTTTTTTAAACATTAATTTCATACATTACTGCCTTCTTTTTTTTTTTTCTTTTTTTTTTTTTTTTCATTGTCTTCTATCATTATGATATGCTTACGACTGGGAGATAAAAAAAATACTTGTAATTTTTACAAGTTTTCTTTGTTGTTATATTTTTTTAAATGTAAGTATTTTTTCCACCATTGTAATGTAAATTCTAGTGCTATGCATTTTCTTTTTAATTTTTTTTTGTTTGCTATGGTTTATGTAGAAAGTCTCACAGAGGTGTACATCATTTTCAACACAAATAAACTGCTGACTGAAATGAACAAAGATGTCCTGTTTTCGTTCTTCTCTTTTCAGGTTGAAAATAATTATTTTAACTTAAAAATTTGCTAACACGGCTGGATATTGGATAACAATTGAAGTTAATCTTTTTTAATTTTTTGAAAAATTTGAATTTGAATCCTACCGTGCTGGTAAAATATAGTCTCAGTGTTTCAGCACTGGTCACAAATCCAGGAAACAATTCGTTTTCTCAGCAAATTAAAAATTGATGAAAAAAATATTTTAGAACAAATTAATATGTCCCCATCAAGTATTGGGACAAAACATTATGATTCTAATATACTTATTAGGACATTTGGATATTTTGAAACATCTCGGTCATTATATAACTGACTTCGGAATAACCAGTTTGTGTGCAATAAGTGTAAGACAATGGAGATAGATAAGAATTCAGATGTGGAGGAAGTATATACACTTCTGGTACATTAACTGGTTATTCTCTCAACCTACCAGTAATTCCACTGCACTTCTTGTATACCTAATACACAAAATTGAATTACATCTGACTCCCTTTTCACAAACTGAGCAGGGAAACTTTCCTCTTTTGGGGAGTTTTCCAACATTATTACCACTGATCATCACTTTGGTCTTGGTAACATTCACTCTCAAACCTTTACTTTCCATAGCTTTCCTCCAAGTTTTTAACTTAACAAGTAGGTCTTCCATTGTTTTACAGGCAAGTACTAAATAATCAGAATACAGTATTTCTTCCGGACAACTTGTACGAAACTCACTGGACAATGCTTCTAAAACACAAATGAAAAGCAACGGACTCAATACAGAATCTTCTGTACTCCTACTTTGACAAAGGCTGTCACTCAATGTATTGTTCATTCTAATATGACTTTGAGCATTTCTGTACATTGCTTGAACAACCTTTACAAACCATTCATTTGTCCCTACTTTACACAAAGCTCACCAGATAACCTATCTTGGCACTCTGTCAAAAGCAAAGTACAGGTTCTTTTTATCAAGATTATTTTTAGCTTCAGTGGTACTTTGCCCAGGCATAAAACCAAACTGCATTTCATCTATGTTTATCAGACTTCTTATTTGCTTCTCAATTGAGAATAATTATTCTCTCAATCAGTCAGGAACTGATCCATCAACTTTAAGCCTCTGTAATTACCTCAATCTACTGCTTCCTCTTTACCCTTGTAATAATTCACAATTGTACTAAGTTACCAGCATTTTGGTATAACCTCTTCTTTTATGATTTGATTTGTCTGTGATCATCTCCGTGTCTGTTTCACCTGTAGCCTTCAACATTTCTGCAACCATGCCTGAGGGAAAACTCACTATTCAACAATTTCTCATAGTGGCATTTCCAAGCATCCCTCTTGTCCTGTTCATTTATTGCTAACACTAGTTATTTCGAATGCAGTTCTCTGAAACATTATCTAGGGATAGTTAAGAAGATTCTTGCGGAGAGGTAATCCTCGACTGGTACCCATGCATCCAGCACTACATAATGTGTCTGAAAGCACTTTGTGCTGCTACAGTCTGCGTGCGTAGCAAAGATTCACACCCTTCACAAGATAACCCTGTTAATATGCTCGAGCATAGTCAAAACACGGCAGATCTAGAGAAGTCTAACTTCAAAAAAGGAATCCCTCTATTCCTTACAGTTATAGTTCTTGTGACGATCTTCAAGAAATGTATGCTGTGGTAGAGAGAATGTGGCAGCATTGGGGAAGTTCATCCTGCATGACAACTGGAAAGTGCATGGCTCCAATTAGCGGAGAACCGTAATACATCTATACATGTTTACTAGTATGCTATAACAGACCGGATGTGTGGTAGTTAACATGTTGGTCGTTTGGGGTGCCAAACAGGCCCATTGGGGTAGGCAGGATTGGGTCATTGCGGCAAATCTTGCTAGCACCCTACCAAGTTTAGAGTGACCACTTGAAATGTGGGCACACTTAAGAAGAGGGGCAGCGAACTGGTTAAAACCTTAATGAGAAGGAAGTTTGACTTATGTGGTGTGCAAGAGAACAGATGGGCTGGTGGACTAATGCTAAATCAGACACGCCTCTTGAGGGACAAAGACTCCCTGAAGATGTAAAAGAGCACTTCTACGACCATCTGCAATGCACACTTTCAAAGATACCTGTCACCAAAACTCTTATCCTAGTAGGTGACTGGAATGGTCTATATAGCATTGCTGTTGGTGTTTTCAACAAGGTGCATAGTGGCCATGGCTTTGGGACCCCGTAATGTTGATGGGGAGATATCCTAGAATTTTTTGTCGCCAATGACTTCCTCATTGGGAACACATTTATGAAAAGGGCCTCCCACTTGGTAACTTATTATTCTGGGAATCATAGAACCCAGATAGATTACATCTTGTTTAAAAAGAATTTCAGAAGGGCAGCAAGCAATGATAGACATATTCTTTTGCTGGGATCACTAAAAGCACCAAATTGTGGCTTGTGACTTCTTGGTTCACATATCAAGAATGAAAAAACACAAGTTTACACCTCGCATCTGCACTTGGAAACTGAAGAACCAAATTACTGCTAGCCAATTCTATGGAATTTTCTAGGCCAAGGTGGATATTGTCGCTACAGAAAACAACTCTGGAAATGCTGTGAAAGATGTGTGGTCTATATTGAATGGCCGTCTTATGAATGCGGCCACCGAGGTATGCGGCCTCTCTAAAAACCATCAGTGGAAACCAGGTACATAGTGGTGGAATCATAGGGTTGAAAATGCAATCAAGGAGAAACAGGCATGTTTCAAAGCTTACTATATGCTTAAGAAGACGGGTGGTATCATGGATGCTAAGGTAGCAAAAACTGCTTATGATAAAACCAAACGGGCTTCCAAACATACTGTTTGGATTGCTAAATCTGAGGCTGAAAGGGAGACTTACTATTGTTTCACCTAACGGCAATGCTATCTACTGGTTAGCCAAACAAATGGGCCGCGCTAACTAGGATATTTCAAATGAAATGTGTATCTGAAATGATACTGGTGAGCTCACAGTGATAAGATGAAGGCTTGGGTGGAACATTATGTGAGATTCCTAAATGTTGAGTTTGAGTTGCAAAGGGACTAACTTCCTGAGGTATCTGACCCTCCCCCTCCATGTGTCTGCAGACTTGATTTAAAGAGTCATCCACAGGATAAAAAATGACAAGGCTGCTAGCCTTTCCAGAATCGTCACCGAGATGCTCAAAGCTGCTGCTAAACAGGGAATGGAGTTGGTCAGGCAGTTAGTTGAGACAGCTTTTCATGACGGTGAGATCCTAAAGGGCCGGGAGCTGAGCTACATCCTGAACCTCAACAAGGGCAAGGGTGATGCCCTCGACCACAGTAACTATTATGGCCTTAAACTTACTGATCAGGTAATGAAACTATCCGAACGTATCTTGGACACTCACATTCATGGGATGGTGACCATCAACAAAAGGAAGTACAGTTTTGTGCCAATTGCAGGAAAACTACATCGCATCTAGGAAACCTGTTTGCTTTGCATTCATTGATCTCGAGAAGGCATTTGACCGCATGCGTAGGAAAGTGCTCTGTCGAGGAGTAGGCTGTCCGTGTTGTACGCAAATGCTCATAGTTGTGTTTGTACTAACAGCCAATACAGAGTAAGTGTTGTGGTCCATCAAGGCTCAGTTCTCAGCCCATTTCTCTTCATTATGGTTCTGGAGGCATTGTCGAGGGAGTTCTGTGTGGGTGTCCAATGGGAGCTTCTGTATGCAGATTCTCTGATGTTTGTCTCGACCTCTTGCAGGCTGTCGCTGAGGTGTAAGTGTAAACTCCATTGAATGCTCCCAGTGCAAACTATGAGTACACAAGAAATGTAATGGTCTTGCTGAGAGTCTGTTAGTTGACCAGGATTGTGTTTGTCGCAGATGTCTGGATGCTGCTCGCCCAATCGATGGTTGAATGGTGACACTTGTGAATGTAGATGGCACCCTACTTGATGTTAAAACTACCTTCGGCATGTTGAATGCTGGTGGTGGTTGCGAATGCGCTATCTCTGCTCGCTGTTGTGTTGCTTGGGAAAGCTGCTACCAATCCTTACATCTACGCGCATTTCTTTTGAGGACTTGAGGCAAGGTCTTTTCGGGATGTGTTTGCTCCGCCATCTTGCATGGCAGTGAGGCATGGGCCCTAAATGCTTCTGATTTGCAATGGTTCTGGCGTGATGACCATGCCATAATCATGGGTATGTGTGGCAGCAAACTAGAGGAAAGAATCCCTTCAGCTGTGCTCTATCAGAAACTTGGTATTGGTGGGATTGTGGATGCCTTACGCACTCAGCATCTCAGATGGTTTGGCTATGCACAGTGTACCACCTCCTGCATTAACTCAATAACATGCATGGATACCCAAGGCATGAGGGTGCATGGAAGACCAAGGAAGACCTGGCTTGAGTGCATACAAAGTAACTTGACTACTTGCAACATGACTGGTATCAACCCTTTGAATTGGACTGCATGGAGAACAGGTGTGAGACAATGCTGGTGTTGCCCACCCCGGAGTCTGGGACACTCAAAGCACCTTAAATACCAAAACAGGATGATGATGATGATGATGATGATGATGATGATGAATATCCATATTTGTCTTTGCAATCTGTTTGGTTATCCTGAATATTTCATTATTTTTAACATTCCTTTCGTAGTATATCTTGTCTCCTTGGCTTTGTATATTGCTCTTCTTGCTTCCCTATTTGCCTCTAGAAAGATATACTTATTCACTAAACCTTTTATCCACTGACTTCTTTGTGTCTGCTTTTTTTTGAAACACTTCTCAACTTCCTCATTCCACCACGATGTCAGCCTATGCCTTGGGCGCCATTCTGCCCACCCACAAGTTTGGTTTGTTACCTATAACAGTGTATCTTTCAACCTCTTCCACTGTTCTTACACACTTTAGTGGATCTGGTGGCCGAGCGCTCCATCACTTGGTCTCTAAACTTATGTTTCACTTAGGTCGTATTTCACTCTTATACAGGTAGAGGATTGCATCAGGAGTCAGGTACTTTCTGGAATGATCTAACCATTATTTGAGCAACCTTACCAACAGATTCCATTTTAGATGATTCTCGATGGATGTTGGCGACCTTCACGTGGTTCCTCCTGTAAGTACATGATTCGATAATGAACTGAGTAAACCAATGTCAACAACAGAATCGAGCCGGTCAAAAGTCGTACAATGCTGATTTATATGCATTTACTTTTAAAGACAAATAGGAGCCGCTTTCGTCATTTTCATTTATATAGTTTGTAAATGAAAAGGAGAGAGATGATCATTTTTCCATGGAATGGCAAGGGTTTAAAATGACCCTACTCCCCCTCCCCCTCCTATTTACAAACCACAAAATTGAAATACAAATTGCTGAAAAGGGATCCTATTTATGTTATATTGACATAAGAAATGGACCACCTGCTCTAAACACGTAAGTTTTTCAGAATAATTCATTAGATTAGAATATGATTATTAAAAAATATATATAGTAATACATGGTAATATATCGTGATAAGTAGTAAGACTACACATCTAAAAACAAGAATAGGTTTAAGGCTCCTAAAATTCATACTAGAATTGTCCGCAAGGACCTGTGACGTAACGGATATAAGCGCTAAGTAATAATCTCTTCTAAGTGACAGACTTCTGGAGGTTGAAGGTTCAATTATGAATTACTTAAGATTTCTACATGGCTGACGGTATGAGAGCAAGCTACTCCGTGGATTAAATAAAAGCTTCAGTTCGAAATTTCGTACAGATTCCTGAGTTCAACAAGATGCTCCTGAAGAAGGTCGGAGGTTACATCAGCTTCTTCTTCCATGCTAATGTTTTGTTGTCTAGCGCAGCTATGCCGGCTTCGCCATTGGGTGGTCGATATTTAAGGCATGACTCGATGATGTGGTCTACTGTCTGTTCAGAGTGACCACAGTCATAGACAGCCGAGTCCCTGAGTCCCCATCCTTTCATGGTCGCGGCGAAACGGCCGCACCTGTCCTGAGGCGGTTGAGCATTGTCCACTGCCGGCGAGGGAGGTCCATGCCTGGTAGGTTATCCGGGTCCTCCACAAATCTGTGCAACCTTGATTTATCTGCTGCCTGCCATTCCTCCGTCCAGCAACGTTTCAGCCAGATTCGTTTTGTGACGTCACCGGGTGTTGAAAGCAGGAGCTGGTGGGCATGCTCCGAGAATGGGCGTCGTGACTTCAGGCGAGCTTGTGAAGGGGTCTCTGTGGCGAGCTTGTGGAGAAGATGGTCCTCATCGATAGTGGCCTACATCAGCTGAAATGTTGTGAGAATAACATCCAAGATTAGAACAGTAGTCCGAATAATCAAAATAATATAAATTTATTAGCATTATTATTTATATTCATTTTTTTTTTTAATTCTTCCAAATACTATTGATTCAATTGTATTTTGGAGATTTAAAAAAAATTCAGTAATAACATTTTATGAGAGGTGGGGGTGGGGTGGCATCTGTTATTTTTCTCTGTTTGTTGATAATTTTAATCAATTAATTGTGGTGCATTATTTTACTTTATCTGCCACATTTAGATCCTTATACTCACCCCGGGGTTTCTCATTGTATATATTTTCCATTCCCTTTTTGTATATACAATGTTTACTATCCCAACTCCTCACTGTATATTGCATTTTATGGTAATCATTGTGCGATTTTGCTTTTGTGAATGGTGAATGAATGTTTATTATGACTGATATTTTGGTGAATGGATGTGTTGGAAGAGGCAGCAACAGCGAATGTTGCTTTTACTTATCGACTCTTGATTGGACAACAGCTCAGATCAGCTGTTTCTATCAACCAATCACAGCACAAGGAATATCCACTGCCAAAATTTTGTGCATATTATAAAAACCCAAACACATCATTTTTTGGTACTTCTGCAGTTTACGGACTGTGCTGCCATAATTACATTATTATTTAGAAATCCATTGTTAACATGGGAAGGGGAGAGGCTCTTTACTTTCACCTAACAATTCAATAAACAAAGGATATAGTGAAAATTGAATTTAACTTGAAAATCCTATCTAAAAAATAGCACGGTTTGGAAACTGCAGAAGTACCCGTATTTCTTCCAGACCCCACACATGTACTTACGTCAAAATCCAGCCCAGACCTTTTGGGACCCAAGGTCCTCGGTAGACACAGCGAGCACATTCACGAACTACAAGTTCACATACAAACTCTCTCACTAACAAAACAGGCAATCTAATACACATACACACACGTCTACAATCTCTATTTCATTTATACACATGCAAACTCTCGTGGCGCCAACCAAATCAAACATAGCTACTCAATTTCTCCTTACAGACAAAACAATTTTTTTAGAACATTCTTAGACTCCCTGAACTCTCATTCATTACAAACTCTTTATTTTTTGTTGTCTTAGCAAGTTGTCAAAAAAAATTAATTATTTTTCTATGGATAGACTTTCTTTCCTTTGATATAGCCTTTGTCTCTACTGATATGACTAGTTTATTAATGTTAAAGAAGATCGACCGTTTCGGACTTGTGCCACTTTTTATGCATTTATTATGCAAATAAATATTAATTTGTTTGTCACAGGATAATGGCAGTGAGAGTAGCTACACTACAACACTAAAATCCAAACAAACAACAAAACCCCAGAATCATTAACCGCCAAAATAAAACAATTGTTTCCGACAAGATACACACATTGAGACTTAGTTTTTACATGGATCGTAAGACCAACTATAATATTTTCTAACAAAACGGTCATCAAATGAAAGTAAAACAAAGTCCTTCCATAAATAACAAATAATATATTATAATATATGAATGAAACAAAAGATCTTGGCCTTCTGGTCAACTCGTCCTTCAAGCCATCTAAACATTGCATTCAGGCTGCAAACAAAGCAAGAAGCACTCTATTTCTCATTCGACGTTCTTTCTTCAAACTCACTCCTGAAATATTTCTCCCACTTTATGTCTCCCTCGTCAGACCACTGTTAGAGTATGGTGTCCAGGCCTATGCTCCATATCTAATACGTGATATTCAGCACCTGGAGAGAGTTCAAAGACTGGCTATTTGAATGGTGCAGGGTCTATGGGATCTGCCCTATGAAAGCCGGCTCAAGAAACTTAACCTTTTCTCTCTTGAGCACCGGCGATTACGCAGTGATCTCATTTGGGCCTAAAATCTCCTCAATGATCATTACGATATATCTCAGGACCTATTATTTACTCCTGCACCAGAAAGAAGTCTACGTGGATACCAAAAGAAACTATTTCACCACCGATTTTGATTGAACCGGAGAAGGGTGCCTTCTCAATCAGGATCCCTGGATCTTGGAATCGTCTCCTAAGAGAGGTAATAAATGCGGCAACAATGCAGCAATTCAAGCTGAATTTGGACAGGTGCTGGGCTACTGTATCACTTCTTGGCCTTTTGGCTAAGATCAAAGTGTAGTATCTGTTCCGATGGATATTGCACCCCATAGACTGGTATTGTCTTGACCTTCGGGGCTTGATTTACGCCGGTCTATGGGTCTGTCCTGTGCAGTTCTAGGAGGTCCACCCTCCCAGGCTTCGCCTCCCCTCTTTGGGGAGGAGTAAGTTTATTGCTTACTGCCTGAGGCGCCCCTACCGGGGACTGCCGACGGGGCTGCCCAGGCAATTTTTAAACCCCACTTTCCCGACCCGACCTTGGGTCACATCTTACTTGTGGGAGTAAGATAAAAACTGGCCTTGTGCCTAACTCCTGGAGAGGAGTAAATCAATACTGTATCCTCTTCTGTGTAAATTTCTACCATTCTTTCCGTACATGTCAACTGAAACATTCTTGTTTGATTTTTTGCCAAATTAATTGAATTGAATTGAATTTATTTAAGTTACCGTTCGGTGGAGGTAGCCAAAAGTTAAGACAGTGTCACAGTGAATGAAGTAATAAAGTAAGAAAGTTTGTCAGACTCTTTTTTTTCAAGGTGTATATCTTTTTGTAGAGAATAGCATTGCTCGGCTGTCCAGTGGACAGAGGCAGGAGAGAGGACGTCTTTCTCCGTTGGTATTGGGAAGCTCGCTGTTGACTCTGTAATTCCTTAAAGGTCTGGAAGTAGTACTTCAAAGGTAGGTTGAAATTAATACGCCCAGAAGTCTGATTGGTCCTCATGTGAAAAAATCACCTCTGCAAGAAGAAAGAAATGTTAATGTTTATGTGTAGCAGCCATCATGCGGGTCCACTAGGAAAAAGAGTGTGGGTTTGTGCGGTGTGTCTTCCATCGGGGATTGAACTCAGAGTGTTCTGCTTACACGATAGAGTATTATTACTTTTGTGCAATAACGAGAGTTAACTTATACAAATGAGGATTGTTTTGCATGGGCGAATTCTCGTTGCGATAAAAAGAGTAGGAACTTTCCTCCCGAGATCCAGTGAAAAGTTGATGTGACGAGTTTAGATCACGTGATTTTCTGAACTTGGTGTTGTGAAGAGCAGAACAAAGAGAAGGGAGAGAAACCGTCAAGTGAGCTGTGAGCCGCATTATTTTTGACTAGGGAAACAAGTCGATTATTTTCATTTAATTCAGTGAAAATTGTCTTTAACGTTTCCATTGAAGTCAGATTGAAAACACTTTCCTGATAGAGTTTCAAACTCCTTTTACATTATAACTGCCACAAACGCATACATTCATATTTGTTCAGAAGAAATTCCCAAACTTCATTCGCACCTTAAATATGTAATTCTTATTTATTTGCTGTAAGATTTAAAAATGTAACCAAGTCGGCACAAAACGCGTCAGTTGGTTTGGGGTGGGGGTGGGGTTGTGGTAGTCTGTGATATACTCTTAAACTAGGCACTTACACCACAATACCACATTTGTTCTATTTAAAATATCCTCAGCTTTTTTTGTGAATTAGTTTTGTATGTGAAAAAAAAAACCCTAAAAAACTGATTGAATTCTTCTCAACAAAAATGAAGGACACCTCCAAAATGATATCAATATAACTTTTTACAAATAAATGTTAAATACATGATGAAAAAAATAAGAGCTTTCTCTTAAATGATATGAAATTACGAGTTCTAAAAACTCAAAAAGTAATAAGATATTAATAAAATGAATACAACATTAAAATTATTTTTAAAATGGTTAAAATTGAAAAGTGATTTTTCTGTTTTCTGTTCAAAATCACATTTCAACGCATGTGCGCGCGTGAGTTTCTGCAGGGGAGAAAGGGAGATAACTACAAAATATTTTCGGTCGACCCCCCCCCCCCCCCAAATGACATACTAAAATTATAAGCAAGACTATTATTTGTTAACTTTTATACATATACTAGAAATATGTATATTTAAATAAACTACCATTCTCATATATATATATATATATATATATATATATATATATATATATATATATATATATTAATAAATGCTAAATAAATAATGAAACAATAAGAGATTTCTCGTAAATGACAATATGTTAATCAATGAAAAGTAGATAATTACTACGTCTGGAAAGTAAAAAAAAAAGAAAATATGTTAACAAAATGAATGCAACATGTAAATTAAAAAGAAAACGATTAAAAATAATAATTCTGTGTTTTGTGAAAAATCACATTTCAACGCATGTGCGCGCGCGGGAAAACAAGGGAGATAACTAAAATGTTTCGGTCAAAACGAAACATTTAAAAATATTTACATCAAAAAATTAATATAATATTTATTTTATATATATATATTAGATATTTAGAAAAATATATAAACTTAAAAATAATTTTAATTTCTGTTATCTTAATTAAATAAGTATACTATTGTTTAAGTAAAAAGCGTATAGTAGAGAGTCTGGTTGGGCCATACAAGTTTTGAAATTTTTAAGTCAACCCCCTGGCTCGTGTCTGCAAGTTTAGTCCGCGATTTCTTTCATCTTTTTCTCCTCATTTATATATTGTTATTATCATTTTTATATGTAAAAAGTAAACCTGAGACGTCAAAAAAACACAAAAAAAACAGTGTTACACAACACAACGAATTAGGTATGTATTTTATTTTGTATATAAACATATTTATTAACCATTCGTAATTGTTGACTACGTATATACATACATGTTTTGATTCTTTTTATAATCCCCGAAAAACACCTAAGTTATTTTGATTTTTGGATGTATATTTGAGTATTTAACTTTTAAATACGTTTTAAGTTTATATATTTTAAATATACGTAAGTGATTAGTTAACTGTTACATCTAATTATTATTATTATTATTATTATAATATTGTGTTTGTATTCAAAAACGCATGTCGAAAAAAGTTGATTACTGTAATTCATTAACTTGATCATAATAGCTTATTTATTTATTTCTTAAATCTCAAAAGTTTTAAAAAATGTTAATAATCTCAAATAACTCTGTTAATTATTTTGTTTCGACGATGACAAGTTTCGTTGGAAATTGGCTTATAGTTCCATAATATTTTTTAAAAGTTTTCCTTTTACCTTGTTTTTAAAAGATTGTCTTTTATTTCTTAAAGATCGTGAGTTAAAAACAATTATCAAATACAACTTTGTAACCATTAGATTTTATATAGACAATAATGTCTATATTTAATCTAATCGTTCAAATAATGTCAACATTCATGGCAAAATAATAGAAATTTTGGTCTAAGGAAGCCCCAAAGTGATAAAATGCTTAAAGTATTTTGGTATAAATAAAAAATTAAAACAATCGATTACAATTTAAAATTTAAAAATGCATACTTAAAATAAATGTTATTTAAAAATGTTTATTTAAAAAAAAAATCTTAGTTCAATTATTTCCTTTTAAAAGAAATGTTTTACAAATGTTATCGAAGTTTTTTAGAAAGTTTCAATTTAAAACTTCCATATTTAAATGTACTTTTTCAATTTTCGTTTTAGTTTTCGATTAATTTCTTTAATTTTATGTCTAATTGCTACCTTTTCTTTTAAAAGATTTCAATTAAAAACAAAACTGATTTTAATGTCACTGATTAAAAAAAAATCTCTTCAAAACTTTCTCAACTATTTATTTATTTTTATTTTAAAATTACAATCCATTCTAAATTCGATATTTTTTTATTTATTTATTTGGTAATTTCCTAATATATGGTCGTTTATTATTTAGTAATTATTTTGTAGTAAAAATAATTATTTTTATTACAAAAACAAGACTTTAAAGGAGGAGATAATCTAACCTAGTCTAAAGTGAGAAAAAAATTATTAATTAACTTTTGTAAAAAAAAAATGGTTTTCTTTTTAATTGAAAAATAAAATAAATAACTTATTAGTTGTTATTTGTGAAGGTATTTTAAATAACCTTTCTGACCCCATTTTTATTCACTTGTAGAAAAAAATTTCGTTTTTAGTTACCGTATTTTTTCCCTAGATATAATTTTTTTTACAATTTAGTTTAGTCCGCGTCGTAAAACACTATTTTAAATTTATTTGTCTATCTTTCTGCTTTGAGTTGATAATGACTTGAGTCATTGTTTTGGACCAAGATTGAACCAATAAATGACAATTCACATGGTCATAAACCCTGGCGCATTTATGACACTAGGGTGTTTCGCTTGCTCGTCGGGGACCCGACCTTTTGGTCTGAATATGGTATCGTTTCACTCGGTACGTGGGGCCACGGGAGGCCATTGTATTTATCTACCTCCCATAAGGTAAGATGTGACACAAGGTCGGGAAAGTGGGATTATACATTACTTCTTCCTTTGGGGGGAGGGTAGGTAGGTGAGGTTTGGTCGCCTGAGGCGCCCCTACCAGGGAATGTCAACGGGTCCAATCACGGCTTTTTCGTAATGTCTCCTCGGGGGAGCTGGATCACCCTCATCCACCATTGCGGTGGGAAGCGAGTAAATGCCCAATGACAATTGTTGGCTAGTCTAACATGGAATGCTTACCCCCCCCCCCCTACTTACAAAACTTGAAAATGGGATACCACTTATTTATTTTAAAAAAATACATTTTTGTCCCAAAGCCGTTTGGGGGTAGTTTGATATCCCCTACATTTAAAAACCGGCATTGTGTCATACTTTGCCCTTTTGGGGAGACGAAAGTAAATTTATTTATCAGATAAATCAAATTCTCTGGTCATTCAGCGAAGAAAGTATTTGTCTCATTCTTTGACACATGACGATTATTGACAAAAAAAAAAAATCTTCATTACCGTGACATTAACCAGCATTTGAATAACTCTATAAAACGTAGCTAAAAACATGGAAACCGACTCTTAACGTTTTTTTTGTTTTTTTTTAATTTCCATTTTTTCATGGAAAATATACAGTAAAAATTAAAAAAACAAAAAAAAACACTGAGAAACATTTGTGGATATTTTTAAAAAGTAGTAAAAATTCGGTTCATTGATAAAATAGAGTGAAGCGATCAAAAAATTGTTTCTATTTGATCTAATAGCACAAATAAACCATAATTTGTTGCACGTTGACAACAAACTCCTTTCATCCAACATGTCGATGAAGCCGTCAAAAATAGCGAATTGTGCTTTAAGACTGATTAAAAGAAAGTTTGATAGGCGTGACAAGATCGTCATGAATAAATTATACACAACCATAGTCAGGCCAATATTAGAACATAGAAACGCTGCAAAAATCCACCAATATGCCGGAGATAATGACAAGATCGAAAGAGTTTAGCGAAGAGCAACAAAGTTGTGTTTCTCAATTAAAGACCTGGCATATGAGGAGAGGCTTAAAGAGATGAGACTACCGTCAATGCACGGCCGACATGAAAGAGGTGACATGATAGATGTATACAAGCTATTAACAGGTGAGGTCAACATCAACCAAGAACAGCTTCTACCACTAAATACCAACTCCAGGACAAGCGGAGGGGGGGACAATTTCAAATTGACGAAGAAGCACAGCAGACTCAACATCAGAAAGCATTCGTTTGAACTTTGAGTTGTGAACAACTGGAATGAGCTTCCCAATTCAGTTCTAAGTACAAAAGACACAAATGACTTTAAAAACAAACTAGACAAGTGCTGTTCGACCCACGCATGCGTCTACTGAGACTATAAGGCCAAGCATGGATCAGGTGTTACAGGCTGAGTAGCCTTTTTTCTTTAAGAAGAGTATATCCAAGTATCATGTTTGACTAGCCAGAAATCACATTCCATCCGCCCAATAAATAAACACTTCAAAATGTCGAAGGCTGGGATCAAAGTGTTGTGATCAAAGTGTTTTGTCCTCTGTCAGAGGAAAATAAATTCCCCCTCCCTTAAACTAAGGTCAATGTCCCAATCCGGAGTGTCCCTTTGGGGAGATTTTCCCACATTAAAAACCGACCTTGTGGGGAGATAAAATTAAAAAAAGGACTATGATGACATAAACACTGTTTACGACTATCATCTCTGCGATAATAAATCTATCAGACATCTTGTGTGTCTGTGAGTTTCTCATTTACCAAGACTAAAGTGATGGTCAGTGGTTGTAGTGTTAGAAAGCTTCCAGAAAAGTAAAGTTCCCCTGCTCAGTTTGTGGAAAGGGAGTTGGATGCAATTCAGTTTTTTGTGCTACGTGTAAGAAATCGATCACAAGAAGCACAGTGAAATTACTGGTAAGTTAAGAGAAGATAACCAGTTTGTGTGCAGAGCATTACCACTGTAGATCCAGGGCAGAGTCTATCAGACATGTGTGTGCAGTGTGCTGATGTGTGGAAGAGAAACCTGGCCAGTGAGGGTTAAGGACATCTGTTGCATGGAGAGAAATGATATGCGAATGGTACGATGGATGTGTAATGTGAGTCTTAAATACAGGCTTAGATGTGAGGACTCCAGAGGAAGTTTAAATCTGGACAGTATAGGGAGATATGTGCAGAAGAGGAGACTTTGATGATATGGCCATGTTGAAAGAATGAATGAGAGTTCTTGGGTTAGTAGATGTAGAACAGTTGAGGTAGCAGGTTCACAGGGAGGCTAAGGAAAACACGAGGAAGTAATAAAAATGGACTTGAGGGAAAGAGGGATAAATGCAGATCTGGCCAGAGATAGGTTAGTTTGGAAGTCAATTTCTAAAAGCTATTCAGTTTAACGTACATTTTACATGCATTGAACATGCATGTAAAATGTACGTTAAACTGAATATGATAATGATGACTTTGATAAATACACAGTGAATAATCATTTTTTATTTACTATTAATCAAATATATATTAAAATAAAAAATAAAATAAAGGAAAACTAAAACAAATTTTAAAATGACTATTTTTCTCTAAGCCCTTCACCCGGACGATGCCAGAAGATACAGCTATTTATATAAAAAAGATATGGTCGGCACTGTGGCTGAAATTGAAGTCATTAAACTACCATTTCGAAAGCATTTTCTGGCGGGAATGAAATTTTATTAGTCACAGTTAACTATTTATATGCACCGAAATAATTTTAAATTTTAATTTCATCTCATAACTTGACACATCACTCAATAACCCTAACAAATAAAACGATAACTTTTAGGCAAAATTCGACTTTATTCATCAACATAGTCTCCTTTTAGAGTAATACACTGATTCCAACACTTTTCTAACAATTCAATGCCTTTTTTGTAGAATGATTTGTCTTTTGATCTCAAAATATGCCTCAGTTTCCGATAACACTTCTTCATTGGAGCCAAATCCTTTTCCTTCGAGCATGATTTTGAGGTCTGCAAACAGCCAGTAGTCGCTGGGGGTGAGATTTGTAGAATAGGGTGGGTGTGGAAGCAATTCGGAGTGCAATTTATGTAGTTTTGCCATTGTTGCGATTGACTTGTAACGCGGTGCATTGTCTTAGTAAAAGAGCATTTTTTCTTTATTTGTGGCCGTTTTAAGGCGATTTCTTTCTTCAACTGCACCGATAATGCTATTGATGGTTATTCCTTTCTCAATGTAATTGATCAACAAAATACTTTGCACATTTAAAAAAAAACTGAGGCCAAAACCTTGCCTGCTAATGTTTGTGCCATTTATCGCTTTATGCGGCTTTCACCTGCTGCTGTCCACGTAGCTGACAGCTGATTTGATTCCGGCGAGAAGTGGTGGGTCTACTTTTAATTCATTGTCACATATTGATGGAAAAAAACCCTTTTTGTTGCATTGAAACAATTGCAAACAATGCTCTGAATCGTCGACGCATCATTTGTTTTTGATACACTATGAGCAAATGTGGCACTCACTTTGAACACAGCTTTCTCATTGACAAATATTCATGCAAAATGGTGAATACACTGTTTTCTGATATGTTTAACTCCTCTGCTATCTCACAATCGTCCAAAATGAGTTTGTGTACTCCGTTTTGATGTTTTCCGGAACAACTGATGAATTTGGGCGATCTGAGTGTTCAGCATCATTTATCTATACGTTCATGTTTAAAGTCAGTATACCACCTCTTAAGTATTGTTTCTGACGTTGTCTCTGACACTTATCCGGTTATTGCACACTTGAACATATTTTTACCCATCAGAAAGCAATGCTTTAACACACGAAATTCAAATTTTTTTTTTTTGTCTTGAAAATTTACATCAGTATCTTCACTTAAATAACTGTAATTTGTAAACTAATAATCTGATTCAGCTCAAATTTTGACACGTGCCATTTGAAGGTTAGTACTTTAAAAAGATATTTTATTAGTGGCGCCATGTATATGTCAGGCCAGCACTTATTGAGTGATGTTACTTTTACTTTAGTGCATCATCCTCAAAGGATCTTTGCTCACTTTCTGGGTATGCAATCCTTCCATATTGTTTAGTGCTTTTTCCAATCTTTTCCCTCATTAGTCAATGTAGCTCTACATCATTGTGAATCTGATCAGTCCAGCACTTTGGAAGTCTACGAAAAGGTGTTTTACCAAGAAATTCTCCCAAGAATGCGCGGTATACATTGCTGCTATTTCTGACAACATGGCCAAACCAGTTAATTCTTCTTTTATTGATAATCTTTATGATGATGATGAAAATGATGGTGTCGTTTTGAAATCCAAGAGTTTATTTAATTTGGGTTATCCTACAGTGATCAAGATGGTTTTTGCGAACCATTGTTCTCATTTTTTAATACCGCCTGCACTCATCCTCTGCCTTGAATGTCCAATTCTCAGAAGCATATTGAAACCACAGGTGCATTGTAGACATATCAGGTCATCAAGTTTGGCTTCAGTCCGCAATGGGATTTTGGTTGATTTTGATGTCATGATTGATTATTTCTTAGATGTTGAAATGTTTAAAGAAAAAAAATCTTCTTTCTGCCGGTTTAGTGAGACTCATTGAAGTCGCACTTGTCAGGAAAGGCGCTCTATTTGAAAATTGTTCTTTTTTTTTTCTTTTTTTTAAATAGAAATGTATTTCTCAGATACTGGCATTAGTTTCATATATTAAAATATATATGTATACATTTATAAAGTAATGCTTTTAATAAACATGTTGATTTGATAACATGATTAGCATATTTTATTTTTATTTAAAAAAAAAAAATGTTTCCTCATTTGATTTTGTTGTTGAACTGATGATTCCAGTAAACAAAGATTTTGCTATTTTTTGTGTTCGGTATCTTTTCTGACGTCTCACTCTGTATCTTGTTTAGTTTTAGTTGAAATCGGACAATTTTTTTTACTAACTCTGACTCCTTAAGGCAATGCATTTGTGCTGACTCCGATTCAAGTGTAAATAAATCGAATGAGTAAAAATTGATTAACTAATATGAGTGAAGGTAAATAAAATAATTAAATTTTATAAATTTGAAAAATTCAGTTTTTCTAGATTGTGCAACTGACTGGATATATGGTCTCGCGGGTAAATTTGTTGGTTAAGATAGTCTAAAGCAAATTTTACCTAGAGGTTTTAAGCAATAACATGTAGAGGTCTGGTGATGTCTGGGGCCAACACCTTGGTAGTACAAGTCCTATCATCATCATATTTGGCTTGTCCATTTTACATGCTTGCATGCATTGGATGGCTTTAAGAAATTGACTTTCAAAGTAATCTGTCTCTGATCAGTTCTTTATTTATCCCTCTTGAGTACTGAGGAATATGAGAAAGTAAAATACTTTAAATATGATTGGATGTAACCCCACCCCAATTTGGATACCCGGGGCCACTGTCCCATCACCTCACCCCCTTTCTGCATGCCAGGTTGTGAGTTCAATCCATGATGAAGGAACTCCAGTTTCTAAAAGGTCACCAACTACGACAAAAGGTATTTGGAGAAGATCGGCTGAAACGTTGTGAATATGTAAACAACTATGATGAGGACAACAGTCTGAAACGTTTAACGTCACTATTCACTTGTTGATAGGTCAGACGTTTTTTGATATTTCAAAAAAAAAAAATAGTTCAGTGGATTAACTGTCTCCAAATTATACTCCAATTTTTCTTTGACCGGCCAACCTTCCTGCGATTCAAGACATTCGCCATGCTTCTGCAATGGTTTATTCAGAAGGATAAACGCCCCACATGACCATACCAGCATAACGGATTCGTTCTTAGGATAACCTCGATACTGGGTAAATCTGTAGTATTTTCAGCAATTCCTCTGGACTAAAGTATTGGATTTGGTCAGATTTCACATTAAATAGTAAAAATCCGAGTTGATTTCCATGTCGGGTGGTATGCCACATACAAATCAGATGATTTTTGACTGACGAACAGAAGTAATAAATAGCATATAAATGACTGAATTATGTTGTTGGTTTTGATAACTTAGTATGTATATCAATAAAGTTTGTCTGATTTTCTCTTTTACGTAATACGAGTCAATACTGCAGAAAGCGAAGCCTCATAACTAGCATTCATTCTTTTATTACATCCAGCTCTTTATGCCAAAATAGTGTTTATAATAATACGCTAAAGCAATTTTGTGTTTTTAGGTACATTATCACCCTCCATCCCTTTTTGTACAAGATGGGATCGCCTGATCATTGAAAATGCAATGCAAAAATCTAATCTGGTGTCATTGTGTTTCTTGGTCTTCGGAATAGAATTAAAGTGTAGTATCTGTTCTGTTCATAGATGGTATAAAAATATTATGGGGTCTGTGTTTGCACCGAGCGTCCATAGAATAGAAATATGTCAAACTCCTACAAGGGTTTTCGAGAGAGACTCCCATAATCAGATATATTCTGAAACTGCATTAACTAAAGTACTTTCAGATTGAACAAAGGCGGTACGATAATATCATGGGGTCTGCGTTCGTGCTGAGAGTCCATAGAATGGAAATATTTTAAGCAAGAGATGAAGGATACAACTGTGGAATTTCCATGGGTCCCAATTAAAAAATGATTATTACCAGTTGTAGTATTATAAGTTTGACTTAAATTTGATTTAGATTTGCTCTTAAACTTGAAAAATCCACACAGCATTGCAAAATATTTGAAAAACAATGGTCATGGTTTGTTTATAGAATAGCCATTAATATAATATATGAATAAGTTTTGGGTAAAAAAAAAAATCGCCGAATATTCTGAATGTTTTCTTTTCATTGCCTTTTGTTGGCAAGTGAATATCATTTCTAAGGTTGGACGTTCTATGAATTGGACTTTAGAGCAGGACTGGATTTACAAGACTAGTTGTACCCTGGAGTCTTTTCAATTTGTAATGAGTAATGCTGATACCCCTCCCTCCAATCAAATAAACAACAAAAAATTTCCTGTGCTTTACATAAAAACCTCAAAAGATGTAATGTATTGTAGATTTAAACATTAAAAAGTGAAATGCAGTGAAGTTGATCAGAACTGTTGACATCCGGGTTACAATTGATTTGTTTATTTAAGCTCTATATAAAATGGATGATTAGCGTTCACGTTATTTGTTGCTAGAGAGATAACAACTGTTTGTTCGAGGTGGTGTTGGTTGGAAACATACGGCTTTTGGTCCGTTTGGCCATTATATATGAAGACTTATGAATTACCATGGAAATCAATATAAGCAGAATCCTAACTGTTACCTGTGTCAGAAAAATAAATAAATGAATTACAGTCAAAACTTTTTTTATTTAACTTCCAACCGATTTTCGATACCACCACTTTCTCTCTGCCTTTCTCTCTGCAATCCAAATTGCTTCTCCTGCTTCCCAACTGTCCTCTTCATTCATATCAGCTGATCTTAACATATGCAAATCAGACACCACTATAAAAACCTAAAATTAAGTTGAAAAAATGCGTCTGAATGGTCACGTACGTGACCCGGATTGGGCCTAGAGTGTAAAAGGAAATTACTAATTTCTGTAAGCCTTGAAGTTGTCAGCCAATACGGGCTGGGATGAAAGAATAGTATTTGTTTTGTCCTCACTCCCAGTAAGAGAAATTCTTTGTATTTATTAGTCACAATCCAGTGAGATCCTTTCACAGATTTGATTCAACTAATAAGCCGGTATTAAAGTACCTGACATGTTTACGAAAAAAATGAAATGCATTTTTTTTAGTTTTATGTAAGCAATGTATTAAAAATAAGTAAAACATTTACAGAAGAAAGAGAGAAAGAGAGAAAAAAGTAAGAACAATTGTATAAATGTATTAATATTGAGTAATTAATGAAAAAAAAAGGAAGCGAAAAACCCTATATTGAGAAACATAATTTATCGATGTTCATTCGGATACCCCAATGTATGAGCTATTTGCAGTTGGTGATTTTGATTGTAAAACTAATCATTCATAAGTTTACTGTCTGCTGCTGCTGCTACTTTGGCATGGGCAGCGGCTCAAGTTTATGACTCAAATTATTCCAGTGGTATGAATTGCATTATTTCAAAATGCAACCATTTAAAGAAATTGAATAATAATATTGCGGAAAGTAAATATTCATGATTTAATGCAATATCAGTATATATTTGTATTATGATTAATAAATTTGCCACAGACGAGTAGATTTTTTTTGTTGAGGTGGTTGACAACTTCTTGGTTTATTACAGGTTCAGACAACTTACTCATGATGCACAGGAGACTGATTGGTTTGTATCGAAATGCAAAAGACCGATCTTTAGTATTTTTACATACTGAGCAGAATGACAAAGTTTTCCAAGGTGATGGGGGGGGAAACATTTCTCCTTTAAGCAACGATTGAACAGCTTTGTAAGAATAAGCTAGTTCCGGTTGCAGCTTCTAAAGCATTATGATTGGGATGTTGTCAGGGCCCATTTCCTTGTTGGCATCAAGGTACTTGATAAGTTTGGGAATATTCCGGACAGATATATGGATGTTGCTCAATGTTTACAGTCATAGGGTGAAGTAGGCATCCCTGATCACAAAAGGTGGAATTTGATGCAAAGTTCTTTATCGGATGCTGAGGAAATCATCTCTAGTTCATTGATGATGGTTGGAATAGAAGTCTTGCATCTCTTCAGAACCTTGTTTGTTATTGCCAAAATTTATGGGAACTGAACCTCTGCTCAGCGACTCTAGATTTAACAGATTGGGCATAGGACTCTTTCACATTTTCTAAAACCTTTTTGTGGTAGTTGCGGCAGCTCTAAAGTGGGCTTTGATTTAAAAGCATCTATTTTGTTGAAAGCTTTTGAAATAGTGATTTCTGTGAGCAATGGCGGCAACACATTCAGGCGTGTACCATGATTGGCTTTTTGGTTATATTGGATGTGATACAGGACACATTCTTTTCAAAAATGGAATGCAGAGTAATTTCTGATATGAAAGATCTGAGACTGTCCCAGTCAACCATCAAGTATCGATACACTCTGCAATGGAAAGGGACATCAGTGGTCTTATTGACCTTTGTTTTGATCTTAACTGAGATAAGTGAGTGATTGGAAGATCACAGCGAAGACAAAACAGTGGATGAGCACTGTTCAGGACAAGCTGTTAGCAAAGGCGCAAGAAGACTTGCAAAATGTCTGCCAGCATCGTTTGTTGGCTTAGTGTGATGTAATGTAATACCATCTTATTTGGTTGGTAAGAGGGTGTTTTTGATTGTTGCCAAGTTTGTTTTTTAAAAAAAGATAATACAATTATTAGACTTACCTTAAGAAGAATCTTCTATTTAGGCATAAAAAGTCCAAGAGTGATATTAAAGGCCGTTTGTAGCATTTCATAAGACAACATTCTAAATAGTTTTTCACAGACAAATTATTATACGTCCTATTATGATATGCAAGTAATAAGAAATAATCGTCATCATCATATTCAATTAACGTCCATTTAACATGCTGGCATGTGTTGGATAAAATTTAGAAATTGACTAACCTATTTTTGACCAGGTCTTTATTTATTCCTCCTTCTCTCAAGTTCATCCTTATCACTTCCTTCCATGTTTTCCTTGACCTTTCTCTGCCAACTGACCCTGCTAAATCAAATGTTATACAACTACTAATGAAGTCTTCTGTTCTGCACACATCTTCTTATACTATCCAGATTTAATTTTCCTCTGAAGTCATCAGATCTAAGCCTTGTTTTTCCATCAAACACATTTATGAACACATGTCTTAGCATCACACACATTTTAATCCATGTTTAATATTTTACAACTATACTCTCATTGTTATTGTTGGTTTGGTATTATTGCTTGGACTAATATTTCTGGAGAAATATACTAGATTATTATTATTTACTCCTAGGAGTTTTCACACAAGTCATTATCAATGATTGCTCAGTGGTGTTCTCTGGAATGACAACAAGTCTCCCCAGGGGTCCAGCACTCTCCGCCTCTTTCGATAACCGTTGCAAATCATTTTGCATTTTCGCAACTGCTGTTTACTATTGATTTCTTGCTGGTACCGACCGTTGGTCTTCTCTGGAATTTGAGTTGTGATAATCCTACCCCCAAGGTTCCAGTACACTCCTCATTCTTCTAGTGTAGGTCTCTCAGATATTCAAAGACATCTAAAAATAGTTTTTTCATAAGTAAATGCTTTGTCGGGCATTTCTTTTTTATATATTCGATTGTTAGTTCAGATGTGGAGGAGACACTTGTTTGGACATGTTAAGAAAAAAGAATTTCTTTGAGTTCCGATAGATTAAAAGATGAAAAAAGATCCTTTGCTTTAAGAGTTTAAGTTCATTTCTAATTTTAAAAAAACAATTGCAAGGTGTAAATGTTTTATTTTCAAAGTCTAGTTCTTTAACTGTTGTTATGATAAACATCCAGAGGTATCTGCCTTTAACAGAAATCTTATGACTCAAAGCAAGAAAATATAATCGTCCACTCTATAATAAAGACCAATGTGTATTTATGTGTGTGTGTAGCCACACTGATGAATTATTCTTGGTTAAGATGAAACATATGTATGTGGATATTTAGAAATATTTATTATAAAAAAACCTTCATTCAAGGAAGAGCACTCTGTTAAGGAAATATGAACTGCTAACTAAAGCAATATTGCAAAGTTCTCTTCTCTTGGTTGAACACTCTATGGGGGCTGACTGTTCATTCAATGAATATAGCTGTCTCAGTGGCCGTGGGGGGGGGGCAAAAATGTCGGATAGAAGTCAAAGGTGACTTGAGTCCAGGGTTCGAATCCTGCAGTGGTACAATTATAGCTAGCCACAGTGATGATTCTTGGTTATGATGAAAAGTATATGAATGTGGATATTGAAAAATATATACCCAGTGCATCATGTAAAAGTCAATTTAAAAAAATGGCCACACGAAACAATTGTTTAGGAAAACTGAAAAAGCAAATAGAAAATTAGACCAACCCTCAAATTTCCATAAGACATTTTCATATTTTCCTTCTTTCTATACTGATTGATACATTTTTCTTTTTTTTTCTTTTTTTTTAACTTTCCAGTTTGAGACGTTTTCTTTTTTTTTTAACTTCACCAGTTGAGAAAGTTATTTTTATGAATATGAATATTAGTGTGACCACTGGTGAAAGATAATATTTTTCCCCTTTATTTTTGACAGAATGTGTACACTTATGTCTAATAAAGCCGCTATTCTATGGTAATTCTTGTTAAAATTAGTCACAATTTATTAGACAATATTTTTATTTTCAAAATCTGATTAAATCTATTCAAACAATACCGGCTGGAATATCGGTCTCCGGACTGGTTCACAATACAGGGACACTATTGAACCCTTTAACGAGTACCTGAGTACAGGCCCCCAAGATACTTTCTAACAATAAATAATTGTTAACATGTGCAATGCTGCATGCATAGTGGGGTGCAGAGTTGCAATGAATGCATACGACAGGCCTGCAATGTCAAAATATTTAGCTAAGAGATGAAAGACCACCCAAGAAATGGGCTGATGTCTTTAAAATTGCAATGTCTTGAGTACAAGATACCATGCTGTGATTGTGAGTCTGGGAAAATTAATGTTCCTCCAGATATGAGGTACCCTAGAACGTAATTTTTTTTTATTTGTCCATAGATAAGCAGCTTAGCCTTTTCAAGTAGGCTGACTGTGTGGTCAACTCTAAATGACGCTAGTATCTCTATATATTCCAGCAGAGCGGGCAAGGAGGTCAGTTGGGTTTCTGTCTCGGAGACAGATGGGCTTTTCGGTCCTAAGCTGATGGACTGTGTTTGGTCGGACTTATGTTTTGATTCAGTCGGACTTTCAGATCCAATTGCAAGTCTGTTGTTCGGTGGAAAAGTATCATTGTAATCTCTGTTACTTGTTTTCATTGTTACTTGTTTTATACTGGAGGTGTGGTTTTGTTTGAAGGGAGAATCCTTTTGTTACTGCACCGACAGAAACTGAATTGAACACCGAATTCAGACGAAGACAACAAGTGGACGATCACAGCCTGTACAGTGTATGCACACACATACGTTAATATAATAAATAAATAAAAATGCATAGAAGGAAAATAGTGTGAAAATAGAACATACATAGCTGTCCCAAACCAAAATTTTCTTTTCTTTATATTTAAAAACTTAATTAATTTAAATATATATATATATATTGCTGTATATATTTTTATTTTTATATATTTTCAAAGAGTAATTTTTTGCCTGTAGTGATGTCACTATGGTAATGGTCCTCTGAGGAGAAGATTTATCTTTGAAAACTCATGAGCTAAGGACGTTAAGATACTTTGCTTGAACTTTGAATTTTAATAAAATTTGATTGACACCTTATTTTATTATTTCATTTTATATTATAATATATATATATAATAAAATCATGCACAACCTTTTATCAGGACCACAGCAGCAAGCACGTGACAATGATAAATAATAAAAAAAAAAAAAAAAAATGGTAAATATGTTGAAGTGGATCGTAGGTCTCTAGGGCCCGATATTAATAACAGTATATGGGCGTAGGGTATTCTCATGTTCAAGAAATCACATAGAAATAAGAGATAACGAACAGGTAAGAGACAACTCGAACACCAAGTTAAATTCAAAACAAATATTTATTTATATAAAGATGAGAAAAAGAGGCAAACATGCATGAAATAAAACATCAAAAAGAACAAAGTAATATTTTAGGGAAAAGGGATGATATCTAAACTTATCTAGCAACGAGCAAAATCTATGAACAAAATCATGTCTAGACAATTACAGAATGAAAAGTATTTATCATTTACAAACATGGATGAATGGTATAAGATTCCCCGCGGGAGCTGAAAAGTTCAACAGTCCAAGATTCACAATAATCTTTGGATATAAAAAGTCAACAGCAGATACGAAAGTGTACGTCCAACAGAAATCAGATACATAGGTGGGGGTTGGAGTTTCAGTCGGTGCTACATAATTCTTACATAGGATATCTAATCATAATTTCTTGGTAATAGTGTAAAAGGTTCCAATCAGCGACAAATTTGATGGAGTCGTCTTGAAAGCCTTTTTTTAAAATTAACTTTCGGCTTCTTATCAACATAGAAGAAATCTCAGGACCATGGAGTCAGATCCCTGCCTGCTTCTTGTTTTTCTTCCTTTTCATTTGCTCGCGAGAATGTCTCCGGCTGACAGCAACTAACTCTTTGACTCGCCGACTCTCTTTTTATATATTCTCCGCCGATAAGCGTGGGCGGTTTTGATGGAGGCATTTTTGGTGAGGTCTCTGGATTACCTTTCAAAGATGACACGTACTTTCACTTAAGGTCAGGGCATGTGTAAGCGTTAAGATAGGTAAGGGAGGTCGGTTAAGAGGAAATAGCATTTAACTTCCTCTTGAGTAAGGGTTAAGTAATGGGAGGGGAGGTCGGTTGACAGGAAATAGAATTTAACTTCCCTTCGGAATTGTCTAGGCAAAAGTAAAATAGAAAAAGAAAATGACGAAATAGATTTTGCTCGCTTTGGTAATATTCATAAAATATTTTTTTTTTTGTTTCTTTTATAATTTTAATTCAACTACACTTTCTATGTGACTATATATAATTACATTTTCAACACATTGGCGATATTTTAAATAGGATGACCCCTAGAGTAAATGTGGTATTGTGGTGACTGAAATGATTCTAGCTAAGAGTAAAATAGTGTAAGATAGAGGATGATTAACGACCCCCACTTTCCCACACTTTGATGGCCTTGTGCCATGTATCTTTTTAGCAAATAAATAATTCAAAGTGTAGTATCTGTTCTGATACTACACTTTATCTTTTCTGTCCTCGGTCAGTGAAGTAGCAATACACATCGACCAGAAAACTGTTTGGATAATCACAGATTTGAGGGTAGTTCTATTAAAATAGTCATATCTTAAAAACTAAAGCACTTTAAGTGCTCAAAATACCATCATTTTGTTAGGAAATGAATATCCTTTCAGGCGCATTCATGAATAATAATATACATTATATATTTTTAAGAGTTTTGAGCAAATAAAGGCAAAAAAAGGTTAACGTTATTTTCAGCAATTTACGTCACTTTTTTTTTTAACCCCCCCTTCGTTTAAAAGTCTCGTACCATTGCTGTATGTGGAATTTCGTCCTGAAATTTGGAAACTAATCAGGGAAAGTATCACTTTTAATGTTTGTCAGTGTACGAAGTAATTCGGCTCATTCATTTTTTTGAAATTTTAAAAAGAAGACTTCAACTCGCCGTCGGTTGAACATTTTTGAAAAATACATTTCCGTCGCCCAATTAGTAAGTAAATCAATCATTTTACTTTTTTATGCATTAAAATTATAATTGTATATATGTGTTCTCTTTTGGTAGTCATGATATTTCATGACCCTATCCGGAAAAAAAATGCGTTTTCTATTTATAGTTTGAAAAACATTGTAGTAGCAGCAGTAATAGCAGCTATAAACACGAGGCGATTTTTGTTTATTTTCATTCTAGAACGAATTTTAAAAATGAAAAAATATGACTATAAAAATGTTGTTACATTTTTCGTACCCAACTAGTAAATAAATTAATCTTTTATCTTTTTTTATGCATTAAAATTATAATTGTATGTTGTTTTGTCTTTCCGTAGTAGTAATTTTAAATTACCTTATCTGAAAAAATATTGTCCTTTTTTTGAGCGAAAGTCAACAATGGCTGCTAGTATTGCTGATATAACAATCAATCAGCAGCAGCAGCTAACTAGTCTTGTAAAGCTTTGTAAAAATAAGACAAAAATACTTGTGCTTAAAAAAGTTAATCCTATTTGGTTCTTTTATAAAAAATACTGGTTTTCACTCAACTTTCGAACTTCTAGTAGTAATGACTTTCTAGTCACCAATTTAAAAAAAAATTAAGATTCTACTTTTTTAGGCGATTACATGTGAACACCCTTAAAGTCTTGGCGAAAAAAAGAAAAAACAAAACAACAAAAAATAATTTAGAATTTAGAGTGGGGGATCAGTTTCGCATATAAATTTAATGTAAAATGATCTCCGATTTCCCGGCCATTCTTGCCTTTTAGTGAAATTTATAAAATAAATAATTACTCTACCATTAACTCTAGGTACGACTAACAAGCCCACCTCCTAAAATGCCTTCTTGAACGTATCGTACCATTAACCTTAAATATGAGTGGCAAGCCACCCCCTAAAAAACTCCCTTAACCCTAACACTAAGTCCGAATGGCAACCTCCATCCAAAACAAAATCCCTTCCTTAACCTTATCACTAACCCTAAGTCCGAGTAGGAAGCCCTAATCCTACAAAAAAGCCCATTAAAACCAAACATAATCGTCTAACAAAAAAAAAAAGAAAGAAAAAAAAGCAGACCCCCATAAAAAAAACGCACAGGATTTATTTGCCATAGAAAAAAAATTGATTAATGCCCTAAAACGCTAGAACGGCCCGGAAATGGTGAATTATTCTACATTAAATATATGTGAAACTAATCCCCCACTCGAAATTCTAAATGAATTGTTTTTTTTCTTTCTGCTAAGTTTTCAGGGTGTTCACACTTGATTGCCCCTAGCCCTACCACTAACCTGAAGTTCAAGTGGTAAGCCCCCCCCCCCTCCTCCCACAAAGACCCTCATAATCGTCTAAAAAAAAAAGGAAAAAAACCAAGAAAAACGCACAGGATTTATCTCCCATAGAAAAAATAATTAACTGTCCTAAAACGCTAGAATGGCCTTGAAATGGGGGATTATTTTATGTGAAACTGATCCCCACTCTAAATTCTAAAATAATTGTTTTTGTTTCTTTCTTTCTGCCAAGTTTTTCAGGGTGTTAACATGTAATTGCCTAAATAAAAAAAGTAGAATCTCATATTTTGGAGAGGTAAGGGGGTGAGTTAGCAGAAGGTGTTAATCTACAATAATGCCAAAGAAATCTTGCAATATATTCATTTTTAAACAGTCCTAGTATTAGATTTTAGTTTCTTGTACATAAAATGTATTACAATTCAACTTTGAGTTTTCTTACTTTCTTTTAATGGATACATGGTATTTTTAAGGTATTGCAGCATATTTATGTGCACTTAGTGCAGATTACTTGGAAACCATTAATTTCTGGAGATTTTCAGTGGCACATTCTGATTCCTTGTACAAAAATGCATTTATATGGTAAATTTCATTGCTTAATCTTGTATTTTAACAAAGATATAACATTTTTACTGAAAAATTAGTGTACAAAATGTGATGAAACGCATAGGTCTTAAAGAGGGGAAAATATCCAATCGTGTGAGGCACAAAAATAGTCATAACTTCCTTATTTTTAGTCAGATTTTAAAAATTTAAAAAGATTCTTTCTTAGATCATCAAGCTCTTTCTATATATGCCATTATTGAGATATTTTAAGCAATTAAAATTTTTTCATGTGTATTGCTAAGTGAAGGAGAAATCCTTCTAAACTGAGGCAATTTTAATTTTTCTTCCAATCTAGAGTGCCCATTCTTGGAAAGATCTATTATCTACATCAAAAGTCGACCTTGTTTCTAACTGTCTCCGTATGGAGACAAGTAACTAGGATGACACGTAATTAATAGCACCCTTAACTAAATCTCTTTCCCTCAAAATGAGATTCTACTTTTTTAGGTGATTGTGTGAACACCCTGAAAAACTTGACTAAAAGAAGAAAAAACAAAAATAATTATTTTAGAATTTAGAGTGGGTGATCAGTTTCATATATAAATTTAACGTAAAATTATCCTCATTTCCGGGCTATTCTAAATTTTATGGGCTGTTCATAAATTTTTTTTACCACTAATCCTAAGTCCTACTGGAAAGGTCATAAAACCACACCTAATTGCTTAAAAAGGTTGGTACCCCCCCCCCCCCAAATAAAACGCACAGAATTTATCTCCTATAGCAAATTTATTTTATTAACTGCCTAAAACACTAGAATAATCCAGAAATAGCAGCTAATTTTACGTAAAATTTACATGTGAAACTGATCCCTCACTCTAAATTTTAAAAGAATTGATTTTTTTTCTTCATCCCAAGTTTTTCAGGGAGTTCACATGTAATCACCTAAAGAAAATCATTTTTGTTGGTGGGAGTAGCTGAGGATTTTCATCTACAACAAGAATAATAATAATAATACTTTTTATGTAGTAAAAGAATCTACTTTTAACTTCTACATTGCATTAAAATAAGTTTAAATATAAAACAAAAATTAATAAAAACATGTTAGTAGTTAATTTTTAATTCATAAAACACATTTAAAATTTCTTTCAAATAGTTTTTTTTTTTAAATACGCACTTATATTTTTATGTTGGCAAGCAAATTTTCACTGTTGTTCACATAGTCTGTGTATTTGTGTCTTGTCGGGGGAAGAAAAATGAACTGAACTGCCAAAACGGTTTTAATAATATTAATAACCAGGAATCATTTTTATTATTAGTCTTTGATTTTATTGTCTTTTATCTCCACCCCCATCCACCTTTTATATATTTAGATTTTTTTTTTTTTTTTACAACCAGTTAACAGACAGGCAATTCAAAATCAAAGAAGAACTGATGCCAATTGTGGTCTCGCATGGAGCCATGAAAATCTTTAAATTCACTAATTCATTTATACCTAATTCAACCAAACCTTTGAAAATGTTCTAAGTTTTTTTGGGTTTTTTTCACACTTTTTAGCCACCTCTTGTCAGATTTGCCAATGCTGAAAGACTAGACAAAAGCCCACATTTCATTTTTTTTGTTTTTTTTACAAAAGTAAAAGAAATTTACATCATATTTTTAATGTTATTATGATGTATAGATTTTAATTTTATTGCTAGTTTAAAAGCAATAAATATCATTCTATCATTAGTACCAGCAATGGAAAATTAAGTTCAAATTTTTTTTTTTTTAAAGAATCGTTTTTGAAATCATAAATTAGACTCAAATATTTCCGATACCGATTCTGATACCCCAAAAAGTTCCGATTTTTTCCTATTCAGAATCAGATTAATCATCCCAACACTAGTTATAGCTATTGTCATTGTAACAAAATGGTGGTATTTAAAAAAAAATTTTTTTTTTAACATATTTCACCCCAAACAAGGCAAGCCGCCACTGTAAACGTAAGGAGTTACTGAGAATTAGGGTGTAGGTTTTGGGTGTCATCCTAACTTGAGAGAAGTGTACCGAGATGTTAGTTTACATTAGTTTTAAACCTCTGCATGTCGGTACAGTCGGGGAAACAGGGAGAAGGGAGTTCCAGAGGCCAGCAGCACGAGGAAAGAAGCTATTGGAGTAGAAGGTTCTCCGGCATCTGGGGACCTCCACACTGAATAGATGGGATTTAGCTGGTTGTCGAGTTGGTCTAGTGTATTTACGTCGAGGGGGAACCAGAATTGCCAGTTCATTGGAGCACAATCCATTGAAGTATTTGTAAAACAAGCACAAGGATGCAACATTGTGGAGATGGGACAGGGGCTGGAGCTTGGTTGATAGTGAGGGACCTATTAAGTTGGCGACTCTTTTTTGGACCTTGTCTAAGAGGGAAAGACTAGTGGATGATGCACCAGCCCAGATGTTGGTGGCTTTGTAGAGATACAGGATAATGTCAGGTGTGAGGAGTTTACTAGCACGGGAGAGGGATCCCACCTTCTTTGCTGCAGCCTTGGCAATGTCTTCAATGTATTTGTTCCAATTCATGTTACCTGTGACGGTTAGGCTGAGGAGTTCGAATGTTGAACTCTCAGATAGGGTGTTATTTGCCATGACAATCGGTGGTTGGAGAGTTTTCTTGTAGTTATTGAAGGAAAGGAGCTTTGTCTTTGTGGCATTAAAAGTTACCAACCATTTATGACCCCAATCCACTACAGCCTGGAGGTCACTTTCTAAGGATTCAGCCATTGCTTCGGATATGATCGCGTCCATTTTGCCCACATGACAGGAGTAAAGCGTAGTGTCGTCAGCAAATATACTAATCTCAGACTCAATGTCATCAGGGAGATCATTTATGAAGATCAGGAACAATAAAGGTCCAAGGATGAATCCCTGGAGTACACCAGCATTTATGTCATGTTGCTTAGATGAACGGCCATCAAGGACAACCTGGATCTTTCTTTTGGTTAGGAAGGATCTAATTATATTAAATATTTGACCAGTAATACCATATGAGCATATTTTTAAGAGAAGCCCTTTATGCCATACCTTGTCAAACGCCTTGGATATATCAAGCGCTACTGCCCTAGCTTCACCTGCCTTGTCCAGTGTATGATATATGCATTCAGAGATGACCGTTAAGATGTCTGCAGTAGATCGTGCTTGTCCAAATCCATACTGGCGATCAGAAGGAAGTTTAGCTTTAACTAAGTGCCGGACTATCGCTAGATTGATTAAGGATTCAAATATTTTAGCAAAGATCGAGAGTAGACTGATTGGGCGGTAGTTCTGAGGATCAGTTCTATCCCCAGAATTCTTGAAGACTGGCACCACAGAGGCAATTTTCCAGCTATCGGGGAAGCAAGATTCAGCTAGGCATTTATTGTAAAGTTTGGAGAGGACAGGGGCCAGTTCAGCAGAGCATTTCTTTATTACTATTACAGATATAAGATCAGGCCTACAAGCTTTGGAGGTGTCAAGGTGTTTTTTGATGTCTCTGACCTGGGATGGGGTGATGACCAGGTTTTCAAGTGTGGCTTCGGTCCGCAATGGGAATTTAGAGAGGAGGTGATTTTCCAAAATGGAGTTTGAGGTGAAACACTGGGCAAGTAGTTCAGCCTTATCAGTTGCCGTGCAAACAACATCATTGTGGTTTGATAATTCACCACACTATTGTAGATTTTCCAGAAATCGCGAGTACCTAGTTTCTGTGATTGAATGTGTTTTGTGGTTATCTCTGTATACCTTCTCTGCTTCACCTATCACAGCCTAATAATTATTTCTTGACTAAAAATTTCTGTCTATTAGTAGCTGACTTATGGCGGCCGAATTTACGGAATGCTTGCTGCCTCTCAGAAATGGCAGCTGCACATTTCGAGGTGAACCTTGCTAAAGAATTTTCGCATAGGAACATAGGCTTCAATGCCTACTTTGACCCATTCAGTTAACTCATTTGCACACTGATCAGCAGGGAGTGAGAAGGTTTCCCTCTATGGGGCGTCGCTGATGTGATTTCTGATGGACTCAAAATCAGCCTGCTCGTAGTATCTCATTTTGAGAAACGGCTCATCAGCTTTTAGATGACTTTTTAGGGTGTATAAATCATTAGCACAATGTGATCAGCATTCCTGAGTGGGCTATGAGCTTTCGTCACACAAGCCTCGGTCTAGAAGTGAGGCTTGCTGGTTTACTCGATCGAGGATGCGGGTCGGGAAATCCGCAGTTTGAGAAAGTGAGTAAGCTAAGGAGAAATTATACGTAGAGTTGCTGGCTGCGTCAGTAAAGCTAAAGAATCCCAACCAGTCACGGTGGTGTGCATTAAAATCCTCAAATACATGTATCTGGGCATTCGAGTCAAGTGATGGTGCTCTATCTATGCTTTCAGAGACAGAGTTTAGCAGGATACAGTCCTGGATCGAAGGGGAATGGTATAAGAAAAATAAGTAACTAACACTGTGATGTAAAGTCAATCTAAAGCACATGTAGTCTTGGTCAACTGATTCTAACCTATGTTCTCTAGTCAGGGTGAGGGTGTTCCAAACATAAACTCTTAGCCCGTGCATATGTTTGTCAGTCTTTACGGTAGAGTGGGAGGTAGTCAGTCATGTCAAAGTGGTGAGAAGAGATTGAGGATTGAAGGTTTGTTTCACTTAGTGCTAGGATATCCGGGGAGTTTGTCAGGAGAAAGGTTTCTATGTCGTTGATGTTGGTTCTAAGTCCCCGGATATTTGTGAATGCGAGCCTCAAGGGCAGAGGCGAAGATGTTTTTTGTTGGGTGTCTGGTTTAGATTTGATTTCTTTTTTTTCAATGACAAGTTTGTTTTGATATAGAGTGGGGTGGGTGCTTGTTAGGTGCCAATAAGCTCACACAAGTCCATTAGTCACGACCTGGTCCATGTAGGTTTTGGCCTCGGGAAAACCTACCGGAGATAACTGTAGGGTCTCTTTCCATGCACGACGTGGCACGTACAGCTACCCATGGTATTATGCAATTGATAATGGAGCAGCCATTCTTAGCGCTACTGAAGTGTTTGGGCTCCTGTCCTGTCAGTCGGAAACAACAGCCAGACAAGCTGTCTAACCTGTACCCTCAACCTGGACATGTAAGACTTAGTGACAAAAAAACTTTCCCCAAGTTGCCCAAATAGAGAGAGAAAGAAACAAGGCCAGGCACTGGGTATTTTGAGGTGTCCCAGTGCTGGTACCCTGGCTAAGAGATAAAGAAGGAGTGCAAAGGCCAGCGATAGACAGAGCCTATCTTCTTAAGAAATTCTAGGTTTGCAAACCGGATATTTTGTTCGAGATTCCAGCTCTAGGAAGGTTGTCAATCAGGACTAAGAAGGTCTCCCTCCTCAACGGTTTGCTGCCACGACGTAAGTAGTTTTTATAAGGTTTTATTATCAGAGATTTCCTTCTCTTAGATGGATGGCTTGACAAGGTCTTACGGGTCCAACACACCGAGAAGGCAAAATAGCCTGCGCCCGTGTACTCGTCGGGTATTTCCGAGCCCCCGCAGATAAAAAAAACAAACTTCCATATATGTATACAAATATGTGTATATGTAGATAAGTTTACTGTGACTCCAGAAGGAACAGAATGTTGAAGATAAGTTTCCCTCTCACAAGTAAGTACAAATAAGAGAAAGACAGCCATAACTTCAGGCCAGAGGGTAAATTCAGGAATTACTTGAGTATGAAATCAATAGACAGGCAATAAAACAGTATAGATAGATAGATAGATATCAATAATTAAGCACCTTTAAATCATACACAGAACTAAGTACATTCAAATAATACACATTAGAATTTAGAGATAAGTAATATGTGAGTGGCCAAATAAGAGAAAAAAAAAGTGCTTATCTTTACGTCGATGGCATGGAAGAATATTGGGGTCTTGCTTTGTGCTCCTACCTTACAAATGACCGCACATGAAAAGCCACCTAT
The DNA here is from genome assembly GCA_963556195.1 of Sepiola atlantica. Lineage (NCBI taxonomy): Eukaryota > Metazoa > Mollusca > Cephalopoda > Sepiida > Sepiolidae > Sepiola > Sepiola atlantica. Next base: position 81,155,730 of record OY744525.1, on the reverse strand, counting down.
TTGAGGATGGAATTTGAGAGGGGGGGGGGGTATCTTTATGCACACGGTTGGAAGACATTTTTTTCCCCTTTTGGTTTAATTTAGGCCGTCTTTTTTTATTTGTATTTATTATTAAAGTGAAGTAACTTGGAGTTAAATGGCATCTAAGCTGACAAATATAACTTTGATTCTGACAAACCAATTGTCATTTGTTATTTTTGTACCATGTTATTGCCAATAATTTACTTCACTACAATTTTTTTTAAAAATATACTTTATCTTGTTCAGGAGTTTGCTAATATGATGGAGACTTTCTTAAGTAAACACCGAAAAGGAAAAATCGTTTAAGGAAAATAATTCTTATTCTTTTAATAAGAGTTAGCATTCCATATTTGCTTTTTTAGCTTAGATACTGAACCTAACAATGGAAATATTTAGGAAACAAATCTGAACATAATGGATCCTGGGTAATGCCAGGTCGGTACAGCTAGTTTAAAATGATCTACTTTCATTTTATTGTTTGTTTTTAATCTTTGATCTTATTTCTACATATATTAAAACTAAAGTAGGTTGTTGATAATTTGGAAATCATCAATTCTGGCAGTTCTTGACATGAGATCTGTCTTCCCTGCATATTCTTGTATCATTGGTAACGCTTTTTATTCAAAACACTTTTAAAGTTTATCTACATTTTTTACAGAGTTTTCCTAATCTTGTTTGTGGCCGTTTTCACAACATTTTGCCTGTTATACTTTCAGGCCTTATTCAGCTTTCCTTTCATTTTAATCGGTAATCATTTGGAATTTACAACTGAACCATTTAACTAATGGTGTAGATTGCTCTTATTCCTTGTTCCATATTTTTTTAGATATCCAGTATCATTTTTTTTGTAGATATCCAGTATCAATTAATTTCTTTTTGTAGATATCCAGTATCAATTAATTTATTTTTGTAGATATCCAGTATCAATTAATTTCTTTTTGTAGATATCCAGTATCAATTAATTTCTTTTTGTAGATATCCGGTATCAATTAATTTCTTTTTGTAGATATCTGGTATCAATTAATTTCTTTTTGTAGATATCTGGTATCAATTAATTTCTTTTTGTAGATATCCGGTATCAATTAATTTCTTTTTGTAGATATCCGGTATCAATTAATTTCTTTTTGTAGATATCCGGTATCAATTAATTTCTTTTTGTAGATATCCGGTATCAATTAATTTCTTTTTGTAGATATCCGGTATCAATTAATTTCTTTTTGTAGATATCCGGTATCAATTAATTTCTTTTTGTAGATATCCGGTATCAATTAATTTCTTTTTGTAGATATCCGGTATCAATTAATTTCTTTTTGTAGATATCCGGTATCAATTAATTTCTTTTTGTAGATATCCGGTATCAATTAATTTCTTTTTGTAGATATCCGGTATCAATTAATTTCTTTTTGTAGATATCCGGTATCAATAAATTTCTTTTTGTAGATATCCGGTATCAATTAATTTCTTTTTGTAGATATCCGGTATCAATTAATTTCTTTTTATAGATATCCGGTATCAATTAATTTCTTTTTGTAGATATCCGGTATCAATTAATTTCTTTTTATAGATATCCGGTATCAATTAATTTCTTTTTGTAGATATCCGGTATCAATTAATTTCTTTTTGTAGATATCCGGTATCAATTAATTTCTTTTTGTAGATATCCGGTATCATTTTTTTTTTGTTTTTTTGTAGATATCTAGTATCAATTAATTTTTTAGATATTTAAAAAAAAAAAATTTGATACTGGATATCTAAAAAAAAAAAGAAAATTAATTAATACTGAATATCTATTTTTATTTTTAGATATCCAGTATCAGTTCATTTTTTTTGATTCCTTCAAAATTAACTGCTACTAGATATCTGAAATCGGTATGATGCATAGACTAAGAGCAGTATATTCCAATAGAGAGTTCAGTTTGATATACTGTGAAGTTACTGTCCTTGATAAAAGGCACCTGGTTATGGTCGGTGTACAACGACCAAAATGTTGTGAACATAATAACAAACAAGATGGGGATAACAGTCGAAAATATGTAAATAAAAACAATGCTTCATCTCTGAAATATACCTTCAAACTTTAAAGTCATTTTTTTCTTTTCATCCATTTCAGAACTGCAATGTCTGAAAAGAAAGAGCAAGAAGAATTACAACGTAAACGAATGGTTGTCTAAAGACCAGAAGAAACCAGGAATATAAACGATTCTTCAGTAGCTTGGGAAGAAAGAAAACAAAAACAGAAAAAAACGTAATTTTTACCAAATTTAACGTCTCATTCTTTAAAGGAGGAAAAGAAACAAAAAAAAACAAGATGATTTATCAGCAACTTTTTGTCTTCGAGTTAAAAATTTCTTAAAAAATTGCTGTCCCAAAATTGCCTTTTGGTATCAAAGACATTCCAGAAAGATATTCCAGAACTGGTTTCAACCATACATTTTTTAAGCAAGCCAAAATCCAAACAATGGAGATTTTCCCAATGCACAGCGATGTTTCGGGCAGCAATAACACCGGGAATAGCAATAGCACCGTCAGTACTCTACCCGGTTCAATTATAGGCAGAGCACCAACACCAGTGGTAGCGGCGGTGGCGACTGGGGGAGCTGGAGGTGGTAACATAGGTGGAGTTACTGTCACCAGCGGAGCAGGAGACAGCAACTGTGGTGTTGTTGGCAACAAGCCTGCGTTTTCATGTGAGAAATGTGGTAAGATGTATGAAAAAAATATTTCCGAACAGCACCAGGTTATGCCTCAAAATTCATCGACAAGCAACAACCCGGCCCCAAACAACAATGACAACAACAACAACAATAATAATAACAATAATCAACAGCAGCAGCAGCAGCAGCAGCACCCGTTGCATACATACTGCAAGCAAGATGCACGGTATGTTAAGATAGAAAAGAGTTTTTTCTGTGAGTTTTGCCAGAAGCCGTTTTCGGACAGCAGTCACCTACAGACCCACCTGCGTTCGCATACGGGCAACCGTCCATTCCACTGTGACCTGTGCGGCAAACGGTTCCTCCAGAACAGCCACCTGCAGTCGCACAAGCGCATTCACTCTGGCATTAAGCCCTTTGTCTGCGACGTTTGCGGTAAGGCCTTTGCCAAGCACAGCGACCTGCCCCGTCACCTTCGGACACACACCGGGGAGAAACCGTATGAGTGCGAGCTTTGCTTACGCAGGTTTTCCGACATAAGCCACCTCAAGTGTCACAGTCGCGGCAGCCATAGTGGGCTACGGCCCCACGGGTGTGATCTCTGCGAAAAGCGGTTTGCCCGGGGCAGTGACCTCAGACGACACAGGCGCACTCACACAGGAGAAAAACCGTTTCACTGTGCGATTTGTGGTAAGTCGTTTTCTGATAATAGTAATCTGCAGAAACACGTGCGGACTCATGTCAACCTCGTTCAGAAGCAGTATGTCAATAATAGTAATAACAACAATAATAATAATAATAATGTCAATGTCTGAGGTCACGGCTCACTCACATAAACATATGTACATTTTTTTATTAGATACTCTGTTTTTATTTTATTTTTATTATTTTTTATTTTTTTAAATCTATATTAGTCATGTAGGTATATTTTTCATTCTGTATTACTCCTTAATTTTTAATTTGGGGAGGAGTTTGTTTTTTTATAACTGTAATCAAGATTTGTAAATTTGACGTCTTAATTTCATAGAAAAGTTTAATCAAATCTTGAGATTTTTGGGATTTGTTGACTATAAAATTCAAACATCCTGCCATTGTATAGAAATTTAAATACCTGATTTTAATTTACAACTATAATTCCCAAGATTGGCACTGATGTCTAATAGAATAAATTAATTTTTAAATATTTGCCATGCACCAAATTCTTTTATCCACTAAGTTTATTATTTATTTATTTATTTTTTGGCAATCATGCAGTATAATTAACAGCTGGGAAATCGAAAACAAACAAAATAACAAATAACTTTTACCAAATGCAATAAAATTTAACTTTTTACCGACCTGTATAATTTTTAAGTGTGGAAACTGATTGTAAAATTTATTATCTCTGAATGTGTTATTGTTACTTTGACTTAGACAAACACAAGTCAATCAAGGATGATGGTCATTTTGTTTGGAGACAGTTACTAATTTCAGGCTGGAAAGAGAGTTAAAACAAAAAGAAAAGGCTTACACTACCACTAACCGTAAGTCCTGTGGGTCGCCAGTCAGACTTGTGGTAAGGTAAGTCATTTATTAAAACTATTTTTTAAGGAATGAAACACCACCACCAACAACAACAACATTGATGGGTCGGCTCTGTTGGATTCTTACTGTATCCGAAAGACAGATATCGATGAAATCTTATATTAAAATAAAACATTTTTTGAAGTAGTTTCAGAACTTTAAGACTATGCAGGTCGGTAGAAAATTAAATTTTCTTGCATTTGATAAAAGTTATTTGTATTTTATATTCAGTGTTTATATAAATAGACATTGTAGATATCATTTACGAGCGCTTCTCCCGTTGGCTTATTAGATAAAGCTGACGACTATCAACTAGATGGTTAGGGAGAGGTTCTAGTCTAGCTGCACTGAAGAGCTGTGATACAGCAAAACAGTCTGTCTGTGGATGACTATATATATATACACACACACATTTTTAAGGCTTTCCTTCTATTTCTTTGTTAGTATATAAATCTTTCTCATATATATATATATATATATATATATATATATATATATATATTTAATAAATGAGATATTTACATATTGGTTTTGTGCCTCTGCACTTATAGATGACATACCAATTTCGGTTTTGAACTGTAGCGAGAAAGCAACAGCTCAAAGGCAAAATTGGTATGTTATTGATAAGTGCCAAAGAACAAAACCATTGGTATGACATAATCAAATATGTAAATATCTTATTTATTAAATATATTAGGCTCTTACCCCGGTAATTGAGCACTCTGATCAATTTTTTTTTCAAAAAATTATTTATATCATATATATTTATGCGTCTGTTAGAGGTACCCAGGTTTCATCTGTCAGGTCACCCAGAATTTTTTTTAAATTTTGGATTAAAATGACAGTGTAAGACTATTCAGCCTTGTTTAGATGTCTGATTTCCAAATTGGATATCTAGGTAATGCTGAAGAGTCCCACAAAGACAATATACACCGGAATTTTGAAAGAAAAATTCTGGGTGACCCAACGGACGAAAACTGGGTACCTCTAACAGATAATAAATGTATCATTGGTAAATAAAAATACATTTTCTATTCTGCTCTTGTATTTTTTACGATTGAGCATTTAAAATTTTTTCAGCTGATATGAGATACATATTTATATTATTAATATATATATATATATATTTGTCAGATAACATAGCGGTTATCTGTGACAATTCATGTTTAAACACAACTTTAAATTACCTTTTTTAATTATGTTATAATTTTAAACAATCTTATTCAAGCAAATGATACTGTAAGTAACTCAATTAAACTTAACAAATATCCAATTCAAAAAAGAGGCCGGTAAAGCAACAGCTGTTTAAAACAAAATTTCATGCAATGTTTATTTTGTCATTTTTGGAAATGTTGAAATTAAAATCACATGAGTATTTTTTTTAAAATTTTATATTTTACTAATGACAAAATAAACATTGAAATATGAAAATAATTTTTTCAAACAGCTATTGCATGCTGGTCCTTTTACACTTTTTAAAATTTTTTTTAATGAGATTTTTGTAAAATCGAATTCAATTACATACAGTAACTTTACTGGCATTCTCCCGGGATAGGTTGAACTGGCATCAAATGAGTTCATCGTGTCCCACGTCAAGGTGGTCCACCCATGCCAATCGGCAACAGACTCCTGGGTATACTTCAGCCGTTCCTTGTTCCAATTCGGTTAACCCATGCAGATCGTGGCTCCAATTCTGAACACCAAACACGTGGCCAGCTATATCTCTGTCAACCATTCCAGTCTATGTCTTCAGTTGGCCAACCCTCCAATCAGTGGGTGCGATTGGGGTTACCAACTTGCAGATGAATTCCTCCTCAGGGCGTCGAAGAACATGACCAAACCAGTCAAATCTTCTTTTCTGAAGAGTCTCTATGATCCTGGTGGTGTTGTCTTCGCGGATGATGCGGTTTTGGATTTTCAGCATGTCGAAGACCTCATCTGGGTGAAGATCTTTGTGCAGGGGCCAGGTCTTGCAGCCATACAGAATTATTGTGCATATCAGTGCTTGGAATATCCTTACATACAGCATATTGTTTAAAATTATAACATACTTTAAAAAAAAGTTACGTTTGAATGTGAATTGCAACAGAAAGATATTTTGTTTAAAAAATTTTATTTTATAAATTTGAATTATAACAAATTTTTTTTTTAGTAAAAATAAGGAAGTTTCCCCCCCCCCCCATATATGAAACAAGTGATTCACTAAGATATTGAAAATTTGAATAACACTTTTTAACTTTTTTTCTGTTTTGAATAGAATCTCGTTACACAGATATGATAAAAATAGACAAACTAAAAATATATACATAAATATGGCTGCAAATTTGTGATGTGGCATTTGTGGTGGCATGATAGACGGAAAAGACATAATTTACAACGGTATTTGCTTAAAATATAACAGGGAAGATGAATTTACATTTTTTTCTCAAAAGCCCCAATTTTTTTTTTCCCTCGTGATGGTTCTTTGTTTCAAGTGCTTTAATTTAACCTCATCCCCCCTTTTTTTTAAACCAATGAAAACTTCATATTGACTCCGGATGATGGTATTTCTTTGCATTTGTGGCAAGGGCCAAAGAGAAATTCAAAATTATTCCTAGCATTGGAAGGGCGTCTTCCACCTCCGAGGCGACATCTTAAGGGAAAGAATGGTCTCTTTTTTTCTCTGTCGTAAAAGAGACAAACCAAGCCACAAGAGCACCCAGGGTCGATATTGAATACACATAAAAATTGCCTGATTCGGACCAGTTGGCATTCCTCTGTAGGGGTGCCTCAGGCGACAAACCAACCTCCTTCTTAATGGGAGGGGGGTGAGAGAAGGTAACCCCTTCGCCATCCTTCCAGAACGGAGGAGTCAATGACTGGGAGGAAGACTTCATGACAGAACCAGTATACCAACCACACTTAGATCAGAGGACAGGAAATTGGCCGAATTGTCTAGGTAGAGAAAAATCTCATGTATGCCATAAACAAAAAATACTAACAAAAAAGTTTTTTATCTTTATTTTTTTTTTTTTATTATAGACTACATTTGTTTGTTTTTGAACTTTAAATGTGTTCTCTAACCTTTCAACTTTTATGCAAATGGAAGAAAGAAAAAAAAGCAAAAGAGACTATAATTTTGTTAATACATACTTTGTTATTGTTACTGCTGAAAAGACTTGTGAATATATGAACTGGTTATCATGGAAAGAAGACAAACAGATTTACCTTTTTTATGCATCAACTTTTTCTTGTCTTTAACCTATTTTGGTTGACTTTTCTCTTTTTTTTTTCCTGACATCATGTTCAAAGTGTAGGTGGCAGAGTTGGAAGTTGCTTTATAGAAACTGACTCCTGGGTTGGGACTTTTTATTTTTATTTCTTTTTTTTCACCCGACTCATCATCTCTGAAATGAGAATTCATTGATCTTTGCCGGAGTTGGTGTTGTTTTATATTAGTTGGGAGTCTTTGATCTTTTTCAGCCGACATACAACTTCAGAGTTTTTTTGTTTTTTTTTATAACTGACTTTCACACTCATGGATATACAATTTGACATTTAGCATTTTTTTTAAAACTGAATTTGGAAAGTCTGATTGTTTTCAGCCGATTTCTGCACCTACTGTTGTAAAATGGTTCTTCAGTGTTCACTCATTGGTTAATTGTTATGTGAACTGAATTTGATACTGTTGTAGTACGAGGGATTCCTCAAAAAGGAGAAGAAAAAAGGTGTCATTGTTTCAGGCTTTAATTTTGTAGTTTGATGATTGGCAAGGTTTCATATATCATTTTTCATAAGTTTAGTTGTACAATCAATTTGAAGTTTTAGATTGTACAAGACGATTATCTCTAGCTATCGCACGTTATTATTATAATAATAGATAATTATTTCATTTTTCATTTTTTTTTTTTTTTTTTTTTCATATATATCTCATTCTCATCCATTTTATCATCTTATTACCCTTGGTCAAGGGATTGACGTTTTCTGACAGCCCCTAAGCTTGTTGAGGACCGATTCTGTTCAAATTCCACTGTCGATGGTTTGCATCCACGTTTTTGGGGGTCATCCTATCTTTCAGCATTCCACCTCAAGGTCTCTGCATTTTCTTATTCAAGTCACTCCTCTCAGCGTTGCCAAACTAACGTAGCCAACTGATTGCCAGGAGTTAATCAAGCTTTGGTATATGCAACCTTGCCAACAGAGTATCGGAGCCAATATGCTGAATCTCTTTCTCTCATTCTGATCTCAGCAGCTGTGTCCAGCTGGTTTAATAATACCAGTCTTTAGACTTAGGATGCCTAAGAGATGTGGGACTAAAACTTATCTATATGTCAGAGACCGATAATTATTTTGTGGCACGCATAGTGGTAGATCCAGAGTCGATGGCAGATGTTACAGGAATTACGGACATAAAATGAGGAGTGCTGTTTTAAAATGTGGTACATGAGAATTAGCAACTTTTTTTTGCGGGGTGGGGTGAGAATATAATATGTAGGGTACCTAATAATTATGGATACCACCATTCTGGACTGACTCTTGAATTTCAACCCCTAAATTGTGAGTTATTTAGCAACAAAACGTAAACTATCCCACCCAACATATTAACGTGAACCCACATTTAATTTCCAATTGTTACATTTTTCAAATTGCGAACTTTTCGTTCAAATTCGTTGTACAAAACTGAATAACTGATTCGCTTTTAATATCTGTTAAATATACGTTGAAATTTTGCCGAAAAGAATTCTATTTTTGTAGTTGTTAAGATTTATTTTCTCCCTCCACTTTACTGAATTTGTTATGCGATTGCCCCCTCCCCTACACATTGACCCATGTGTATTAGCATATGTGATGTATATGTTTCAGTGGGTACATCTAGATGCATGTAAATGTGATTTCTCGTGATGTTCTCAAAGAATTAAGTGTTTTAGTTTTTGAACATCAGACTTCCTTATCCGACTGATTTCATTGTTGTTGATTAGTTAGATGATCAGTAGCTCAGAAGTTGTGGACTACATTTATCCCTCCATCCTTAAAACTATATATATATATATATACATATTGTCACATCTACTTATTCCAGTTGGGCATCAGGCATCTAATCACTGAAGGATTATGTCTGCTTTTTATCATGACACAATAAAAAAATAAATAAAATGATTGGGATTCTTTTCAAACCAGTCAGAAACTCACAAATACAACATGCATAACAGATCAAACATAAAGCAAATTAATAACTTAAATTAATAATAATAAGCAAAACCAAAACATATATGTAATATATACAACGGTATTAAAGTTCTCAGGAGGATTTAGGAAAGTGCTAGGCATGCAGTCAAATGCCTTTTCGAGATCAACAAATGCAAAGTAAAGAGGTTTCCTGGATGTGATGTACTTTTCTTGCAGTTGGCATGCAATAAAGATGGTATCTGAGGTGCTTCTGCCTGGCACAAAACCGAACTGCATCTTGTTGATGCTCACCATCCCACATATGTGAGTGTCCAAGATATGTTTCATTACCTGGTCAGTAAGTTGCTGCAGTCAAGGGCCTCGCCTTTGCCCTTGTAAAGGTTCAGTATGTCGCTCAGTTACCAGTCCTTTGAGATCTATCTATTAAGAAAAGGTGTCTCGGCTAACTGCCTCACCAACTCAATTCCGTCTTTGCCAGCAGCTTTGAACAACTCGATGACGATTCCAGATGGGCCAGCAGTCTTGCCATTTTTCATCCTGCGGATGACCCTTTGAACCGACTCTACACACGTAAGGGAGAGGGCGGGCAGCAAGTGGAGGTATCTTAGGAAGTGAATCACTTGACAACTCCAGCAAGTAGTAAGCTTTTAAACGTGCTCGTTCTGTCTTGATTACATCTTCGACCCAATCATTCCACCACCAGGTCTCTGGTTTCCACTGATGGTTTTTAAAGAGACTGCGACTATAAGAGAGCCTTTCAATGCAGACCCTACATCTTTCACAGCATTTCCAGAGTTGTTTTCAGTAGCGGCAATATCGACCTTGGCCTTGAAATTTTCTAGAACTGGTTAGCAGCAGCTTAGTTCTTCAGTTTCCAGGTGCTGATGCGAGGTGTAAATTTTTGTTTTTTTCATTCTTGGTATGTGAGCCAAGAAGTCACAAACTACAATTTGGTGCTCATGGACGCATTCTTCTGTTGGGATGACTTTAACATTGCTTGCTGCTCTTCTGAAATTCTTTCTGAACAAGATGTAATCTATCAAGGTTCTATGGTTCCCAGAATAATAAGTTACCAAGTGGGAGGCTTTTTTCTTAAACAACGTGTCGCCAATGATGGAGATCATTGGCGACAGAAAGTTCTAGGATTCATCTCCCCATCAGCATTACAGGCTCCAAAGCCATGGCCACTATGCATCTTTTTGAAAGCACCAGCAGCAGTGCCAACTGAACCATTCCAGTCACCTACTAGGATAAGAGTTTTGGTGACAGGTATCTTTGAAAGTGTGCATTGCAGATGGTCGTAGAAGTGCTCTTTTACATCTTCACGGAATCCAGGTTGTGACGCATAGACAGAGGAAGGTGAAAATAACCTTACTGATCACTTACTTGATGAGAATCATGTCAGAAACATGTTGGACTTCAAGAACTTTGTCTACCCAACAGTCAGCCATAGCACACCAGCATCACCTTGAGCATCTTCGTTCCAACACCGGAAGAATTTGTAGCAGGAGTCTTTGCCCTTCAGGATCCATGTCTGATTTGGCATTAGTCCACCAGCTCATCTGTGCTCTTGCACACCAAATAAGTCAACCCCCCCCCCCCTTCTTGTTAAGGTTTCAACCAGTTCGCCACCCCACTTCTTAATTGTTCCCGCGTTTCAACTTGGTAGGGTGCTTGCGATGGCCCGACCCTGCCTTCCACACCCAAAGGGGAGGCCAAGCCCAGAAGCGTCTGCCAGCACTGTCTATATTAGAAACAGATTTCTGTTAAGGTATCCAAGCATTATCCTCGGCATTTGATTTAAAAAAAAAAAATTTTTTTAACTTCTGTGCATAAATAAAAGCTGAATTTACTGGTCAGCTTGTGGTGTGGTTTTTGGCACAATTTCTGTTCACTCCCTCCTTTCTCTCAATCGCCACCTTCTACTCCTTTCATGCTGACTTGGTATGAGTTCCTCCTGCTTATCTCCCACTCTTTCATTCAACGGTATTCGATTCTTCTGAAATCTGTAACAACGAAGCGTAACGTCATAACCAGTTTCTAATACAAGGCGACCTATAAATGTTTTAGCTTGTAGAAGATTAAATGTACAGGTAATGTACATTTCGCAGTAGGACCGTTCCCAATACCGACACAAACTTTGCATTCAGGCTACGATCAAAGTGTAGTATCTATTCTGATCAGTTTAAGGAGGTCATGCTCCTAGGAATTCACTCCTCTAAAAGGAGGGGGTGATAATTTATGGCTGATCACCTGAGATGCACTCACCAGGGAATGGCAACAGGGTTGATCATGGGTAATTTTGCACCACTCTAGAGTGGCCCTCTTTTTTTCTTTTTGGAGGAGGGGTCTAGATTCCCACAATAAAATGACGTGAATAAATAAATGTGAAAGTTGGACCCATTTTTCACACTAAATTCAAAATGCCCTATTTCAAGTTAATTCAACTTTACACAATAGACGCACCATCTCTTTTATATACTGCTTATGTATATGAGATATCAATCGCAAGGTTAACTAATTTGCATATTGGTTTTGAGAAAGAACATTTGATTAATTAACTACTGTTTTTTAATTCAATGATTGTTTTTATTTTAATATAAAAAATTTAGTTCTGTTTCACAATATTGTTTTATTTCCTAGACAAATATTTAGCATTTGTGTTCAAATGTTCCTTTCTTAAGTAGTAATGACTTGATTTTCAACAAATTTTGATCTATTTCTAAATTGCAAATGAAAAAGCAAATTAATTTCTTTTTCTTTCTTTACGGTCACATAAAAAAGATAAATAAATTTGTATCGAAATTACCGAAATTTGTGAATTTCAATCTGTTTCCACACACATTGCAAAATAAAAGATAACTCTCTTATGTAGATAGTGGCCACCAGAGAATTACTGCTCTGTCGAGCTGAGGTTTTGTTCTGTGCAGTAGATTCAGGTACTCACACAAAAGACCACGTCAAGGTTGGCAACATACTTAGTGAAAGTAGTAATCTGGGGTCCGATGGGAATATTTTATGCAGAGTCATTACTCTGCGCTGGTATCCACTTCTTCACCACCGCCAACACCTAATAAAAAAAGCTTGCTTAAGATGATTGAATAATAGTTGAAATTTTCCCCTTTTCCCCCATGTCTGTCAACGAAAAAATACAAATAAGATTCTATTTTTAGTGTGTGCGGTCACACGTCTGCATCCTGAAAATACTTTTTTATCATTATTTTAGAATTTAAAGTAGGTCTTAACTTTACTATATAAATATAATGAAAAATGCTCACTCACTTCCTGACCAGAAAGCGTAGAAGAAAATGAGTTTATTTTTTTTATTTTTTTTTTTTAAATTGTTTTTTCATTATCCTTCTTTTTTGTTTATTTTGCTGAAGAAAAAAAAATATGGGGGGAGAGGGAATGAAATTTTTCCAAATTATCTTTTCACAATCTAATTGTTGATTAAAAAAGCTTCGTACAGGTTTTACTTCCAATCCACTATAAACATTTTTTATATAAATATTTTATGTATATAATCTACTTATTTTTAATCTATTGAAAGAGAAAGATGGCTGGTTTTGGGCAGGGATGTTAAGGATGTGAAAATGATGGCAGGAAGCTGTTTTGGATTGAAAAATTTCATTTTTGAAGTCTTGTTATAATTGCCATAATATGCAGATATATACATATAGGGTGTAATTCAGTGTTATAGGAGAAATAACAAGAGTGCTCAATTACTTGTGCTAGAGCATATAGATTTTTTATTTAATAAACAATATGCATTAGTTTGATCATCCATCAGTACAAAAATATGGAAAAACTGAAAACTCAACCTGCAGGGCTAAAGATACCACATGTGACAGATTCATCAGCCAATGTTGTGATGTCAGACATTTTGATAGGGATAGACACTAGTCTATCCCTATCAAAATGTCTGTATACATTTGGTATCGTTGACCTTGAGGGTGAGTTTCCGGTGTTTCCATGAAACTTGGTACTGATGGAAGATCAAACTAATGTATAGTGTCTATTGAATAAACACACACACACACACACACATATATATATATATATATATAATATTATATTGTGTGTATTTAGGCAGCATTTTCTCCTTTATGCTAACAGTGTTAAAAATAACAGAATTTGTCTGTTTAATTATACCTATTTTTATTTTTATTTTTTCAACTGGTCTTTTTTGTATTAAAATTTAAAAAATGAATAAATGTTCCATAGGTTTCACAAACGTTTTCGTCGAATCTAAAGCAAATGAACAAAAAAGCTGGAGAAAGAAGAGAATTTTAAAAAGACGGCAAAGAAACTAACATCTACAAAAACATAACTGCCCTTCCTCCGATTTAAGACAAATTCTAGTTAATAACACTAAAATTATACATTCCGAAACCAATTAAAAAAAAAAAAAAAAAAAATACTGGAAGCTATCTACATAAAAACACAACAACCTAAAATTACCATCACAAATGAAACCAGTGGTAACATTTTAAAATGCTTAACGTAATGCGATTTCTTTTGTGATGCCATCCAGTGTTGCTGAATTTAAATCGTCACGTTCTATGTGCGTTTCTCTGCTGTCTTTTTAAAATTCTCTTCTTTCTCCAGCTTTTTTGTTCATTTGCTTTTGACACCTGAGGATGATTCGGTGAAGAATCGAAAACGTTTGTGAAACCTATGGAACATTTATTAATTTTTTTGATTTTAATACAAAAAATACCATCAGAAAAATTGAAAAAATAAAGAAAGGTATAATTAAACAGACGAATTCTGTTATTTTTAACAATGTTTGCATATATATATATATATATATATATATATATGAGAGAGAGAGAGAGAGATATTACAGTATAAAAATCCTTGTAAAATGATATAATAGATCTGCATATTATGAGTTTCCTTGTTATATTATAACTTAGTTTGTATATTTTTTTCTTCATTAAAATTTTTTTTAAAGTTGAATTTTCCATCTGAACAGAATCTAATTGTTTCAAATTTCTGAAAACCAGACGTGATTCACTCTGGATTGGTTGCTGAAAAAAAGAAAGATACCTTCATAACTGACCAATGTCTGTCATGTAAACATAATCGATTGGTCAAGCAATGACTAATTGAACTGAGTATTGGTGGAAATAATCTGTTAAAAATATATGCAAGTTTTTTTTTTGGGGGGGGGGGGGATCTTGTGAATGTAAGTAGGTTTATATAATAAATAAAGAAAAAAATAACTGTTAATAAAGCTGAGAATATTTGCCCTAAAAACGTTTATGGTTAAAATCTACTTGGTTAAAATTAAAATTTTTTAAAATTTAATTAATATTTCACTTGTTTAAAGTTTCTGAAGTCAGTCCTATTGGATTTTTAATCGACAACAAAGAAAAGCAAGTCTTTCTGAATTCCAAATTCTGTTATGTGAATATATTTTTCCAAGTTTAAAGAAATTGTTGCAGTAAATGGAAATAGAATTTTCATCTCTCTTTTTTGAGATGGAGAAAAAAATGAAAATATTTGTTCCTAAAAATGTGGATTTAAAAGAAAAAAAATTGTTTAGTTTTCTTTGTTTTTGTTTTTTTAAATTGGTATTTCACTTGTTTCCCAGTTCTGAAGCCAATCGATTGGATTGTGATTTGAAAGAAAAAGAAAGTCTTCAATTCTTCATCAATTCTCAAAATCTGTTATTTGAAGATGTTTCTGTTTTTTGTTTATCACTAATTGGTTAAACAGATTGTTGAAATAGAATCATCTTTTTTTTTCTAATGACTATAAAAAAAAGATGAAAATACTATTTTTGTCTCAATAAATTTTATCTCGGATAAGAATATTTTGTTTGTGGATAAAAATATTTTTTATGTTTTTTTTTAAAATTGTTATTTTGATTGTTTCAAATTTCTTGAATCAATCTTTTCTATTGTCATTCTATATTAACCATATCATCTCCAAAGATTTAATAGGTGAACAATGTGTTAGGGCATTTGGCTCTGAAAGGATAATTAGGTCGAAACCTTGGCAATGGCGATGTCATCCACGCAAGTTATAAACTCCTACTTTCCATTGTGTTGAGCAGGATAGCATTCAATTCATGTTTAATACTCTTTTATTTTATATATATGTACTAGCTCTACCTACCCGGGATTCAGTGAAGTAATTTTACTTTTTAATTCTTATGTTTACACATTTTTTTAAATTTGTACAGAAAAAGAAATACAATCTTAGTTGTAAGGGAGACAATTTTTTGAGTTATTTCTGAACTGATTTTGATTGAAAAATTCTTCAATATTACCAGTTGTTCAGACGGGATTGCATAATTTTAGATAAATTGTAGCTAGGTATGTTATTATCAGGACCGGCGGGACAGTTATAAAAGTGGGGGGGGGGCTCTCCTAAAAAGTGGGGGGGGGCGGTTAAACACATGCATATATAACTTCATTATTGATGACCGTAAAGTGGGGAGGGCCAAGTCAAAAAGTGTGGGAGGGGGGCATGATTATAGTGACAATAACATGGTACAACAAATAAAAATTAGCTAGTTAGAATCAAAGTTTGATATGTCAGCTTCAATGCCATTTAGATCCAAATATGTTATATATATATATATATATATATATATATATATATATATATATAGATAGATGGACGAAGAGTGATAAACATGCACGAATGTCCAAATTTATATCAAACTTCGATTGTTCAATGCAAGGTATATTCTGTAATAAAATTATGTTTATTATTCTTTCCTTAAGCCAAGGCTTTTCAAAGATCGAGATCTTATTATCAGAGGAATTATACAGATAGATAAGTTGTCAATAGAAAAGCCAAAATTCAACATTTGAAAAAATATTTTTTTAAATGATGGATGAAATTGGACACCTTATCGGCGGACAATTACCACCTGGACAAACCCAATATCTTTTTACACGAACTTTTTTCACTCATCATTTTTTTAAATATTTTTTCAAATGTTGAATTTTGGTTTTTCTATTGCCAACTTATCTATCTGTATAATTCCTCTGATGATAAGATCTCGATCTTTGAAAAAGCCTTGGCTTAAGGAAAGAATAATAAACACAATTTTATTACAGAATATACCTTTCATTGAACAATCGAAGTTTGATATAAATTTGGACATTCGTGCATGTTTATCACTCTTCGTCCATCTATCTTTATAATCGCTCTCTCGTATATTGAGCTTTTACCATTTCACTATAGGTTCTTTCTACTAAAAGTTTACTTTTAGTTTCATAGTTATTCTCTCTTTCTCTCTTTCTCTCTCTCTCTCTCTCTCTCTCTCTCTCTCTCTCTCTCTCTCTCTATATATATATATATATATATATATATATATATATATATATATATATATATATATATATATATATATATAAAAATTTAGGAATTTTGTAGGAATGAAACATGGATGCCTGTGTAGCTTACTTGCCATAGATATATTTTCATATTACTCTGCGAGGCCTGTCTAAAAAGTATCCGACCTTAGGTCATCTCTGCCGTCGCGTTAGATTCAGCAGGTGTTTGAAGAAGATGCGACGTGTAACAATTAAAAAATGGCCGCACATCAGCGGAGGGTGACCAGCGTTCTGGCAAGCCTCAAACTGCTCGGAATGCAGCTGTTGTTGAGAGGGTGCGAAAAAAGAGATAATGTGGAACACGACAGCAGAGATGAACACCATGCCAAAAAAAGACTTCCAGAAGTGTTTCCGGCAGTGGATGGATGGGTGGGCTAAGTATGTGCAAGCACAAGGGACCTACTTTGAAGGGGATTAGGGTCCCAACCCCATCACATATTTGAAATATTTTTTCTGGCCTAAGGTCGGATACGTTTTAGACAGGCCTCGTATATATATATTAAAGTACTCAAGGTAAGAGATCACAATTTATATATACATTGTAAGATGAAGCCGCATCAATATATATATATATATATATATATATATATATATATATATATATATTTATTTTGGTACAGAAAAATTAGTACAACATTCGTACCGTCGGTTTCAAAGAGCCGGATGGCTAAGTCCTTCTGTGCTTGAAATCGACGGTATGAATGTTGTACTAATTTTTCTGTACCAAAATAAATACACTCTTAATTTTTAATTTTTAACTTTAATTCTTAATTAATCGAGCACTCTGCTGAGATTTTCCTGCTATATTACAAAGAAGTATGTATATATATATATATATATATATATATATATATATATATATATATATAGAGGAATAAAAGAAACAATGTTTCAGACAAAATGTAAAAATAAAAATGGAATAAAGGATAAGCAAATCAACAACTAGCAAAAGTAAACTCAAAAACACACATTGAATAGTTCTACCAAAATATTTCAATTGTTAAAATACAATCATCATCAGTTGGTAGCAAAACTTCAATATGTGTTTTTGAGTTTATTTTTGCTAGTTGTTGATTTGCTTATCCTTTATTCCATTTTTATTTTTACATATATATGTGTGTGTACATATATGTATATAATGTACTAGCTGTATCTACCTAGCGTTTCCTGGGAGTCTTTTTTATTTTCATTTTTGTATCACTTGTTGACCCACCCACCTTTTGCCTTTTCACTTATTTTTTGAAAAGATAATTCAGAGAAAGATATATATGCCCATTAAAATAAAATTGAAAGGACATTATACAAAATGTTGAAATTTAAATCCCATGAATATTTGATTTGTTTTCTTTTTTTTTAAGGACAAAATAAACATAATACAAAATAGTATATTTAAAAAAAAAAAGACTGCTGTTGCATGCAAGTCCTTTTTTTTTTTTTTTTAGTGAATTTTAATTGAATTACTGCAATTTAACAACATGTATGGATGTTGCACCACTGGTCAGTCTTTTCGATTGTGATTCTGAATTGGCTGCCTTAGAAAGGGGGTGCGTATCACTTGGTCAAATATATTAAATAAATAAAATTGTTTAAAATTATAACTTTAAAAAAAGTTAATATTAAAAGTAACATTTGGACAAATATGTTGTACGACAATTCCATAATCTAGATATCTTATTTTTCCAAATTAATATTTCAATTATTTCAAATTTCTGAAGTCTGTCCCACTGGTGGTTTGTGATTTTTTTATTTTTTTTTTTTAGTTGCTGTGGTTCTTTCAGAAATTCAGAAATTTTTAAACTTTAAATTTTTTTAAATAAATATCTTTTTAAATATTTTTTCTTGGCTTAATTTTTTTTAATCATATTTGTAAACACAAGCTTTGTTTAAACTTATTTTTAAAAACTTTAATCTTTTAAATTAAAACTAAACAAATTAATTAAATTTTATTCAAATTTTATTTTCATCTAAAAGAAACTTTCTTATAAATGACACATATAAATATATATATATATAAGTATCATTAAAATAACGGACATCTTGTGTCTGGATATTTTTTCTATGATCCTTTCCGTTTTTCTGATTAGGTTCTTAGTTTCAGACGGAAACTGGCTGATAAAATAAAGGACTGTGTTTAATTTAAATTTATATTTATAGGCATTTGAGTATATTAGTACTAATAGTATAGTTAATCTTGTTTTCCCGCCTAAATAGAATATATATTCACTCCTAGGTCTATGCCTGGTTAACATTACTCCACTGACGATGGACCTGGAAGGGTCCGAAAGCGCTTTGGGAAGCTATGGCAATTTTATCAGCCAGTTTCCGTCTGAAACTAAGAACCTAATCAGAAAAACGGAAAGGATCATAGAAAAAAAATATCCAGACACAAGATGTCCGTTATTTTTAATGATACTTGTATAAAAGAAAAGATGCTGCCAAGATACACACACATATATATATATATATATATATATATATATATATTAAAGTGAAATATTTTGAAAATCAAACAATCGTGCAATTTTAAATGAAAAATTCATTCATTTATTTATTTATTTTTTTGCAAGCTTTCGTTGTAGAACAACCTTGTCAGGCGAGGCTGTCTTATAGTTTTTTTTTTCTTTTCTTCCTCCTCATTTTGATGGTATTAACCCCGAGGGGTCGAATCACGATATGAGCAGAAAGAGACGTCAAGTTCTTAAGACGTTAGGATAAGTGTAGTCCTGGCGATGTTATGCGCAGATTGGTGCTTTTTTTAAGTAAGGAAATTGACAACATCTTTGAAGCACGGATTAGAATGTATTAAAGTGAAATATTTTGAAAATGCAATTTTAAATGAAAAATTCATTTATTTAATTTTTTTTTTTTTTGTAAGCTTTCGTTGTAGAACAACCTTGTCAGGCGAGACTGTCTTATAGTTTTTTTTTCTTCCTCCTCATTTTGATGGTATTAACCCCGAGGGGTCAAATCATGATTTTTCATTTAAAATTGCACGATTGTTGGAAAGGGCGTGTGTATGTAGGGGAGTCATCTCTGTTTTTTTATGAAGATGACTTGTGCTGAAAAATCGAAATAGATTTTTTATTTTTTTTATTCTAGTAAATGTATTATACAGTTTGAGATAATTTAAAAATAATTCTATTATCTGAGGTCGGATGTTTTAAGGGTGAAAACATTTTAGTTTATATAAAAAAATTATTAATCAAATTGATCTGCATCTGCCAATGGATACTCTCTGAAAAAGTCCCTACACACTTAGAAGTTTATAGTGAGGCAAGAATTGTGCAATTTCTAACTTGAGACTCGATATTGCTTAATCTCAGTGGCAAGGAGAAATCCAAGATCACCGGAAGAAATGCCGCAATAAATGGTTTTATTTCAGTTTTCCTTTTAGACTGCTTGCTCTGCCAAGACTTGATAATATAGTCTACCCTACTATTTTTATCCATAGCTATGGGCTAGGAGAGATGGATTCATACCTTCTCCAATTACTGACCAGGCTGGACATAGCTTAACTTTTGGGGTCTGATGAGAATCGGAATTTCTATTATGTCAAATTCATGTCAGATCTTTAAATTGTGGTTCTAAATTTGCATAGCTGCTAAAAATAAAAATTGTGTGTCTGAAAATGAGCAGTTGAGCACTGGAATGTTAATCTGATCAGTGAAAAAAATATCTGCTTAAATATCTTGAAATAGAATTATTATTTTTTCTAGTAAAATGTATTTAGAACGATTAAATAATTATTTTAAAAGACATTTTTATTATCCAAGATGACAATAATCGCCGCCTAAATATTTGAGGGTAAAACATTTATGTGTGCATGTTCCTATTTACTTACCTCCCCACGAGGGCAGAATAAGGCACATGGTTGGTTTTTAATTAGGGGGGGGGGGGATCCAAGTTGCCAAAAAGGAACACTTTTGAGTGAGGACAGAAAAGACAAAGCATTGTATCAGAACAGATACTACACTCTGCTCTTAGCCAAAAGGTCAAGGAAGTCCGTATAGTTGTATACTAGCAAAGTTGTGATGACAGAAGAGTACAAAACAGTTTGTAATATACCGGCCACCTAGACTGTTAATGCAATGTTGATGGCCGCATTCCAAACTAAACGGTATTATTTAACCTTCAGTAAGCATCTTACACTGACCGCAATGCTGTATCAAGTTGATGCTGTCAGTAGTGCCTTTGAGACGAAGTTGGTTCGAGTGACTTGGATAAAATTGGGCATAATACATTGCGTGCTCTTCTCCAACTGGAATCTAGTCACAGTCAACGACCTTACCTACAGCACTTAATACGCTTTGTCATGGTTTACCTGTAAAATAAGTTTCAACTCTGCATCTGTGAAAATTATGGGTGTGCATCCAAACATACATTCAGCCACCAAGCACTAAACAGCTTTTATGCTGTATGCAGTTTAAAGTTGGTCCTAGTGAGTTGGATAAAACAAGTGCACTGCATGCCCTTCTCGGATTGACATTGTCACCTACATCGTGTTATGAACCTTATCCCATCCATACACTGTGGATGTCCCCAGATGCCGTAGAGCTTTCTACTCCAAAAGCTTCTTTCCTCGTGCTGCTGGACTCTGGAACTCCCTCCCTGCTTTCCTGACGCTATTGACATACAGAAATTTAAAACTAACGTAAACAGACATCTCGCTGCACAGCTCCTAATTTAGGTTGACCCCCCCCCCCCCTCCCCCCCTCTGTTTTTCTCAGTAGCTCCTTACACCTACAGTGGCGGCCTGCCTTGTTTGGGGTGAACTATGATAAAAAAAAAAATTTTTTAATTGTATATCAAATTTCCACTTTGTAGCTGATAAATTGATACAGTTACAGTTGTATACACAAAAACATAAACATAGACATCTTATTTTATTTATATAAATAAAAGTTTATTAGTAGATATGTAGATAGACAGGTGTCTGATTGATAAAACTCCATACCAGTCCACCTAAGAAGATTATGGTCGTACATGCATACATAAAAGTATTTAACCACTTCCCTCCCCACTAGGAAGATGTGGCGCAAGGACGGAAGATGGGAAGACTAGGTCAGGGCACAAGAGGTCGTGCAAAAAATGCCCGAATAGTCCCGTTAACATTCTCTGGTTGGAGTGACTCCGACAGTTAGCTATAAACTAACCCCTTATCAAAAAGAGAAGGTAAAGTCTGGGAGGGTGGACCTCCTAAGAATTCCCAGAACAAATACTTCAGGTTGACAAAACAGGATTAGCTGATGCCACAGCGGCTGACCCTCTCATCAGGCGCATACATACATACAGGCATCATACAGGATGTATGTATGTAATTATTAGCAAGATAGCATCTCCAACTAACGATCGCGTTCCCATGGTTTTTACTTCACGGCTAACACGTTTAGTTAGTAAAAATTAATTAGTAGATCCCTCTCCCCTTTAGTCACAAACACTCTCATTGAAACACAAACGTCATACCCTACCTATTATAGCCCTAATGTAATGTATTATATCTTTTGTACATGTTAAAATTTCACATACATCAGTGAAACAAAATTAGCTTTCAGATTGAGATTCTATAACCACAAACTCTTAAATAACTAAACATTTTAATCAACGAGTATATGCATTAATGTCAAATGCATACAAATATACAGTAAATTTCCCTCCACATGTTCATGCAAACAAATAGAAATAAAATGGTTAATAAAACTGAACGCATAAATCAATTCTTTGATATTTTAAACACGCATAAATATTTCACTTAATCACACTAAACTGAAATCTACTAAATATTATACATGACGCTAAACAAGAACAATAACTTCTTTACAACAAAACAAATGCAAACTATGAAATATTTCTCTTTTAACTATAAATACATTTATCATATCAACTGAACATTTGTTTTTATATTCATGTAATACGACAGCATACATGAAAAAATACGAATGACACAAACACGTATAAGAAACGATTAAAACATGCGTTGAATTTGATGTAAAGCGTCTGGACAGGTGAAAACACAAGGATGTCAAAGAAAACCATGAAAATATGTGTTAAATTGAATTATGGGAAAGTTGCGATGAAAAGAATTAGTAAAGGTACTTGATGTGTAGTTATTTAAAAAAAAAAAATTTTTTATTAAAAGTTGTCTTTGTATTTATTAGGAAACTTTTCTTTTCTTTTTGATAAAGGACATGCTTTAATTTTTCCCAATATTTTATTTTTCAAATATGAAGAATTCATCGTTTTAAGCCGAGAAATGTATCTAAATGAATAAATGGAAAAGCTTTTTATCACTCTTATATTACCATCAAAACTGGTTAACTGTTATTTAAATTAATAATACAGCATAATATTTAGACATACAATCTCTCTCTCTCTCTCTCTCTCTCTCTCTCTCTATATATATATATATATATATATATATATATATATATATATATATATATATATATATATATATATATATAATAGTACAGATGAACTATCCAAAGACACTTATTTTTTTAAAGTTCATAATAAATTAATGTTTGGTGTTATTCATTTCAAATTTTATTGTTATATTTTGTCTATATATATATGCAATTGTTTCATTGATATTAACAGTAATTAATTAAAGTGATTTTATAAAAAGAAATGGATAACATCACTCGCTAGAATTCTTACTGACAAGAATAAGAGAAAATGGGGGGTTGCTGACTGTCTTGTTCTCTCTCTCTCTGACGCCATATTTTTTATTGTATTTACACACACACACCATCACTGAGACGAATAGATTTCTTTTTTTATTTGCTTTTATTATGGTCTTATTTAAAAGATAAATAAATTTGTATCTTAATTACCAAAATGTTAATATGAATAAAATTTTTAGTCTTGTCTTTTCAAGAAACTTATGAATGAAATGTTTATTATTTAAAATTTTGGCTTCAAGTATTTCAATTAGCAAAGGCAGCTAGTTTTATATATGTATGTTAAATTAAAAAAAATCAGTTAATGTTCGGTTTAATGAATGCTTTAGTAAAGATATATAAAGAAATGAAAGGATGTAATTTTTAAGATTTAACATAAAAAAAAATATGAAAACGTTCTGATTTCGAAAGATGGCTTACATTTTTCTTTGAGACATTTCTAGGACCAAGAATTTGACACACGTAAATCTTCAGATTGTTATCAATTAAACACGGAATGTACAATCTTTTTTGCTTTTTACATGACCTGTTCAATTTTTAGATTAGAGTTCAATTTGTTATGTAAGTTTAACATAAAATGATACCCCCCCCCCTTTTTTCTTACTTATATTCACCCCAAACAAGGTATATTGTCACTGAGAGATAAAGGGCTGCTGTGATTAGGAGGCATTCTAAGTGGGGAGTTGTGCAGCAAGGTGTTTGTTCGCATAACATTTAAATTTCTGTTGGTACAGTCGGGGGGGGGGGGGGAGAGAAATTCTAAAGGCAAATGGTCCAAGGGAAGAGACTATTAGAGTAGAAACTTTTCTGGCATCTACAATGAAAAGGTGGGGTTTTGCTGATTGTTGTGTTGGTCGCGGATTTTCACTCCATCCTATTCACACTTTTTTTTCTCTCTTATATATCGTTTAAACACCAAATTCTAAGATTATAAAATAGAAAAAAAAAAACTGAATAGGACACATTTTAAAGGAATGGATAACCTCTGTTAACAAAATTTAGTTTGAAGCCGTAAAAATTTGTTAAACATTTAAAAATAATAAAAAAGTCCAGGTTGTTCTGTATTGTTATTCACTGTTTTGAGATGGTGCCTTCAAGATGGCTGATTTTATTGTAAAATCTGAGCAGATAGTTTATTTTGTGGAAAGAGGACTTTGACGAAAACAAAAATGTATATTAATTAAAATCGTCTTTTTTTGTCACCATTTGTAAAAAGTTTTTATGTGTTACTTTTACTGTTGATATTTAACGAAATGCCAAACAATTTTGTTGACTGAATTTAGGATTCCTTACCAAATATAATACAATCCTCCATGTTGAATATATTACTTATTCTGTGATAATGTCTTTTTGACCTAAATGGTCCATGACTTTCTGCAGAGAATGCTGGGACAATTTTGTTTATTATAATCATTTGTCAAAGAACAATCAATTAATAAAATCAAACAAAATTAAATGCTGTTTTGTTGTCTTATTTTTCAATAATTTTGTTGGCTCCTAATTATCTCCCCTGAATTATTATTAGCCAATGAGAGAATGGACTCTTCTATATCCAGAAACCCAAGACCATAGAATTCAGAATCGACTTCAAAATCTAGTAGTTGGATGATCTCTTCCGTTCCTTACAGGTCCTTTCTCACAGAAGAGACATTACTAGTCTCTCTCTATTCTATCCTTATTTCTATGGAAGGTGCTCGACTGAGCACAAATCCCTTGTTTCCTCTTGTATGATATTCACAGCAAGAACTCTTCTTTCTACCACAACGAAGAAAAACGTTCCTTTCTTCCCCAATGTGCCTAGCGTCAAGCAAAATTTCCACAAACAGAACTTCTTTGCAAGGGCTTCCCATCTGTGGAACACATTGCCATAGGACTGATTCCCCACAGATTTCAACTTGGTTGTCTTCACAGCCAATGTCTGGCTTTGATAAGTGGTGATCACTTTTAGTAAAAAAAATAAAAATATATATATATATAAAAAAAGTAATATAACAAATGTTCATATCTTTTATTTATTTCTTATTTATTCATGTATAGGAATACAAAATGTCCTTTAAATATCTTTTTTCTAAAAGGACAGAATTTTCGGCCTTCCTCAGTGTATTGAGAGGCGTGTACTGTACAGTCGGTGTTGATAGCAGGGGAAAAAGTATAGCCAATGAGGTGAAGAAATGTTTACATGTGACTCGTGTGTATCCATCCCAGCATCTTCACACTTAAAGAGGTCATCAACTTGAGTGGCGTTGTGGACTTTTCCAAAACATAAGTGGGCCATAAAAATGTTAAAGTATATATACATCCACTCACACATATATGCACATTCATACACTACACATAGATAAACTTATATCCATACATATACATCACGCATTTACACGTGGGGAGAAGGGGTCGATATATCAAGGGAGGCGCGAGAGCGCTCTATCCCTTAATAGACTTCAAAAACGGCCTATGCTAGAAATCTCATTTCTTTGATCAATCATAACTCAAAAAACAAACCAAATTAGTTAAAACTTTGCACAAAATATTTTTTTTGATAGGTTCTATAAGTGTGTAGAATTTCAACATCATTAGTCAAGGCAACCCAGAGATCCAGAAAGGTCAGGCATGATTTTGTGTTATCCGTGTGTACGTACGTATGTGCCACCCTGTATCTCATCAACTATTTGATGGATTCAGCTGATTTTTGGCAGAGATAGAGGTTCTAGGTTCTAGGGTCTAGTTGATGGCATTTTAATTTCAGTTTACCATATACCTTAGTTTTCCATAAAATTCTTAAAAACCTTAAAAATGACCATTGTATTGAGGCATAACCTTTACAAAAGTATTGACATTCCATGATAAATGCCAGTATACTGAAATCATGTGCCCTTAATAGGGTTAAGATGAAAATTCATATACACTAAATGTACAAAAGCAAGGAAATTCCCAAATTTTTACACTTTTATTGTCATTAAGGGTATGACTACATATCAACAAAATCATTTCATTATCACATCACTACAATATAAATATCTATGCATGAGTGGATGAAGTGTGTAAGGTGCGCTAAAGAAAAATTCCTACCAGTAAAATACATAGCCCTGTTGTGCTCGCATACCCTTAATGACAATAAAAGTGTAAAAATTTGGGAATTTCCTTGCTTTTGTACATTTAGTGTATATGAATTTTCATCTTAACCCTATTAAGGGCACATGATTTCAGTATACTGGCATTTATCATGGAATATATATATATATAATCGACCCCCCCCCTCCCCATGTATGAATTTACAGAATTGGTTTTAGTCTCTTTCTTGGCTCTCACTCTTAGCATGGTTTCTACAACTCTAACGCAGTTGGTCGAGGTTGCTTCAGACCTCCTCACTTTTGGTCGCAGTCAGGCGAGACTCCTATTCTTGCATGGCCGTTACTGGTCACAGCTATGGACTCCTAGATATCAACAAAGTAAGTTATATTCACTTATACATCACCCACGTGCCTCTCTTCATTTGTTTACCTTGGCAATACATGTACTTTAATTATGTTGGGACATTTAACGTGGCCTTTCTGTTAGTAACTCATCCCCTTTATGCATCATGTTTTGCATGTCTCTTTTACATTTGTCTTTTGACTCTATTAGAATAAATGTGTAATATATGTAAATTCAACTGTTTCTTTTAATTAAAACTCATTTTTTGTTCTTTCGACCACCATTTGTTATCTACTAAATAAAACAATATAGAATATGATGACCACCTGTTTGTGGAGAAATCTAAACACGTGGTCGCTACTACAGCGTAGAAATAAAATATCAAATATTCTTAATTCTTCACTCTTGCACATTGTGATACAAGTGGCATTAATGAAGCCCGGTATCTATTTATGACTTAAAAAGAAATGGTAAAATTTGTTGGATGGCAAAAAAAGTTTATATTATTTGCATTATTAGAACTACTGTTCTCATCTTCGATGTTATTCTCACAATGTTTCGACCGATATAACCTCCAATTTTCTTCAGGTGCATATTGTCGTACTCTAGAATCTTTGTGAGAACAACATCCAAGATGAAAACAGTAGTTTGAATAATACAAACTCTTAATCAACATCTCAAAAATTTCGAAACAAAAAGGATTTAATTTGCTAAAATTGATTTATAACAAGAGGCTTATGTTACTGAAAAAAAAGAAAGAAAAAAAGAAGTCCTTTCTAAAAGTAAATTGAAAGAATGCAAACTTTTGTTGTCAGCCATTTATTATCAAAACGAGACGGTGTCATGGTGATTAAGCTGTTTCCATTGTACGAGGTGGTCCAAAAGTTTTATAAAATGTAAGCATGTGTTTGTCTACTTAATTTAAGATTGGTTTATTTAAATAGTATATAGGCTAGTCCGAATGTCTTGGTACTCCTCCCAAAAAGTAAGAACAATAGATGAACAATCACCAAAGCACAACTTATGGTGTCACGTCATTTTGTGCTACGAAAATGCTGACCTTCTAGTGTTCTTATTTTGTCATACTATTCATAAAGTGAATAAACTGAAATCCAGAACATGTGTTTTGTATTGCTGTATTACTTGTTCTTCTATTGTTATTACTTGTTTAAACTAGTAACAAGACCTATAGGAAAGATCAACAAATACGCAATACATTGGGTTATGTTTTATTGAACAAAAAGTTTTTGGTCGCTAATGTCAATCGGAAATATTTGAAAAATTTTGTTACTTAGCATTTTCTCATGGTAAAGGAGAAGGTTGCTATAAGGAACAACTTTCTGACTAAACTCGCAAATTAAAACTGGGGAGCTGACCCTAAAATCCTGTGCACAACAGCATTAGCACTTTTTTACTCTACCGCTGAGTACTCCGTTGCAGTTTGAGCTGGATCGTGCTATGTAAAATCAATCGACACAGTACTAAATAATGCATGCCGTGGAATCACTAGACACTAAAACCAACCCCACTACCAGCGGCGTACAGAATGGCTAGCATGCCCCCCCCTTCCCCATCAGGCCATGAACACCCAAGAGGCAGATTAAAATCAATTAGCAGTTTCTTTATTAAAGAGAGCCTTGACCCTGTATAGTTACAGAACTACTGCATTGACAAATGGAATGATTGGAATGACTACTTGAATGAAGCTATTCAAAAACCCATAGAACATCTCCCACATACAACGGATCTCCCAAGGTAGAACTGGGTTACCCTGAACCAAAAAAGAGTGAAGGTTGGAAAGACAGCTAGCAATGTTCACAGGTGAAGACCAGTAACAACAAACAACTACCCTTGTGGTAATCCTAGACAGACAATGGAACACATCCTCAGTGACTGCAGTGATGGACCAACTTGCACTGACTAAGATTTGATGCCTAACGATGGATCCAGTATTGTTATAAGATATATCTGCGTGCCATACAAGATCATGGAGCGTCTCCTCCATGCGCGCCTCGATCCAGTGATCGACCCAATACTGCCAAAAGAGCAAGGTGGCTTCTGCCAAGGAAGGTCCACTGTGGACCAGGTAACCCTCCTCACCCAAGATATCGAGGATTCTTTCCAACGAGGTGAGAAGGCAGGCGTTGTTCTCCTCGATCTCACAGCAGCGTACGATACTGTCTGGCTCCGTGGACTCCACCTAAAGCTCCTACAGACAATCCCAGACCGACACATGGTGGACTTCATCGAAATGCTGACCAACTGCAGCTTCACTCTTCACACCAGCAACGGCCAACACAGCAGGCTCCGATGGCTCAGAAATGGTGTCCCACAAGGCTCTGTACTTGCCCCAACGCTGTTTAACATTAACATCTACGACCTCCCAGACACGCTGTCAAAGAAATATGGATACGCTGACGACCTAGCTATCCTTCTGTCTAACAAGAGCTGGGAGACGATCGAACTGGAGCTTACGACTGATATGAACACCCTGTCAAGCTACCTGACAAACTGGCACCTTAAGCTCTCCGTGGCCAAGACCACATCCACTGCATACCATCTAAACAACCGAGAGTCAAACCACGAACTTAACATCATAGTTGACAACAAAAGACTCCAGTTCCGGGCTGCCCCGACGTACCTCGGGGTCAAGCTTGATCGCACGCTGACGTTCCGGCAACACCTGGAAAACCTGTCTGCCAAGACATTGGCCCATGTCGCTCTAATACGCCACCTAGCTGGTACCACCTGGGGTGCCTTAACCAAGACACTGCGCATATCTACCCAGACATTGGTCTTCTCCGCCGCTGTGTACTGCTCCCCAGCCTGGTGCAGGAGTTCCCACACCAAGAAGCTGGACGTAACGCTCAACACCGCTTTACGCACAGTCTCTGGCTGTTTGTGCGCCACACCAATCAACTCACTACCGATTCTCGCCGGCATCGCACCACCAACCCTGCGCCATGAGGCGGCTGTCCTTGCATTGTCAAGATAAGCCACCATCGATGAGGACCACCTTCTCCACAAGCTCGCCACAGAGACCCCTCCACGAGCTCGCCTGAAGTCACGACGTCCATTCTCGGAGCATGCCCACCAGCTCCTGCTTTCAACACCCGGTGATGTCACAAAACACATCTGGCTGAAACGTTGCTGGATGGAGGAATGGCAGGCAGCAGATAAATCAAGGTTGCACAGATTTGTGGAAGACCCAGATAACCTATCAGGCATGGGCCTCTCTTGTTGGCAGTGGACAATGCTCAACCGCCTCAGGACAGGTGTCGGCCGTTTCGCCGTGACCATGAAAAGATGGGGTCAGAGACTCAGTTGTCTGCGACTATGGTCACTCTGAACAGAAAGACCACATCATCGAGTCGTGCCTTAAACATCGACCACCCAACGGCGAAGCCGGCATAGCTGCGCAAGACAACAAAACATTAGCATGGCTTTTCTCAACCGAACTGGTGATCTAACAGTGAGATGCTGTGAAGCAAACGAAAGAACAAGCGTTCCAGTGTGGGGCTATGCAAAATATGCATTAAAGGCATGATACAGGGAAGCTGGTCGAAAGGTAGACAAAAGAAAAGATGGATAGACAACGTTAGTGAATGGACAAACACGAACATAAACCAAACAAACACCTTGGTCCAAGATCGTAAGGCTGGGTGGCCAAATGTTAGTGCGTATTCTGAAGCATGCGGAGAAAACATTTAATAAAATCACAATATTTCATTGTAAGCAATTCATTATAAAAAATGTTCACGTTAGATGTCCCTATTTTAATCATAGGATTAGGGTTCATATCGTTTCACCAAGTGTAAAGGGGTTTCAATAATTCTATGGCTTGCTTTCAAATCCCAATGAACATTTTTCTTGTAAAAGTGGGTTTGTTATTGTTCATGAATTTTTTAGATGCAGGTTGATAATTTGGATTATTCCGACTAGTGTTCTCATCTTAGATGTTTTTCAACCTCTGATCTTCTTCCCGGGTGTGTCTTGTCAAACTAAGGGATCTGCACGGAATTTCGACCTGAGCACTTTATTTCATTCACAGGGGTAGATTGCTTCCTGTCAGCCTATACTGGGGATTGAACCTTCAAACTTCAAAAGAATACTGTCTCTGTTGGGGACCACTGTCATTATCTTATTATGTGGCTGCTGTGTCTGGTTATTCATAAGTGCTAGTACTTTGCGAAGAGCAATTAGAATTGTGGTAGTGGAAAATGTGATTATCTGAACGTGTGCCTGTGTGCGTTCACTGCATGATTGTCCCGACCTTAAGTTGTGGCTTGATTCCGACACTGATCGCAGTGTCAATATGGCTGCGACAGTAAAATTCTCCCACCAAATAAAATCACAAGTTCAGTTTAAAAAAAAATAACAAAGGTTTATTTTTTTTGAAGGTTACAATGATATTCGTTTTCCTCTACTGAACAACACTAGCAGATGAGAATTCTTAGTCCGACCAAATAAAAACACAAGTCCAATAGCTAAGAGTCTGAGGGCCCATCTTTTTCTGAAAGGTACACAAACCCAACTTATTGTCAGACCCTTGAAAACCAAACTGACTGTGAGAGGTACAGAGGACCAACCCCAGAAAGATAATGGCAAGCCAGCATCCACTTGAAAAGGTCAATCTATGAACATAAAAAAAAAAAACTACTGTTGAGGAGGTCCCCATATCTGGAGAGTCATTAAATTTGGAAGACACTGGGTGAATCATAACCACAGTAGGGAACCTCTTATCTGTAGCAACATTATTTTTTCTCTTACATGAACCCTGTTTAAAGAGATACTTACTTTTCCCAAGGAGATATCAAATTCTGGGTGACCAAATATTTCACATATCTTGGGTGATTTCTCTTTTCTTAGTTAAATATTTCTCACCTGCAGCAAACCTGTTATCTGCATGCGTTGCAAACATGCAACCGTCTAGTGCATGTCTACAATTAGCAGCAGCATGTAGACTATTTTCATATTATGCTTGCTTACTTATGTGATTAAACGTTGATTCAGGGCAGTTGCCTTGTTACACATGTAGTCTAAATCATTGAAAAGGCAGCATTTGCGTGATATATTCTTGATTCTTCGAGATCTTCAAGAGGGGTGGTTCTTTTGAAAATACTGATGACGATGACTGTAGTTCTGGAAACTTCTTGTCTGGACTGACTGATGGCTAATTTACTAAATAAAACACGCCTGGTCATT
Organism: Sepiola atlantica; assembly: GCA_963556195.1. Taxonomy (NCBI): domain Eukaryota; kingdom Metazoa; phylum Mollusca; class Cephalopoda; order Sepiida; family Sepiolidae; genus Sepiola; species Sepiola atlantica. The sequence continues at coordinate 81,123,672 of OY744525.1, read as the reverse complement.
TTTATTTACAATTCACTCTCTTGACCATGGCTGGCGAGACAGAGATAATTTATGCTGTTACAGTTTTACACAGGTCTTCCCTCGGGTTCTACATGATCCCCCAACCCTCTTTCCCAAATTTTTTGAACATGTCACTTATTTCCTTTTCTCTGTTCCCACATATGTCAAATGTGGCTCGTTGTACATTTTCACGACTTATTTTCTATGGCCGTATGTAATAGTTTAAAGTGTGTAAGTGAGGGTTGAGGACATGCGTTGCATGGAGAAATTATATGAGAATGATATGATGGATGTGTAATGTGCCATCTTTAAGACAGGCTTAGAGCTGATGACCTCAGAGGAAGATTAAATCTGGACAGTATAAGGACATGTGTGTAGAAGAGTAGACTTTTATGGTATAGCCATGTTGAAAGAATTGATGAGAGTTCTTGGCTTCGTAGATGTAGAACAGTTATGGTCGCAGGTTCAGTTCACAGGTGAAGGCTAAGGAAATCATGGGAGAAAGTGATTAAAATCGACTTGAAGGAAAAAGATATAAATAAAGACCTGGCCAGAGATAGGCTACTTCTCAATTTCTAAAAGCATCCAACGCATACTAGAATTTCAAGAACAATTGAAGCATGGGAATACGTTTGTGCATTAAAAAGTAATGACAACAAGGCCAATTTGCAAGAGGTCAAAAGTGCATGCTCAGAGTTGGTTTGGTTTGTTTTACGGCATAGCAACAAACTATGGGTTATGTAATGCCGAATAAAGTTTTCAAATACAATTCAATTTTTTCACATTAACATGAGAAACAATGAAAAGTGAAATGAAGAGCTTGCAATCAGATTTTTTTTGAACAGTCCAACTTTCTTGATGAAATCTAAAATTTTCGTTATATTTATGTTTTCAAACAAGTCTTAAATTTTGGGAGTCATAGTACTTGTTTCGGGTTTGCTGCAGATCTTGACCGTCTATTAATATGTTTGACTGTGTAAGCTTGTTGACATGCTATGCACATTGGAGACTCTTCTCCTTCCAATAAGTGCTTATGAGTGATATGCGTGTGTCCTATACGAAGTCTGGTTATTATAACCTCTTCTCTCCTTACTTTTCTATATTCCAGGGGCCACTCATCTATAGTTGGTCAAATCTTAAATAATTTGTTATTTTGACACTCATCCCAACATTCTTGCCATTTTTGTTTGGTTATCTTGTTAATAGAAGGGCGAAGATCAGTGTATGGGATCCTAGCTCAGAGTTGTGAATTGTTGTAGGTATTGGTACTTTGCATGTGTTGATACCGACCCATTTTAAAAGACAAGATATGACAACAAAATAATAATGATGAAATGAATAAATCTCACACTCATTTAGAGTTTTTACATGAAATATTTTTCTTTTTGTTTTAATAGCACTAAAATGTTACAAAAACACTAGATAAATTGTACATTTAATACAAATGATTCCCAACCAACCCAATAGCAATACATGCAACTAATGGACATTAGATTAAAAAAAAAATGTATCCAATAATGTTTTCTTATTTTTATACATTGATGCTACCTTGGAGGTATATATATATATAAAAAAAATATGTCACCGTTGGATAAACATTCGATTCAGTTTTGACTTTTGTTTGTTTAAAATTTAACATAAAAAAAATGATACATGATTTAAAAAGAAAAAAAAAATCGTTTTTCACAAAAAAACAAACAAACAATAAAACGGACATTCATCAAACAATTGTTTATAAATTATAAGTTTAAAGTGTTCAATATTTACAGTGTATCTTTTATTAAACATCCTTTTTATATATATATATATGAATTGCTATATATATTTCATTCGTCATTTTCAATTTACAATTTTTTGTGGACTATAGAATTCTTTTATTTTTTAAAACCTAAAACAAAAAAGTCTAAAACTCTAGATGCATCCTAAAATATGTCATAAGTTGGAGATTGCCATCAAATTATAAAAGTATTTTAAGTTGGTATTTCTGTGAAATCTTTACTTTATTATTTTAAAATAAAATGTACAGTTTTGACTTTTCTTTTTCTTCTTTTTTTTTTTTTGGCACATAAACTCTCTTGGGGTTATTTAATGCCGAAACTATACCCATTGCAAAAAAGATTCACTGTATAAATGAAATCAAATTTGCAACAAGCCATGTAAAGAGATAGGTAGAAGATATTTACATCCGCATACAGTCCGGATGTTTGTCCGAGACCACTTTAAAACTGGCAGGCTGTTCCACAGAGCAGAAACACAGACAGAGAATGCTGCCGGTCTTCTATTGAGACGAAAATGATGGTGGTATGTCTTTTGTGGGTGCCCACGAGACTACAACTTGACATTGAGGTGAAAAACTCCTCGAAGGGTACACCAGAATCAAGACCTGTTAGGATTAATTGAGCACTAGTTTCTATGTTACCAATAATTGCACGGGGGTGGGTGGGGGGGGTTTGGTATTAGTGTGTGACTGAATGGAACCACTCCAATAGGATTTGAATTTTGCGACAGCCGCGCGAAGAAGGTAAAGCACACAAGTAACTCTGGTAAGTCACGGGGGAGGGTTACCAGAATTAGTCCAGCATGTGTATATAAAAAAACAACAGGAATAAAACAAATCTTAAGAGTTGGGTTCAAAGTTAAGAAATGACATATAACTTGTGGATTCAAATAAAATTATTATCACCTACTTTAACACAATAAAAAAAAAAAGAAGCAAAATTGAAAATTTAAGCACACAAGTAACTCTGGTAAGTGAAGGGGGAGTAACCAGAATCGTAGTAGTTCAGCAAGTGTATATATATAAAAAAAAAATTGTTTTTCATGATTTGAAGGAAGAAAACAAATATTAATATTAGGGTCCAAAGTTAAGAAATAACATATAATTTGTGGATTCAAATACTTTTTACATCATTAAAAAGAAAAAGATCAAATAAAATCAAGCAAAATTGAAGTGTCTCATAGGCTAAAGGTAGATGTTATGTAGTGTTCGAGGATTCCCACAAAATCTATCTGTCTGGACACCAAAGTTTCAACTAATCTTCTAAGGTTAAAAAGAAAAAGAAAAGAATTTTATAGTCCAAAAGAGTAAAATAAATTTGTCTTTTTTGTTTAAAAAGATAGCGAGTATTTATTGGAGGGTGATAAAGGAGGTTGATTATTTTCAAGTAGCAATTTTAAATTTACAGTAATATACATGTAAAAAAATGTTTAAAAAAAATTTCTTTTTAAATGAGGCTTGCTCATCTTTCCATTGAGAAGTTTTCTTTTTCCTCATGAGACAGACTCCTTAAAAGTTCGATATGAATAAATGAATGGGATTTCTTGTGATAATGAAAGGAGTTAAGTATCATATAAATGGAAAATTGAAACAACTGCAAAATGTAGAAGACAGATTCTATTCAAAAACATATTCACACACATATATATATATAAAATCCAACAAAATTTATCGAAAAACTACGTGGAAAAGTTAAACAAACACAAAATATAGAAAACAGATTCTATTAAAAAGCATTCGTTTGACTAATATTACGTTTCTTTACTAAAAGAAACTTTAGCAAAATAACTAGAAATTGCACTTTCTTAGAAGAGATGGAGATAAGGATGAAGAAAGGGAGAGAGAGGTGATAGTATCACCTTTCTCTTTCCTTCCCCCATGTATTCATCTTTTGTACTAAAATGATCAATGTAATTTCTAATTATTTTGATAAAATTTCTTTTAATAAAGAAACGAAATATTAGCCAAATAAATGTTTTCGATTTTAATCTATCTTCTATATTTTGTGTTTGATCAACTTTTCCATGTAATTTTTCTATAAATTCTGTTCGATTTGATTTATATATATATATATATATATACATACATATATAATTTTATACGTACATAAAAGTAATCTATGTACACGTGTTTCTGGCTATCAGCCGTCATCAGCACGGCTAGCTTGGACAAGGATCGAACCTTCAATATCAATGTCTATAGCTTGTAGTTTTACCGCCGGACCATGACACATTGCCTGGAAATGTGTACGATTTTTATTACCTAAATATTTAAGTTATGTATTTTTGTAATTGTTTTTATAGGTTATGGTAGCGTTCAGCTTTGTTTGTAGCGGATAGCCAGAAACACGTATCCATGGATTACTTTTATGTACGTATAAAATTAATAAAAATATATATATCAACGAAAAATACATTCTATAAAGTTAAGGGCGACTAAAAAAAAAATGCAATCTTCTGTATTACTCTTTATCACTTAGGAAGTGAAAAATAAAAAAGCTACAAAACTGAACGCTACCATCACCTATAAAAACAATTACAAAAATACATATATATATATATGAATCTTATGCCAACATGTATACACACGATCCTGAATATGTCTGTCTAGGTTTGATACCTCCACTGTAAACTGTAGACCTCAAAATCATATAAGATCGATGAATAACCCTGATATCCCTTGTTATGATTTTCAACACATTACGATAGAGACAAGCAAGGCTACCAGGTGTTTTCCAGCCCAATTTACATCGTAAACACTGATCATTGATTATTGGTTCATTCTCATGTTACTAATGACCATTTTCAAACTCATGATAAATTGGTTTCTTTTCTTCATTTATTTTCCATCATAATAATAAAAAATAACATCTCAGGGGCGTAATTTTCAAGTTATAAACTTCTCTCACCTGGCAGAAACAGGTAACTACTTCAGCCAAGTATTAAATATAGTTGATTTTTCAAAAAACTAATCAAAGTTTATATCCGGCAAGATTCTCCAAAATGTTCTCAGAGTTTTTTAGTTCTAACATTTTGAGAATCTGCTCCAAGAGACCGGATAATTTAGGAAGAGGAAATTCATTTTCTGTTGTGAGCAACACTCATAACTGTTTTGGAATAGTTTGAGATGGAGATTGATGATTTAAATTATCAAGATTTCTTTATTCTTAGTCGTTATTTGTGACATTGATCCCCAGAAAGTTAAAATTAGACAGTCACATTCTGCTTTTTAAAATCCGCATATTTTCTCCTCGTATTTTTTTTTTTTTTTTAAAGTCAGAAAGTATCTTCCATTTTAAATAAAGCATCATGAAACAATTAACCTTTCATATGCAAAAAAAAATATGTAAAAATTGTCGCCATTCTTACCATGCCTCCCATGGTAAGAATGGCGACAATTTTTTTTTGTTAACTATTAGAAGAATTTATCTCCCCTTTAATTAGCTCTTCTTAAAAAGAGTTTCTTTTTTTTTTTTTTTACATATTGGGGTTGAACTCAAGAAGCACTTTTCTTTTTTTTTTTTTTTGCACAAAAAAAACAAAAAAAAACGAACATCGTTTTACAGGTGTTGATGAACCTAAAAACACTTTTTGTCAAAAAAAAAATGTAATTTCTTTCAGTTTTCCTAAACACAAATAACAATTCTTCAAAAAATTAAAAAACAATTAAAAAAAACAACAGTGAACCAGCAAGAGACCATAGTAGCCGTTTCTTTGTAATTTGTATACAAGAAATACTTCATTAATAAATACTTTTGAAATATTGACTGCCGTTAAAGATAAGTATAGAAGCCAAAACACTTATCAATTTTGATCTTGAATGCTAAGTTCAGACTATTTATTTTTTATTTGACATGCCGTGGTTTCGGCTAGGAAAGGGGGAGGTTATCCCCACTTACCATTCACAGAAATAAAATTAGTGTCGTAAGTTGAATATACTTAACTCAATTGATGAAATTCGTGACAATCTATAACCATTTTTGGTTTGATTTGTCCATTTGACAGCAAATGAACTTTTTTCCATGTAATTTACTGTCAAAACACAGCTATTGTAAACGATTTACTGAACATAAGTTGCTAGTTTACTTATAGACGGGGAGGATTTGTTCTTACCTTCTCATTTTTACACCTTTTCTGTTCGTTGCAGAAAAGTGACATTCTCAGCATCAGCTAGACATAAATTTGGGGTTCAGTTCATGTCGTCAATCAAGTACTAACCCCCGCCAACTTTATGCCCTTTCAAAGACGCGAGAAATTATATCCACATTTTTTGGCATGCATATACATTACTTTTTGTAATCTAGAGATTTGGTGTTCAATATTCAATAATCCAACTTTTTCTCTGTAATATTAAATAAATATCTTGGGGGGGGGGGGCGACAAAATCCTCTGAAAGGACCATTTTACGCTAAGTTTATATTAAGTCGATTTTAACAGAAATATTTTATAATTTGTAAATTTGGAACTTAATCTGAACATTTTTATCAGCAATTTTTTTTTATATTTAAACAAACATTTTAGGCTACATATGTGCATACACGTTTTAATTACAGCCTGATTCGGCTAAGCTTCTCCAGGCCAAGTTAGAATAAATATATATATATCACCATTTTCTTTTGCAAATAAAATGCATTTGACATATGTGAAAAAACAAAAACATTCCAATTGTATTCATAGCAGTAACAATTTTTCAATAAGTCATCTTTGTTTTAATCCCATGTACATAAAGTTAGGGACCATATTTTATCATTCAACCATTTACCTGAGCACTGACATTTCTTTCTTCCTCTAGTACACTTTAAATAGATCGATTTTCAACTTTTTTTTTTTAATATCAAATGTCTGCGAAGAGAAAATTAGGTATTTTTATAGGGAGAATACGGACACAAAAATCTAGATTTCTAACTTGCACCAATTTTTTAGCAATTACTTTTAAAGATTGTCTAATGAATTGTACATTGTCCCATTTAGCGATAACAGGTTTTGTCTCGAGGCAACTAAACATTTCACTTGAATGTCATTAATTGAAAATCTAAAAATCATAATACAAACAGCATTTTGTTAAAATTTATCTACACAAAACGACATATTTCTCAGAGATTTTATTTTTGTATCCTGAAACCATGAGTATTATTGCTCCATTTTATTGTTAACACTGCTGTTATCTTTTTAATCTATGTACACCAACATATAACATATATTGTGTTCAAAACAGATTATCATTAGTACATGTTATAAAAATGAAATGTATAAATATCATGTTTTTGATAAATTGATTGGTAATACAATTTAAAAAACAAAACATAGCCAGTTATTTATCGCTAAACAGAATTAAATATTGATTTTGTATGAGAAAGGTTATTTAGTATTTACCCAGGCATGAAGAGACTGACTTTACTTTATATAATACTATCCGGAAGACCTAATGTTGTTCAGGATTGAATGAGGATAACTATTACGTACTTTTTCAGAATAACACCATATGACTTTCTTTGTTTATACTGCCTCCTTCTCCCATTTCTCCCCCTAATATAGCCGGAAGAAGCTGAAATGTTGTAAAACTCTGAATTAGTGTCTTATGCATAAGGTTTATTAAATTTAATTAAAATCGGATATACATATTTCAAGGGGGTTCTACCCACACAACTCCCTTAGGGAGCACCTACAGATTTGGTACATTTGAGGTGAATGAAAAGATTTGTGACCACTTCTATTGTCTTCTCGGAGAATTTTATAGATATAATTTAAATTTCATAAAAATAGGATATATTTGAAGTTTTAAGAGAAGATTTGTCCGCATAGACTCCTTATGGGTGAACTTAAAGATTCGGGACCACTTCCATTGTCTTCCCGGAGAATTTTTACATATGGATACTCTTTTAGTTTTCATGTAGAGATATATATATATATATATATAAACAAGAATAATACTCGTTGCAGGAGGGGTAAAATTAATTCCACGAACAGAATAGTTTTACATGACTTTTATGCCCTGTTCAAAAATTAAAATTAACATATAATGCTACTACTAAACCTTATGTCGAGAATTTTTATTCCAAAATTTGATAAAAATTCATTACATGATATTGATTCTACAAAGTGTGTAAAATTTAAGGCTTAAGCTTAATTGGTCTTAAGAAAAAATTGAAATTCAGGGAATCTTGATTAATTGGTGTCTAATGACTATGGATTAAATTTAATGCAAATCTGAAATATTTGAATTTTCAAATGATAGGTTGTGCTCAATGCCCCCCTGAAAACCCTTTAAAATACTTCAAAGAAACTGAAATTTGGGGAATATTCATTAATCAATGTCTAATATCTATTGTTAAAATTTCACAAAAATCAGAGGTATTTGAATTTTCACAAAAGGCTTTTACCTCCTTTTTGCATAAAATTAAACTAAATATAGCCCATATTACCCACTCATATATATATATTATATATACATATATTATATATGAGAGAGAAATGTTTCTTGAGAGTAAATGTGATGTCTAATATACATAATGATTTATATATATAACTGCCTTGGATTATTTTCATACATAAAAGCGACAAATTTGTATATAAATTTTATGAGAAAAGCATTAAAATATTCGTATAATAATATGCTTGTACCTTCATTACCACCTTCCATACCTATTAAAAACAAAATGAGATCGTCCATTCATCTAAGATGAAAAAAAAAGTAATTGAGTAGTATGTGTTGTTGATGGGCAAAAATTTAACTGTTACCCATTTTAAAATAATTCGTTTTATTTATTTAAAAGGTTATTTAGCTGACAATTATTTTTATAGTAACAAAGATTAATAAAAGAAAAGAAAATTTTTACAATAAATATAATAATTAGAATGTTAAAATGTTGGTTTTATTCATTTAAAAAATATTTAACTGACAAATGTTTTTTTTTGCAATAAGAAAAGATGGTAGATAAGCAATCACGGAATTGCAATCAGTGTAATGTAAGTGCATTGTAGTTGCGACGGCGTTCACCCTGGTCGGGTTGAGCTGGCTTCTTTCTTGGCCTGTACTCTCTACAATCATGATGGCGGTCCTGAAGAAGGTCACATGAGATGGCTAGCCAATCACAATTGAAGACTGGTCACTTGTGATCATTCTAGCATATATATAAATATATTTGTTTTTGTTTTTTATTCTAACAAACTTATGCAAGTCAGAGTGTTAATTAAATCAGAAATTTTCCAAAATTCATGTCTTGAACATTTTTAAATAAACATCACATCTTAATAATATTAATGATTTAATCTGTTTTGAATTAAATCTCTATACATAGATCGTAACAGGTATGTTAATATTAAAATAGGAAAATGATTCTCAAATGTTTGAGAATGACGTAATCTCTTTGAGAATGTTATGCTGCTTTGTGTACAAACACTCAATCTACATTACAATAAGATAGATACTCTTAAAATAATTCTAATAATAGCAACACTAAAAGTAGATGGATTATAGATTACCTTTTAAAGATATTAGTCACCAGTTATTTATTATACTTTTTATGGGATGGTTGATCAGTTCAATGTTTTGAATAATGATTCAATTTTAGAGCGGGGCCCATTCTTTATCCACATGCACCAAACAATTCAAAGATGACTTTAATAGAAACATTTGTTAAAAAAAGTATCAAAGTTATGAATTTCAAACTTGCACTGAAAAGCCATAATCAAAACAGGGAAGCCATCTTTTTTTCTCTTAAATGTTTGAATTTAAAACAAAAACTTGTAATGTGTGTGACATTTTTGTCTTTAAACTTAAGTTCATTTATCTGTAGGAACAGAATAATTATTTAATGATAACCTGATTGTTTAAGATTAAATGTTCATCATTACATTATAAAAGTAAGGAGGAAAAATGTTGAGAGACTGGAATCTAGATAAAATAAAATAATTTAAAAGAATCTTTGTGGTATAAGTTTTTTTTTTATATAATTATTTAATCTTTTTTTATTTTTTTAAACTTAAATAATCTTTGGTATAAGTTTTTTAAATTCTTATAAAAAAAAAAAATCAATAAAGCCTTCAACGTTCCAACACTAATGTCAGTTAATACATATTTACAGTTTTTGTAACTGTGGCATATAAAAAAAAACTGTTCCAACATAGACTTGTTTGGGTTACAAGAACAATTTATCTACTTTGTGAATGATTAAAGTGAAATATAAATTTGGGTAAAAATAATGGACTAAAATTAATTATATAGATTATATTTCAATTCTATAATACACTGAAGTTTAATTCTTTTAGAAAACAGTTCATATTATATTTAAACAACAAACATTCATATGCCACCTATGGTATCATTAATAAAATTCACAATCCTTTCTGCAAAGCAACCATATTGGTATAAACTTCAGTCTATCCATGACTTGTCCACCAAGTTTCAGTCATGAATCTCCAATCGTCCGTGTTTTATTGCCAATCAATGATAAGAAAACCTGTATATGACATGTAAAATTGTCAATAACTCTGACATATTCTATTGGCTATGATGGCTATCTTTAATTCAGAAATAGCCTGGGGATTGTTTCAACAGAAAATATCTTTGAGATAATCCCACAGATAAAAATCCCATTCAGGATCACACCGCCTACTGATGAGACAATCACCATATATCATTGAACAGCGATAAAAACAAAAGATAGGTTTACATGACTGAAACTTGGTGGACAATTCAAATTGTGATTATGTGAAACTTTACTAGGAGGATCCAACATAAAATAGAAGGCTGTGGTGGGTTCTGATGATATCTGAGCTTCAAATTTTGCACGAATTTCAATTGGAAAAAAAAAAAAATCTTTTTAGTAACAAAACTATATTTTTTGTGAAATCAGTATATAACGAATTCAAAATAAAGATCATTTGTAATATGATGACCTATCTGGAAACTAAAAAGTAACTTCATAAAGATTCAAAATAAAATAATAATAAAAAACTGTTTATTAAATTACATTTTTTTTTTTAACTATGCAACTTCAGTTCACACTACACATATTTGACTTCTGTTAAAAACTTTTTCAGAATGTATACTCCTGATAATTTTCGTCTTTGCTGCTTCATTATTTTCTCTTTCATCTTTTGCGGTAGTTGGTGAATTGTTAATCGAGTTGACTTTATGGAAGTCTTCAAGATTTCTGCTTTCTTCAGCTTCTTTTCTCTTTCAATTTTGAAGCCTTTGCTTATATTTCCCATATGCTAAAATCTGAAATCGCGGAACACTATAATCACTGGTTCTATTGCACAAAAAGATTGTGAATTTTATTAATGATTTTGTGGATGGCATTATCTTTGGGAACTTTCGACAAAGGAAGCAAAAAATTAAAATTAATTTAAAAAAAATTTTTTTGGTGGTGTCTATTTTTGTCATGTCCGTGTATATCAACATAAAATGTTTGTTTCTCTAAAATTTAGATGAGCCGTCAGTAAAAACTTGAAATAAAACAATCAGGTTTTCAAGAAATAATTTTAACATAAAAAAAACAAAGTCGTTTGCATTCATTACAGATTAATGCCAATTAAAATGTGTTCAAAAGAAACATTTTTTAGTTTACTGGTACAATATTTTTGGTTAAAGATTGGTCAAGAAATCAAATTGCAGGACCATTTTATGTTACATAGAAAAATGAACTCTCTGCTAAAAATTGAACAATGAAAATTTGGTTCTTAATAGAATCTCAAATAAATTTCTAACCGTAAATATTGTGTACCCGCAAACTAAAATCTAGCTAGAAAAGAAAATTTATTTAAAACAATTTTTTGTCCATTTTTTTATGCATACCTGTGGATCCAAAATTTATTATTTTACTTGTTTTTATTTAAAAAATTTTTTAGTGTCGCTCACAACAGACGATATAGGTCACTTAAGAGAAGACAACTCTTCAGGTATTTTTGATTTTTTTAAATTCCTTCATGTTGGATCTATTTTATGAATGCTCATATGGATCTGGAGATCTTCTTTATTCAAAAATCAAGCAATATTTTTTTCATTTCAACATTTCTCTTCATTGTCAAGTGCAATTCTGCTGAGAACAACAACAATGGCTTTGCCGGTGTAAACTAAAAATTAGTCTCTTTCTGACAATCCTGCCAGTGAAGGCAAACACATAGACCCCTTTTTTATGAGAAAAAGAAGGGGAGTATGCATATATGTATTCTGCCTCTCACAAACGTTTACCCATCAGAACTAAATCCTGGTCATTCACTAGAAAATACATGCTATGTCCGAGTATTTGGGTTATTTTTGTAGGGAGATTTTCTTTAAAGATAGAGAGAGAGTAACTACCTTAAAATATTAGAAGTCTTTCTTTATCTTTTATAAACCAGAAACCGTAATAAATAAAATGGATGGACTTTTTAACTTTATATAAATTCATGAAAGAAACTCAAATTACATTACTATCGATCAAAATAAAATGGCTGCTAGTTGTTTATTACTACTATCGTGACACTTATTCAAAAGTAATTTGGAAGCCTTAAAACTGCCGATTAGAATATGAGGCAAAAGGGTTGTTTTGTGCTCCTAAACAAAAAAGAAAATCAATAATTTATTCATGCATCCATGTGATGAAAAAAATGATAAATACATTATATATAAAAAATTTAATTTCTTCTTTTGCTTTTTGTAAAATGGTCGACAGCATAACCAGTCTAATAACCTATGTATATTTCTATTTCATATATATATATATATATATATATATATATCTTGCTTGGCTCATTTTTTTGCACACTGTCTATATTAGATTGGAGAGGGGGGGGGGGGACGAATTAGACGAGAAACTGTGGGAAGGCTGAGAGTTCAATCCCTGTACAGGCAGTAAATTTTCATTTTATCTTCAATCACACCCCAAAATACATTTTAGTCTTATAAAGAGTCGAGGCAGCAAAATGTTAAAGTTTTTATTAATAATTGTTAAGTAGTTTTACCCTTTCTTTAAATCTAATACATGAAACTGTTGAATTACCAATAAATAAACATACTTTTAAAATATTTATTTATTTACTTCCACAATAGTTTAAGGGCACACAGATATACACTAATGTACAATGTACAAACGTTGACCCAACAGATCATGGGTCGTCTAGTGTATATTTATAAATCGATATGGCGATTGTGCAATATAGTTAACAAGAAAAAAGGGGTGAAAATAGTTTAAAAAAAAAAAAAAGGGGGGGGTAGTGGAATCGTAAGCCTAAGTCTGACACTGGTTGCTAATTGGATCAGGGTAGGCTTTTAAAAAAAATCTTTTAAGTCTGAAATTTGCGAGAAAAGTCCGGATAAAATTGTTGTCCATCTTGAAAAGCACACTGGCTTGGCTAAGTAAAAATGACGATAACAAATGTATATATAATATATCTTACAATCAGTAAACACACGTGAAAATTATATAGATAAGTAGAAAAGTGAATTTTCGTGTTTGGTAGCAGTTATTTGCTGTCTATTTGTTTGTTTTTTTTAACCCCTTTTTTTCTTAACTATACTGCACAATTGCCATAAATATTCCTAAAATTTATTTTCAAAATGTTACATCAGTTATTTTCTAACAGATTGAATCGTGTATAAAAGTTATCATTTAAAAAAAAATTATTTTCTGTTTAATCAATAGCTACGTGAAATTTTATCTCCCCAAAACAAACTGATGCAGTCTCTATTTTGAAACCAAATTACACTTATTTTACTTTTTCATATTAACAAAAAAAATTTTTAGTTTATAAAACAAAGTGTTCTAAAATGGAGCGAAATGCTAATATTAATAAATAAACTGTTTTTCTAATATATAAAATTAGGATTATGGATTTTAAAAGTTGGACCTAAATAGCATTGAAGCTGAGAAATCAAACTTTGATTCTGACTAGCTGATTATCATTCATTATTGTTGGACCATGTTATTGGCAATAAATTAACATACTTCACAACAATTTATTAAAAAAATAATCAAAAAAGCTTAATTTGATTTGGCAGTTTGCTAATACTGAGATATTCTTAAATAAACACCTAAAAAGAAAAATCAGCTAAGGAGAATAACTTTTATTATTCTAATATGAGTTAGCATTCCTTATTTGCTTCTTTTTTTTCTAGTTTAGATACTGAACCTAACAAAAAAGGCGTGGTTATAGAACATAGAAATATTTACAAAACAAATTTGAATATAATGGCACAACTCGCATGATTTAAATGCATACAGATGTTTTCTATCCACGTATCTCCATAAATTCAATAATCAGATGACAAAAATATATATTTTTTTATTTATTCAGATGACAAGAAGGATCACTCATAAATCAACATTTATGTCTAATCTAGGCCGCCATCTGTGAGTAGTACTTTATAAATATCAGCCTCTTATGAAGCACTAATCACAAGACCTGGCCTTTTGGCTAGGAAGAAAGTGTAGTATCTGTTCCAATGGATACTGCACCCCATAGACTGGTATTGTCTTGGGTTTGTCCTGTGCAGTTCTAGGAGGTCCACCCTCCCAGGCTTTGCCTCCCCTCTTTGGTGAGGAGTAAGTTTATTGCTTACTGCCTGAGGAGCCCCTACCGGGGAATGCCGACAGGTCTGCCCAGGCAATTTTTAATGGCCAGAGTGCTCACCTTTCTCGGGCGCCGGCTTTTCAAGCCCCACTTTCCCGACCCGACCTTGGGTCACATCTTACCTGTGGGAGTAAGATAAAACTGGCCTTGTGCCTAACCTCCTGGAGCGGAGGTAAATAAACACAGGAGAACAAGGAAGGTTCAAATGTTTGATTCTTCCCTTAAAAAATATATATACTTGTAAAAACAAATAATATAACATTTTTTGTATCATGTTTTTGTAACCCTTTTGAGGTTGATATTGTTTTATGCTACCTACGAAGTCTGTCTCTTCCAAAATTAAATATCTATTGGATTAAATATAAAAATTGGTAACATCAATCGTCCGTAAATTGTTTGGTGCTTATACAGATGAGGGCACATATGAAAAACACAGTTACACAGGTGAAAATCGCAGTTCCAAATAAATTAACTGGAAAACTCTTTAATATACTTATGTATCAGGCAAAAATAGGTATCTACACCAAAAATTATCGAGTAGAATTTAATTAAAAATCAAAATCAGTTTTATCGTATTTTGCCGAACCACCATTGATATGAGCGGAATTAGGGGGACATAACTTAGTCTGCCATATAAACACGTAATAAAGGAATGGTGGTGGGCAAAATACGATAAAACTGATTTTTATTTTTAATTAAAAGTCTACTGGATAATTTTTTCTAATTTTTGGTGAGGATACTTATTTTTATCGGATACGTAAGTGTGAACAATAGTTTTTCTTTGGAAATGCGTTTTTCATATGTGCCTTGATCGGTATAAGCACCAATTGTTTTTGTTAAAGAACATAGTTCAAAGGAGAACTTATCTTGATATCAAAACGGACCTAATTATATACTTTGTAGAAGGAAAGCTATTGATGACAAAAATCGAGAAATAGACCGACTTTACTTTATTATATAGAAAGAAAGATGTATAAAGGAGAGACAGACATAGAAAATGCATGCATATGTGTGTGTGTGTGCACACTTTATAAAATCTTCATTCAAATATTTATGTCTTGTGCATGTTAGAGAATGAGTATATGATATATATTTTTATTTAATAAGATATTGACATAATTGCATGTAAATCTCTTATTAAATAAATAATATATTGTCTCTTATTATGGTAATTGAACACTTTTCATACCTATTATTGAGCACTATCTTATAAGAACTGGAGTTTAATTGGATTAACATCTAGGAAACAACAACAACAGTACAAGTACTATATATATATATATGGTACAGAATTTTAATAAAGATTCAAATAATATTGGTCTAGCCATTATTATCGATGATTGAGGTTAGTGTTTAAAAGAATTTTTTTTTAGTTTTAATTTATATTATAAACAAGAAGGGAGAACAAAGAGATCACTTAAATTTTTTTTTTATCTCACAGATGTATTTAAAAACAATTACGAGAAACGGGGACAAAAAAAAAACTCCAAGATATCTTTCAGTCGATCCTTTTCAAGGTCCCAGTCGACAATGAGGGGAATATCGATTAAAAGCGTGGTCAAAAGACCATAAATAATTATCGAGGGTAAAAAACAGAAAAGAAAGGGGGGAAAGACATTCTTAACGTATACGAATAAGCTCCAAATTGTGGGTGTACTCTTTTTGTTTGCACAGAGACGGTTGTCGTAAGTTGATAGCAACATATCCCCCTTTCAATACGTAGGCACAGACAATGGCTGACATCTAGGTGTTCACAAGCCCATGAGTTGGCTATTGGTGACCAATTATTGTAGTGTCAAGTTTGCACTTGAGGGTACACAGATGAGGCATTCACTTTTTCATAGAGCTCATTCGAAAAATCATCTAAAAATACTCGAAGCGGTTGCTATCAACTTACGACAACCGTTTCTATGCAAACAAAAAGAGTACACCCACAATTTGGAGCTTATAGATGTATGTTAAAAACGTTCCCCCCCCCCTCCTTTTTACTCGCTGTATTTTTTACCCTCGATTATTATTTATGGTCTTTTTTTTTTTTAAATCGATATTCCCCTCATTGTCGACTGGGGCCTTGAAAAGGGTCGACTGAAAGATATCTTGGTGGAGTTTTGTTTTGTCCCCATTTCTCGTAATTGTTTTTAAATACATCTATGGGAAAGAAAATTTTTTTTTAAGTGATCCTCTTTGTTCTTCCTTCTCGTGATTCTCGTTTATAATATAAATAAAAAAACAAACCCCCAAAACACTAACCTCAACCATGATAATAATGACAATTCGACCAGTATTATTTGAATGTTTATATATATATATATATATATTATAGATGATACTATAGTGATAATTCGATTAGCCTTATTGATGCTAGCAGTTTCAAAGGATGTAGAAAATCCAGCCCATTGAGTGAAGAAAATCGCAACAGCAGTGGGTCTGTAGACTAATTTAATAAGCTAATTGATCGAAGGTTAAGAGTGTAGTGATTTTCTTAATTCAACCGGTCATATTTTTTACATGTTTTTAAACCGCTAGTATCAATAAGACTAATCAAATTATCACTGTATAGTATCATCATATAAATAAATAATAAATAATTAGCGAAATGTAATCAAGTTCTGTGTAAATCCCTAAACAGAATTAAGTATTTTCTTAATAAACATATTGTAGAAAGAAAGAGTGACTGCAGAAGTAAAATACAATAAAATCTAGAATATAAATATCGTGCCTCTCTCTATCCAGGGATGCAATTGAAAATTCCCAAGATCAACCGACTTTTTGAGTAAAATTTTACAAGGAATTTAATAGCGGTATTAAATTTGGTATCTTCCAATAATAATATCATTCAATGCCAGACAACGTTGGATATGTCTGCTAGTCAATGATGAAAAAAAGCATAAATTAAAATTTATAAAGTCTTACATGCCCATAAGTATTCTATTGTTTTAAGAAAATACTCCATGATCTTTGATTAGATATGAATAGAACTTCAAATAATAATCATAAAATATATAATGGCATTTGAAATAAATTACATGTTTAATTCTTGATATATTAAACCAAAAATATTAGAAAAAGGAAATAAATAAAATGAAAAAATTTTTTTTTAATTAAATTTTAAAAAATTAAATTAAAACGAAAATAAAAACAAAACAAAAAAATTGAATAAAAAAAAATTTAAAATAAAGTTAAAAAAATGTTTTTAAAAAGAAAAGAAAAAATAAATTAATAAAATTTAAAAAAGGTATTTTTACAAATAAAATTGCTTGGAAATCATAAGGAATTTACCTTACAACATCAGCTTCAGATTTTGTCAAAACTATGGCTAAGATAACTATGGAGGTATATTATCAGTGAGAAGCTAGTTGGATCGGGTTTTCAAGGGAAAACGTTTTTGTTTGGGATTTTTTAAGAGCTATCCTAGCTTAATTCTTTCTGTCTTACTGGTGTTGAAATTGTGTTAGGGGCTTTTGCCCAGTTTGAACTCCACCCTGGTGACATTGGGAATCCCCTAGGCCATCCATAGTTGTTCTCCCAGTGTGAGCTCATTTGATGGAGGTACGACGACGATGACATTTGCATGGGGGGGTTTGTTGCCAGGTGTGCTTGTGGTTGCTGCACTGCTCGCGGGGACAGAGGTGCAGTATGAGATGAATGAGACGAAGGCTCTCGGGGATGTTTATCTACGTTAGCGTTATTATTGCTAGTGGGGGTCGGGGTCGTATTGGTCGGGGTTGTGACAGCTGCCCGGGGATGGGGATCAGGTTTATGATTTAAACTTGTATTAGATGACGTGGGGTCGCCATCTTGTGGCTGGGGTCGTTGGAACGGCTTGCCTGGCGTCGAGGTTGCTGAGGCAGATGAGGTGTTTTCATAACCAAATGAGGACAACTTCTCATTTCCCCCACCCCCAAGACCCGACGCAGAATCATGCACCCGCAGTTCGTGATTTTTTAGGTCAATCTGGTGGGTAAACGACTTCCTACAAATAGCACAGTGGTAAAGGCTGGCCGTTGTTGTCACAGATTCTGTGACAATTGACCGGGGAGGCATAGGCTCCCCTGAATTCTCGGACATTGCAGAAGTGGGTACTATCACTTCTCCTACATGAGTTTTCTCATGGTTGACCAGCGTGGTTTGATGTGTGAACGCCTTGTGACAGATATTACACCGGTACGGTTTTTCTCCTGTGTGTGTTCTCTCATGATTTTTTAACGTTGTCTGATGGGCAAAGGTTTTCAAACAGGTTGTACAGTGATAGGGTTTCTCTCCTGTGTGGATACGCTCGTGATTGACCAGGGATGTCTGATGTGCAAACGACTTCAAACATATCGGACATTTGTAGGCCTTTTCACTTGAGTGTGTCTGTTCATGATTCTTCAGCGTTGTTTGGTGAGTGAAGGTTTTGTCGCACATGGAGCACTTAAAGAGGCGCTCCCCGGTGTGAATACGCTCGTGTATGGTCAGCGTTGTTTGGTGGGAAAAAATCTTTTCGCAAACCGTGCACTTATACGGCTTCTCCCCGGTGTGCACTCGCTGGTGATTTATCAGCGTTGTCTGGTGGGCAAAAGTCTTCAGACACGTCGGACAATGGTAGGTTTTCTCACCTGTGTGGATTCGCTGATGATTTATAAGGGTTGTCTGATGGGCGAAAGCTTTCATGCATATCGCACATTTGAAGGGTTTTTCTCCTGTGTGTGTACGCGCATGGTTGATTAATGTCGTCTGGTGAGCAAAGTTCTTGCTGCATACTGAACACCTGTAAGGTTTTTCTCCTGTGTGGATGCGCTGGTGATTAACCAACGTGGTTTGATGAGCAAATGCTTTTTGACATATGCTGCAGAGATATGGCTTAGAGCCAGTGTGGATCCGCTCATGGTTTTGCAGGATTGTCTGGTGACTGAACGTTCGTTGGCACACCGAACACTTAAATGGCTTTTCACCGGTGTGTACACGTTCATGAATCCGCAAGTAATCGCGCTGGCTGAAGGCCTTGTGGCAATACTCGCAGCTGAAGTGTGTCTGTGACTGGCCGGTTGAAGATGCACGCTCATGGTTAGTGAGATTTGCCATCCGGGAGAAACCCTTCCGACAAATCTCACATCGGAATGGCTTCTTGGTCATGCTGCCATGGAAGAACATCGGCCGGTGAAAATGAGGGGGGCTGCCCCCCATAAAAGTGATATTGTTTGTGCCAGCAATGCTAACTTGAGAGGTTGTAGGAGGCGTTGTTGTGGCTGTCGTAACAACATCTTGCTCAGTGGAAACTTCTGTAACTTCTGGTTCGGGTTCAGGATTCGTTTGGGGGAAGGCTTTTCCGCTGTTGAAGTCAAAAGTACCGAAATATTGCTTCCCAGCAGAAGTATACACTGACTGTACTGAATACATTATGAAAAGTTTACCGAATGAAATACAACTGTTTGATATTTGAGTTGACTATAACTTAATATCTAAAATATCGTATTTTGTTGTTTTTTGTACTGGACAAGGGAAACAACTCTTTAGAGTTGTCTCCCCTGATGAATTTTTTAAAGTCAAATTTGTTGCTTTAACTACGTGTTATATTAACAGCCTTTTTTAAAAATTAGTTTTACATATTTTTTGTATATATATGTAAGAGAAATGTTTTAATTTTTTTAACATGTCTTTCGAGCAGCACCAGAAAATCCGCACGTCATCTTTTGACGAGTGACAATTTCAAAATTTTAGACATTTTGCTCATGTTGACCAAGAACGGCACATATTTATCAAGTACATTTATTGCGGACATCAGAATGGATGTTGATTCTCTTTTTAGAAGGCGTCAACCAATAGGTTTAATGAAAATAGTGTTTGCCTGTTCACTGAACTGGAAGTATTAGTCAGGCTGGAAATTAGCGTGACTTAAAATTATTTTCTACAAGGAAAGACCAAAAAACTTTTGGACATGTTCAATATTATTAATGTTTTCATATATATATATATATATATATATATGTCAAATAATATTACACATGACCAATATATTTTGCGGAGGTTGATGGTTTTTTCTTTGCCAAAATTAATAATGGCTTTTATGAAGAAATATTTCTCTTTTGTGGTTTTGTGTTTCCCAAATCCTTCCAAGTAAATCCTTATATTATGATCTTAAAATTATCTTCATGTGCCGAAACTGAAGAATTTTTGCTTTTCTTGCAAAGGTTATTGACCGCTTTACTTTCATTGAAGCAGCTCTGGAAAAAAAAAAAAAAAAAAGATAAGAATTATTGGTAAAATTACAGACGTGGTGATTTTTGTTACTGTAAGATTAAAACAATTTGAAAACGTACAAAACTATTGATAAATTACTAGCGCTGACCCCACGATATTATTGCACCACCTTTGTTCAAACTGAAACATACTTATCTAAGTACTCTGGTTAATGTAGTTTCAAAATATATCTCGTTATGTGGGTCTATCTCCAAAACTCTTGTACCACCTTTAGTGAGACAGAACAGATACTACACTTTTATGCTAGTCCAAATAAATGTATTTTAGTTTATTTCATGTTTGTCAGAACAGCGACATCAGATGAATTTTTAAAAAATTACTCTTTGGCGATCGGCAATCTCATCTTTTAAAAAGAGGTGGAGGGTTTGTTTTGTTTTATGGCATATCAATCATCTATGGGTTATTTAATGCTAAATAAAGTTGTCAAATAAAATTCTATAGGTAGGATAACTATTTATATTCCTAGAATACATTGTACTACCCTGCATTACTCTTTGAAGGAAATTTCAGAGGGTACCATCATTACTCAAGAACAGGAAAACGGAGTACCTCACCAGTGGTACTACTCCCAGAATACATAACTGTTTAAAAACATTATTCTTTAAAAAATTATACTGCTTTGCATTGTTAATCTTCTTCTCAACACGATTGACCCCCAGGCACCACCTTCTAGTATCTATTTCGGAAGAAAACAAAGGAGAGAAATTAGGTTTTGATTTTTTGATGAATCAGATTGAATAATACGGTTGGGGATGAACTTCTAGATACTAGGGCATGACGTGACCAGTCGATTGATCAGATCGAGCCTCTCCAATCTAGCCGAAGTAAGGGCCGAAGTGGAAGAATGGCTCAGCCACCAGGATCCCATCCTAAGACATCAGGGGGAGAAGTCTTCAGTAATTTACAATGCGGGCGATACAAAGAATTGCGAATTACTGAAGACTTCTCCCAGTCATGGCTGACGGAACAAGAGCATGCTACCCCTGTGGATTAAATAAAGGATTTCGTTTGAAATTCCATCCAGATTCCTGAGTTTGAAGAAATACACCTGAAGAAGGCCAGAGGTTACAGCGGCTGAAACGTTGTGATGATAACACTCAAGATGAGAAATGTAGTTCGAATAACCAAAATTATGCACATTATCAACCCTCATCTCAAAAATTCAGAAATATATTTAAAAAATGTTTTTTTTCATTAGATTAAGTTTGTATTATTTGGATTATTCGGCTACTGTTCTCGGCTTGGATGTTATTCTCACAACGTTTTGGTCGATGTAACCACTGATCTTCTTTGGGTGTGTATTGTCAAACTCCGGAATCTGTACGGAATTTCAAACTCTTTATTTAATCCACAGGGCACCTTGCTCTCGTTCCATCAGTCTAAAGTAATTTGTAATTGTACTCATACTGAGGGCTGAACCTTGAACCTCCAGAAAACTGTCAAATAGAAATGAGCACTTTTATCCATTGCGCCATCGTTCTTTGTGGGCAATTCTAGTATGAATTTTAGGAGCCTTAAACCCATTATTATTTTAGATATGTAGTATATATATATATATATACATAATTTTTTTAAAATGGTGTTCTAATCTATGATTTATGAAATTTACTATAACATCTGCTCCATTTAATTAATGCATATCATTTTTTTTCAAATAAAAATGACATATTTCAATATGATACGATTTGATTAATTTCTTTTTACAATTATTAAAAAAAAAATTACCATAACATCTGCTTCATTTAATTAATGCATATTATTACTCTGTACTGATAAAATCTTGTGTCTGTGATTCGTAGACGTAACTTTAATAAATGCACACTCAATCATTTTTATTTTCATACTACAAGCTGTATCTATCCAACATTGCCAGGAACGCAGTGAAGTCATTTTAGTTTTTGATTTTTATTTGTTTTCATATTTTTTACTTTAAGGTAGACAAATCCTATTATGTCTGAGAATTTTTGCGATGAGGATTGATAATTTGGACTATTTGAACTACTGCTCTCATTTTCGATGTTATTCTCACAACGTTTCGGCCGATGTAACCTCCGGCCTTTTTCAGGTGCATCTTGAATCTTTCTATTAAACTCGGGAATCTGTACGGAATTTTGAATGAAACTCTTTATTTAATCCATGGGGGTAGCTTTGTCTCGTTTATTACCTCTGCCAAGGGGGTTATGTTTTCGGTCAAGTTTATTTGTTGGTTTGTCACTATGTTTGTTTGTTTCTGTACAGCATAACGTCCACATTGCTTAACCAATTGTCACCAAACTTGGTCAAAATATTGGTTATGGTCTAACTTAGAACTGATTTAATTTCGGGATATTTAGGTCAAAGGAAAAGGTGAAAGTCACACTTTTAACGATAACTTTGGTTCTATTCATCTTTTAGACTCGCAACTCGGCTTATATTTTACCGAATGATGTCCTGCATCTTATATAACATTCACCTGGAAAAGTTCAGTCATGGTAGAAATTTTGACAGAATTTTAACATCCAATTTTTCCACATTTGATGTATGGATCTGATGCTTTTTGATAACAGTAACCACCATGCAACATCAGATAAATAGTTTTTGAGTTACCAACGTTTCCATGGCATAACATCAAGAATACTTCATACAATATGGAGATTTACAGCCAGATAAGATTTTTGCCCATCCAAGTTGTCAGGCCGTTTCACGATTGACTTACATTCTTGTGATTCACCCTTAAAATCGGTTTCCTGTTTCTGTTGTGATACAAGAATTATACATTTGTTTATTTACAGATTCTTTAACTGACAAAGAAACAAACAAGTTTTTATTCATTTATTTTTTATTATTATTTTTACCTTTGTTCACCCAAACAAGGCATATTGTTACTGAAACATAAGGAGTTACTGTGATTAGAGGCCAAATTTATAGGGAGGTGGGGGGTTAGTTGTATCGCAAAATATTTGTTCACATTACATTTAAATTTCTGCACGTTGGTACAGTTGAGGAAACAGGGAGAGAATTCCAAAGACAAGCGGTCCGAGGAAAAAAAGTATTAGAGTAGAAAGTTTTCCGGCATCTGGGGACCTCTACAGTGAATGGGTGGGATTTTGCTGCTAGTTGAGTTGATTGAGGATATTTACATTGAGAGGGTACAAGTGTAGTAAGTTCGTCGGAGCGCATTCTGTGGAAGTACTTGTAAAACAAGCACAGGGATGCAACATTGTGGCGATGGGACAGGAAATGGAGCTTGATAAATAGTGCATGATCTATTAGGTTAGAGACTCTTTTTTGTACCCTATCTAGGAAGGAGAGACTAATGGTTGGAGCACCAGCCCAGATGTGACAACAATACTCCATGCATGGGCGAATGGTGGCTTTAAAGAGGTATAGGATAGTTTTCTAGCCCGGTAGAGAGAACCTACCTTTTTTGCAGCAGACTTGGCAGTATTTTCTATGTATTTATTCCCATTCGTGTTGCTGGTGAATGTTAGACCAAAGAGTTTGAATGTTGGACTCTCGGGAAGGGTGCTATCAGCCATGGCAATCAGTGTTTGGAAAAGTTTTTTATAATTGTTAAAAGAAAGGACCTTTGTCTTGGTAGCATTTGATTTGATCATCCATGTATGGCCCCATTCGACTACAGACTGGAGGTCATTTGCTAAGGATTCAGCTATTGTCCTGGATATGCGTGTGTTCGATTTGCCCACATGCCGAGGATAGAGCATGTGGTCATCAGAAAATATACCAATCTCGGACACAATTGCATCAGGGAGGTCATTTATGAAGATCAGGAATAATAAGGGTCCAAGTATCGACCCCTGGGGCAAAACCGCATTAGTATGATGTTGTTTGGATGTACAGCCATCAAGAACAACCCAAATCTTTCTTTTAGCTAAGAAGGATCTGATTATATTAAATATTTGTCCAGTAATACTGGGTATACTAAATTGAATTTTATTCTTTTCAATATACCAAAAAAGTTTGTAGGTATTCATATATAGTGCTGCAAGACATAAAAAATACCAAGTTTATCTTGGTATCTCAATTAG
The DNA here is from genome assembly GCA_963556195.1 of Sepiola atlantica. Classification (NCBI taxonomy): domain Eukaryota; kingdom Metazoa; phylum Mollusca; class Cephalopoda; order Sepiida; family Sepiolidae; genus Sepiola; species Sepiola atlantica. The sequence goes on along the minus strand of OY744525.1, from coordinate 81,099,073 downwards.
TACCTGAGTTATGGCCATTCAAAGTTAGTCGGACATTGCGTTTTGTGTGATACTGAATACAAAGCCAACTTAAGTGGTTTATAACTTTAAATAAGTGAAAAATCTTTATAAATATAATGTCATAGTTCATCAAAAGAAAGATAATATAGATGGAATTAATAATTCTTAAATATACCCAGTCTTAAACATTGCTGAAAATCATATGCTGTCACTAAAATTGTACGGAAACGAGACAGAAGAGCAACTTTGACTGTTTATATAATTTTTATTTTAGCAGCTAACACATTGAAACTTATTATGATTCATAACAGCATACAGATTAAGCTAAATTATTTTTCATTAGTACATCCATAAAAAGCTTATTTCTAACATGTAAACACGTCCCGGAACCCAATTTGGCAGAAAAATGGGTAAAAAACCTTTTGTAAACAGTTACACATTAAAGATACAAGCCTAAAACTTTCACACTTGACTCATTTTTGGATGAGGAATTAAAAAAAAGAAGTTGATTTCTTTCTCATGTTGGAAGATTTTGTGGAGTGATCCAACTTTTGTCATGTAAAAAATAAAAAGGGATTGACATCAAAACCTTCAAATTTGCTTAATAAAAGAAATCATCAGTGAATTTTTAAACAAAGGCTTATTATAACTTTTTAAATAATTGTTTTAATGCTAAATTTCAAATGTGTAAAGATGAAATATATTTATTGAATAATATAATGGAAGATTTTACTGGCAGTTTCACTCATCTTATGTAGATTTAATTTGGTTATACGCTTCTGTTATAGCCAATATATAAGCGATCTGTCATAGTATATGTATTGCCGAAGCGAGTACAGGGATGTGTCATAGTATTCCATCACTTAGTTGAAGATACCGGGAAGATCCTTTATGACGTCATAACGGATGATATCATTCACTAAAATAGATCATATTTGACTTTGAGACAAATGATGCAGCTCTTTAAAGAATAATCTCAAATTCAGTATAATGGTTACGTAGATAAATAAACTTCTGTCATCCAATTATGACGAATGACAAGTTTCCTCAACATTAAAAAACTGGCCAAAGCGAACCTCAGCTGTTGTATATCTACTAACCCAAGAACTCTCATCCATTCCTTCAGTGTGGCCGTAACATTGACAACATGGAAGGAAGTGATAAGAATGAACTTGAGAGAAAGAGGGATAAACACTTGGTCAGAGATAGATTAGCTTAGAAGTCAATTTCTAAAAGCCGTCCAACACATGCTAGCATGTAAACTAGACGTTAAACCAAATATGATAATCCTTCGCCATAAGTAGGACGAACACTCTCAGGAAGCTTTTCCTTCTTCGTTGTAGAGCTATCTTAGCAGTCGGTTGGGTAAAAACGTCGGATGGAAGTTGAAGATGACTTTAGCCCACTGTTTGAATCCTGCGACCGGTTATACAGGTATCTATAGCCACACTGATGGGTCTTGGTTCTGATAAGACATATGTATGTGGATATTAAAAGATATTTTAATATATATATATATATATATATATATATATATAGTATTTGAAGAATTTAGAAAAACAAATGTTATATAATTTATTCATTTAATGAATGAATAAAATCATTTATTTAAATTTTCTTATCTGAGACTTTCGACGCGATACGTCTTTTTCAAAGAGTACTTTCTTTTTTCTCCTCTTTTCATTCTGCTGGTATTAACCGCGAGGGTTGCCCACTCGTGAATAAAGCAAAGTATATGTCCGATCTTGTTGACGAGTATGACTTCACCCTTGCCTATGCCCCTAATTCATGAAACATATATAACAGATTTGTAACGTGACAACTTTTACACATTTACAATGACTAAGGAAGAAGTTATAGAGTGCAATTAGAACGCGAGTCTCACTAAGACTCTGGGAAAGCTATATGATTTGTATAATTGAATTTAATTAAGATTGTTACGTTTTCACTTAACGATGTGTGTATAAACCATTATACACCCGTCGGGAATCCAAGTTCTGAATCGTTTGCTAACAAAACCATTCTTTTCTTAGAATTTTACTTCAAGTTGTTTCGGTGTATACATTACTTTTCAAGGTGAATAGAAAGACCTTCGAAGTCCGTTTGATTCCGGAATTCTCTACGCAATAACTAATATGCCAATAGTCAAGAGGATTGAGATTGAGAATTAGTTTAAAAACTCTGCGTAATGTTCTAGTACTATGACTGCGAGGCGGTGCTCTTGCTGTATACAGGGCAGCTTAGTAAAGAACAGAGGCAGAACAAATTATGACTGCGCATGCATCAATGGATTTGACCAAATCATGGTGCAGCGACTTTGCCCAGAGGAAAGGGCACATAATCAAAGCGTCAGGAAAATGCGGAAGGGGAGAAGACATGAGTATTAGCTTTCTTTTCGAGCAGTGAAAAACCAAAAGTTGTCTGATGTGAAAATGTAAATGAATGAACAAAAATGTGCGTCTCTGGATTTCTGAGTCTGTTTGTCGCTTTTGTAGACAGATGAGGTGGAAGTATTGACGCTCGATGCGAGGACCTTGAAGTATAATGAATGTTGCGGTCCTGATTGTGGATGGACAGTTGCTGGGCTTTTATCTCCTGCTTTGGATTGACACAAGTATTAGCTCGGGGGTGTGCATTAACTGAATCAGATGAATTGTACTCTGTAAACCTAAACAGGTGCACCATCATTTCGATTGATGAACCCAACTTTAGCATACCATTTGATTGGGGTAAGAAAGTGTGAACTGCTTTGTGGAAATGAGTGAGCAGTCATTCACCTAGTGAACTGGCAAACAGAGTACAGGAATATAAGTGCCTGATCATGCCCGAGATGTGTACGAAAAAGAACCCTCTGGCAGCATAATGGATGGCTGTTGCCATATCCTGAGGAAGGATTTGGTCCACTCAAGGATTCGATTCCCTTGATCGCGGTCGTGCAAGAGCACAAGGCGATGGTCCAGCCAGTATTTGATTATTGGACATTGAACGTATTTGTGGATATATTCACTATTAACCTAGAGATGTACAACAAGAAGCTAATGGATTTTTGGAGATCTGAAAAATTCCTACTTGCAGATCCACACTGATAAGGCGCTGTAGCCCTCTCATCATCATATTGTTTTACATGCTGGTATGTATTGGATGGCTTTAAGAAATTGACTTCCAAACTGACCTATATCTGGCCAGGTCCATTTTTCTCACTTCCTCCCATGTTTTCCCTGTGAACTGAACCTGTTACCTCAACTGTACTACATATACTAACCCAAGAACTCTCATCCATTCTTTCAACGTGGCCATACCATCAAAGTTTACTTTTCTGCACATCTTCCTATACTACCCAGATTTAATCCTTTTTTTTTGAGGTCATCAGAACTAAGCCTGTCTTTTAGACTCACATTACACATCCATCGTATCATTTCTCTCCATGCAACGCATGTCCTCAACCCTCACTGGCCAGGTTTCACTTCCATACTTCATCACACTGCGTACACATGCCTGATAGACTCTTCCATTGGTTGACATGATTTTTAAGGGTAAGTGGTTTTAACCTAAATATGTCATTGATGCGGTAATATCCCAAGATCAGATAGTAAAAAGTACCATGTCAGCATACACCAACATTTTTATAAATAAAGGACTATATCTGTGGCACATGTGCGACAGCACTTTTCAGATTATAACCTATGCTGTAAAAATCCAAAGCTATTGAGAAATGGAGCTAAAGTATTGGGTTTGTAGGTTTGCGGAGTGATCGACACCGTCTGATGGAAATGGAGGAGGTCAGGTCCCGGAAGTCCCCACGCAGTGACCCGCCAACAGGAAACTTTTAAGTCTTTTCCCTGTGTGGATTGCTTAGGGTAGCAAATGAATTCATCAAACGCCAAACAAATGCGTTAACCAAAGGATGGGACAATGAGGTCAGGAATACTTCTGTCGCATGTTGGTGAAAACAATGGCAAAAGTATGCAAATTCGATCCTGTTGGTGTAGACAGGTGTGTCAATGACAACAAAATGAATGTCTGAGTGGTCACAAGAAGCAAATGGTTGCGTCTGACTGACGATGCCATGTAGCGATCAAAGGTGTCAATTTGGTCTTCAATAGCAGCCATCCGTATTGCATATAATTATCGATCTGGCATGTGTGCATATCTGACATCCTGACTGAGAAGACGCATGTGAACATGAAGGTGCTGGTGTGGTGTGGCTTAACCACATTAAATGCACCGGAGTACACAATGGATGCGACGCTGGTGAAATCCTGCGAGAACTATGCTGACTGCTTTATCAGAGTGCCACAAAGGCGGTTGGATCTACACAAAGGAGAAGGTGAGTTGGTGTCAGAGAATTGTGCCACAGTACGGGGCCAACTGAACAAAAGTCATGTGACTAACTAAGTGTCAGAGTGTGAAAAGGACGCTGGACTTTTCTAGATCTGTTGACCCGATGGTATCTAAGAAAATGGCCAAATCAGTTGACAGATCTTGCCAGCTGATTGATCCAGCACCAGTTTATTGGAAGAAAGGAGAGCTAGGCATGAAGAAAAAGGTTTGGCAATGGATGTGACCCACTATGATGGTGGCATCTGGCTTCACAATATGGCAACCACTGCATCGGCAAGACTCAACCAGTCAGTGAGAAGTTTTTATGAATGGGCGCACCAACTGAGATATTAACGGACAACACTCCATTGGCAGGCACTACAAAGTTTGCAAGTATTTGAGGTCTCTATGTATTCATGCACTGTCTGGGAATAAAGTTATGGAATGCAGTCATAGAATCATCAAGACCATTGTTACCAGAAAGAATTGTTTTGCATTGGAGGGAGTCTACTGGTCTAACATCACATCCAAGGACTTCTTACCTTCCATGGCGCCAGCTGAGACACTGCATAAGTACCACATCTGCCTAAGAAACATTGATGCCACACTCTCACCAGATAATTGACGGAGATACGACTCTACACAATAGGTGTACAATTAAATTTTGGATTGGGTGCATAACTGAAGTGGTCAGTCCTTCATGAGTACAGATTGATGAGAGATAACTCATCACAATTTAAACAATCTCTCCGATATCAGCAGTTTACTATTGGATATGCGGTTCCAGATGATGGAACATCTGTGGACGAGGCTTGTGTTCTTCCTCTTCGTGTTGTTCCTCTTTGAAGAAGTACTAACAGAAAAAAGCCTGCTCCTCCCCTCCCGATGCACTGGGATAAGAGGATTAGGGTCACTTGCGAATTTTACTGTAGACGGTAGAATCGTGCAAAGCGAAGGTTGTTTCGTCCATATTAGAATAACACAGTGGATGCGTTATCAGCCAAAATGAAGCTAACACAAATGAGAGACTCTAGTCTAAAGAAGAAACATAAAAAGAGCCAGTTTTCAATTAACATGTATTTAAGGTCTGTATGTGTGTTTGCTACTTACTGCAATTAAGTTTCTTTTCTCTTAATCTTTAAAGTATTTCGGCGTATGCATTTCTTTTCAAGATGGAAAGGCATTTGATATCCGGCTGATCCCAGAATTCGACAGCGCATTAACTGACATACCATGAGTGGATTGAGAACATTAAATTGGTCCGCAAACTCTACACCATCGATAAGATCAAGCATGTCCTGTCGCTATGACTGTGAGGTGTCGTTATTACTATATACAAAACAGCTTAGTAAGGAGCAGAGGGTGGACACAGAACAAATTAAATGGGCTCTTGCGACTGTATATGCAATAGACACATCAACCCATTTGTTCAACTCCACCCAGAAGAAAGGCTACAAATCATCAGAATGCCAGAGCAAGTAAAAAAAACAAAAGTTGCCTGCTGTGAAAATGTTAGTGAATGGATGAAAATGTATGGCTCTGATGGAACCGTATCAGGGAAGAATTAATCTGCGTCAGTGAAGAAAGAGATGCTGTCAACAATTGCCATGGGTATGGATGCTGTAAATACTAGATAACAGATGCATGTGCTGTACCCGGGAGGTCGATGGTGTGATAAACGCTGATGGAAACCCCCTCAAATGCTGCGAATGTAGACAGATCAAGTTGGGCATGAACAGGCTACTGTTAATTAAACTTCATATTTGGGATTGGTGGGTGGCGTTACCATCAAACCAATGCATGTCAACCTGTCTTGATAAGCCAGATATTTATATTGAGGTTGTTCAACAAACTCAGAATTGTAGGACTGTCATGGAAATGGTCATGACTAACATCAGCCACTTGGAGTAAACATGTCCGGAGAAGCTATGAAGCTAAATTTCAGAGTTGCAAACAAAATGGATGGCTGTCATCCTACCCCCCATCCCCATATACTAGGTCCTCCTAACGGCCATGATCCAACACAACGAACAAAAACAGCGTCCAGCTATGGACTACAGAAATTTCAATGAACACGTTGACAGCTAATGTTGACTACCTGAGCCAAGTAGATGGAATGGTGCAAGAAAGGTGTGAATGTATTGTTACTGGGTTTATGCGATGATATTCAGATGAATTGTTTTAGCCATATCAAGCAATAAAGGTCTGAGATAAAAGATATTTCTTGACAAGCATGGAATATGATTTTAATGCGACATCGATAATAAGGATAACAAGTATCTTAAAACGAAAAAATAAAATCCGCCTACATCGACTTAAGACTCAATAGTCTGGGTCTGGAAGTTATAGGGGAGGTAAAACACCTTGCCATGGAAGCAAAATAATGTGGTCCCTAACACTTCAGACCCGATTATGCAATGGAGTTTGTCCTCTCTCTCTAAAAGCTTGTTCGAGATTTTCCCATCTACAGTTTACTCAGTGGCCCTGGATTCATTAAACACTGAGCAAACAAAATTTCCAATGATATGGATAGAGAATTAATTGATGCTCCCTTAAAGATGATACAGGAAACAATTGTGCTGCCAGCCAGGAAGTGGATTCATGGATCAACGCAAGCTCTCTTGCGAATCAAATATCACTAGAAAAAAATGGAGCGGTGACTGAATACACATGATGGTTGTATCCGAACAATAATTCCCAGCATAATAATTTGCCTGTGCTTAATACTGTAAAAAAACTGTTCTTCAATGTCAAGCAAATGTACTTTGTTTGAAAACTGACTCCTTGTCCACTTATTATTAGCTCAAGAACAGTTTGATTGGTAAGATAAGCGTGTGCACCAAGGCAGCAGAGGAAATGCTGATGAAGAGAATTCAAATATTGCCACAGTTAACTGAGGAATATGGGCTGTCAATTTACATGACATTATTGAGTTCAAAACAGACAAGAATTGCACAGAAATGATTCAAGGCTATGACGAGATGGCACAGAAATGATTCAAGGCTATGACGAAATGGCACAGAAATGATTCAAGGCTATGACGAGATGGCACGGAAATGATTCAAGGCTATGACGAGATGGCACGGAAATGATTCAAGGCTATGACGAGATGGCACGGAAATGATTCAAGGCTATGACGAGATGGCACGGAAATGATTCAAGGCTATGACGAGATGGCACGGAAATGATTCATGGCTATGACGAGATGGCACGGAAATGATTCAAGGCTATGAAGAGATGGCACGGAAATGATTCAAGGCTATGAAGAGATGGCACGGAAATGATTCAAGGCTATGAAGAGATGGCACGGAAATGATTCAAGGCTATGAAGAGATGGCACGGAAATGATTCAAGTCTATGAAGAGATGACACGGAAATGGTTCAAGGCTATGAAGAGATGGCACGGAAATGATTCAAGGCTATGAAGAGATGGCACGGAAATGATTCAAGGCTATGAAGAGATGACACTGAAGCATTGGACATTTATGAGCAAAGTGGTCATCCTGGGATAAGGTTAATCGTCTACTTTGTATGATCATTAAGTTCATTGGTGACCAAGAAAATCATGTGTAGACTTTCAATCGATCGATTTCGCATCGATGCACTTGAGGAGAGGGGGGACGTGAGTGTTGTCACTAATTGGAAATAGATGTTACCCACTAGTGGTGGACATTTACCTCTGATTTTTTTCTAATGAGTCACCGCTAATCAAGGCCCAAAGGCCACTCAAGAATAAGAGTTAATGTTTGTCAGGTTGACAGTGAAACAACAAAGTGAGGATTGAAATTTGATTATTCAAGAGGATAGCTCAACAAGAATTTGTTAACATTGAACTTGAAAACGACCATGTTGTAGTCAGCTGGGAAGCATCCCTGTGGCATCTATCATGGAAATAACGATTGAATACAGAAAGACTAGCAACCTCTCTTCTGTGAGAAAAAGGCTGTAGGAAAGAAGAGGAGGACATTCCCCACTAGGTTTAGAAGTCGGTTTTGTACTTTGTCAAGGCATGAAAAGGATGCCCTAAGAGGCATTTCCGCAGATGTGGCAACAGTACTCCATCTTAGGACGTATTTGACGTAGAAATGACTGCGGATCTTTCCAATTAATGATATGGTGTCCAACCAGATGCCAGGAATCTAGCCAGTGTGATTTGGTAGTTAGAGAAGATTAATTTTTTGCAAGCTAAATCCACCAAACAACATTTTGCCTGACAACGACATTGCATTCATTTACAGGAGCTTCAGAAAGTTCATGAAAAACTGGTGTGCAGTTGTAATGCGCCTATAACCCAGCTAGAAATAGAATGGTGGAGAGATTATGGAAATTCATCCAGAATTGATTACTGGATGAATTTCCGTAATTTTTGGTGAACGGTATTTATTTTCCCCTCACAAAGGTTTCTTGCTATTTTTTTACGACATCCATATTCAATCTAAGTGTAATCATGGAGAAGTACCAAAAGATGTCCATCACTTAGATTTATTTGCTTTATCAATTTTTAGCGGAGAGGGTGTGTGTGATGTAGTTTACATTAAAAAGACTAAAACAAGGAGTTCATGTTGAACAACAGAAAGAATAAGGAGCTTTTAAACCAGAGACTCGCAAGCTAATATCAAAATGGAATTTGTGGATATTTTATGTAGGACTGCCTCTAGAGTAAATGTGGTATTGTGGTGATTGATATGATTATAGTTAAAAGTAGAATAGACATTTTTATAACTTTTGATCAACGATCCTTATTCCCCCCCCCCCTCGCACTTATGCCCAATTTGTTACACTGTAGAACTTTTACCTTATAGCAAATAAATAATTTAAAGTGGAATGTGGTTCTGGTCAGTCTCAGAAGACCATCTCCCCAGATATTATCTTCTCTTTCGGGAGGGAACATTAGTTTATTGCCGATCGCCTGATGCACCACTTACCGGGGAATGGCGATGAGGTCGATCATGAGAATTTTTGTTACAGTCCAGTGCCCCATTTTGGGGGAGAGCTGGGTTCCCCACTATAAACTGACCTCGTGTCTAACTTGGCTGCAGGTAAATAAATAAATAGACCCAAACAATTTTTTTTTAATAAGGTGATAATTTTTTAAAACCTTTTTTGTTTTTTTAAAATTTTTTTATATTAATCATTTTAGTTAATCTAGCTGAGATTTATTTAGAGAGAGAACAAAAAACGCAAGACACGCCATGATAACGCCATTACTGTTTATTTGTTTTTTTAATGTATAAATATTATTATTATTACAAAAGCTAAAAATACGAAAAAACTTAAAACTTGTAATTATACTTGGACCCACATGAACAAGATTTCTCTCTCTCTCTCTCTCTTGCTGGGGTCAGACAAGTTGGTTTTAGGTTTTCCATGGCATTATATTCTATTTTAGTTTTTTTTTTCTCCTTTTTTTCTAGCCCTTATTTATTATTATTTCTTAATTACACATAAATTAGTGTTTTAAAACAATCTGTGCAAAGGATTTAGCAAATGAGTTAATACAAAAATGTAAAATAAAAACGGGGGCACCGGCTAACTGAAACCACCCTTAATCTCAAATAACCTCCTCCTCCTTTAGGACGTTTTGATACGCGGATTTTAATTTTATTTTTAAAGAAATAGTTTTAGAGTTAATTTAATTATTCATATACATTTTGGAAGATATGTCAGTATTGTTTGTTTTTTTGTTGTTCAATAAAAAACGAAATAAGTATACGATTTTATTTTCGTAAAAATAACAAACAAACAAATCAAACGGAGTTTCGTAAACGAGTTCTCTCTCTTTCTTTGCGGAGTAAAACAACAAAAAAACACGGTGGTTTATATAGCCACATTTAAAAAAAAAATAAATAATTCGTATTTATTGTTCAAATAAAATATAGTTTACAACTTGAAACAAAAAATAAATCTTTTTAATATTAAAGTTATTAAATATTTTAGAAACTGGAAAACAATTTTCCGTTTTTACAGTATAGAAAACATTCCAGTAATTACATTAATCGACGGTCGTCATCATCCAGTCAGGGGGGAAAAGCGGACAGCAGAGCCCGAAAAATCCCTTTATTAATTGCATATATAATAAATACAATAACATATATATAATTTTTAGTTTTAGTTTTAAATTAAGAAATTAAATAAATATTCATAAAATCCCAGCGGCTTTTGGCAAAACAGATTAAATAAATAGTTCATAAAATAGTTAAATGCTATGAGGTCCGAATAGTTTCTAAATGTTAAAATTAGATATTAAAATCCTAAGCATTAGTTCGTTATTGCTAAAATTAAACACATAAGTACTTATTTATTTTTTTTTAATGTTGGTCAATTTAAACAATTTCATGACCAATAAGAAAAAACTAGTTTTTTTTTAATTTTTTATTTTAAGAAAAGGAAAGTCACATAATAATACTCCATGATAATATTTCAGATATCACCAAGAAAAGAACACTACCTCTAACTTTAAAATATATGCCAAATGTTTTATTTTAGGCTTTTTTTTCCTGTAAAACTACTCAAAGTAAAAATGGTGTTATATATATAATCATAAGGGGAAAAAATAAATAAAAAAATACTCACCTGGTTGGACCAACAAAAAAAAGGATTACTACAGACAATAATAATAATAATAATAATAATAATGATAATGAAAGGAGCTTGTTTTTAGTCCACTAATAAGGGGGAGGACTCCAGAGTATATCACCAGGGCTAGACATTATTAAAAAATATATATTGGCTCATTCTTGACTTTTAAAATGTGTATTCTTCTGGTTAAATAGTCAGTGCGCGCTACTTGGCGCACACACACACACGCACTATAATTACTAGAGGAAACGCCCCCCTCTCTATTTGAACCATTGTTAGCTCCTCCCCCTCTTTCACCCCTTCTAAATACCACAGATGTCCATTTCCATACAATGTATTTAAGCAGAGCTATTATTATTATTATTATTATTATTATTATTATTATTATTATTATTATTATTATTATTATTATTGGTAATAATAATAAATATAATAATAATAATAAATATCATTACTAATAAGACATTGAAAAATAAGTTCACTCACTTGAGAGAAGAGGAAATATTTTATTATTATTCTCTCATATTTTCGTATTATTATTCTTTTCAATCACAGTTTTTGATCGGAGATTTGACAAAAAAAAATTTCAATACAGATTTAAAAAATGATACAATAAATATAGTCTTTTTACTTTCATTTTTGTTTTATTGTTCAAGATATTTTTTATATTACAAAATAGGATTTGGAAAGTTAAATTTAATCGTTAGGTCATTAAGTTATTAATTGAACGAAATTGTCATAAAACTATAACTAATTTTGTCAATAAAGTAATTCTTGTTTTAATCTCTATTTAAACAATTATTGGATGCAAATGACTTCCAAAACTTTCAATCTTTTAATGCATAAGGATTTGCTTAGAATATTAAAAGTCAGAAATTACTTTCTACTCGACAGTTTAAATGCTTCCAAATTCCTTTCAAATTTTGAAGAGTCACGAAGTAATTCATTCTATTTTTTTTTCAACTATTAACAATAGATTAAAATGACTGACTTGTTTGTGATGAAATCGAAATGCATTCTGGTGGATTTAATTTCGTAATTAAATGTCTCTTATGTGATTTTTTTCTTCTCTCTTTCATCGGAGTAGGCATTAAGAAAAAACTCTTGTAGTTCCCCTCCCTTTGTTTTTAAACTAGAAAATTAAAGAAATATTTATAAAAAAACAAAACAACCCGACTCAACTGAAAAGGGATGTAATAATTATTTTCTTCCCAATAATCTCCACTATTTCTCAGGCCCCTTCTTTCTCTTTCGATTTGGCTTTCATGATTATTGCCAGTTTAGTCTTTCTATGTGGTTGGTTAGATGATTGGTTAGGAAGAAAGTCAGAATGAAGAACTTAACCTGGTAGAGTTAGCTGTGTCTGGCCGCATCTGACTGAAATAGAATATTGAACAAGAAAAGGGTCACCATCTTCCATAAATAAGACCAACATCTCCACTACTAAATAGGTTATCAACATTTAGTCAAGGAAACACTGGAACATAACGAGAATTGTTTGGGAGGCTTTTGTAAATTAACGGATGCTGTATTCTGGAGTTCCATTCTAGCAGGCCGCTTGTGGCGAAACGACGATAACAGGATAACAAGAGGCGATCAAAACTGGAACTGATTTGAATCGTATTTCTGGCGTCAAGCTTCGTTGACGTATATTGATTTCGAGTCTGCGTCGTAGTGTCCTAACTCCCACACAGTTATAAGCCTAGATGTGAGTGCGCAAAGCCAAGCCATAACTCAATCTAATGTATGATACTGCGCGTACATTTAAACAAAATAGGTTCCTCATGCAACTGCTACACCAGCAAACGAGTTACATCGAGTAACCCTTTCTTTTTACACTAAGTAGTAGAAAAAACAACAAAACTTGTGATATTTCCTTATGGCAACACCTATTAATAATAATTCACATGGATGCACAAAACACATTAAACAATTAATATTATTTCCATTTCTTTGTGTTTGTGCGATAACAAGCAATTCTATGAAAAAGAGGCAGGGCAATAGAGGCCGCACTGTCTTCCTTTTGTTTTGTTTTTTAATTAAAAAATGAAAACATTATTCAAGTTTCCAAAAATCATCAGTGAAAATCTGAAAATATCCTGCGACACAACATCATCATATTATATTCAGTTTAACGTCTGTTTTGCATGCTGGCATGTGTTGGATGGCTTTTAGACATTGACTTCCAAACTAACCTATCTCTGGGCAGGTCTTTATTAATCTCTCTTTCTCTCAAATCCATCCTTATCACTCCCTCCCATATTTTTCTTGGCCCTCTCCCTGCTATCTCAGGTCCTGAGTATGACCTTAAAAGACATCCAGTGGTGAGGCCCCCACTTGGGAGCTGTGGAGAATGTGAAGTTGCCCATTAGTTGCCATTGCTCCCAGGTCCACTCTGGCCCGGAGTGGTAGTACCTATAAGGGCCCCATCTATTGGTCAAATAGAACCTACTGGCGCTACCTGATCAGGCTGTCTAAAGTTATTGACTTCATGACTCAAACTTCACCAAACATTGATGTTTTATTGTTTTTTTCTTTGTAAAACTCAACCATGTTCTGCAAAATCCAAAACAACAAACCAAACCTGCTACCTCAACTCTTCTACATCTACTAACCCAAGAACTCTCATCCATTCTTTCAATAGGACCAAACCAACGAAGTCTCTTGTTCTGCACCCATCTTCCTATACTGTTTAGATTTAATCTTCCTCTGAACTCATCAGATCTAAGCCTGTCTTTAAGACTCACATTACACATCCATTGTATTTTAGCAGTTTGATGGTTGATTAAAGAGTGTCAAGATGAAGATGGCCATTTTGTTGAGTCGGTCGTGTAGGTAGGTATCTGAATTTAATAAGAAAATGGTCACCATTTTCCAAGTAAAATACCAACATCTCTGCAAAAGTATAAATTAACTTTATTAACTGGAACATAGGAATATAAAGAGAGTGGTTCGGCAGACAAGCCTTAGCTTAAAACAACATGGGGTATTCTGGAGTTCCATCTTGTCTAACAGCTTCTGGAAAGGAACGTGAACAGGTTCTTATGTCTTGTCATCATGACATATCATTCAGGAACTGATTTGTCTCTTTCTGCCAACCGAAGTGAATGGAAGTCAGCAGGCTATTAGTGCACATTTCAGTGATGCGCTAATCGCCTGTGTATTAATACACGAGTCTGAACAAGCCTATTTACGCCAACCTATAGTTAGAAAGTAAGGTAGGCAGAAGCAAAACATTTTTAAAAAATTAAATAGGTAGAGACGGCTGAGGAAGATGGATTATGAGGTGGTGGGTGTTTGGGTGAACACATTGTCTAAGGGTGTCTGACGCAGTTTAGTGTTGCGCTTGGAACCAGAGAGAGAGTGAGAGAGAGAGATGGCTCAAGTAGTAATCTGTGACTATCTGATTCTAGAAAGCCAGGCGATTCCATAATCTCTATCTTAGTAAAATTATGAGACAACATCATGTATGTGTGTGCATTTCTCACATCAGCGTAACGTTGATATTTTACACATTGAATTAATATTTTTTATTTATTACTTTATTATATAGATTAATCGAATATTTACTGAAATTATAAATGTAATATTATAAAATGAAATTTTAAGAAATCCTATTCAAACAATAATTTAATTACGAATTAAAAATCCACCAGAGTGCATTTCGGTTTCTCATCTATTTAATTAAAAACAAAAATCCTCCCCCCTTCGTTTGCACACCAGACTGACAGCATGTAGCCAGTTTTCCTCCTCCCTGCATTCGTCACGTAAATCTTCACTCACTCTCTCCACGAGCCTGCCTGCTGATATTGTTAACATGTCAGGTTGCTAAAAACAAGAAAACCTATCTTTTATTACACAATCGCTTCTTATTTTTTTAAAAATATATATTCCATCGTTTAATTATCTTGATAAAAATGTAAATATTTTCTTGAGATGCGTCGTCGCAAATTTTTTAGATGCATCGAGAGGCTTTGCCCGTCAGTTACGCTATCATGCTTCAATTTGAAATAGCAATTTTATCTTGTCAACTAAGTTCAAAGATATAAAGGTACATCATTCTAGGCGCTTATTTTTCTTTCATTGAGCTTCATATATCGTCTAAGGAATTCATTAGTCTTCAGAAAGCACATTGTATCTGTTATGGTGATCTACCCTATTGTCTCGCTACATGGACTCTTCCAGACACTATCATCATCATCATGGCTGTCGCTCGAATCGCGTATACAGGTTTCCAGGAGCTTCATTCGTTGATTCTCATATGAGAAAAAAGTCCAATTCAAGATCCATACACCTTATCACAAATTGGGCATACATTATCATTTGCCAATTGTGCGCGTGGCTGATTTTTGCAGCACACTATTCTTGCTGCTCTCAGCTCTTCAGCGTGATGACACTGTTTACTTTCAAATCTTTCCACACCACAGCTTATTCCATTCCTCCACTCCGTTCTCCCGAGTGCACTCGCTTCCTATGTTGTGTGATCAATTCCACACCTCTTCATATCCTCCTTCAAACAATCCTTGTACCACTTCTTCTGTCTTCCAACCCTCCTAGCTCCCACATTCAGTTCGGAATAAAATACTTTCTTAGGATAGGACTGGTGGCTCATCCATATAACGTGACCAGCCTATCTCAAACGATTTTTAACAATTTAAGCCTCCATACTAGAGCAATCCGACTCTTCTAGGACACTGATGTTGGTTTGACGATCTTGCCAGTTAATTTTTTTAATTTTCTGTAAAAGTCTTTGAAGTAATTTTTCACTATAAATAGTGATAATAGTGGTAACAGAGAGTCGCCATAACCAATCTAGAAGCATTCTCTGGCAACAGATTACTTCTGTACTTTCTGTAAACACA
Organism: Sepiola atlantica; assembly: GCA_963556195.1. Taxonomy (NCBI): domain Eukaryota; kingdom Metazoa; phylum Mollusca; class Cephalopoda; order Sepiida; family Sepiolidae; genus Sepiola; species Sepiola atlantica. Next base: position 81,083,312 of record OY744525.1, on the reverse strand, counting down.
TAGAAGAGATGCAGTGGATTGAGGCGTTTGGCCGAAGATCCAAGTTTCAGATGTGCAAGGTGTCAGGGACAAGCATGTCCCCCTAATGGTAGACCACATGCAAGTATCCAAGCTGGCCCTGATGAGTTAGAAGTGGTAGCTTTCTTTTGCTATCTAGGAGACATGCTCTCAGCTTCTGGGGCTGCGAACTGGACACCAAAACAGGTGTCAAAACTGCCTGGAAGAAGTTCCTTGAACTGCAGCCACAACTCACCTTACGTCACAGACATTATGATTTGGAATAAATACATAGAAGCTACCGCCAAGTCTGCTGGGCTCCCTCTACTAGGCTAGAAAACTTCTCACATCTGAAAGTATCCTATATTACTATAAAGCCATCATTTGCATGGAGTATTGTTGTCACATCTGGGCTGTTGCACCAACCACTAGTCTCTCCCACTTGGACAGGGTGCAAAAAAGAGTCTCTAACCTAATAGGGTCCTCGCTGTTTACCAAGCTTCACCCCATGTCCCATCGACGCAATATTGCATCCCTATGCTTGTTTTACAATTACTTCTACACAATCTGCTCTAATGAACTTACTGTACTTGTACCTCCTCAACGTAAATACCCTCGACAAACACAACTAGCAGCAAAATCCCACCCCTTCACTGTAGAGGTTCCCATATACCGGAAAACATTTTGCTCTAATACCTTTTTTCCTCGGACTGCCTACCTTTGGAATTCTTTCCCTGCTCCCTGTTTCACCAACATGCAGAAATTCAAATGTGAATAAACATCTTGCTACACAACTCCCCACTTAGGATGCTCTCTATTAATTTTGGCCTCTTAATCACAATAGTCCCTTACGTCTCAGTGGCCTTGTTTCGGGTGAATTATAGTAAAATAAATTTATTTAAAGGGGTGGGGGGTAGTGGCGGAGGGGGAGGGCAACGACGAAACAAAAATGAAACTAAATAGATCCCCAGGCAACGTCGGGTATTGATTTACTCCTCTCCAGGAGTTAGGCACAAGGCCAGTTTTTATCTTACTCCCACAAGTAAGATGTGACCCAAGGTCGGGTCAGGAAAGTGGGGTTTAAAAATTGCCTGGGCAGCCCCGTCGGCATTCCCCGGTAGAGGCGCCTCAGGCAGTAAGCAATAAACTTACTCCTCCCCAAAGAGGGGAGGCAAAGCCTGGGAAGGTGAACCTCCTAGAACTGCACAGGACAGACCAATAGACCGGCGTAAATCAAGCCCCAAAGGCCAAGACAATACCAGTCTATGGGGTGCAGTATCCATCGGAACAGATACTACACTTTGATCTTAGCCAAAAGGCCAAGAAACCAGTCAACGTCGGGTAGGCACAACTAGTATTTATAAAAGTACCCAGTTAAGTAAATATAACCAGTATAACAAATTAAAAAAACAAACAAAAAAAACAAGGATAAAGGAAGAAAAAATTTACACCACATAAACTTTGACAATAACAGCTAAGGAAATCATGGCAGAGATGATGATGATGATGATGGTGGTTGTGGTTGCTTTAACTGTGATGGGAAGGGGGTCTTTCGTAAGCAGAATCATGGCTGTATTTTATTATTTATATCAGTAACTAGGTTTAAGCAGAACGGCCTTGCAAATAACAGAGGTCTACCAATTGTTTTTCTTTTTTTTTTTGAGGAAGTGTTACTTGCATCCTAAAACACCAAAGGTTGGACACACTTTGAACTCTGTTTTGTTTGTAGCACGGTTTGGCTTAGTGGTAAAGAATCGAACTTTGGTCGCTGGTGTCCCGTTTTCAAATCTCACTAGGTCTAGCCACGCTGATAAATCATAAGACGACGAAACACGTGTCTGTGGATAATTATATTTTGAATATATATATATATATATATATATATATACATATATATATATATTTATTTTGGTACATAAAAATTAGTACAACATTCGTTCCGTCGGTTTCAAGCACAGAAGGACTTAGACATCCGGCTCTCTTCAGCTTCTGTTGTCATCTGTTTCGGAAATGTGAAGTCACGTGTCAGTCTCGTTTGGACGCGTTTTTTGCTTTGAGTGTTATGTATGTTTGTTTTAATTTAGTGTAAGGAAGGTTTAATAAGGTTTGAAAAAAAGGGGGGGGATTATTATTTCATGTAGATACACGTATATTATAAGGTGATATAACATATTGTGTATATATTTTCAGTATTTACTTCAACAGTGTTCAATGTGTGAGTAGAGCTTAGTAGTAGCAGTATGGAAATATAATTATGGTAAGTAAGCTGCTCAAAGGTGTCCTTGTTTAATTCCCACATGAAATCATTTAGCCTGATGATTTTCTGCAGGAATGAAACATGGACGCTTCTGTGTGGCTTACTTGCCATAGATATATTTTCATATTGCTACTATATATATATATATATATATATATATATTAGAATAATACTCGTTTAGGATGAGTAAAATTAATTCCCCTGACAGAACAGTTTTGCACCACTTTCATGTCCTCTTACGAAGATTAAAATCAAGATATAATGATACTAAACCTTATGACTAGAATCCTTATTCTAATTTTGATCAAAATCCAGTACATGATTTTGATTCTAGAAAATGTCTAAAGTTTAAGGGGTTTTAAGAAGAAATCGAAATTCGAAGAATTTTGCTTAATTGGTGTTTAATGACTATCTGATATATTTTAAATTTCAAATGCTTGGTTGTGCCCATATTATGGTCCCTAAAACCCTTTAAAATACTCCCCAAAAACTGCAATTCGGGGAATACTTATTAATTATTGTTAAAATTTCACAAAAATCAAGGGTATCTGAATAAAAACCTTGCATCAATTTAAAATAATAACTTCCAAAGAAACCTGATCAGAGATAAGTTTGGAATTCAATTTCTAAAAGCCGTCCAACAAATGCCAGCATGTAAACGTTAAACCGAATATGATGATGATACCGGAAATGTCACCCGATGAACAGAAAATACCATATGCACTGCTCTTCAGTCTGACTTGTGGTATTTTCTGCCCATCGGTCAAACTTTCTCGGCATCTGTAAAACCAAAGGTGTTCATGGCTAATATTGTATAGTATGATATGTACCATTAATAAATGATAATAAAATCCATTTACTTCGGTTGATCCATGTTAGAATGATTATAGGATGATCCTTGCAGAGTGATTTGCAGGGTAGATCGAAGTAAAGGGCTCAATGTTAAGTACAGAGCAATACTTATCAGAGTATATATGAAATAAATAAAAAAAAAAAATAAAAAAAATGGTATATTTTAGATAATAATTTATTTCAACAGTGACTTCTTCTGACCAAAACTGCAATTTCACCTAAAATAGTATGAAAATCATCCTTTGGAAACCTCATCACTCGTTATAATGCAGCTTCCTGCAGAGCACCCCACCCCCACCCCCGACAGAAACGACAAAAAATATATGCCGTGCATGAAAGCTTGGAAAGGAAATTTGCATAGCGTCCAGGTGAACTGATAAAAGAAAGGAGTTGTGAATGAAAACGGAACGAACTGGAGAGCGCCAGGAACGACGGTTTATTGTTAGAAGATTGTCCTGAATATTTTGGTTTTGTGCATTGCTTTCTTACACTGTTCCAGCAGCTTCTTTCCACGATCTGCAGGTTGTGGCACTCTCTTCCTGCTGCCTATTTTCCTCCTACCTATAATCTTGGTCTTTTCAAGACTGAAGTCAATAGGCATCTCCTCTCTTTGCGATAATCATCTTTCATTTTTTTTTAGCTCCTTAGATCAAGTGGTGTCATGTGTTGTCTGGAGCGACTCCCATTAAAAAAACTAAAAAAAAACTTGCTTTTAACTTGGGTAACTTTTTGGTCAGAATTCCTTTCTTTCTCTCATTACTTAGCCATTTCGATTTTTTTTTTTTTTCTTTCGTTTTTCACATCATTTTCTCCCATTGGGAATCTTCTTTTCTGTTTGAATTTTAAGTGGTCATTACTTCACAAGTAGGTGCGTAAAAATTGGAGGAACTCCTGTGTGACACACATTCATATATATGAAAATTTGAAAGGACACATACAAAATAAATCTGAAATTACAGTACAAAAACTTAGATCTAACAGTTTCTTTTACAGGTTTGTTAGAGCAAATAATTCAAGAACATTTTTTTTAGTTTTTCCATATACTTTTGTCAATATATATATATATATATATATATATATACTAGCGAAAATATGGTCCTTCCGATAGCATATTTTTGCTAGGCTGGGAAGATGATATCATAATGAACAAACATATAATACACTGACCCCCAAAGGAGGAGGTAATGACCGAGAGGATGATATCGTGATAAACGAACGCTAACCCCCCCCCCCCCCAAAAAAAAAAATTAAATTAAAAGGGTGGTGAATACCTTGGAGGATTATATCATGACAGCAGAATAGAAAGTACACTACCCTCTACCCCCCCTCCCCCAAAAAAAGGAGAAGGTAGTCACTGGAAAGATGGTCTCATCATGACAATAGAACAGATACTACATTATCTCCCTCTCCCAAAGGAGAATGTAATATATGGGAGGATTAGCTCCACCCCCTTAAAAAGGTTGCCGTAATTCTTGAGAGGACGGTCTTATGACACCAAAGCTGATACACGCATTCAAAAATAATACAATAATAGATTAAATAAAGACTTTTATTTTCATTCATTATTTTCAATCATTAGTTATAAAAACATTATTTTTCATAGTTCTTTGGCCTTTTGTATATACAACCATATTTATGAAAAATAACAATTTCAGACCAATTTGAGGATATCTTAAGTCGGATGGCCTTTACAATAAATGTGGTATTGTGGTGACTGAGATGATTCTAGTAGGATAGACATTTAAAAAAAATCATTTTTGACCAAGGATGACCACCGACCTCCATTTTCCTCACACTTTTGATGGCCTTGTCCCTAATTTGTTCCAAATGTAAATTTTTATATCTTGTGCAAATAAATATTTCAAAATGTAGTATCTGTTCTCAGCATCCGAGCAACATCAGGCGTTTAACTATCAACTAAACTATTGCATATATATATAAGAAACTATGCCAATGAGAATGACAAATGTATATTAGAGAATATTCAATTATTAGAAACTGCTTAAAAAATAAATATGCAAATTAGAAATACCTAAAACTGTTTAAGAGTGTTTGCAGATTACTATATATACGGTATTTCAAACTGTTGTGTTGTATCATGGAATTAAATGAGGATTAGCTGTTTTGATCTAACTATAGTTAGGATAGGTGGAAAAAAACTTTCGCATTTATTCATTTAGAATAAATATATATATATATATATATATATATATATATATATATATATATATATATATATATATACTAGCTGTATTGCCAGGATCTAGACATATTGTTGTTAATCCGTTCTGCCAGTAACTTAGGTCAATTCTTTAGGCGTATTTCTAGAAAATATGTGTTTGTTTCGTTCCCTTTCAAAATTTCTTACATTGTTTCCCCGTAAACTGTTTACCTGTACCTTGTACAGAATTAACCCTGGACTGGTTGAACCGGCTTTCTCCATAGGAGGTCGTTTCGTTGGAGTATCAAATTCACAAATGGTCACCAGTCGCATGTATATCCCGGTTAGGTGAAATGACGACGTTAGAATTTTGCAGTTCTTGCAGGGAGGTGTCGACGTCTTCCTACATACAGCACCTGGTATTCTCAAATGGTCACCATCTGGTACTTACCAGGCTCAACGTTGCTTAACTTCAGTGATCTATTTCTTCCATTCACAGTCATTTACAGAGGAGGTTGCAGCCATTTTTACTCTCACATAATATTGACTCCCACAGTCCCCAGTGTCATTAGGAACTGTTCTTAATAGGGTGACTTTTTTGTTAAATCTACACTATTATTTCATATTTTTCTTCTTACTATTGTCTATATACTTCTCTAGATTTTGAATGTAAATACAGATAGCTTCTTTTTAAATACTTTTTCTCCTTTGCGGGCGTATTTTAGAATGAAAGAATATAGGAATAGCGGTTTACCATGACAAGAAAGAACACAAAAAAACACAGAACCATCTTACATTTTTCATATTAAAAGTACTTATTGAATTTTCTTTGATATTTCTAAGATGGTATAATTCATATCACAACAACAATTACATTCCTACGTTACATTATATATTTTTTTACATTTTAAAAATCTTTACTTCTTATTTTCACTTATTTTCAAACATTCAGGAATAAAGGAATATCATGAGAATCGAATTTACAAACACATAACAAAATAAAACGTGACTATGCAATATAGCCACTAATTTCATTTCAATTTCCTTTCTAAATCATATTTTTCGTTTTTTTTCCTTTTTCTTTCACAGATCTATTTCATAGCTTCTGTTTGGATATATACTTCAACTACAAAGAAAAAAACTGGTAGAATTATTAGATGAACATCATTTCGTCAGCAAATACCAAGTAGATGTCCTCTTTTTACAAGCTTGTATGAAAAGTTATAAAATAATTTAGCTCACTTTTACTAATGGTTTGGAATATCTGATGTACAATCCGATATTCCTTTAATTCAATATTCCTGTATTACGCAGTAAGGTAGAATATGTTTGTTTAAAAGATGAAATAATCATGTTATTTTTTTTAAATAAGTAAATATCGGAGTATCAATTCAGAGAAAGAAATAAGTAAGTTCAAATAGGAATTAAGGTGAAAAGTATACAGATGCAGAAATTTGTAGTCTTATTGAACAGTTGGTGATTTTAAGAGCTGATCATCATATCTATTTTGAAGCGTTTGTTATCTAGATTACCCAGTGTTTGTAAAGTAATTTCCCTTGTATGAAGAATGGATCCGGTGTATGTGAGTGATGTGGGAGAAGATCATTTTAAGAGAATGAAATTGTTTGCTAACCTCTTTTTGGAAGACGTATTTGAGTGAAGGTGATATTTCGGAATTAATGTAATAATATTTTCATGTCGAAGAAATGGTTGAATATTTTCGTGAAACACCCATTAGAAAGTGCTGTAGATGGTGAGTGGAAAAGATTTGCATAAGAAGTGTTCTGATATTTTCCTATAGTGACTGAAGTTGCATGGGAAAAATCGATTTCACTTTTTTAATATATAGATAAAAATGTGTTTTGGTTATAAGGACTACTTACCAAAAGATTTTTTATAGTATTCTTCCACTCTAGATTTTCAGTGTACTGAAAACTGAGACATCAGTGTTGTCAATATACATAAGACAGTTGGTGTAATATTTGAAAGACACTCCAATCTTTATGACTAACTATAGATATCATGGAAAAATACGGATGTTGCTGAAATAAGGTTAATTATCCTTCTGGTCCTAAAACAGGACTCTGTGGTTAATATTAACCCAGTCTAATAATACTAATATCATCTCTGAATGCATCTTCTCTTAATTTTGCCTTTTCTTTTGTTCACATATTGTCTAGGTAGAGTCCTATAGAGTATGATTCATTTCTTGTACTAAATTTATTCACATCCACTAATTCTTTATTTCTAGTTAAATCTGTCATCTCTGGTCAGTGCCTGGTTGGTGCCGATCACAACGTACAGCCCATAAGTGTCTGTTCTCAGCCAGTCTCATTCAATTTCACACCAGATTTCATCACAACAAATCTCACAATTTTGTTGCTAGTTTGCTGAGCAGTGGCTTGATGTTGATCGACATCAACTCAATCACCATCAATCATCCATCAGTAGGGCAACGTGGCCAGCCAGTGTCTTCTTTGTATTGTCCACCACCCCCTGATTGTTGCCCACCAATTGAACACCGGCCAGGCATTGGGTGATGGTCAGCTTCGGTTGGTTAGTCATGATAATTGACCAGAACTCTGCAGAACCAGTAGCATTCTACAGTTGAATATATTAATCTGGTGTATTAAATTATCAGAAATATTTGTACTCATATTAACCGGAGGAATTTCTACTCCTGGTATTTCTTTGCTACAACCAATTTGGTACTCATAATGAAAACTAATTTTGCATTTGGCTCTGGCCTTTTGTAGATTATTTACTTGTGGGGTAGTCTTTAAACTGATATAATAATTTGTCAGAAATATATGTCAAAACAAACAGAAGTTTTATATCAGAAACAATACACGAATAAAAGTTCTTGGATGGAACAATTAATAATATATAGGAAACTAATTATGGTAGGGCATTGGTTCTGAGCACTGCTGATTTTTTTCCCTTTGATTGTGTCCGAAAGAGACCGGAGAGTGTTAAGTATTCACCACTGTTGAACTTCTCCCGTGTGGCTCTCACAAAATGAAAAATTTAGATCCCCCGCTAATCAATATTCCTATCTTAAAGGTAGAGTAAGAACTAAATATCTTATATTTTGTATAATGTATGCTGCTTGTCTTTCATAATTGTAAACTGTAAATAGATGTGTTAACTGTACTTTTGGTTTTAGCCTTTCGTTCTAATGATGGATATGTTTAGAATATATGTTTAATACATGAGCTGTGAAATAAAATAACAAATATATGAAATAGAGAATACTTTTTAAAAAATGTGTATATATACATATTGTAGTTCTATGATAAAAAAGATTTGCATGAATCAGCATAGTATAACTTTGTTGACCGGCTTGATTTTGTTTCGTCATTGGTTTCCCTGATTATTTCCAGGAGCAGGTACTTAGAGGAGAACCACATGAAGATTTTTAAGTAAAAGTGATGCTATAGAACTGAATGGATTCAAATTTGGTACACCTATATCTTCAGTCTGCATCATAATCCATTTTACTATCATCATCGACTAATATAATGTGAGATGTGTTAGTTATGGAGAGATAGGAAATTTCCACTAAAAATTAAGTGAATGAGTTGAAAGGAAATTACGTAAGAGAACAGGAAGTCAGAAGTGAGACGTGTTACATTGTATAGCTTATAAACATTTATTTATGAAATTCAGATGCTTATACTTACAGATGGCCCAAATAAACTGTAATGTTTCTACACCTCTCTTCAGCATTAACAAATAGTCTGAAAACGATGGTTTCTATTTAACTCATAGATGAGGCACTGGCAGGTACTACCACAACGGGTCAGAGTGGACTTGGGAGTAATGGTACCTAAGGTGTATCTCCACACTCCTTAAAACTCCCAAATTTCTTCTCTAAATTCTAATGTGTATTATTTGAATGTACTTAATTCTGTGTTTGACTTAAATGTGTTTAATTCTTGATATATATATATCTATATATACTATTTCATTGCCTGTCTATTGATTTCATACTCAAGTAATTTCTGAACTCACTCTCTAGCCTGAAGTTATGGCTGTCTTTCTCTTATTTGTACTTACTTGTGAGAGAGAAACTTTTCTGTTTCTTCTGGAATATACAGTAAACTTATTATCTATATATATATATATATATATATATATATATATATATATTATGGAAGTTTTTTTTGTTTTTTTTAACCTGCGGGGGCTCAGAAATACCCGACTAGTACACGGACACAGGCTATTTTCCCCTCTCGGTGTGTTGGACCCGTAAGACCTTGTCAGACCATCCATCTAAGAGAAGGAAATCTCTGATAATAAAACCTTGCTACTAACTACTTAAGTTGTGGCAGCAAACTGTTGAGGAGGGAGGCCTTCTTAGTCCTGATTGACAACCTTCCTAGAGCTGGAATCTCGAACAAAATATCCAGTTTGCAAACCTAGAATTGCTGAAGTAGATAGGCTCTGCCTATCGCCGGCCTTTGCACTCCTCTGTCTATTAGCCAGGTGCAGAGGTACCAGCACTGGGACGCCTCAAAACACCCAGTGCCTGGCCTTGTTTCCTTACTAGGACAATAAACGCCGTCTCTCTTTCTCTCTATTTGGGAAACTTGGGGAAAGTTTTTTTGTCACTAAGTCTTACATGACCAGTCTGGGTTGCTCTTGTTTCGACAGGTTGAGGGTACAGGTTAGACAGCTTGTCTGGCTGCTGTTTCCGACTGACAGGACAGGAGCCCAAACACTTCGGTAGCGCTAAGAATGGCTGCTCCATCATCAGTTGCATAATACCGTGGGTAGCTGTACGTACCATGTCTTGCATGGAAAGGGACTTACAGTTATCTCCGGTGGGTTTTCCCGAGGCCACAACCCCCATGGACCAGGTCGCGACTAATGGACTTGTTGTGTGAGCTTATTGCCACCTAACAAGCACCCACCTTGCCCACCCCACTCTATATCAAAACAAACATGTCATTGAAAAAAAATCAAATCAAACCTAAACCAGACACCCAACAAAAAACACTCTCGCCTCCGCCCTTGAGGCTCGCATTCACAAATATCCGAGGACTTAAAACCAACATCAACGATATAGAAACCTTTCTCCTGACAAACTCCCCGGATATCCTAGTACTAAGTGAAACAAACCTTCAATCCTCAATTTCCTCTCACGACTTTGACATGACTGACTACCTCCCACTCTACCGTAAAGACTCTGACAAACATATGCACGGCTAGGAGTTTATGTTCGGAACACCCTCCCCCTGACTAGAGAACATAGGTTGGAATCAGATGACCAAGACTACATGTGCTTTAGATTGACTTTACATCACAGCGTTAGTTACTTATATTTCTTATACCGTTCCCCTTCGACCAACGACTGTACCCTGCTAAACTCTGTCTCTGAAAGCATAGATAGAGCACTCTCACTTGACTCGAATGCCCAGATACATGTATTTGGGGATTTTAATGCACACCACCGTGACTGGTTGGGATTCTTCAGCCTTACTGACGCAGCCGGCAACTCTACGTATAATTTCTCCTTAGCTCACTCCCTCTCTCAGACTGTTAATTTCCCGACCCGCATCCCTGATCGAGTAGACCAGCAAGCCTCACTTCTAGACCTGTTCTTGACCTCACTGCCCGAGGCTTGTGTGACGAAAGCTCATAGCCCACTCGGGAATGCTGATCACATTGTGCTAATGATTTATATCACCCTAAAAAGTCGTCCAAAAGCTGATGAGCCGTTGCTCAAAACAACAAGATACTACAAGCAGGCTGATTCTGAGTCCATCAGAGATCACATCAGCGACACCCCATGGAGAAAAACCTTCTCACTCCCTGCTGATCAGTGTGCAAATGAGTTAACTGAATGGGTCAAAGCAGGCATTGAAGCCTATATCCCCATGCGAAAATTCTTTAGCAAGCCCCACTCTCCCCAATGGTTCACCTCTCAATGTGCAGCTGCCATTGCTGAGCGGCAGCAAGCATTTCGTAAATTCGGCCGCCATAAGTCAGCTACTAATAGAAAGAAATTTATAGAGTCAAGAAATAATTGTAAGGCCGTGATAGGTGAAGCTAAGAGAGGGTATACAGAGATAACCACAAAATGCATTCAATCACAGAAACTAGGTACTCGCGATTTCTGGAAAATCTACAATAGTGTGGTAAACAATGGTCAATCAGCGATTCTCCCACTATCAAACTACAATGATGTCGTTTGCACAGCAACTGATAAGACTGAACTACTTGCCCAGCGTTTTGCTTCACACTCTACTTTGGATTCAGAAAACAACCTCCTCCATAAATTCCCATTGCAGACTGAAGCCACACTGGAAAAACTGGTCATTACCCCATCCCAGGTCAGAGACATCAAAAAAAAACCTTGACACGTCCAAAGCTTGTGGGCCTGATCTTATACCTGTAATAGTAATAAAGAAATGCTCTGCTGAACTGGCCCCTGTCCTCTCCAAACTCTACAACCTAGCTGAATCTTGTTCGCCCGATAGCTGGAAAATTGCCTCTGTGGTACCAGTCTTCAATAATTCTGGGAATAGAACTGATCCTCAGAACTACCGCCCAATCAGTCTACTCCTGATCTTTGCTAAAATATTTGAATCCTTAATCGATCTAGCGATAGTCCGGCACTTAGTTAATGCTAAACTTCTTTCTGACCGCCAATATGGATTTAGACAAACACAATCTACTGTGGACATCCTAACGGTCATCTCAGAACGCATGTATCATACACTGGACAAGGCAGGTAAAGCTAGGGCAGTAGCGCTTGATATATCCGAAGCCTTTGACCAGATATGGCATAAAGGGCTTCTCCTGAAAATACACTCATATGGTATTACTTGGAAAATACTTAATATAATTAGATCCTTCCTAACCAAAAGAAAGATCCAGGTTGTTCTCTATGGCCGTTCATCTAAGCAACATGACATAAATGCTGGTGTACTCCAGGGATCTATCCTTAGACCTTTATTGTTCCTAATCTGCATAAACGATATCCCTGAATCCTTAGAAAATGACCTCCAGGCTGTAGTGGATTGGGGTAATAAATGGTTGGTAACTTTTAATGCCGCAAAAGACAAAGCTCCTTTCCTTCAATAACTACAAGACACCTCTCCAACCACCGCTTGTCATGGCAAATAACACCCTACCTGAGAGTTCAACATTCAAACTCCTCAGACTAACATTCACAGGTAACATGAATTGTAACAAATACATTGAAGACATTGCCAAGGCTGCAGCAATGAAGGTGGGCTCCCTTTGCCGTGCTAGTAAACTCCTCACACCTGACATTATCCTGTATCTCTACAAAGCCACCATCCACCCATGCATGGAGTATTGTTGCCACATCTGGGCTGGTGCATCATCCACTAGTCTCTCCCTCTTAGACAAGGTCCAAAAAAGAGTCGGCAACTTAATACGTCCCTCACTATCAACCAAGCTCCAGCCCCTGTCCCATCATCGTAATGTTGCATCCTTGTGCTTGTTGTACAAATACTTCAATGGAATGTGCTCCGATGAACTGGCTACTCTGGTGCCCCCTTGACGTAAATACACTAGACCAACACGACAATCAGCTAAATCGCATCCATTCACTGTGGAGGTCCCCAGATGCCGGAGAGCCTTCTACTCCAATAGCTTCTTTCCTCGTGCTGCCGGCTTCTGGAACTCCCTCCCTGTTCTCCCGACAGTACCGACATGCAGAGATTTAAAACTAATGTAAACAGACATCTCACTGCACTGATCTCAACTTGGGGTGACACCCAAAACCTACTCCCTAATTCTCAGTAACTCCTTACGTCTACAGTGGCGGCCTGCCGTGTTTGTGGTGAAAAAAAAAATTGCAGCCTCATCATTGGATACAGTTTCGTGTCATAACCAGGATGGTGTGTGGGGGACTTGATTGGTTGATAGGATTGGGAATAGGGAAGACAGAAAAAAAGTTAGAAAGGGCTGAGAAGATGGATGTTGGAGTGATGGGGTGATTAGAGGTGAGCCTTCATCCTTCTTCAGCCAGTTGAAATATGAAATCCGGTTAAAATGCAAACTGTTTATTTCAAACATTTATGTTCTTAAAAATAACTGTGGACACGTTTTTTTTAAATTGAGGTTCAACCGTTTTTATTTTTCAGAGGGTGTCATGGATTTGTGGTGTGTCTAGGTGGATTTAACATGGAATATTCCATATATACTCCTACATAGACAGATGTGTGTGAATGTAAGCTTTTAAGAAATAAAAAGAAAGATGAAAGCTCATCTGAAAATTATCAATCTCCAAAAGGGAAAACATATTAAATATATATATATGAAAATGCTATATAAATGTTCAACCATGAGCCATAAAGACTAATAAAAAAGGCAATAACTTGCACTATTATATATCTAATTGTTTTTGTTTCTATTTTGCAAAAGCTTACATTTACAAAAACATACACAGACACACACACACACACACACACACACAAGATGACAGAAAAAAAATTGGCAGAGAATATATACGCCGTCTTAAAAGAATTTGCAAAACACAGCTTACAAACAAAAACAGAGTATCTGCCATTAACCAATTAGCTATGCCAGTGATAACATACAGCTTTGGAATTATTCATTGGCCACAAAAGGTCATTAATAAACTAGACACTAAAACAAGAAAAATGTTGATACTGTATAGAGTAATGTACAGGAACCAGTGTCTACCAAGACTGTATCTGCCAAGAGGAGCAGGGGGTATGTGTCTCTCAGAAATTGAACATCAACATCAAGCCACTATTGTGAGCACCGGCCAATATCTGATGAGCTCCCAGAACCCAAACCTTATGATGGTATGCCAACATCAAGAAACCAGAGAAAGCAGAACAACCGTTATCGCAAAACTGGCTAAACATTTTGGACAGGACTGTCTTACAAATGAGGCAGAAACGGACAACAATCCTGCCATGGAAATAGCCTGCAAGAGCTGTCAGAGATACACCAAGACCTTCCATTACAGAAAACTAGAAAAATGGGCCAACCAACAACGTGCTAAGTATTTCCTAGGTGAATTATCCCAGGAATATATAGATAAGGAAGGCTCTGTAGACTGGCTGAAAAAAGGATCGCTCCACTATGATCAGGAGAGAATGATAATGACTGCCCAAGATCAAGGCCTGATGACCATTGCCTTTAAAAAGATGAGTGGTCTCAGCAACAATAAGAAGTGCAGGTTCTGCCACACAGAAGTGGAGAGTGTAGGCCACCTGATATCCAGTTGTAAGGTGCATTTGGGGGATGGCTATTATACAATGCAACACAACGGAGTGTGTAAATATCTTCACTGAACTATATGTAAAAAGTTGAATATCCAGTGTAGCAGCAAGTCCTGGAAGCATATACCAGAAAGAACAGTTGGAAATGAGTTATACACCATCCACTATGACTATGCAATCCCTACAGCTACATATATAGAAAACGAAGCTGTTAAACCTGACATCGTAATATAGGACAAAAGGGAGAAAGTGGCCACCGTAGTTGAAGTCAGTGTCCCTAATGATGCAGGATTAAACAGAGCTGAAAGGGAAAAGATTACGAAATACAAAGGTCTTACGTACGACATGAAAAGAAACTGGAATCTTAGGAAGATCTACATCATCCCACTAATTATAGGAGCAACCGGACTAATGAAAAAGAATTTCAAAAGCTATCTGGCGAGTATACCCGGTGAACCGAGTGCAAGCGAGATACAAACAATTGCACTTAAAGGGACAGTTAGAATCTTAAAAAGATCTCTCGGTTGGAGTGTCTGAAATAGCGGGTGAATGTCTGGCATTCGGTGGGATGCCCCATCCCCAGCAAGAATCAAAAGATAAGAATAGTAATGTAGTTTATGAGGAATACAGATGGAGGACTCAATTACGTTTGTTAGAGTATAATATATTATGGGTATACTCATAGAAATTTATCTTGGATTTTCAAAGTTAAACCTAAATA
This sequence comes from Sepiola atlantica, assembly GCA_963556195.1. NCBI lineage: Eukaryota > Metazoa > Mollusca > Cephalopoda > Sepiida > Sepiolidae > Sepiola > Sepiola atlantica. Next base: position 81,068,091 of record OY744525.1, on the reverse strand, counting down.
ACAATGCATCGTACAAATCAATGTTTGATTTAGACTAGCCTTTTGTTATTGATACAAATATAATTTAGTTTGCTTAAGTGTCTTTGTTATAATAATTAGGCCGGTTAGAAAGTTTGTTAGAATGGGGCCATTTTTAATTTTATGTCTTAACAGAACTTAATAAAATGAATTTCCTACATTTCTCTATCAGTGTCCAATTTCAGATATGAGATAAACAATTATACTTTTTAAAATGAGATATTATCCTATATATTTTTGTATATATTGCATATCATATTACTAGGTAAGAATAACTTTTTCTTCTAAAACCTACTTATTATGTTGGCTGTAATTTTAAAGGATACTCGAAGCCATTTAGTATTTCATGATGCTTTGGGGAAATAATGGAGTGTTAACATTAACATTTCGTCTCAGGGTGATTTCTTATTTCGTTATTCTAACTTTGGCTATAATTATATATATTAACCTCTACTTATAAACCTTTTACTTGATTTACCTTGCGCCTCTGACTGGCTAATTTACTATTAAAAACAAACAAATCATACGTAGCTATTTAAAAAATATCTGTTTACGTACAGATAACTAAAAGAAAGTGTTTTTTTAATCACTTACTTTTTTTTACAACATTTTTGATTCTTAATTTTTTACTTAGATAAAATATTAACAACATCAGTTATGTTAGTTACTTCTTAGATAAATGGAGACTAAAATTATATTTTGTTCGATTTTTTTACACTCATATTGAGAAAAGGTTTACTACACAATTCCTTTGTTTAATATATGCATTCTTAATTTACACCATACCAAATTTGCAATGCATAAAACCAAAATAGTTCTTGATCCCCAACATCCAAGCCAGTCTACCATTTTCATGGTCTTTGTTTATCTTCAATGCATCACTGGTTATCAAACAGATTCCTTTGAAAGGGAGGTAACAAACATTTTTTTTTACCGAAAAGAAACTTCCCTTGGAAGCATTTAAATTATCGAATAGAAAATCATTTCTGTCTTTAATTTCTTAGCAAAACCTTATCTATTAAAAAAATGTAAAGTTTTGGTAGCTATTTACATTCAATAATTTAATAAATACAGATTAAAACAACATTACCTTAACAAAATTAGTTATAGTTTTATAACAAGTTGGTAAAAAAAATAATACCTTGATGATTAAGTTTAATTTTCAAAATGATATTTAAAAAAAAAAAATAATTAAAAAAAACAAAAAAAACAGCGTAGTTTTTTTTTTTAAAGTACAAAGACAATCGAGCAATGCTGAGTAAGTACAGCTACTATATGTATATGTGGTGGAATAAAAACGAGCTGATTTTTGTCCACTTTTTTTTGCTTATCTTCTATCACTTAGCCAAATGGCTATGCAACAAGCAGTGTTGAGGACCCCAAAAAAATGGTATGTGATCGTCTGAGTGACTTTATCTGTATTCCATGTGTAGACCACATCACGTACCACCATTTTGTCATCCTCATTACCTGAAATCTGCATCAGGGATGAATCGAATGACAGAATATTTTAAATATCAGTTTATGGGCCTGTAATGATTGTCCTGCAGCAGTCATAAACACTGAGATTTCTTTCCTCTTGTAGAGGGCAACCCTGCAAGGTGATTTGGTCACACGATGACCAATCAGCTTCCAGGGCATATTAATTTCGACTTAATCTTTGAAGAACTACTTCTAAACCTTATGGAATTTCTAGGCACCAATAAAGAATGACGTCTTGTCTCTCGCCCCGGTCAACTTGACCTCGAGCAAGGTTATCCTCCACTAGAAGATATACTGCTCAAGAAAATACTTTCGGCTCCAGACCTTTCTTACTTTCTTCACTATGACACTGTTTTAACTTTCGACAACCTACACCCAATGGTGTGGGTCACTCAAATAAATATATTAGTTGTTATTTATAGGTCTTTGTTTTCCTTTCATTTAACAATTCTTGTATTAGAAAATATTATAATAGTTGGTGTTAAAGTCCATGCCAAGACCAGGCCTCTATAGTCCATCTCTTGTGGTCTGAAGAGGGACAAACCATCATATTGACTTAAACGAACGAGAACAATATTTAAAATTATGTTGAAAGAGAAATCCTTTGAATCCGGAGAAACCTGGATAAATCTATACATTTATAAATTTGAGACATTTGTCTCATTGACAATCTAGTGGGGGATGATCTCTTTTCTTCCCTACAGCCGCTATCTACTGTATCGTTACGTTTCATCTAAAGCAAGAACTCGCCTAGCTACAACTGCAGCTATTTTTTTTTTTTTTCTAAAAAAATTTCTTTATTTTAAAGATTTCTATTTTTATTTCTTTTATTTCTATTTCTTTTATTTCTATTTCTATTCTATTTCTACTTCTATTTCTTTATTTATTATTTATTTTAAAAATTTATTATTTATTTATTATTTATTTTATTTATTATTTAATTTTATGAAATTTTAAATTTTATGAAATTTTATGAAATTTTAAATTTTATGAAATTTATTTATTTTAAAGATTTCTATTTCTATTTCTTTTATTTCTATTTCTTTTCTATTTCTATTTCTTTTCTTTTCTATTTCTATTTCTTTTCTTTTCTATTTCTATTTCTATTTCTTTTCTTTTCTATTTCTATTTCTATTTCTTTTCTATTTCTTTTCTATTTCTATTTCTTTCCTTTTCTATTTCTATTTCTTTATTTTTTCTAGAACATCCCATCTGTTAAACAAAATACGATGAGGCTGTTTTCCAACCGACTACAACAAGGTCGTCTTCAAGTCTAATGTAAATAAATACTTGTCGAGCCATTGGGGAATTGATGATCCAAATCAATTCTTCTTCAACAATCTTCTGCCTATTCCACCCACTAATTCCAATCTTCTCATGGTGGCATTTATCATCCAACTGAAAATCTCTTTAACCCTCATCCTCGAGTGGCCCCACGGGCCTTGATAAGTGGTGACCCATTAGTTAAAAAAAAAAGAACAGCTTTCTAATATACTGATATTGTGTATGCGATCATCGTCGTAAGATTAACTGATTTGCATATTGTTTTGCAAAAGGAACTCTCATTAATTAACTTTTATTTTTCGTATTTGAAGATTATTTTCATTGTACTATTTTTATCTACAGTTCTGTTTACGAATATTTTCTATATCGTGGATAAATGCTTAGCATTTCGAGTGAAAAGAGTCTTTCTGGTCCTGTCAAGTCAATTTACTTCCGGGTTTTACAATTCTTGGTTTTCCTCAATTTTTTGTAGGTCCTGCTAATGTAACAAGTTTTATCCATTTATTTTTATTCACCCAAAACAAGGCATATTGTCACTGAAGCAGAAGGGGCTACTGTAGTCAGGTTTATAGGGGGAGGGGAGAAACTTAGGTGGGGAGTTGGGTAGCAAGATTACATTACATTTAAATTTCTACATGTTAGTACTGTTAAGGGAGCAGCAAGAGAATTTCAAAAGCAAGCGGTCCAAGGAAAGAAGTAGAAAATCTTCCAGAATCTAGGTACCTCTACAGTAAAAAAAAAAAAATGGGAATTAGCAACTAGTCGGGTGGGTCGGGGGTATTTTCGTTTAGGGCTACAAGTGCAATAAATTCATCAAGCCCTTGAAGATGGGAGCAAACTCGAGGCCTCATCAATGGAAGTTGTTGAAGAAACGTCACATCTCTATGAGAATTGGTATAAAAGAGAGAATAAAAGATAGTCACTTGATTGACGTCACACATTCAGAGCTAGGTGCGAGATATTCAAACATGTACATATCTTCGTATTAAGATACGCTACAAATTTAATTCCACAACAATCACCGTCCGGTTGGTTGCATCTTAATTTCCTCGGACGTTTCATTATCACTTTCTTTTTCCACGTGGCCACTGGGAATAGCGTCGCACACGGACACTTGTATGCTTATCTTTTTGCCGACTGTGCTTAACTTAACTATTCCAAAACTTGTAGCAAGATTATATTTTAAAATTATATTCAAACGATGAGTCAGTTTTAATTTCCATTGGAATAATCCCATTATCTACGTTTATATATAAATAATATAAATACTTGTAACAACGAAAAAGCATATTGATTTTTTAATTATTTTTAAAAACATTTCTACCTCAATTGTCAAAATCGTTATGCTGGTAATAATAATACTAAAATAATAATTATGACGATGATGATGATGATGATGATGATAAGTATGACAAAACAGTATTTGTAAACTGAATTATCTAAAACTGAATTAATCGCGATGGTGGTGGGGTTTGGAATGATATAAAAAAATATGTTTAAAAAGAGTATTGTTTACTCCTCTCCAGGAGTTAGGCACAAGGCCAGTTTTTATCTTACTCCCACAAGTAAGATGTGACCCAAGGTCGGGTCGGGAAAGTGGGGTTTAAAAATTGCCTGGGCAGCCCCGTTGGCATTCCCCGGTAGGGGCGCCTCAGGCAATAAGCAATAAACTTACTCCTCCCCAAAGAGGGGAGGCGAAGCCTGGGAGGGTGGACCTCCTAGAACTGCACAGGACAGACCCATAGACAGGCGTAAATCAAGCCCCGAAGGCCAAGACAATACCAGTCTATAGGGTGCAGTATCCATCGGAACAGATACTACACTTTGATCTTAGCCAAAAGGCCAAGAACAACATGTTTAAAAATAGTACGAGTGTAATAGTGGTAGTAGTAATAATAGTAGTAGTAGTACTAACAACAGTTGAATTAGTAGTAGTTGTAGCAGTAGTTGTGGTAGTTGTAATAGTAGTGACAGTGAAAATAACAGTAGTAATAGTGGTGGTACTAGTAGTAGTAATAATACTGTGAGTAGTAGTAATAGTAGCGTACGTGTGGTCGCACTTTATCTCTGACCAAGCAATATTAATACAATTGCATTAATAAGAAAACTGGCTGGTGTGCACTGCTACTTCTGCTGCTATGGCTAATTAGGATATAGTGAGTGATAGTAATTATAGTAGCAGTAGTAGTATAAAAGTACAGTAGTGCTACTGCTATTAAGTTCTTCTGCCACAATGGCCCTAATTATTATAATGATAATGATGGTTGAGATGATGATGATGATAGAGGGAGATGGGAATAATGGTAATTATTAACTGATGTTGATAAGAAGGAGGAAGAAGAGAGGGAAAGAGAGAATGAAAGAGGAGGAGGAGGAGGAGGAGGAGGAAGAAGGCAAAACAACAAAAAAGGAAGAAAAAAAAGGACGAAGAATGAGAGAGAGGAACGGAGAAAATGGAAAGAATCAGGCAGAGGAAGAAAAGGAAAAGGGAAAAAATGGAAACAGAATGAGAAAGAAGAAAACGAGGAAGAAAATTAAAAAAAAAAGAAGAAAAAAGAAGAGGAAAGAGAATAATAAAGAAAGGGGAGAGAAGATAATGGGAAAATTTAAGAAAAAGGAAGAAGAAGGAAAGGCTAAAGAAGAATAAATAATAACTGTCAAATAATTCTGCCTAAAGATAATAATTTTAAGAGAAGGAAATAGTTATCGAACTACAACAACTACTACTGTTGATGATGATGATGATGATATAAAGAGAAAAACTAGAGATTTAAAAAACAAAAACAAATTCTAACAAAATGATAATTGTAGATTAAAAAGTAAAGTATGTTTGTGAGACGTGGGACGATCTGGAGTTATTTTGTATTTTCATCATCTTGGTTGGAAGCGATAGCGATCCAAGCAAATTTTGCGGCCCATTGTGAACCGATAAGATTGGTAAACTTCGACGAGTTAAGCCGATAGGTTTTGTCTGTGTGTGTGTCTGTTTTATAGCACATGAACCCTTTTTCATGATCACTATTGTAAACGATTCATTGTAAACGATCAATTACAGATAAACATCTATTTTACTCATGGTGGGGGGATTGAGGTTAATACCTTTCTCAGTGGAATTTTATCATGAAATATGATACCTACTGCTAACGATTGCATGTTAAATGATTCACAGCTATTTCACCCAAAGTTGGGGAACATTAGAGGTTCATACCTATCTCAATGATATAAGATTATTTAATGCTGAAACAATAAAAGTCCAGTTTTATCTGTTTCATGGCATGTCAACCATTTTTTAGTTATTTTTATTTTTTAAAAATTTAGTTCACCCCAAACAAGGCAAGTTGCCACTGTAGATATAGGATACTGTCAGGTGTGAGAAGTTTTCTAGCACGATAGAGGGAGCCTACTTTCTTTGTAACAGCCTTGGCAATGTCTTTAATGTATTTTTTTCCAATTCATGTTACCTGTGAATGTTAGGCCGAGGAGTTTGAACGTTAGACTCTCAGGTAGGGTGTTATTTGCCATGGCAATCGGTGGTTGATAAGGTTTCTTGTAGTTGTTGAAGGAAAGGCGTTTTGTCTTAACAGCATTAAATGTTACCATCCATTTATGACCCGATTCCACTACAAAGTGGAGGTCACTTTCTAAGGATTCAGCCATTGCTTTGGATATGTGAGCATCTGTTTTACCCACATGACGAGAGTAGAGTGTGGTGTCGTCAGCAAATATACCAATCTCAGACACAATGTCATCAGGGAGGTCGTTTATGAAAATCAGAAACAATCCCTGGTGTACACCTGCATTTATGTCATGTTGTTTGGATGAATGTCCATCGAGGACAACTTGGATCTTTATTTTGGATAGAAAGGATCTAATTATATTGAATATTCGTCCAGTAATACCATATGAATTAATTTTTATGAGAAGACCAACATGCCAGACCTTGTCAAAGGCTTTGGATATATCAAGCACTACCGCCCTAGCTTCACGTGCCTTGTCCAGTGTATGGTATATGCGTTCAGAGATGACTGTTAGAATATCCGCAGTAGACCGTGCTTGGCTAAATCCATACCGATGGTCAGAAAGAAGTTTAGCATTAACGTGGTGATGGACTATCGCTAGATTGATTAAGGCTTCAAAGATTTTAGTGAAGAGCGAGAGTAGACTGATGGGGGCGATAATTTTGTAAGACCGTAAACAGTGGCAAATGGACACAGTCAATTCCCACAATTGTGATCACTGGAGACTTAGTATAAGGACAGCCAGACAGCGTCAAACCTCTGTCAAAAGGAACATAGACAATACACCTGAATTCTTGAAGACTGGTACCACAGAAGCAATTTCACAGCTATCAGGGAATTTTTTCAGTGTCGATAAACAATAAAAGTCCAGTTTTGTATGTTTTACGGGGCGTCAACACTTTTTTGGTTATTCAATGTGAAAAGGAAAAGTGTGCGACCCGAGAAAAACCATGAGGGCATGGTAGAAATACTTGATGAGGAACTGCTGTTTCTATCCAACTATGAAGAATGGGATGCAGAATTGTTGTGGGTCTGCAACATCGCAGAAGATGAGTCTTAGTCATATAAAATCTTCAATTATTGATGAGCAAGTTGATGCCATTCACCTTATGGTTTTGAGTGATCGGTGTCTTACTGTCCAGCAAGTAGCTAGGCATTAGTTCCGGTTTGGTCTATACTGAGATTTTGGGGGTGAGCAAGCTGTCTGCAAAATGTGATCTAATAATGCTGACATCAAAACACAACCTGTAAAAGATTGACATTTCAAGGACTGTTCGGATTCTTATGTTTAGTTTGCAACACACTTATTCCATGAAAAAATCTAAAATGTATTTATAAGAGTTTTTATCAGATTTGAAATCCTTAATATTTCTATTAGTCAAACTCCAATCTACAACCCCCAAATTCTCTCTTGGATTTCCTGGAAACAATTTCTTCAATAAAAATTTTCCTGAGAATCTCATGGATGGCTCTGCTCTTGAGAAGAAATTGACTCTCGAACCTCTTGGTCTTTCTTTCTCATCAAATCTTTCTTGGAGTTCATACATTAGATCCATTACTCTTTTTGCTTCTCGTAAAGTCGATTTTCTCTATTGCTCCAAACACTTTCTCACACCTGAGGTTATTCTCTATCTCTACAAATCTACTATCAGACCTTGTCATATTTGGGCTGGTGAATCTTTGTCCCATTTTAGGGTTCTTGATAAGGTTCAGAAGCATATCTGTAATTTGGTTGTGGGTACCCTTCTCTACACCCTCTCTCTCACAGACGTAATGTTGCTAATCTCAGTCTTTTCTATAAATACTATTATCGTATGTGTTCTTCAGAATTGTCTGATCTATTCCCTGCTTCCTTTGTTCCAGCTCGTTTGACTCGTTGGTCTACTGGTCTTCACCAATTCTCTGTTTTTATACTTCGTTATAATACAGCTTTTTATTCCAGCAGCTTCTTTCCAAGAACTGCAGGTTCGTGGAACTCTCTTCCTGCTAACTGTTTTTTTCCTACCTATAGCCTCAGTCTATTCAAGACTAAGGCTAATAGGCATCTCCTGTCTGTGAGGTAATCATCTTTCGTTCTTTTTAGCTTCTGACATCAAGTGGCTTCATGCCTTGTCTGGAGCGATTTCCATTAAAAAAAGTTCTCGTAATAACTAGCTGTAACTTCCACCCCAGGACAGGTAATATTAAGGTACCCTTGAGTTCCTTAATAATTGGATAAAGTCGGATCTCAACTTACATGACTGAAGTTATGGGCTTGGAAAAAGGAACATTCAAAAAAAATTATATCTGTTGAAATTTGCAATGATTTTAAGAATTTCCAAGGTTTCTGCAAGGAAGTTAGGGGCCCTTTACCAGGCTAGAAAACTTCCCACACCTGCCAGTATCCTATATATGTGCCCCCTCGACATAAATACCCCTGACTAACTGACAATCAGCAACATCTCACTACTTCACTGTAGAGGTTCCGTTTCTACTCTAATAGCTTCTTTCTTCGAACTGCTTGCCTTTGGAATTCCCTTCCTGCCCCCTGTTTCCATGACTGTATTAACATGCAGAAATTTAAATGTAATATGAAGAAACATTTTTCTCCCCACTTAGGATGCCCCCATAAATCTGGCTCCTAATTCACAGTAGCTCCTTATGTCTCAGAATTTCTATAATGCTACTAAGACAAAGCTCCTATCCTTTAACAATTATAAGAAACCGTTCCAACCACCGATTACCATGGCTAATAGCACAATACCAGCTTTTTTGCTGGTGCCGGATTATTTTTCTTTGTTCTCTTTACTAGAAAAGTTGTTACGTTGTAGTAGCAGCAGCAGCAGCGGTATTCGTTCTGATTCAATTAAGTGGTGGTGTGAGCCCTTAGGCAAATAGAGCGGTAGCCCACAACAAATGTCGAAACTTCAAAACCACAAAAGAATGCTTGACTAATGCTAACTACGACAATCCAAATATACGTTAGCTGCATGACGTCCAAAAACGATCTCTCTCTCTCTTGAGGAAAAAATGTCACTCCCTTTATTGAGCTCTTTTGAACTGCCAAAAGTGCCTACTTTGCATAATCATGCATGTTCGACCGCCGCCTCGAAGTCAGACAGTTCCAGGTTCGTTCCCGCGCGCAGCCACGGTTTCTGTGTGTGGCCGCATGCCAGTCATGGCCGCTTATCCCACGGTCTCTCCACACCATCACAAAATACTTTAAAGCAATAAAAAACATACCATAATGGTGCAAACTGTGTGAAATTACAACTTACATAATTGAAGTTATGGGTTTAGATAAGTGTTAAGCCGTGATTAGAAAGGAATGAAATTTACTTTAATTTTGAAGATCAGCGTAATTTTGTTTAATTTAAAAATACTTTGAATTAGATTTTTTAAAAATCAGTGAAGATGAGGGGGAGGGGCAGGTAGTCATGCTGCTTTGTGCATAGCGATCTGCAATTATAGATGATCTTCTCTACCAAAATTCAAGTTCCTATGTCTTACAGCTTAAAAGTCTTTTGCTGTTGAAAGTTTTGTACTTTTATTTTGTTGTTGTTTGACGTAGTATTTTGTTGAAAGGTCTGCGTTGTTTCAGTGGTTGACGTTTTCTTTTTTTTTACCAGTCAAGGGTCACCATCTTATAGGAGCGTATCTTAGCATGCACTTTAAGAAAAACTATACTATTTTGTAACAAAACTATCGTCACACGAAATAAAAACAAAGCCCTTCTATAAATAACAATGATATATTTATTTGAGGGACTGCTGGGTATAGGTAGCCGAAAGTTAAGACAGTTTCACAGTGAAGGAAGTAATAAAGTTAGAAAGTTCATTGGCTGCTGATGATCTTCGAGCTGTATTTTTTCTAGTGGAGAATAGTATTGCTCGGCTGTCTAATAGACCTTGTAGGAGAGAGGATGTCTTTCTTCGTTGGTGTCGGGGAGCTCTCTGTTGACTCTCTGTAATTCTCTAAAGGTCTGGAAATTAATATGCCCTGGAATCTGATTGGTCCTCGTGTGACCAAATCACCTCACAGGGATGCCCTTCCCCAGGGTAAATAAATGTTAATGTTTATGCCTGCTACAGTTATCAGTCACACAGATACACAGACTCATATTAGAATAGATTATGATAATATATAAACATAAACTAAGTGAATTTAAAGCCAGTGTCCCACTCTGGATTGTGGAAATAGTGTTGTGACAGTTGTGTGCTTCGGGAAGTTATCTGCCCTTGGTTAAAAGAATTGTAAAGTGTAGGAAGAGTTTTCTCTGGAAATTATGTGAGAGAAATCCTGTTCGAAGGAAGGACAGTGTTGTGACTTTCACAAGAAATATACCATGCGACTTCTCTCCCATTAATATAGATATGTCTTTTTATTTAACTGGAACAAGAATACAGAAATGTAAACAAGTAATTTGAGTTGCTAGATTGGCAGGCATCATAGCAGAAATGTAATATAATTCCAGTTCGTCTTGAATTTATTTCTGCCTCATCACCATTATGATGACGAGAGGTGAGAAGAAATGCTACGTTTTTCTGTATTAAAATCTTGACTCAAACTGTTGTATTTGGTGCGCATCCAGAATTGGGCGGAAATCAGCAGGTCAGTGATGCGCTAATCGCCTGTGTATCAATGCTTGAGTTTTAATGTGCCTATTTTTTGCCAACTAAATCACAAATTATATTACGCAAGGGATTGCGCATAGATATAAGAGAAAATAAATCTTCCATCATGTAACTGCTACGGAATATGGCAGGTGTCTGATGGAAGGTATATGCTACAGAAGGAAAAAGTTTAAGTAAATCGTTGTTAGAGTGGGAAGTTGATAAGGTTCTTAAAAACAAAGTTCATAATTCGGCAACAAAGAAAGTCTCTCATTTTTTTTTTTGTGATGAAATGCTTTTTTGGCCGAGTTTTTTTTTTCAAATATTTCTTATATACTTAAAAAAGAAAAAATCTGTTTTACCACATTCTCATGTTCCTTTTAAATAATATTACAGTTTTGCTTTGAGATATACTAGTAAATTTTTCTTGGTGAGGCATAACACAGTAAGCATAACAATATTTTTTATCTGACATTTGTTAGAGAATCAATCAAGTTCTACGAAGATCTCGAATCATAGCAAGGGAGGTAACTATGGTAGTACTTAATTTTAAAATTCCCGTCATTGTTATCTCATACAAAATTGTTTTCTTTTTATCTATTTACACACAAAGTTTATGACCGATACTCCATATAAAACGTTTCTTTATTCACTTGTCCATCAGTCGCATAGTTTTAAATAATTTATCTTAAATTAAACTAAAACAAATAAAAAGACACGAGAACAATATCAGGTCACCTGTAGACACTGGATAGGTTAGTGTAAATCTCTATATTAATAAAATTATGAGATAACTTTTCGTATGTCATGTATGTATCTCGCCTCGACGGGACATTATTATTATTTTTTTTTGTCGATTATTTATTGAAATAAACAAAAGACAATAGCGTAAAATAAAACAAAATTTTAAAGATTTTATTTAAAAACTAATTTCATTACGAAATTAAATCAACCGGAATGCATTTCGGTTTCTTAGAAAAAAAAGTCAGACATTTTAAAGAATGAATTACTTCGTGACTCTACGAAATTTGAAAGGAATTTAGAAGCATTAAAACTGTTTAATGGAAAGTAATTTAAACTGGTTTTACAATTCTTAACAAATCCTCATGTATTAAAAGATTGAAACTTTTGAAAGATTTTTTTTATAAATAAGGATTAAAACAGCGTCATCTTAAAAAACAATTAGTTATGGTTTTATAATAATTTGGTTAAATTAATAATATTGTAATAATTAAATTTAACTTGTAGAGGATGATGAGGTGATTAGAAGCTGATTGTAGATAGCCATTTTGTAGTAGCGTCGCTGCGTCTGACTGGCTTGATAACAAGGAAAGGATCACCAGATTTCAGTCAAAAAGACAAACTTCTTCTCTACAATTTAAATTAACATTTAGTTAGCAGTTTCATCAACGCAAAACATGGTTTGTAAAGAGTTATAGAAAAAGGCATATTAAACAGGTTGATTTTGTCCGCTGTATATGTACTATAAAAATATAATTAAGTCCAGGTCTTTAGTCTCGCCTCTCGTCCAAATCATGGCGAGAGGCGAGCATGGAAAAATGCCGTCTGTTCACATTGCCATCTCGACTGGAACTGTTCATAAATGGGCGCCTAACGGTTTGAGCAGAAATGGGAAAAGAGGTGCATGCGCAAAGTGTTCTAATTACCCAACATATCACTATGCGAGTCTGAGCATACCTGTGTTATCTCACCAAACCATGTACCAATCACTATGCAAGAGATTAAATGGTTGTGCAAAAGAAAATAGATTCTGATTATGTAACTGCGACAAACTTTCCAAATCCTAATGAAAAAAATATTTGGTAAAAAGAAACGACATAGTTAAAAAAATATAATTTGGTAACAAAAAAACAAACATATCTATTAATAATGGAGATTATGTATCTGTCTGAAGCCGAAACTATATTATTAGTTTTGATCGTTCTCTTTTTATATCTACTTATCAGCTCCTATATATACCCATTCCAAAGCTTCCTCAAGCATCACGCGTCTTTCAAATTTACATAATTAATTTGTTTTAAAGCTTCTAATAAATTAATATTTGCAAATATACACTTATGATTGTTTTTTCAGATTTTCAGATGTATTTAAAATATTTTCCTTGATAATAATAATCTTAATAAAAATTATACATAGAATTAAAGACATTGTGTTTTTTTTAATCTATATAATTGAGTTAAGTAATTAACTTAAATTGTAATTGACTATGATAGAACAGCCCGTGGCCATTCCAACATTTTGTTACCCGCCTTCTGATTATTCGAACGCACAGAAAGTTCTATTTCGAGAGAGACAGAGAGAGAGGAGGCATGTTATTGGATTAATAACATGTAAACAACACATTCTCTGAGATTTATTGTCTGAGTCGCTCAAAAATGATATATTTACTTTTTTTATTAAAACATTTTCTTTTGTTTTTTTAAAAATCTTATTAGAAATTGTTTTAAAGCACAAATTTATTGAATCAAGTAGTAGTAGTCGTGGCGATAGTGGTATTAGTAATATCAGTACGAATAGTCAACATGTTGCTGGCAGTAGTTGTTGTTAATGTTATTATAGCAGTACGAATAGTCGATTATCGTGGTAGTAGTTGTTGATGTAGTAATAATAGTACGGATAGTTGTATTGTTGGTAGTTGGTGGAAATGTTACAGTACAGTTGTGTTACGTGGTCGTAGTCATTGATGGTAGTAGTTGTAAAAAACAAAAACAAACACATTTTACTGGGCAATTAAATAAAACAACTAACAAAAATATGCGACCGGAGGGAGCATATATTTGCTAGTATATATAATAAATACTGGAGATTTGGTAACTGTCTGTAGCCAAACCTATATTGTTACTATCTTTTAATGCTCAATTCGGTTTACTATACTATTTCAGGGGGTAATGTATCTGTTATGTTGTCATGATACTATCCTCTCAGGCATTACCTCCTCCTTTGGGGGGTCAGTGTAATATACGTTTGTTCATCATACATACTAGCAAATAAATGAGACCAGGATGAGTATATTTTTTGCTCGTATATATAATGTAAGCTCTAGCGTTCCTTTATTATTACCGTTTCTTTACTATTGTCTTCTGTTCCTTTTTTATTCCGACCTTATGTTTACTGAAGAAAAGGCACATCATATTCAACATGGCGACGCTCATGTTGGAGAAGAGGCTTCAACACGTCTCTATAAAAATGCTAGAACACAGTATCAAATATTCTAATTTTATTAGAGCAACAGCAGGTTCTGGCCTCTGAGTAAAATACATAAGACAAAAAAGGAAACGACAGTCCATGTATACATTTTCTATTCCATTATATGAAAGATTTGTTTAAAATATTTTCAATGACCTTCTAAAGAATTAATATCTATTTATTTTTTTAAATGAGTCCATAGTTAATGCGATTTAAAGAAATAAGAAACAAACATTTTTAGTTTTTATATTTTACCATAAAAGCCATTATTGAGCATTTTTAGTGCCTTTTTCTTTTATAGTACACTTTGTTTTAATTTCTTTTTTCAGAGGGTGTATACTTATACACCCTCTGAAAAAAGAAATTATGCTTCGTTAGTGTTCGCACGAATATTCATATTTACATAAAATAACGTCTGAATTAGTGAAGTTAAGACATAAAAAGAAAGAAAACGTTTCAAATTGCAAACTTTTAAAAAAGTAAAAAAAAAACGACGTATCAATCGGTGTAGAAAGAAGAGAAAAAAAAAGAAAACTTTAAATTTTAATATTTTAATAGTTAAATATCGAAATGGGAGAAGTTTTTTTTTTACTCATCATAACTATACTAGATACAAAAGGGCTCTATGTTATTCAAGTAAAGTAAATAATATTAGATTTTAATCAGAAATACTGTATATATACTAGAGATTACAGATCCATACAGAAGATTCTGTATGTCTATTTTGCATAATTATTTTTTAAACTGTTCATAATAAATTAATGTTTTGTGTTATATACTTCTAATTTTAGTTCGATATATATGCAATAGTTTTGTCGATATTAACATTAATTAACGATAAATTACCAAAACGTTTCTTGAAATATTGTGAATTATTTTCAATGGAGATAATTGGAATGCCAACTGTTTTTCACAATAATAAATCGCAGTAATATTTTCTGATGAAGTCTAAAAATGGAAAAATTTCAACTAATTATAAAATTTAAATTTGTGAACTAATTTGCAAATTAAAATTAGTTTGTTTTTTATTTATTTATTTTTCAAATTGTGTACGTTTTCAACGTCCTAAATTATCTTTAAAAAAAAAACGTAATTCTATACGATTATTCGATATTAATTTAAATCTTTATTAATATTTGTTACTTCATCTTAAATTACAATGTAAGTTTGAAACTACAAATCGAATAATCGCATAGAATGTCGGCTTTTTAAAAAGAGAATTTCGGACGCTGAAAACGTACACAATGTAACAAAAAACGTCCCTAAACATATATTCCTATTTACTTGCCTCCCCATGAGGGCAAAGTTAGACACAAGGTAGATTTTTAGTGTGGGGTAATCCAGCTCCCCCAAAAGGAGCACTCTGCATTGGAACAAAAATTTAAATTGCCTCAGTCTAGAAGGACTTCTCCTTCACTGACCGAGGACAGAATAGACAAAGTGTAATATCAGAACATATACTACACTTTGTTCTAAATAGTTGCGATATTTTTATTGAATTATCACAGTAGTTTGCAAAAAGAAATTAAAATTGATTTGATTTTAAACGTTTTGCCATGTTTTAGCGAAGTTTTATTTTTTTTAAATCACTCTGTTCTCTCACAAAATATTTAAAAAAAAATATTTTCTTCTAAAAATGATATATTTCTTCATTTGTTTTTAAATATTGCTTCAAACATTATATTTCTGTACTCTTAAATTACATACCCTTTTTTTTTTAATCCAGTATTTTCTAAGAATGGAAAAAAAACTTTAAAATTAATATTGGAAAATTTAAACATTTATTTTGAACTATACCCCCCCCCTCCTCGATTAATTACTGCCCGGAAGGGCGGGTACGTTTTGCTAGTCTCTATATATAAACTAGTCGATGAACTATAAGGTGGATGTGTTATAAAACAAGAACATACGAATCCCAAGACTCGTTGGTCTAGTGGTCTTCATCAATTCGCTGTTTTGATACCTCATTATAATACAGCTTCCTATTCCAGTAGCTTCTTTCCAAGAACTGCAGACTTGTGGAACTCTCTTCCTGCTAACTGTTTTACTTTTCAAGATTACGGTCAAGAGGCATCTTCTGTCTTTGTGATAATCATCATTTGTTTTGGTCAGCTCCTTACGTCAAGTGGCTTCATGCCTTGTCTGGAGCGATTTCTATAAAAACAAAAAAACAACACTCATAGTTAAAAATCCATAGAGAAGGCTAACATCGTGTAAAATGATATGGCATCAAATAAATTGAGTGAGTTAGTCCATTGTGATTAGTGAGATGGGGTTTGCAGTTGGCAGAACAGGAAAAATCTGATACGCAGAGGTGGTGATGAGGGTTATGGAATCGTGGCCTCATACATCCAAATTGGGGTGGGGCATCCAATCATATCTCCTTTTCTCATATTTCGCAGTATTAGGACTTATACTTGAATCTTCGGAGCATACAATCAAGGAGTTGGCTCTGGGCATCACCAGTACTCTGCACACCATTGTGCACCGGATAAAGGATGCCTTGCGCACAGCATTTGTGATGGTTATGTTTAAGCATACAAACAATTCATAGAACGACAACTACAGCAGGATTAATCCGTTGATGTCAGATTTAAATTATGCAAACTTGTGCTACACCTTAGAGGGATTCCTGACTATGTCCTCTTGTGCGCATTTTAGTTTTTTTTTTTTTTCACTGTTAGATCACCACATACCAAGGCCAAGAGCCACTCGAGGATAAGGGCTAGTAAGATGGAATGATTGTCAGTCGAAAGATGCGGAACAATGAATGGTATGAACAAAGTTTGATTATTTATGGGGAGGATTGTTCGACATTGGATTTGAAGACGACCATGCTGCAATCTGCAAGTAAGCAGTCTCACAGTAATGTGTTCCACAGATGGAAAGCATTTGCAAAGAATCTCTGTCCATGGAAATTCTGAGAGAAAAAGGAAAGCTTTTTTTCCATTGTGGTAACAAGACGCATTCTTACTATGAATGTCTTACAGGGAGGAACCAGAGATTGGTGCTCAGTTGGGCACCTTTCATGGAAATAATGATAGTGGTGCTGCCATTCTATGTGAAGAGACTTGTTTGTGCCTCCTTGAAGGTCGATACATTTATGGCTAACCCAGGCATGAGCAATTATAAAGGACAAAGTAGCGGTGTAAAATCCAACAGCAGCAGCAATAGCACAACGAATATGAAGCGAGGTAGTGAAAACCTCCTCTTATGAATCCAAAGGACGGTGTAACCTCTACTACCATTGCAGTCGTCCAAACCATGTGGTAAAGGATTTCTGTGAACAATAGGATAAAGGGCATATGTTTGAATATGCAAGGTGAAAGAATCCCTCAAACTTTGTTTTATGAAAATAATAAACTGATATCTTTTTATTGCATCCTTAGTCGATCTTCATTGGTCTGTATCCAAATTAAGGCGAAACTGAAGTAGCATAAAAGAGGTATCCATTGCTTGGTGATCGGAGAGAAAAGAGAGTGATTCTAATTTTTTTTTTTTCCATGGATGCACTTTAATTCCATCATTTGGCATTGTTTTTTTTCTTCTTTACTCTGTAACTTTATGGTCATATCCTGTTTAAAAGTAATGCTCATATTGTTTTCCTTTTCGTTCAAACCTTTGTCAGTCTAGTATAAGACCACTGGATATACAAAATATATAAAATAAAAGTAATACATGATGTAGTTTTTATCTCCACTAAAGGGGAGGTAAAATTTTCATCACAATATGTTTTCCTTGTAAGAACTGCAAAAACTTAACATCGTCATCTCCCCTAACCGGGATATACATGCGACTGGGAACCACTTGTGAATTTTATACTCCCATGAAACTTACTCCTTTGGAGGAAGTTAGTTCAACCCACCCAGAATGCCGTACCAGATACAGGCAGGCGGGGGGTGGGAGCTCATACTGTACCTCAAAGAAAACCTGGGATCATCTAAATGGGTAGTTCCATTGATGGCCATCGTGAAAGCACAATAAAAGTGCCTCCAGTAATGGACTATCGCAAGCTCAGTCACCATATTGCTCCCCTAAAGTCCAACCCTTCCTCACTGTGGTAGTGGTGGCAATGTGATAGTGTCAGAGCTACCTGACGAACAGAGCTCTGATGAAAATCCAGGAAGAATAAATATAATGATCCATTGTATTCTAGTTGTCTCTGCCCCTGCGTTTGCTAAGCAAAAATGTGTTAGCCACAGAACTGCAAATTCATGAAGTGAGAGTAACAACATTACTTTTGCACATGTACACCTGCCATTCCTTAGTTTATCTGATCAAGACCTTCCTCGACTACGTATGCAACCGCTCAGCTTTGCTGTTTTAAGTGTAAGGTAAAATCCTACAATCTTGAAGGCTATGGCCAATGAAGAGGTGTTTTGGCAAGACAATGGTTCAGTTGTCGCTTGCTGAAATCGAAAAAATGCTGAAAGAAAGCATACACAGAAAGAAAGACAGAGATAAAGGATAATATGTGTATTAATATTATTAAATTAAACAATAATACAGAAAGTCTTTGCAAAACTAATTGTATTTGCAGCTTAACTATAAATAAAAAGAGTTCTATTTAACGTCCATCTACATATGGCCCTCTGAATTGTACGTATTCAATTAAGTCGCACTCAAATTAAGGAGAAAATCTCTTACATGTTGACTGGACTATGACTAAATTCAAAAGAGGACGAACAAGGGATTTTTACATACAGTCTGCCAAAATTAGATGTTTGTTGATTGGACAAGGAGAAATGACTTGGCCAATCAAATTGGAATATTTGAAAAATCAAATGAGCTAATTCATCGTTATGATGAACAAAGAGAAGATAACTTTTTTTATAGACTTCATGCAGACCAGACGATCTTGAGACATGATCTTCAAAGGCCTAGTGCAGAAGTCTAATTTGCTAAAAAATATGTTGATGTGTTCGCTGCAGATGCGGATGTTTGTATGACCAAAATTGCAAGAATTGTGTCAACAAAGGTAAAATGTAAACTACACTTGAACTACAGAAAATATCCCTTCAGATACTCGTTTGATTTTGGCCTCAACATGCCACTTTTAGTCATGAAGTCCATCATTAGCATTTCAGAGAGTGATAACGATATATGTTGACAATGTGTATGTCACTGAAAGAATCATTGCTGCAGAACATATTAGGACAAAATTAATAAATACCGGCTAGTGTGCAAGGACCTGGAACAACTTAATGATGACATATGCATGCTGGGGTTGCCTCGATTAAAGTGGGGAGCAACATTTCAGGAAGCCTGATTTTCTCACACAGCAAGAAATATTTATTGTATGCGGTAACCTCACAGGGCAGTACCTCGCATGTCACTGGCTCAATATGGCCATCACGTTCGACAAATGTAAAGCAAGCACAATCATGTGATGGAATGGCGATAAAATGGCCAATATCCATAATATGTTAGAGGATACCATCATGAAGATATGCAAGGTACTTAGTGTATGAGTAGTTATAAAGTGATATCTGATGCAAGCTCTCTTTAGCTGCCAGAGTTTCACAGGAGATTAATAGTGTTGGTTGCATCCATAAAATCATGCTAAATTGGATACAACACTCATCATATTCAGTTTGACGTCTGTTTTACATGTTAGCATGTGTTGGATAGCTTTTAAAAATTGTCTTCCAAACTAACCTTATCACTGTTGACAGTCATGTGTATGCAGTGTGATGTATGGAAATGACACCTGCTCAGTGAGGGTTGAGGACATGCGGAATCTCAAAATGATTTAGTTGGCGAAAGTCAAGAATATGTTCTTGACAATAAGTCGGACAGAGACTGACCCTTTTGGTCGCCTTTATCTGTCCAACTCTTGAGTAGTACTAGGATGTCCATCCTCCCTCTTTGGGAAGAAGTTAGTGTATCGCTAACTGCCTGAAGCGCCCCTACCGGAGAATGCCGACGGGGCTGCCCAGGCTATTTTTAGAGGCCAGCCTGGCTCTACCGCTAGGGCGCTGACTATTTCTCCCCACCCTCTGGCCTTGTACCACATCTTCCTGTGGTAGAAAGGAAGTAAATAAAGCAAGTGAAGCAGGCATTGAGATGATTACAGACTTTACAAATCAGATCATAAAAGAAAAGGTTTTTCTGAAAGACTGGGATCTTAGTACAATTGTGAACTCTTACAAGGGTAAAGTAGAAGCTCGAGAAAGGCTTACAGTTTATGGATCAGATCCTGAAACCGGTTGAGAGAATAATTGAGGAGCAAATCAGAATTCAAATAAGCATAGATAAAATGTAGTTTGGTTTTATCCATGGACAAAGTACCACTGATACTATGTTTATCCTGAGACAAATGCGAGAGAAGTATCTTGGTAAGAAGAACCTGTATTTTAATTTTGTGGATTTGGAGAAAACTTTTGACAGAGTGCCAAAAGATGTTTTCTTGTGAGCTTTGCGTAAATTAGGGGCAAACGAGCGGTTGGTGAAGGTTGTTCAAGCAATGTACAGAAATGCTCAGAATCGTATTAGAATTAACAGCACATTTAGTGAAAGATTTAATTTTAAAGTGGGAGTAGCAGGGTTTTGTACTGAGTCCGTTGCATTTCATTTTTGTCTTAGAAGCATTGTTCAGGGAGTTTTGTAAGTATTGTATGGAAGAGATGCTTTATGCTGATAATTTAGTACTTACCTATGAACCAATGGAAGGTTTACTTGTAAAGTTAAAAGTTGGAGGAATGCTATGGAAAGTAGAGGTCTGAGGGTGAATCTTACCAAGATCAAAGTGATAATCAGTGTTAGAAAGCTTTCTGAAAGAGGAAAGTTTCCCTGATCAACTTGTGGAAATGGAATCGGGTGCAATTCATTTCTTGTGATACTTGTAAGCATTAGGTACACAAAAAGTACAGTAGAATTACAGGTAGATTGAGAGATGATAACCAATTTCTGTGTAAAGAAGTGTAAGACAATGGAGACAGATGATAACTCAGATGTGGAGAAAGTATATTTAAATGGCGAGGATGGAGTAAGTTGATGGAACTAACAAGCTTTACCAGTGTCAACCAGGGGAAGAGCCTATCAGGCATGTGTACTTAGTGTGATAATGCATAGAAGTGAAACCTGGTAAGTAAGAGTTGAAGACATGCGTTGCATGGAGAGAAATGATATTAGAATGATACGATGGATGTGTCATGTGAGTCTAACCGACAGGCTTACATATAATGGACTCAAAGCAAAATTGAATCTGGACAGTATAGAGAGATGTGTGCAGAATAGGAGACTTTGTTGGCTTGGTCACATTGAAAGAATGGATGAGAGTTCTTGGGTTAGTAAGTGAATAAAAGTTTAGGTAGCAGGGTCAGTTGTCAAACCAAGGAAAACATGGGAGGAAGTGGTAAGGATAAATTTGAGAGAAAAGGGTATAAATAAAGACCTAGCTAGAGATAGGTTAGTTTCTAAAAGCCGTCCAACACATGCTAGCATGTAAAACGGATGTTAAACCGAATACGATGGTGATAAGCCCTGTTTATATCTATTTCTTTCTTTAGTGACTGATGTCTGGTGTTCGAATCTCAGGATTGATGTACATGCTGTGTCTAACCACACTAATGAATCTTGAAAAGACGAAACAACTGTCTGTGGATGACTATATATATATATATATATATATATATATATATATATATAAATTATTATTATCTACAGACGCCAGCGTTTCAAGCTTATTACTCTGATCATTGTAGGAAGTGACAATTTCAGACGGTCGGAGAGTGCAAACCAAGTTCACAGAGTCAGCCTGAACTCCACAAGCTAATGCTCTATCCTCACGGCCACCACGAATTATCACGTGATTAAGGGGAAATTAAGTTCTATTTGTGCCTAGATAAAGCAAGCAGCAGACAGTAGACTATCGAGAGGGTTCAACAAACGTTTTTTGGAACCTTGCTTTAAAGCTAAGTGACAGTCTATTTTTAACATCCTGGAGAATTTAACTTTAATTTCTTAAAGGGGCTTTATAACAATATTTATAAATAAATATTAAATCATTATTACATACAGACGCCATATATATATATATATATAAAAAAAGGAAAAAAAAGGAAAAATAAATAGTAAGTCTTATATCGTATTCGATTTATTGTTATTGTTTTTGTTCCTTTCCTTTCAACTTGCATCTTACCCGGAATTGCATTGCCCACAGCCTTTCAAAAACTTACTACTACTATACCCAGCAATGCTTCAAGCAAACTACCATTCTCTACTATATATATATACATATATATATATATATATATTAATTAAACAAGTTCAAATATATTCATAAAACAACATAATACGATGTAGAACTTTATAAATATACTTCATATAAATATTTAAAATGTTCCGATTTAACCATTAACCATTTTAAATGTTATATATATAAAATTTATGAACGGAATGAGATATGAATATAATTAGATATGAGTGGAGTTAGATAGCTATGAATAGAATTAGACAGCTACCAGCACACTTAGATAGATGTGATAGATATGACAATAATGAGATAGATCTGAATAGAATTGGATCGATATGAACATTATTGATAGATATTAATAGAATTAGATAGATATAAACTGAATGAGAAAGATATGAACGGAATGTGATATATAGACATGAATGTCATTAGATAGGTATTAATAGAATGTGATTAATATGAAATTGATTAGTTAGACACACACAGAAGGAAATAGATATGAACAGAATTGAATGTAGATAGATCATATAGAGTGTGACAGATAGAAAGATATGAAATGATTGGAATATATAGATTTAGTTATTTCACTTGGTCTGAGACTGATATATATATATATATATATATATTGATGTTTTTCTTTCATTCATCTTTTTCAAATCTTATATTTTTCTGTGTTTATCTTTAAATTAAAATAAGTGTGTTTGCTATGAAGTTTGTTAAAAAAAATTAGCAATATTCTTCTTCTTGAACATTATTTTTTTAAAGTCGTTGTAGAAGCAGTCTCTACACTTGAACGATACATAAAGTATTTCTTGCTATATAAAGGTCGACAAGAAAGAAAGAAAGAAAGAAAGAATGCAATTTGTCTTGAAAAAAGAATTTGTGCCGAAAATCTAAAATTTAATATTCACAAGTCATCGACCAATGAAAATTCACGAAATCTGAACTGTCAAAATGTAGTGATTTCAATAACTGGCAGCGGCCTAATTCTTCTTTCTTACACACACACACACACACACATATATATATATATATATATATATATATATATATATATATATATATATATATATTATATGGTGCTAGTAGTAGAATAGTTCATTATTAATTATTAAAAATTGAAATGTTAAATTGCCGTGGGATTCGAAGTTATAAATGTTATTTTATTTTTCGGCCAGTATTTCCCTAACTGAACATTGAACAAATATATAAGAAAATATAAAATTTAATCATTTTTTAATTTAAAAATGTAATGTATATATTTCACCACTTTTTCGAAAACAGGATTTTAAGATATGAAGTAATTCATGTGGTTCCTTCCTATAAAAAAATTGAAACCATTTCATAAATATTCTATAATACAAAAATTATTCAAATTATTTTTTATTGATCTATATAAATTTTCGATCTAGAAAAAAAAGAAGATGAATCAATTAAGATAGAAAAGAATTAAATTGTCTTTTCTTTCTTGAATTTTTTTTTTCATTTTTAGAAAAATTTAAATTATCATTAATAATTCTAATTTAAATATTTTAATAAGCATACAATACAAAAAGACAATTTGTGAAATGATACAACTAAATATTTATTTTTATTTTTTTGATAAATTAAAAGATAATTTTGAAAATCTAATAGAATAAATTATTTAAATGTTTTAATTTTTGCATCATAATGTTAATTTAATTAAATTAATTGAAAATAAAAAAATGTTTTTTTACTAACTTAAATTGATTAAAAATTCGTTTATGTTGTGCGAGGGGGAAATTGTGATTGAAAAAAAAATGATAAAAATAATAAAATAAATAAAATTCTTAATTGAAATGAAGAAGAGAGCAAGCGGAATAGGGAGAGAGGGCGGGGAGAGAAAGATTAAAAGAAAGAAAAAAAAAATAAGGGGAAGAGAGAGAATAGCAAAATAATTGAAAAAGAGATAGAATAGAAGAAAAATAGTGAAAGAGCTAGGAAAAAGAAAGAATAAAAATAAATAAAGCGAGAGAGAGAGAGAGAGAGAGAGAGATGGGGTGAAGAAATTAAAAAAGAAAAAAGAAAGGATATATAAAAACTTGCGACTTTTTCCAATATATAAAAAAACGACAAAAAAAGAAAAATTATTTTTTAATTTATAAAATTTATTCAAACGAAAAAAAAAATGTAATAAAAATCGAGAGTTATAGGAGGATGAAAAAAAACGAGACAAATTTAAGATTAAAAACATTTTTATTAAAGAAAATAAATAAAAAATACGCGTTTTTCCATTTTTAATTCACCGCTAAAATTAGAAGCGCACATTTGCTTCCTTCTTTATGAAATTCATTTTCGTTTCAGTCTGATAATATAATTAATTTAAAAAAGAAAAGAAAGACTGCATGAAAAGGAGGATATGTAAGTATTTTGTATTATTATATTTTTTTATAAATCTTTTTACGTTGTTCTTCTTCATACTTTGGATTGAGCACGCCTGCCCTGCCCTGACTCGTGGAACCCGCCCTCCCGTCAATCGGGCCAGTAGCGCCACAGTAGTACTACATTTAACACTACGATTTTTTTTCTCGTCTTCCCGGCTCTTCTAACTTTCACAAAAGGCATATACTAATTGTCAAGGCTTCCATTTTTTAAACAAGGAAGAAATGCGCTCGACATCATCACCGAGTGAGGTAATTTCTTCTGTTTTTGCAACCCAATTTATATTTTATATATTTATCCATCACTTTTTCTTTGGTAGGTTTAGTTTTCAAAAAAAAAAAAAAAAATATATATATATATATATATATATAACTCTTTTTCTCCCACCCCTTATCCCCCAATACTAAAATATTATCCATACTGTGCAAAAACAACTACCCATAATAATAATAGTAATAATAATTAATAATTATAACCATATTAAAAATAGAATGGGTAGAGCTTGTATTTATTAAATACTAAGTGTTAAAAGTAATTAAAAAAACAAAAACAAACAAAAACAAACAAAATAAAAAACAGAAAGGTTATTTTACTAACTAAACTTAACTTAGTCCTACTCCATTTATTTTGGGTACTTATTTGATACGTGTTTTCTTTTTTCACGTTAATTAAATATTAATTTTCATATTTTCTGTCTTTATTTATTATACGCTTATTTTTTTTATATGATTCAAGTGTTTAACTGCTATTGTTTTAGTCACATTTTATTAATTAATAATAATCCTTCCTCAAACCAGACGAGATTTTTCGAACATGTGTTTATCTCTTCTCATTATTAAAGATAAAATCACTAAACAGCAATATTAAAATGTGATTTTTTTTTGCGTATTTACGAAGTGGATTCTGTCACGACCTACGTTTAACGTAAATCGTGGTTCTATTCGCCGTATAAATGTCTTGTAAAAGTGGACCCTGAACGGTGTTTACTGTTTACCGAACAATCTAGTCTTGTAAAATAGATCCGCCGAGCGGTGTTTATCGAAAATAAAAATCCCCTATTGACTTTCGGACACGGGTGCGGAAATAGGTGCGACTCCAGAATTAGAGTCGAACCAAACTTAAAACTTAGGTTAGGGTTCGGATGAAAAAAAAAAGAAGCCCAGTTCAGTTCAAATTCTGTAGAAGTAACCATAATTATAGCCATTTTGACTGCCGTACGATCAATACATGAGACGAAGCCGAATTTAGGGTCTTACCCGTCACTGGATTATGAGGCAAAGCCGGATTTAGGGTTTCGACCCCGATAACGTCATTCTCGGCCATCATCCCTGACTAAGTTTTTGATACGAGTTTTCTTTTTTCACATTAATTAAATATTAATTTTCATATTTTCTGTATCAAATGGCGAAACTGACTTTTAACGATCCGTTACAACTACGTCTCGCGCAATTTTTACGTCTTTTTCTCTTTATTTTTTCGTATTGCCATCCCGACTTAGGGTAAGTGGTAGGATTGAGGAAGAGCATGTGTATTTTGTATAACTTGTACTGCTATTCAATAGATTGTTTTGGACCGTTAAAAGTCAATTTCGATGGATTGAAATTAATGAAAAGCATGTTTTTGTACTCGTCATCGTCAAGTAAATTCCGGGCGATGGTCATGAATGCCGGGATCGGGGTCAAGACCCTAAATTAGCCATCATTTACGGATCGTATGACAGTCGAAATGGCTACACTTATGAACTTTTATTCGAAAGTTAAGTGGACGTTTTTCGATGATAAGAGCTCCTTCTAGACTGAGGCAATTTTAATTTTTGTTCCAATCCAATTTTTGGGAAGCTGGATTTTCTCCACATCAACAACCGACCTGGTTTCTAACTCTACCCTCGATGGGAGGCACGTTACAATACATGTACATAGCGAATGGAACAAAAGCAAAAAAATTCATTAAATTTTATTTTTTTACACGTCAAGAACTATTGTGGATCTGTATAAAAATGACAAAATGTTCGCCCCCCCCCCTCTCTCTGTGTTACTGTTATGCCATCTGTGTGTGTGACTTCATAATTGTCATGAAAATAAATAAAACTCGTTTTACTTGTGACAATTATGAAAAGTCACAAAAATGTATTTTTCTTCTCAGCTTGTGTAAAATATAAAAATGATCTCATGGTAATCAAACGTTTAAGATCTTTTACGAAGATGACGGAATCGATTATTAGTGAAAACGCACGTGTATGTGTGTCACTGTATATGTTAAAGTGTACTCGCAGTCACTTAGTTAAGTTCTAAACTTTTCCCTTCAATAGACCTAAATTTAAAATGGACGTCATACAGCATTTTACTAAAAAAAAAGAAAATAGTTTTAAATACATTTTATTGGTACTCGTAGAGATTGACGACATAAACAGTTTCTTCAAAAATTCGAATAAAATTAGTACATAGGTGATGATATATATATATATATATATATCATATATATATATTTTTTTAAGATTATGGCATTAGGAACGTTTGGAGTTAAAATCAATTTAGTATTACGTAGTAATATGGGGAAAAGGCATTTTAATACTTTTCTCGTCATGAGCGATACAAAAAAACAACATGGCGATATGAGGTAAATGCACTACTTCCGGTTCCTTTTTGTTAAAATATCGATTATTCTTGCATATTTACACATTTCAAACGTGGTTTTCTTCAGATTAATACTAAATAGTTCTTCATTTAATAATATAAAAAACAACAACATGAAACCATTTTATCGCCTATGCACAGTTTTTTTTTTATCGAATTCTGTTTATGTCGTCAATCTTAACGTTTACCACTTTGTTTAGCAAAAAAAAAAGAACATTTTAAAATGGTACATTTACATCCCTTTTGCTTGATTTTTAACCGAAAAATAAAAAAGGATTCAATTTTTTAATGACATTTATACACTGTCACGTCAAAAAAGATTGGAATGATATATACAAAATAATACATATACACCGTATGCTAATGCCCCCTCCTCCTAAAAATGAAATTCTACTGTCTTTAGGTGATTACCTTTGAAAATTTGGTATTTTAAAAATTAAAAACCAAACCAAATAATTTTTAGAGTTGGAGATCAGTTTCGCATATAAATTTAACGTAAAATGATCACCAATTTCTGGACCAGTAGTTTCTAACTAGTGTTTTAAGGGAATATGACCGATACTTTGTTTTTGTTAAGGGAAATAAGCTGTGTGTTTGGGGGTGGGGTTATGCTGAAAAAGTTCAGATGTAGTAAAAAAAAAAATATCCTAAGTCCAGGTGGCAATAGCGCCCCCCTCCCCCACCAAAGAAAACGACAACACATTACATGCCTCCCTTAACCCTACCACTAACCCTAAGTCTGGGTGGCAATACCCCCCCCTCTCGAAAAATAATTAAAACTCTATCTGATCGGAATGTGTGATCATTTTACATTAAATTTATATGCTAAACTGATTCCTCACTCTAAAGTCAAAATTTTTCAGGTGTTTACACGAAGTCGCCCAAAAAAGTAGAATCTCAGTTTTCTTTTTTTGGTGAACTAGCATAGAGCATAATGATACATTAATCCCAAAATTAGACTTTAGCTTGAGTGATCAAATTACTGCATAAATTTAATGTAAAATGATAACCCACTTCTTAATGATCACTTACTTGATCAAATAGAGGAGAAAGAAGGGTAATGATTTTTGTTAAATGTCTAACATGACCGCAATACAACTTATTTAGTTAACGAAAATAAACATCAGTGTGGCTAGACGTAGCAATACTGGTAACCTAGAGAACTCAATTTTTTTTTTTTACGAAAGAGTATTAGATTATGTGAAGTGGAAACCATCATTTCTTCTACTGGAGTGCTCAACCTATATATATATATATATATATATATATATATATATATATATATATATATATATATATATAATATTAGCATCTACACAGCTGTTTCACGACTTATTGTGGCTAGATGTAGCAAGCGTATCAACCCTTAGATTTGAAACTGGGATGCCAAATCACTTCCAAACGTGACCAGTGTTGTTGGATGTCTTAGCATTTGAACTAAAGAACCTGCTACTTTCAATGGGGGAAATGATTTTTGTTATTTGTTTACAAATTTACGATACTGGTAACCTAGAGAACTCAATTATTTTTAGTGAGGAGTATTGCATTATGCTAAGTGGAAACTATCATTTCCCCTACTATAGTGCTTCACCAATAAGAGAGCATGAATAAAATTCTTTAATAAAAGAATACCCATTCCAGAACGAGTAAAATTAATTCCCTGAACAGAACAATTTTGCACCACTTTTATGTCCCCTTACGATATTAAACTCAAGGTATACTATAATGATACAAAACCTTATGGCTAAAATCCTTATTCCAATTTTGATCAAAATCCATTATATGATTTTGGTTCTTGAAAATTCAAATTAAGGGGTCTTAAGAAAAAATTGAAATTCAGGGAATCTTGCTTAATTGATTTCTATTCTAATGAATATAGATCAAATTTAATGCAAATCTCAAATATTTGAATTTTAAATATTATGCCCCTTAAAATCCTTTTAAAATACTCCAAAGAAACTGAGATTTGGGGATGTTTATTAATTGATGATTGTTAAAATTTCACAAAACTTGGAGGTATCTGAATTTTCACAAAGGACTCTCACCCCCTTTTTACTCAGTTTATATAAAACTAAATATAGTCCACATTACGATTCCTTATGCCGAGCAGCTGTGTTCACAAATTCATAATGATCGGTTAATTAGTTTAGGATTGAATCCTGTACGTACAAATATATAAACGTATCCACATACCTAACTTTTTATAGATAGAGATGAAGTCGTTGTTCAACATTTGTTTTGCCGTTTCACGACTCATCATTGTGGCTAGACAAAGCAAACATCAACCCCAAAATTCAAAACTCGGATGCCAGATCACTTCGAAATGTGATGCTGTTGTATGTCTTACCATCTGAGCTAAAGAACCTACTACTTACAATGGGGTAGATTATATCAATTAAATGATTTTATTTCATTTGTTTACAAATTTATGAACTCAATTCTGAATATATATATATATAAGTATGAAAAATTTTATTTAAAGAAATATTATTTGGCTACACATTAGCAGACATCAGGCCTGTCTAGCCAAATAATGTTTGTATGAATAAAAAAAAAAAAAAATTATACCTAATAAAAATCTCTATTTATTATTGAGCATTTTGACACACACACAGTAAGAATTCACTGGATTTTTTACCCTGTGGATGTAAACTTACCTGGACTGGATTATATATATAACATATGATGCTATACAATAATATTTTGATTAGCCATAGATACCAGTGGTTTCAGGGATTATGAGAAATCTTGTCTGCTGGGCTAAAGAATACGCGACTGTTGAATGGCTTTAGCCCGATGGGCAAGATTTCCCATAATTCCTGAAACTGCTGGTATGTATGGCTAATCAAAATATTATTGTATAGTATCATATGTAAGGAGGGGCAGAAAGAGATGGGAGGACAACGTCCGAGAGTGGATAGGACTGGTGCTGAGTGTTGGTTGCCAGGTCATCTTTGGTACCCCAACGGTCATCCAGACTATGGGACAGATGATGATGATCATATGTAATATGCTCTTACTCTAAGCATTCTGTTTTTATTTTTCCGAAAATCCATAATTATACTTTTTTGAGCAACAATGCAAAGCTCTTTGTAAACAAACAAATAGAGCACTCTCTACTGGTTGTCAATGTTTATATAATGCATTGAGATATTACTTGCCAACAGTGCCCGCCCCATAGCCAAGTTGCTGGAATCACAGACTATCAACAAGGTGGTCGTAGGTTCGATTCCAGCTTCTGGCAGATGCTAGTCTAGCCCCACTGAAGAGCTGTGATACAACAAAACAGGAAAGGTAAAATGAATTCCCTAAACAGAAAAGTTTTGCACCACTTTTATGTCTCCTTACGAAGATTAAAATCAAGACATAATGATACTAAACCTTATGTCTAGAATCCTTATTCCAATTTTGATTAAAATCCATTACATGATCAAATTTAATGCAAATCTGGAAAAAACTGAATTTTCAAATGTCTGCAAAAAGCCCTTTAAATGTTATAAACTGGAATTTAGAAAATTTCATACAAATCAGGAGTATCTGAATTTTCACAATTTTTCCTCTTTTGCATAAAACTAAATATAGCCCATATTACTGATCCTTACGCTTAACAGCTGTGTTAAAAAAATCATAATGATCGGTTCATTAGTCTAGGAGTTTATCCAGTATATATATATATATATATATATATATATATATATATATATATATATACTCTATTATACTCGATAGTTGCATTCCAATGACCATAGGAAAAATTAATTCAAAACCATAATTTTAATTTATTGTTTTAATTTATTTTCACATTTCAGCGAATACCTGTATTTCTTCTTCGTCTCACAAAATAAATTTTTAAAAATTCATTTTTTCCAAATTTAATACAGGTATTCGCTGAAAGATGTGAAAATAAAGAAATTGAAACAATAGATGAAAATTATGGTTTTAGATTGATTTTTCCTATCGTCATTGGAATACAACTATAATATATATATGCTCTGAAGCTTGTAATACAACCTCATTGAGCTTGCAATTTGAAACATTTTCGGATATTATAAGGAGTATATACTTAAATATATATTTTTTTTATAAGAACTCAAATATATATGTATGTATAAAATGATGTAATGTTTTTTTTCATAAAAGTAGATAGAATTTCTTCGGGGAGTGGGTAGAGTCGGTTTGATTCCCGAGAAACAAATTGTACATTAGAAATTTGCGTTGTTTTCTTAAATTGAGTTAGGACGAAATGCTAAAATACAATTGACATCTTTTGTAACATAACATTGAGACTATCAAAGTAAAATTGCATCTATGGTAAGTAAGTAAATAAGTAATAATACTATTTCTTACTGGGACTATTAGACAAGCCTAGACAAGGTTCTCTATATGTGTTTGTGTGTCTGTATATGCCTGACTTTTGTCCACACACACAGTATACATACACATTCATTGACTTCTTTCTTTCGTTTCTTCTTCCTCTTGTGTTTTGAGTAAAAATAGAAAAAAATAAGTCGTAGTAATAGAATTTTAAAATTTATGTACAGTACAAGGAAAAAGAAGAAAAAACTTAGTGTGTTTTAAAATGGACACTTTAGATTTAAGTAGTAACAACTAAATTATAATCATTAACTTAATTCATTATCAAATCGACATTTTAATTAATCATTAAAATTGTAAGACTTAATAACTGGGCGTCTTTGATTCTGATTCATCCACAACTACAAAAATGTTTTATTTTATATTTTTAAACCTAAAAAACTTAAAAGAACAAAATACCAATTAACTGACAACTATGTATTTACGTTTTTTTTTTTTCAGTGCTCAGTCGTAAGTTAAACACACATACTCATTTTTATATACAGGCTTACACGCATTTTCGCACACACATTTATTAGTTCGTACACATACACTTAGTTTGCACACACACACAAACACACATCTGCACATTACGGTTTGAAAGATGTTTCAAAATTTTTGATTACTCGGACTACTGTTCTCATTTTGGATGTCATTCTCACAATGTTTCAACCAATCTAACTTCTGACCTTCTTCCGTACAGATTCCCAAGTTCGGCAAAACATGTGAAGAAGGTCTGAGTTTACATTGACCGAAACATTGTGAGAATAACATCCAAGTTTGTGAAAGATATTTTTAATTTTTGATTTCTTAAAAAACAAAACCCTGTGGTCCTGGGTATGATGTTAAAATGCATCCAATGGTTAGGCCCCGGTTTGAGTGCTTTGGGGAGTTAACCTCTTAGTTGACATTACTCCCAGGGTTAATTAGAATTTATCCTAGGCATGGTGCTAATCTGCCTTGAACTATCCAAAATCCATCTTCCTACTTTTCTTTCTTCCTACCCTATTTCCCAACCCTGTCCCCACTCCCCACCTTTCTTGGTAAGATCTTAAAGTGCATCCAGTTGTGAGGCCCCAATTTCGGAGTTTTGGGGCATGTGGAATTATGCCTTATTGACCATTACTACCAAGACTACACTGACTTCAAGTAGTAATACTGTAGCAGTAGGAGTCTACTACGACAACAACGGCAGCAGCCGCAGAATAAGGATGTCTAAAATATTTGCTTGGTTTGAAAACTTGGTACTGATTGGAGCAAATACTTTATTTCAATTGGGATTTAACCAATCGTTAACAGTCTCTCCTGGAGCTGTGCACCTGTTCTCAGTGGTTATATAAAGAATTGGGTGATTAGTAAGCCGTGAGAAGGTAAAACTGTGTAACCAACCCACGTCACTCAGATCAACCACCAAACTCCTCTCTTGGCGTGCAAATGAACCCCGCCTTTGACCTCAGGACACCAACACGTAGATTTCACTATCCAAGATGGCAATTTACTTTCCTAAGATTCTATTCATTTAACGTCATTTTTCCCTTGTTCAGGGGTCGGATGTTTTCTGATATTACGCAAGCTCACTCTCCACTTATGGTTCAGCTTGTCAACAGTCTCCAAATTCCACTCTCTGCGGTCTTGCCTAATCACTTGCTTCCAAGTTTTCCTTGGCCGGCCAATCTTCCTGCGATTTATGACATTCATGCTTCTGCAATGGTTAATCCAGAAGGATGAATGTTCCACATAATAAAGCATATTCAATGTGCAATATTGTTTGTATTTTACTTGTGTACATGTCATACAAGTTGCAACAACGTTATTACCTTCCCTCCTCTCCTCCAAGTTTATGATTTCAGAATCTGTTTAACATGATCACCACAATTAAGTTTTGGAATTTTTGATTGATAATTTGTATTATTTTGATTATTCGGACTAATGTTCTAATTTTAGATGTAATTCTCACAACGTTTCGGCTGATGTAACTTCCGACCTTCTTCGGATGCATCTTGTCGAACTCGGGAATCATTCTGTCAAACTTGGGAATCTGTATGGAATTTTGAACGGAACCTTTTATTTAATCCACGAAGGTAGCTTGCTCTTGTTCCGTCAGCCATGACCGGGTAGAAGTCTTAAGTAATTCGTAATTGTATTAGTATCGCCCGCACTGGCTGACAGAACGAGAGCAAACTACACCCGTGTATTAAATAAAGGATTCTGTTCAAAATTCCTTACAGATTCCCGAGTTTGATAGAAAGATTCTCAAGTTTGACAAGATGCACCTGAAGAAGGTTGGAGATTACATTGGCCGAAATGTTGTAAGATTAACATCCAAGATCAGAACAGTAGTCTGAATAATCCAAATAAGACGCAAAATAATTAATATTTCTTATGTTTCAAAGTCAAAGGTTGTCAATTAAATTCATGTATATTATTAAAAAATTGTTTTCGAACAAGCTTTCAAAAAAGGCGTCCTCCTTGCTGACTATAAAGCTTATTCCTGCGGAAGGCTACTTGGGTTTTATATAAAAAAAACATATCATATATCGGTTATTTATTGTCAAAACACACAATCGATTAGAAAAAAGTCATTGAATAGACATGGCTATTTTACCCATAAATTGTGGAGGGGGAAATTGTGTTCATATTGTAAAGCTAACAAATATTGGATATTCTTGAACGTTTTGGGGTATCTTGTGGTCACCATCTTGTATTGTATTTTGTGATCCCCATCTTGTGTTGTTTTCTCTTGCATACACATGCGAAAGTCGGAATAAAGATGAAAAATGGACAATGGTAATGTTGACTTTATATACATATTCATTCTCAGATAAACAGTTTGTCAAAGACAAATGTAAAAATGGGATGCAAAACATGTATATCGTTTTGCAAAAGAACATCTCATTAATTAACTAATTGACATGTGATAAAGGAAGGGGCTTATATCAGAGAATACCTGAAAAGAAAAAAGAGATGTTTTTAGATCTGTGTAAAAGAAACCTTGCAAGAAAATACAATATATATGTATATATATATATACATACATATATATATATATATATATATATATATATATATATATATATATACATATATACAGCCTTCGTCAAGATCATAGCAGAGAGCGTGTTACAATGATAAATATAAAAAATGTAAAAGTGTCTCATAGATCCTTAGGGTCCAATATTATCAACAGAATACAGGGGAAGGAGGTTCTCCAATGCAAGACATCACATAGAAAACAAGTAAGAATAACTAACAGGTAAAGGATGACTCAAACACCAAGTTAAGATTCAAACAATATTTATTCATAAAATAGTAAGAAAAGGGATAAACATATATAGAACAAACAAAGTAATATTTTAGGAGAGAGGGATACAGTTTAACATTAACTAATGGCAAGCAAAATCTATGGACAAAATAGTGTCCCAAACAAATCATGGAAGAAAAAGGATTACTCACTCACAGAATGTGAAAGGTTGTTACAAGACTCCCCACGGGAGTTGAAAAGTTCAATTATCTAGGAATGTCACAAGTCACACTCATCCAAGATCTACACTGATCTTTGGATGGAAAAGTCATCAGCAGATATCAAGATGTAAGTGTCCAGGAATCATATATATACAGGTGTAATCATGGAAGTCTCAAATGGGCGCTATGGAATCTTTATATAGGATATGTATTCGTCATCTTGGCGGTATTGTGATATATTTACCATCAATGGCAGGTTGAGTGATGCCATCTCGAAAAGCCTTTGTTTTCAGCAAATTAACTTTCGGCATAGAAGAAAATCTTGGCAATCTGCCCGATTATGGAGTTAGATTCTTTCTCTGCGTCGTTCTTTTCTTCGTCTTCTTCCCTTTCATAGCTCACAGCACGTATGCTGGTGGTAATTGGTTTCTTTTGACTGGTGACAGCTCACTCTTTGACTGACAGGCACTCCCTAGTCGATTCATCAACTCCTTTTTATATTTATTCTCTGCCAAGACGCATGGGCGGGGAGGTGGTGTGTTGAAAAGTTTCGAGTTATCAGGTGACAATACTTTGCACTAATTTGGGATCAAGGCATTCGTGAATGTTACAAGAGAACACAAAATATTTGGCCGATGTTTAACTTTCCTTC
The DNA here is from genome assembly GCA_963556195.1 of Sepiola atlantica. Classification (NCBI taxonomy): domain Eukaryota; kingdom Metazoa; phylum Mollusca; class Cephalopoda; order Sepiida; family Sepiolidae; genus Sepiola; species Sepiola atlantica. Next base: position 81,032,290 of record OY744525.1, on the reverse strand, counting down.
AGCTAAGGGTTTAGGATAGGGGAGTGGGTGTCGCTAACCAGAAACAAGGCGACGATACTTTGTCCTTTGATGTGAGGTCACGACGTTGGTAAATATTTTAAGAGACGATAGTCGAGCAGATGTGTCATCCGATTTCCTCTCGGTTAGGTTCAGGATGGGGGCGGGGTGTCGCTAATAGGACGCAAGATTCACGTCTCTTAAGTGCAAGCATAGGAGTGGGTTAGACGGTGTCGGTCTAACAGGATACAACATTTCTTCCTTTATGACTTGCTTGGGTTCAAAGGCTGGATAGAAAAGACACGGGATAAGATAGATTTGGCTCACTTGGATTTAATATTTATGAAATGCATTTTATTTCTCTGATAATTTCAATCACGCTACCCTTTATTTGTAGCTATATATATATATATATATATAAATACTCACACGTATATATGTGTGTGTGTGTGGTTGTGTATTTAAAAAGTTGGGTCATTTCTCGATCAAGCAGTGAGATTAAAGTGCCAAATCCAAATTCACAGAATAGGAGAACAACATTTTTCTAATATACTGATCATGCGTATGAGATCGAGTTACTTAGTGATATACAACAGGAAAAAAGATATAAAAATATTACTGGCTGACTTTGCCGGCGCGCTATCACTTGGCAAAGTGCTCTACTTGAAATACTTGAAAGATTAATTAAAAATAATAAACATAACTTTGTTGTAAACCCAAAACAAACGCTTTCTCGTTTATTCATATAGATAAACATTGACATTTTGGTAATGTCGATACAAATTTATTCATCTTTTAAATGTGACCGTACAGAAAAAAAACCAGAAGAAATCAATTTACCTTTTCACTTGCAATTTAGAAATAGATCGCAACTTGCTGTAAATCAAGTTGGCCCCTTTTAAGAAAGGAACATTTGAACAGAAATGCTAAATATTTGTCTAGAAAATAAAACAATATTGCGAAACAGAACTATTTGTAATATCAAAATCAAAACAATCATAGAATTAAAAAAACAATAACAAATAATAGTTGATTAATAAAATGTACATTCTTAAAACGGATATGCAAATTAGTTAACCTTCTGATTGATGTTGCATATACATAAGCAGTGTACAAAAAAGATGGTGCGTCTATTGTGTAAAGTTGAAATAAGGCGTTTTGACTTTACCGTCAGTGCAAAAAATGGGCCTAGCTTTCACATTTATTCATTTAGATAGGAAGAATACATTAAATTTCCAATACAATAGAAAAAAATGTGTTGCCAGGGTCAGATATAAATGCAGATGGTAATATCCGAAGGACATAGGGTTACCAGTTATTCATGGTACATTGTGAGAGGTAATATTTCTCTGTCCCTACGTGCTACAATATTAGCATAAGTGTATCTGAAACGCTAACACTGAATTATGGAAGGGGATATTTAAAGAGGAAACAATAATAAAATGCTATATAAAAGCTATAAAGGATGTTAATACAAAAAAGATGTATGTATAAATCTCCCAAGTTAAATACACATGGTTATAAAATATCGGTTTGGTGGTTTTGTTTTATGGCATATCAACCCTTTTCGGGTTATTTAATGCCGAATCCGGTCATTTTGATAAAAGTTTTTTCATGTTTCAAGTTCTTTATATCTTCAAATATTTATTCATGGTGTTTGGTTTAGTTGTTTTTTAGAGGAAAAATGTTGTTTTTGTTTTTAGCTTTGAAGACACAGGGAATGAAAAGAAACAATAACGTCAATGTTCGGTGCATTTTTGGTCAGGAAGCTGGTATCTTTAGACAGCTCGATCTGGTAGCACCAGAGTATAAAATATTGGAAGTGTGTTATAAACAGAAGGTGTTGCGATGCACAGAGGAAAACCTTACTTGATTACACACAGCATTGTGTGAGGAGGAGCTCATAATGATGCGACTGTTCCTGAGTTGGGCTGATGTTGAAAGAGGAAGAATCTCTTTTTCGGGTAATGATCACATAACCTTCCAGGAGATTTGATCAACATGCCCTCTAGCACCAAAACCAATTATCTTGCCAAGGGAGACAATTGTACTTTACTTTGTGTATAGCATATGCACAAAGACATTCCTTGATTTCCAATATAAATAGAACGTAACTTTATTGTAATAGTCCTTATTTAATTGCCTCCCTACAAAGACAGAGTTAGATACAAGGTCAGTTTTTTTTTATGTGGGATATATCAAGCTCCTCATATAAAAGGCACTCTAGATTGGGACAAAAATTAAAATTGCCTCAGTCTAGAAGGATTTCTCTTTCACTGACCGGGGACAGGACAGATGAAGTGTAGTATCAGAAGAGATACAACACTTTCATCCCAGCCAAAAACCCAACGAACAGATTTTATTGTAATAGTCTTCTGGTATTTTGGTATCTGCAGTTACATTATCTCATGAAGTTTCATGTGGTATCTGTTTGTATCACAGACATTCATGTGCACCCCGTTCGTTCGTTACTTGGTAAAAATCGATGAGGTTGTTGTGTTGGCATCCGTCAGTCACTACGACTATGGATCAGCGCCGTATTGGGATGTTCCTTGTGTGCATCTTTTTGTGTGACTGTAGAGACCAATTCTTGATTTGCATGGTCTACTAAAACCGTGACATATGAAGGCTGTTGTGTAATGTATCACTTCGGCTGGTTGGTCTGACTGTGGGCTCGCTCTTCTAGCTCTCTTCGCAGCGTTTTCATCGTGGAGGGTCTTTTCACTGATGATCATTCTCTGGCGTATCTGTTTCCTCCAGGCAAGTCTGTCAGCTGCAGAAGCTTCCCATGTATTAATGTCCATTGAGCAAGCCATCATATCTCGCTTACAGACATCCTTGAAGTGGAGCCTGAGGCAAGCTCGCCGTAGAGAAGGTCTTTAGGGATGCGCCTATCATCCAGCCAGTGAAGACGTCACTCACGCAGTAGGGAGTAGATGGATGGAATACCTGCTCTTTGCAAAACATCATTGTTGCTCACTCTGTCCTGCCCTGTGATACCATGTATCCTACGTAGACACCTCATATGGAAGACCTGGAGTTTCCTATCCTGTGTTGAGTATGTGGTCCAGGACTCACTCCCATACAGTAGGACACTGAGAATGCACATTCTGTAGACGGTCATCTTGGTAGAAGTGGTAAGGTTACTGTTTTCCCAGACTCTTTTAGTTAGTTTAGAGAGGGTTGTGGATGCCTTACCAATCCTTTTGTTGAGCTCTACGTCCAATGAGAGGGTGTCTGAAGCAGTGGAGCCTAGGTACTGGAACTGGTAAACAACCTCCAGTGGTGTACCTTGCATTGAAATGCTGGGTGGGCAGGCGGTTGCTTGTCCCATAACTTGAGTTTTCGTCTGGCTGATGGTGAGGCCGAACAGGCTGCAAGCATCAGCAAACCTATCCATCAGTCTTTGGATACCATCTTCCTGATGCAATGCTATGGCTGCGTCATCGGCAAACAGCATGTCCCTGATCTGGACTGACCTGATCTTAGTCTTGGAGTGGAGCCTGCCGATGTTGAAGAGACTACCGTCAAATCTGGAGTGCAGGTAGATACAATCCGCTGTATTCCTGAAGGCATGCTTCAGGAGTAGGCAAGGAAGATGCCGAAGAGTGTCAGGGCCAACACACAGCCTTGTTTGACACCGCTCTTGACCCCGAACCCAACAGACATGTCGCCGTTAAACTCTACAGTGCTCATCATGCCATCGTGAAAGGATCTTATGATGCTGAGGAGTTTTGGTGGGCATCTGATTAGTGGGAGAATCTTGAATAGACCGTCTCTGCTCACGAAATCGAACGCCTTGGTCAGGTCTATAAAGGTGAGATACAGAGGCTGGTTTTGCTCTCTGCACTTCTCTTGCAGCTGGCGTAGGAAGAAGATCATATCAATGAACGAAAGCCACATTGAGATTCCGGGTAAATTCGATCAGGAAGAACTTGCAGACGCAAGTTACTGTCTATTGTAATAGTCTTCCTCATTAGTATCTGCAGTTACATTATCTCATGAAGTTTCATGTGGTATTTGTTTGTATCACAGGCAGTCATGTGTACCCCGTTCGTTCGTTACTTGGTAAAAATCGATGAGGTAATCTAGCTGAAAATGGCCAGGTGTTCTCCAAGTTGATCCTGAGATCAGCGGACCTAATTGCTTTTGACTTTTTCTATTTGGAGTATAAGAAGGACAAAGTTCATATATCTCCACTACCTGCATTATCAAGTTGACAAACCAGTTCACCGATGTTGAGCCTGGTCAGTATCAGATGGATGACCATTTAGGAATACCAGGCGCTGTATGTGAGAGGATGGCAACACCTCTCTGCAAAAGCTAACGTCATTTACCCTGACTGGAATATACATGCGACTGGGGACTGCTTTTGAATTTTATATCCTTTAGAAACTTCCTCCTTCCGAGGAAGTCGACTCAATAGTCCAGAATTAATGTCACACCGGGTACTACCCGCGACCCTGGTACTAATCATAGCCCTTGCTGGTGCGGGGATACTGGCCACTAAATATAGTCCGGTGCTACGAGGATCACATGCGTTTCAACTACCTGCTCTGTCAATCATTGTATACCCACGTTGTGTTAAAGATCCTCAGAACTTTGGTCTTGATGCAGTTATGCCAGGAACGTATTTTATTTACTCTGTGAACTGGCAATGAATATTGAAAAGAAAGTCTGTTTTTATAAATAAAACTGAATTAAAAATAGTATTCTTGATTGTTCTATCATGTCTTATTATTTTTTTAAATTTCCCTCATTCATACTTATGAATCAGGATGAACAAATTATTATCATGGCATCAGTTATTTGGAAAACAGAACAACATGTAGCTCTGGTTTTTCAATTAGTGGCCATCTTTTATCTAATCTGTGCTATGCAGATGACATAGCTGCAACCACTAACTCCAGCTCTAATTTGCAGTTATTTCTGGATAATCTTGTGAAGTACTCGAAATAAGTTGGTCTTTCTATTAACACGCTAAATGCATGACTACTGATAAAAAATAAACTATTCATGAACATCAACATCAACGGCCAACAAATCAAACAAAATATAGAGTTTGTTTACCTTGGACACAAGCTGTCTTCATCTAATGATAGGCAAACAAGTGTAAATCACAGAATCGGTTTAGGTTTGGCCGCCTTCACAAGAAACAAAACCACCCTAACTTCTAAATACATACCATACAAAATCAAAGCGAAAATCTATAACGCATATGTTTTTCCTGTAGTCTTATACAGACTTGAATATGTCAACTGGACTGTAAAATTACATCAGAAAGTAGAAACCTTCCAAAGCCACACCATGCGCTTCATTACTGGTGATAAACTATTGGATAACATCAGTATTGCAGGGTTGCGAAAACTTATTGGCATCCCATCAATATTCTCTGTCATCAAATGTAAAGTCTTGAGATTGTTTGGTCATGTTAAGTGTTCCCGTGTAGGGCTATGCAAAATATGCGTTGGAGGCATAATACAAACAAGCTGGTCAAAAATTAGATAAAAGAAAACATGGATAGACAACGTTTGTGAATGTTGCAAACACCTTGGTCCAAGATCGTAAGGATTGGAGGACACTCAGCCATGTTAGTGTGTATTCTGTAGCTAGCAGAGAAAATGTTCAATAAAAAACGTTGTATGATGTCACATCCGCCGTCTGGCAGTGAGTTAATATGATATTTATTTCAAGTTGTAGCAATTAGATGTGTATTAAGATAATACGTTTTTAAAACTGTTTAAGTGGACAAGCACAATAGAATTCTATTATGTAACAATTCATTCTGAAATGAGTAAAGTTGGAATTTTTTACCTTAGCGACACCAGTTAATTTTCTATTGTATTTCATCTTTAGTGATTGAACAATCTCATTTTTAAAAGTCGTAATGAAAAGTGATAGCGTACATACAAACATGAATAAGCATATTATTATTATTATACAGATAGACAGTGTGTGAGCAACCTGACATCCAGTTGTAAGGTTCTGCTAGAGGACGGCTACTACACAATGGAGTATGTAAATATCTGCAAAAAAATTGAATATCCAGTGTAGCAGCAAGTCCTGGGAATGTGATATGGGACAACGAGAGAGTAGCTATCCTAGTTAACGTCAGTGTCCCTAATGATGATGGTATAAACATCTGAGAGGGAGAAGATAACTAAATACTATGGTTTTATGTACAACATGAAAAGAAACCAGAATCTTAGGAAGATCTCCATCATTCCAGTAATCATAGGAGCCACCGGGCTCATGAAAAAGAATTTTAAAAACTACCTGGCGAATATACCCGGTGAACCAAGTGCAAGAGAAATCCAAAACAATTGCGCTTAAAGGGATGCTTAGAATCCTAAATAGATCTCTCGGTTGAAGTCTCTGAAATAGCGGGTGAATGTCTGTTATCCGGTAGGATGCTCCATCCCCAGCAAAAAAAAAAAAGATAAGAAATCGAAAAACAAAAATAAGACGTTTTTTTTTTTTTTTAGAATTATATTAAAGAACTGAAACATGTCTAAATGAAGGTTTTGTGTCCAAGTGTAACATGACGATGGACCAATTCTTCTACTTCATTGTAAACAACTGGCCTGCGTTGGGTTGTAGACAGAAACAACCGTTTGTCTTGTTGACACGTTAATCTATGTAGTTGGCTCATTGGGTAGTGAAGTGTCCCAATTTCTCTTCTTTCGCTTTGTTGTTAAGCTGTCGTTATTTGTAGCACCAGAATTTTCTGTCTTTTTCCTTTGGTTCTGTCATGCAGTAACAAATAAAAGGACTTTCTCAATGGCATCACACTCTTTCATGTTGTCGTCTTTTACAGCGTTGTTACATATTCCCACCGGCCGCTCCCTGGAGGAGCAAACAAAGACAGTGCTCCGAAAAAAGGTGACCAAACCCAATCAGTTCACCTGCGAAAGAGGAGATCTTTCTACTTCTCCACGTCTAACCTCGGACTTCCTGTCCGTGACTTTATATCTTGACATGTAGCCCAAATTCTAATCTGAAAATTTTCCACTTCCCTTTTTTAATCTAATCAGCTATTATCCATAAGGTTAGTAACCTTATGGAAAATACCGTTTTTAACATTTTTTTACACACCAAAGTCACTGCATAAGTATATTTTGATCTATCTATCTATTCACATGAGAATAAATAATGTTGTTCAATATTTTTATTTTAAATGTCATGTAAGTGCCAAAGGCAGCAGGTATTCAATTCAAACGTTTATTTGATCCACTGCTTTTGAAGGGGCCTGTATTTGATTTAAAAGTTTATTTGATCCACTGCTTTTGAAGGGGCCTGTATTTGATTTAAACGTTTATTTGATCCACTGCTTTTGAAGGCAGACAGTTTTTATTCAAATCTTTATTTGATCCACTGCTTTTGAAGGCAGACAGTTTTTATTCAAATGTTTATTTGATCCACTGCATTCGAAGGCAGCTGATATTTGATTAAAACGTTTATTTGATCCACTGCTTTCAAAGGCAGCAGGTATTCAATTCAAACGTTTATTTGATCCACTACTTTCGAACGAAGCCGGTATTTGATTCAAACATTTATTTGATCCACTGCTTTCAAAGGCAGCCGGTATTTGATTGAAACATTTATTTGATCTGCTACTTTCAAAGGCAGCTGGTTTTTATTCAAATGTTTATTTGATCTACTGCTTTCAATGGCAGCCGGTTTTTATTCAAATGTTTATTTGATCCACTGCTTTCAAAGGCAGCCGGTTTTTATTCAAATGTTTATTTGATCCACTGCTTTCAAAGGCAGCCGGTATTTAATTAAAACGTTTATTTGATCCACTGATTTCCAAAGCAGTCGGTATTTGATTGAAACATTTATTTGATCTGCTACTTTCAAAGGCAGCTGGTTTTTATTCAAATGTTTATTTGATCTACTGCTTTCGAAGGCAGCCGGTATTTGATTGAAACGTTTAGTTGATCCACTGCTTTCGAAGGCAGCCAATATTTTAACTGAACGTTTGTTTGATCCATTGTCTTCGAAGGCAGCCTGTATGTGATTCAAACGTTTTTGATTCACTGCTTTCAAAGGCAGCCGGTATTTGATTCAAGCATTTATTTGATCTACTACTTTCGAAAGATTAGAGATTGAATAAATTTGTTATGGTAAATAAACTGAATCGGAAATCAATATTTTTCCACCTGGATGAGTCCTCATATTATGTATTTATTTTTATGCTAAACAGCTGTTAGATTTAATTCAGTAATTACTCAACTGTTCTGTTAAAAGTTGAATATGGGTTTTCTAACGTGAACAGATATATTGACCGAGAAGCTGTTCTTTTCAAACAGCTCATCTTTCATTGCACTAAGAGAATAAGGAGGAAGGACACAATCGGTATTTACGTTTTTTCTACTGCAGCAAAACGTGGCCCCATATCTCATAAAAACAGGTGGTTCAGGTCAGTCCCTAGGTTGTCTAAATGATTTCCAAGGATGTATCCCCGGCTGGTAAGAAAATGGTGTCTGAAAGACAGTAAATCCCTGATGCTTTATTTAAATATTTTGAATGTTTTTCCAGAATAGGAACACACTTTTATCGTTAATGTTTGTGTTTTATTGAACTTATTCTTAGTGTTTTTTTGTAGATCCTGAACGAATCTATGAAAGACGTCTATCACACTTAACTTTGAAATAACATTTTCATCGGTCTGTCATGTATACGTTTAAAATGGAATGTTCATCGGTCTGTCATGTATACGTTTAAAATAGAATGTTCATCGGTCTGTCACACTTTGGTTTGAAATAGCACTTTTGTCGATCTGTCATGCTTAGGTTTTAAATAGCATTAACATCAGTATGTCACGTTTAAGTTTGTAAACGTATTTTCGCTAGTCTGTAATGCTTATGTTTGAAATAATATTTTTGTCAGTCTGTCAGGCTTAAGTTTGAAATAGCGTTTTTGTCAGTCTATCATTTTCATTGCTAAACATGTACCTAAAAATAGACACATGAAGTTGTCTCATAAATTTACTGATATAGAAAATTTATTTTTAAAAAGACAGAAAATTCATGGCCAAAAATCATATGGTTTCATCGACTTCCACTTTGAGGTCACCTCTAACCTTTAAGGTGTCATTCAAACCCTTCCATCAAAACACAGCCCTTGCTATGTAATGGCAAGGGTTGTGCAATCTCCAACCACAACTCTCTCCTGAACCGGCATTGCTTGAGTCCACTGGCAAAGAGAAGTCCAGGACGACTGGAAACAATGCCGTGATAAGCAGAGAAAGGCTGGTGTTATTTCAGTTTTCCTTCTCCTAGACTAGTTGCACAACCAAGGCTTTAGAGTCTAGTCTACTCTACTATTTAATCTATAGATGGAGAAAGAATATATAGATTCAAGGATATTAGTGAATATGATGCAGTACATCTGACGGGACTCTAATCCGGCACATCTACTAGATGCCCGTCTGCGCCTGTAACGATAGGAGCCTATCTTAACAAGGACTGTAAGACAACCTCCTATAATATTTTTTAAGAACGAAACGCTCGTCAAAGGAAAGGAAAACAAAGCGATTTTATAAACAACGATATGTATTTAAGTTATCTACACCGTTGGGTGTAGGTTGGTGAATGTTAGGACAGTGTCAGAATGAAGAAAGGAATTAAGAAAGTTTCTGGGCTGCCCAATGTCTACAAGCAGTTTAACTTCCAGTGAAGATAGCCGGTGCTTGGGTGTCCAGTTGACAGAGAGGCAGGAGGGAGAACGTTTTTCTTCGGTGGTGCCAGCAAACTATCTGAGGCTGCTGTCCACATCTCAAAGTAGTAGTCCTTCAAGGGTCAGTTCAAATTAATGCGTCCTGGCGGCTGATTAGTTTGTCGTTCATACCAGCCGAAGTTCGCCTTGGCATCATTCTGCCAACCTAGGGGTGTCTTGAACAATCAGACCCTTTTATCTGAATGAGATATGGTTCAACTCGGTTCTGGGAAAAGCACCCTCCTTGGCATTACCTTCTCCTTCAGTCATGGAAGTATTGCCAGTCGCCTGGGCCACCCCTATCGGGGATTACCGATAGGTCCATTCCCGACTAGAGTGCCCCTCGGGGGAGCTGATTTTCCCCACTTACCGGGCCCTGTGTCACATCTTCTCGCAGCAGCGGGAAGCAAGTAAATGCCGACTCTCTGTTGTTTTGGGATTAAGGTGGGGTGGGGTGGGTGTCTTTATTTTTCTTCAGAGTTTTACTTTTTGCAAAAGCCGAATCAATTTTCCTCCTCAGTAGCATTTTAATAAAGCAAAAATATAACAAAATAAGACTACCCCTCCACACACACACACAAAAATCAAGCTATTTTCTTTCTAGGTCGCGTGTTTTTAGTAAGTAGTAGCGGTAGAAATAATAAAAGATGTATAGTCGAAGTGCATTCCCCCCCCCCCCCCCCCCCCCCCCCCGTCTTTGAGGAAAAAGGGGGTCAAAAATTGCGATAAGGTTTTGGGACAGGTGGTGGCGTCCATGGTAAAACTAAGGGGAAGAAAAGGAGAACCGGAGAAAAAAAAAAGAAAAGGGTAAAATACGTTAATAACGAATTTAGAAAGTGGGATAGAGTTGCGATTCTTTGATCTTAATCTACCCGGCGTTGCACGGGAATTTTGATACTTTCATTTTTGTTTTGTTTCCCCAAACACTTATTTTTAGTTTAAAATTATGCGTTTTTTTTTTTTTTTACCGAATTATATTTTTAAAAAATTTCGGAAGTTAAGTTTAATTATTATGGCATCGGTTTCTTTTTAATTAATTGAACCAAACTGATTGTTAAGGTAATGTTGTTTTAATCTTTATTTATAAAATTATTGGATGTAAATAGCTCCCAAAACATTCAATCTTTTAATACATAAGGATTTGCGTAGAATTTTAAAGCCAGTTTAAATGAATTTCTATTCGACAGTTTAAACGCTTTTAAATTCTTTAAACTTCCCAAGGGCCACGAAATATTTTTATCAACTAATAATAAAAGATTAAAATGGTTGATTTGTTTACGAAGAAACGGAGATGCATACTGGTGGATTTAATTTCGTAATTATGATTATTTTTTAATAGGATTTTCTGTTTTAGCTTTGAGTTGGTGAGTCATCGCTAACTAGCAACAATATGTGGTGTTCCCTGGAGTCTGAGTGACAGAAAGTCTCCCCAGATCTCCAGTACTCTCTGCTTCTTTTGATGACCGTTGTAAGTTATTTTGCGTTATCGCAACAGCATTGATTTTTGGGTGATAACAGCCGTTGGCTTTCACTGAAATTTCAGTGGCAATAAGCCGCCTCAGTGTTCTAGTGCTCTCTGTGCCCTTCCAGTGGAGTTTTGAATAGTGCTCTCTCCCTCTAAGGTCTTACCATCCTCCTTGACCCTTCATGACAATTTTCTGTTTATTATTGTTCTTATTTATTCGCAAGGGGTTCTCACACAGGTTGTCATCAGTGATTGCTCGCTGACAATAACCGGTGGTGTTCCCTGGAGTCTGAGTGACAACGAGTCTTCCCAGTTTTCTAGTACTCTCCACCTCTTTCGATAACCATTGCAAATGATTTTGTGTTATTGCAACAGCCGCTTACCATTGATTTCTCGCTGGCCACAACCATTGGTCGTCTCGGGGATTTGGGTGGCAATAAGCCCCCACAAGGCCCCAGTACTGTCCGCCTTTTCCAGTAAAGGTCTGGTTAGTGCTTTCCCTCCTCGGTCTTTCCATCCTCCTTGACCATTCGCAACCATGTGTGTGTGTGTGTGTTTTTTTTTTTTGAGGGGCGGGGGGCAGTTTGAGATTTCTTGCAGTTTCAATTCTCTTTGGTTCAATTGGTTTTCTTTTATGTTATTGTTTTATTTCTTTTGAAACTTCCATGTGGCTGGTTAGTGTTCGTAGTTTATGTGGGTTGGTTTCTGCATTCAAAGATTTTCCTTAAGATTTCAGCTGTTTTCATCATTGCCACCCATTGTATAGTCTCAGTCTTCCCTTTGATACCAGTTTCTCCCAATCTTTTTTCCAAGTTTTTCATGATGGTCCTAGTGCTCCTACGATTATTCGTATTATATTGCCTTTCTTCATGTTCTATGTCCCTTTCAGTTTTATGGCAAGTTCAGTGTATTTGCTTCGCTTTTCTGTCTCCTGTCGATGGCAATTAATATCCAAATTTACTAATTTTGAAGCATTTTAAATTGCTGACTATAAAGTTTTTGTTTTCAGACATGCATTAAAGACAAGCGTAGTATAAGATGTAGAATGGGTTCATTTGTCAGGGATGTGAGTTCTCTGCTTTTTAGCAGAATTCCAATTTATTATAATCCGGAAATAGCAGATTTCCGCCAAAATCACTAGAGCCTCTCATGGATGAGAGTTCTCTGCTTATCAGTCAAAATCTGCCTTTTTTTTTTTTTAAATAAGACAAATGCTGATTTCTACCAAATCGCTAGAGCCTTACTTCCTTATTTTTTCGTTGCTAAGGGCCTAAATTTTATTTCTGTTTCTTCCACTCTCTTGCTTTATCCTTCTTCCTCTTTTCCTGTTTTTTTTTTCTCTTCCTCCCTCCGTCTTGTCTTGCCTTGCCTTCCTTTTCCTTCTTATGACAGTTCTCTCTGAAAACTGAAAATGTTAATTTTGCCATGAAGGCTAAGATTTCAAATGACTCATGATGGAGGTATGGGAGACTTTGTTTCATCAAAGAATGACTTCCTGTCTCACTCCCCCCCCCCCATTTTAATTTTGACTTTCTTGTGTATCAAGATTGATATTTAACTAAGAAAACATTTTTCAAATTATTTTAAATGTGTTTTTACTACTTGTTTTAGTTGTTTTTGTCACTGCCCTCTACACGCACGTACAAGGGAGGAGAGGGGGCAACCGAATTGGGACGTTCATTTCGATTTTAACTTTTTTTTTGCCATTGGCTAAACTCATCCATTGTGTTTGTATTACAACACTATTTTCTCATGCATCCCTGTCGTAACAAAGAACGATACAATGTTGTTTGGGCTTTTATTTCCACTGAAGCAAGAAAACTTTTCATTTAGTTCTAGGGAATCCGAACCCTGACAGCAAGTGGAAGTTGTGGGGGAGTGGTTGTCTGTTATTGCTTGTGTCGGCATGAATGAGACTATGGAGTGTTCTCTTTTTGGGGGCTGGTGTAGTCTTTGTGTAGAGTTGAAACCCCGTAGAGAGAGAGAGAAAAAAAATCCTATAATTAGATTACGGCTACATTTTTTAAAACTTTTTTTTTTTACTTTTAACATTATTCTAGCTTTAATATAAAGCTGAGTATTAACCTTTTTTTATTTATTAAATTCGGGTGCAGTCGTGCCACAGAAAATGGATAAAAAGTGTGTTCTTATACATATCAGCACTCATGATTGTCCATATTGTCCTTGTTCCTCCCTTAACACAGCCGTAACACATATGCTAAAACAAAGGGGTGTAATTCATCAAAACTCGACGCAGTAATAGTTAACAAGAAGCGGACGACAACTGATTCACGTTTAAGTTAAAAATGTTGATCAAAATTTGATCATTTAACTTTTAGATGGCTTTGCTAGCTCGGTATCGCTTTGCAAAGTTTGTTACTTCAAACCAAAATATGAAATTAAGAACATTTCATTCATAAGTTTCTTGTAAACATGAGACAAAAACTTTCGCATTTATTCATATAAATAGATAAATATTAACATTTATTCACATAAACAGATAAATATAGACATTTATTCACATAAACAGATAAATATTGACATTTATTCACATAAACAGATAAATATTGACATTTATTCACATAAACAGATAAATATTGACATCTATTTACATAAACAGATAAATATTGACATTTATTCACATAAACAGATAATTATTGAAATATTTTTTATATAATTAGATAAATATTGACATTTTTTTCATATAAGCGGATAAATATTGACATTCTTTTCATATAATCAGATAAATATTGACATTCTTTTCATATAAACAGATAAATATTTACAGTTTTTCATATAAACAGATAAATATTTACAGTTTTTCATATAAACAGATAAATATTTACAGTTTTTCATATAAACAGATAAATATTTACAGTTTTTCATATAAACAGATAAATATATTTTTCATATAAACAGATAAATATTTACAGTTTTTCATATAAACAGATAAATATATTTTTCATATAAACAGATAAATATTTACAATTTTTCATATAAACAGATAAATATTTACAATTTTTCATATAAACAGATAAATATTTACAGTTTTTCATATAAACAGATAAATATATTTTTCATATAAACAGATAAATATTTACAATTTTTCATATAAACAGATAAATATTAACATTGCAGTAATTTTGATACAAATTTATTGGTCTTTGAAATAAGACTGTAAATAAATTGAAAGAAAGAAGAAATCAATTCGTGTTAGTGATGGTTCACATTGGGGAAGGAGCTCTTTTAAAAATATAAAAAAAAGAAAATTTGGAGTCGCTAGAAGAGAGAGGGAAGTAGAGGGAGTGAGAGAGAGCAGTGACCTCCCCCTCTCTCTATGAACTCTTAAACCTTTTTGATACAAATTTATTAATCTTTTAAATAAGACCATAAGAAAGGTTTTCGTATTTAAAAAAAATTTTTTTATTAAATCATTTCAATTAATTACTGTTAATATCGACAAAATTATTGCATACATATAAAGGAAAAAATAGAGCAATAAAATTACAAATGAATAACACCAAAAAATAGTTGTGTAAATGAGGCATTCAAATAGTGTCTTCGTCTTTACTATATATACAGTGTTTCAAACATGTATTATTGATTTAAATAACAGTAACCCGTTTTGATGGTAATATAGGAGTGATAAATGAAAAAAATCTTTAGCATTTATTCTTTTACACTAGATCCCCAGGGGGCAAGACGTTCGTCTTGTAATTGACCCCTTCCCTCTCTTTTATTGGATGGACGATGTCTGTTTTTATTGATGACGTCATCCTTTAGTTACGTCATCCACTCTGCATGGGAACAAAGATGACTTTGCAGTTTTAGTAGTATATAGATATATTACATCTTATATATGAAGTTTTTTTTCCTATTTCTTTGATGTTAATAGCTTTGCTAATGAAAGGTATATACTTAAAACTGTTCAGTCGGTTACTATTGTCAAATATTGATCCGTGTTCTTAAAAAAACAAAATTTTAATTTCCAATCGATTTCATATTTAATCCGATCAACAGTTTTCGTTTTGATTAGTAATATCATGGAAGGAGTTGGAGGAGTTAACCTTCTCAAGTCCTCTTCCTGCCACCAATAAATCTAATTAGAGTCAATTTTCTAAATTTCACCGATACTACCTTCTCTTTTCCTCTCTGTCATAAGTGATTTCCCTCAATTTTATTATTATTTTATTTACTTACACAATAACGTTTGCATTATGAAATCCATAGCACGCTTTATAATTTGTGTATTAATAATATTGGCATGCCAGCCTTCTAATACGCGATTTTAAGTTTGATTCCCATCTGTTGACAGAAAATCTTATTTTTAAATCGCGATTGACTTTTTACTTTGACAGAATGGGAGGGAAACAATACATGGTCGACTTTTTTCTTTTTTTTTTTTTAAGGAAGATGCAAAAATTTTTTCACATTTATTCATAACACAAATAACGTTTTCTTGAAGGCAAAAAAATCCTATTTTATTCATGGAAATTATTGATGAAAGTAAAAATACTCCTGGGCAACGCCAAGTCGGGACAGCTAGTGTAATCTTGACATAAATGCATATATTGAGGTTCGTGACACAACTTTTAAGTTGCCTCATACGCCCTTGGACAACTCACCTTGGAATCCATTTCCAACTTTTTCTACCTTTGTCATTTGTTAACTTGTCCTTTTTCTTCTCTTGCTTACCTTACTTCCGAACCCTATCAACTACTCTATCTAGCCCAATCCAGTCTTTAAACTACATTTGGTGATGATGCCCCAATTTGGGGCATGTGAAACATCCCTTAGTTAACAAGTCCACTCCGGCCTGAATTGGTAGTGTTAAATATCCAGGCCGGGTGTACCGAAAAGATCATTTAACTTAGCATGGACACGCACCTGACCAGATGAAAACAACATAAGATAATCTATGGGTTGAATAGAATCTGTCATTTGCAAACTATTTACAAAATATATGTCAACACTGTTGACCAAGGGAATAGTCTATTAGGCATGTGTATGCAGTGTGATGATGTATGGAAGTGAAATCTGGTCAATGAAAAGTTGAGAACATGTGTTGCATGGAGAGAAATGGTATGAGAATGATACGATAGATGTGTAAAGTTATTCTTAAAGACAGGCTTAGTTCTGATGAGAACAAGGGAAGATCAAATCTGAACAGTATAGGGAGATGAGTGCAGAACAAGAGACTTGGATGGTGTGGCTATGTTGAAAGAATAGATGAGCGTTCTTGGATTAGTAGATGTAGAATAGTTTAGGTAGCAGGTTCAGTTCACAGAGTATGGCCAAGGAAAACATGGGAGGAAATGATAAAAATCGACTTGAGAGAAAGATGGATAAATAAAGACCTGGTCAGTCAATTTCTTAAGTCGTCCAACACATGCCAGCCTGTGAAATTAAGCCAAATATGATGATGATCATCATTATGAGCATACTAAGAACTTGAAGCATAAAAACTTTTACCGAAATTACTGAATTTGGCATTAAATAACTCAAAAAAGCCTTTTGGTTTGGAACAAAATGTAGTATCTGTTCTGATACTACACTTTGTTTCTGTCCTCGTTCAGTGAAGAGGAAATCCTTCTAGACTGAGGCAATTTTAATTTTTGGTCCCAATCCAATGTACCCCTATTGGGAGAGCTGGATTTTCCCCCCACATAAAAAACGACCTTGTGTCTAATTCTACCCTTGTGAGGGCGGCAAGTAGGAACTATAATTATTTTTAGCCGAGACACTTGTGCGAGGATAGGTTTGATTATAACAAGAGATCTTTGATGCTCGGATAATTTTATATGCTGTAAAAAAATAACACGCCACTCAAACATTAAAGACAGCTCTCTACTGTGTTCTCATCTTTGAAGTTAATTTTCCAAAGTCAATTCTCTATGTCTCTGTTAGTAATTATATGAGTAAAAAGACTATTTCAAACGATACAGTAAAAATATTCTTGTTTTTCCAAAGTTAAATTCTCAATCTTTTTCGGTACCACTTAGCATTAGCAACATTCAATCTTAAAGGATTATGGTGACACACTCTGATTATATTTCACTATTTTACCTTGTTGAAATACTTAATACTGATTGGTCAGTTCTATTAAAATACTCAATCTCGATTGGTTACCGATACCAGACTTCAACCAATCAGAAAGACTTGCTCTGGAAGCCGAGCACCTGCTAGCATATACTATTTAAGCGATAACCCAAGCACAGCCTGCAGTTAGAGACTTTACTTGCCACATTAATCCTGGTCAGTCACAACATGACTACCCAGACTTCTTGTGGGCAAACTAAATCTAGCCTTGTCTGCTAGGCCATAGTTTATCAGCAGACAACAAAAGACACAGTCATGCACTACTAAATCTAGCAACAGCTTATACACACAGTCTCACAAACTCACTCATGTACAAGTCCATACACATACAGAGAAAACAACACTTTCTTTGTCTGGGCACTTTTTACTCTACTTTTGGTTGTTCGTCAATAAAATCAATATATTAATGTATGGATATATTTTGTCATTCTTTTGATATTGTCTTATCTACAAGGCCCCCATCACTGATCCTTTTCCTTCTCTCTTTGACAAGTGTCTCTTCAAACCAGGAAAGACCTTGCTGCATAACTCGTCCCGAAGCAAGACAGACAGGGTTCAAGTTTCTCATCTCCAAGGCCTTCAAATCTCTTTTGCAGTCATCTTTAAAACGCAGCTGAGGGTTTTTGCCTATCGGACCCTTTTTTCCATACAAGTTCCTCACAAACGCGATCCTTTGGGATTCTATTGTCACAATGTGGAACTAATGTTAGTATTATTAACTAGGACGATTTTTAAACTCTAGAAATCAATCCAATTGACTAACAGCCTTGAAGATTTATTATTGAGCAGGGATGGGCACCACAAAATAATGTTTGCTTCTTCCGTAAACCCGTTGAAGCTATTCAAGAAAAATAAAGTAGCGGAGAATAAAAGAAGAAAAACGGAAATTGAAGAAAAAGGACCGAGAAAAAAAGAAGAATACAAAAAGGAGTGAAAGGGAAGAAGATGAACAAAAGGGGGTGAAAGAGGAATTAGAAAAAAAAAAAAAAAAAGGACTAATAAATGAAAAGAAATAGGAGTGATATTATTAAGTTGGATTGAAAGAAAAATAAGAAAAGTAGGAATGAAAAAACAAAGTAGGAATGGGGGAAAAAAAAAAAAAAAAAAAAAATAGTCTGAAACCTTGACAGAAAAATGACAGCCCGGCTGGCCATCACCACGACTACTACAACCACTACTACTACTACTACAAATGCCTGATTCATACTTTTTACTTATCTTTTTGCTTATCATCTCCTCATTATTTACTTCCTCTCTTCATCTATGACAACCTCAACCAATCAACAAACACAAGAGAAGATTCTTCCATCTTTGAAAAATAGAAATTATTTTTGGTTAAAAATTGAATGTCCATTTTTTTTTTTTTAAATTCTTCTTTTAATTTAGTTGGTGGACGATATTTTTAGCATCTTATATGATTTTGTTATATAAAAATAGTGGCCCTTCCTTTCGGTGTTTGGCCCTATCTACTACCGATTGTGTTACATACCCGCATGACTGTCATCAGTCGATGGAGTTTATGTGATAAATGAGTTATGCAGACCTCCTTTTCCGACCTAGATTTTCTTTTCTCTCCCTCCCCTCCCTCCCCTTTAATCATTTCTTTGCTACTGTAAGTAAAGACATTTACAATGTAAGCCTTTTTTTTTCTTATACGTCATTAAATCTTATTGGTTCCAGGTTAACATCGACTTTAGAGGAATCCTAAAAAAACAAAAAATGTAATGCAGCACTATTTGAAAACACCTTATTGCATTTTATTTTATTTAATGTTTTTAGAATTTTTTAGATGAAGATTGATTATTTGGATTTTTTGGACTACTACTCTCATCTTGATTGATTTTTTTTTTGTTGTTTATGTCACAATGCTTAGGCCGATGTAAGTTCTGACCGTTTTTTTTTTCTTTTTCAGGTGCATCTTTTCGAACTTGGGAATCTTTCTGTCGAACTTGGGAACCTATATAGAACCTCAAACTAAACCCTTTATTTAATCTATGTGTGTAGATTGTTCTCGCTCCATCAGCCACAACCAGTTATAGGTTCGTGAGTTCGACCTAAAGCTTCCCAAGTTTGAAAAAATGTACCTGAAGAATATCGGAAATTACATCGCCCGTAACATTGTCAAGATAACAATTAAGATGAGAATAGTCGGTTGAATAAGCCAAATAATACACATATGTCTCGTAAAAACATTAAATATATATGTAATATTATTTCAGACAATCTTCCGGCTGCAGCTTATTTACATGGTTACTGTTGCATTATGGTGGAATATTTTTTTTTATTCATGCTAACTTTAGTCGGTGAACCCTTTCAGCTGCACTGCTGGTCGTCGCTTGGTTTTATTAGTTTTTACACTCCACTCTGTGTTCTTGGATCATGGAATGCAGTGAGTCGTCAAACGATGTTCCTGCGCGCGTTGGTCGAGTATGAAAGAAAAGAAAATCCGTGCATTTTCAAGTGTAGTTAACAGAACAAAACAGGGGTTAAAAAACAAATGCGCAACAAATAAATGTTACAAAAGCCAAGATAAGTTACTCTTCTACCTACCTGGATAAGTTTATATGTGTGTCAACTTATTTTAAAGTTTTTTTTTTTTTTGTAAAAACAAACATAGTGTTCAGTTAGAACGAAAAATATGCCATAGATAAGCAATGCACGTGTACCCCTGCGTCCCTGATAATCGCTCAAAAAATCGAAAATTAAACAAAATACTGTTAGAACATTACATTTTTTTTTCACGATTGGTGACATTTATTGGGTGTGTTTCTACTAGTATTTTGTTTACTTTTCGATTTTTAAGCGATTATCATGGACGCCATCTTCTAGTGGAAACTATGTTTGTTTTTACCAAAACGCTTTATCTTGGCTTTGATCACATTTATTTATTGCACATTTGTTTTTTCACCCCTTTTTTGTTCTGTCAACTACACTAAAAAATGCCGAAAATTCAATAGTTACATTATAATAAAATGGTAATTTAATTGTTCGTCTGTCTAATGACATAAAGTTTGTGCTTATATTGAGATGAGTCCCAAGCCAGAGTTAGACTGACGGGTCCGGGCGTTCAGTAAATATCTTAATATTATCACCTGTGCTCTCTTCACCTAACTCTTACCCATTAGTGCTTTGCAATTCAATTACCATTTTAATGAATTGGTTCTTGGCACTGTTTCTGTCCTCTAGATTTCAACACAGCCCCTTTTTTTGGTAGATTATCTTAGCTGTCTATCAGTTCCTGTCTGAAGGACCTCCCTGGTTCAATAATTCACATTTTTTAGGTTATATCTGCCAGCAGGCTTGGTTCACATCTCGAGAATCGCAAAAGGTAAAATGACATTTATCTTTGATTTCAATTCTTGTCGACTCTCTAACCTCGGACAACGCTGCCAACAACAATCCCCATTGCCCAGGAATGTTTCTTTTGTTCTGACCTCCCCCCCCCCCTCACCTCGAACCTGGTCATATAATTTTAATGAGTCAGTCACTCGAGAAATAGAATTATGTTTTTTGTTTTTTTTGTTGTTAATCATTTTTCTTGTCATTCTTATCAAACCAACTTTTGTTTTTGAATCTCCGGTTGCAATTTAAAATTGCCATTTCACTCTTTAATGAGCAAAAAAGTGATATTAACCGTTATTTTTTTTTTTTGTGAGGTGGGGAGGTTCGCAATCGTTTTTCCTCTCTGATCCTATCAATGTAACTCGGCATCTAAACTTGACCCATCGTTCACTCCCTTTATATACATATATATATATATATATATATATATATATATATATATATATATAAGTGACATTTCATTTTTTATCATGCCTTTGTTTCAACTAAGAATAATTACTCCAATTATGTAAATCGTTAATGACAATTTTAATTCTGACACTTTCTCTCAGGATTCAAGGAAGAAAAATAACATCCGGGTTTCTTCTATTTTTCTTATCTTTGACCAACTCAACAAAATGAGAAACTAAAAAAAACAACAACTCGGAGACGATTTTAAAACAGACATTTTTTTTTTTTATTTGGTCCTGAGTAGTCATTCGTCGGGTCACGGTGAAGGAGAACGACAGAGAGACAGAGCTAAATTATACTGTTACATTTAATACATGTCTTCCCTTCTACGGTATCCGACCCAAAACTTTGTTGATGACGTCACGTAGCACATGTTTACTTATTTCCGCTTTCTCCATTGACAACCTTTTCAATCCTGACCCCTTTGACCTCGCCAGACAACCACGTCCTATGGCTGTTCTTGAACGTTTCAAAGCCTTCAATCGGCAACACTAATAAGCGTTTATTATTTACTGCGAATGGTCGTCTCACATGAGTCATCAGTGATTGCTGACTAGAGTCTGAGCGACAACAAGTCTCTCCAGATTTCCAGTACTCTCCGCTTTAGATAACCATTGCAAATAATTTTGCATTATCGCAACAGCCATTTACCATTGACTTATTGCAGACAACGACCATTGGCCTTCTCTGAAATTTGAGTGACAATACGCTCTCCCCCCTCCTGATTCCAGTAATCTCCTCCTTGATCCTTCATGATCACTTTATGCAATACCATCCGTGGCTAGTGCCATCACACATGTGTACGTGTGTTTTTTAAATTATTATGTAGTAGTATCAGCGGCAGCATTATCATTTTGACCCTTTGATAACAAATGAGCTTTATGGCGAATTTGGTGTGATTTTACCCAATATTTAAAATACCATAAATGTGATTATTTAGTATGAGAAGAATGTTCACACATCTGACATGCCAAGGATGCTCCATGCCAAAATGGTTCAATTCTGACCAATATTTTTGCAGCCTATAAGTGCTGTTTTATTCTCAGTAATGGTATATACATACACTCCCATGACCCATCCGGCATCTCAAGTGTGCTTCATGCCAACTTGTGTGCAATTCTGTCGTGTAGGTTTGGAGAAGTGACCAACAGACAGGTCGATAAATGTCTTCTTAGGCTTGTTGTTGATACAGAAATGGCCACAAATTTAAGAACTGTAGGCCTGGTGCTACCAGATCAGGCTGTCTGAAGATACTTACTTCCTTACCAAAAATGCACCAAACATTGATGTTATTGTTTTTTCCTTTCCCTTTGCAAAACTCAATCATGTTCTGCAAAGCCAAAAACAAAAACAATTTTCCTTGAAGCGTAAAAACTTTTACCAAAATGACTGGATTCACCATTAAATAACCCGAAAAAGGTTGATATGCCGTAAAACAAAACAACCAAACCAACCAAACCTAAAAACTGTAGGAAAATTAAACTATAGCCCAAAATTTCTTTAACGCAAGAAAGATGACATGTTTTTTTTTTGTAAAATTTCCATAACAGCATCTTTTTATTTATTTTTATTTTATATCTCATGAAAGTTCTAAATTACTTGCCTCCTCACGAGGGCAGAGTTAGACACAAGATTGTTTTTTAATTTGGGGGAAATTCCCCCCCCCCCCACTTCATTCTTGATTGGGACAACATATTTTTTTAATTCCTCAGTCTAGAAAGATTTCTTCTTCACTGACCGAAGACAGAAAGGCTGAAGTGTAGTAATGAACTTCAAAATAAGCAGGTGTTTGTGAGAAAATTATTATCTTTATTTGAATGTTTGAGAGACCATAGAGGAAATTATGAACTTGTCGTTTTTTTTTAGCTAGTTTCTTTCTCGAACAGTTTATACTAGGTACGTGCAAAATGAATGGCCGATCACCAAAATTTCAAAACATCTTGACCCCTCCCTTCACTTAAATATTCACCAAAATTCAGTAAATCAACCAATTATAATTAAATTTTCAGTATTTATTAATTAACGATCGGGGAATATATTTTTTTTATATCTTAGTGAAAATGTATTATTTTGTGTAAACAAAAAAACACCTTAAATAAAGTTATATCTCAAAGTACTAAAAAAAATGCATTAATTAAAAAAAAAACATTTTAATAAAAATAAAGCATTGTTAACAAACAATTAACATTTTTTTTTTTAAATATAGTTCTTATATATTACAAAAAAACCCTTAAATTCCATTTTATAATAAAATAAATATAACTTGAAAATAAATTAATTTCTTGAATTAACGATATTATCCTTTAGTAAAGCATTATTTATTGAATATTTTCACCGAAAAAATATGATTGCAAAAAATATTTTATGTGATTTTAATGATAACAGTTTACGGGAAATCTTACAACGCGATTTTATATTTCTGCGCATGAACGTGCAATTATCAGCATTAAAAAAATTGAGCTACTGGGCCATTCCAAAAAAGATAATTTAAAAAGTGGGATAATTTCTACTAACGATTAACTTGGAGATCTATGGATGAACAGTATTACAATAAACAGATGGGATGTGCACTCCACCCACTACCCACCACCCGCCGTCATCCAAATTTTATTTTCAGAGAATCAACGACTCCATTGATTTCACAATTCAAAATTATTCGAGTAATTATAGAGGCCTGAAGCTCCTAGAAACAGGAATAAAAGTGATTGAACATGTAGCAGACTACATCATGAGACAGCAGGTTGACGTAGATCAGATGCAGTTTGCCTTTGTGCCTGGTAGGGCACAATTGATGCCATATTCATTGTTCGCCAACTACAGGAGAGGTATGTTTGTGCAGACAGGAGACTCTATATGGCTATTGTCGATCTGAAGAAAGCCTTCGACAGTCCCCAGAGAGGTGCTGTGGTGGGCAATGTGTAAGGTGGGCGTAGAGGAGTGGCTTGTCTATCTTGTACAATGTATGTACATGAACGCTAGTAGTAAAGTGAGGGTGGATGACATTTATAGTGATGGCTTCACTGTCAAGAGAGTTTCGGTTGGGCTGTCCATGAAAATTACTCTATACTGATGACTTAGTTATCATTGCCGAGTCCTTGGAACAGTTAAAGAACCAACTGGAAATATGGAAAAACGGTCTGGAGGTCAAGGGTTTGAGGATGAACTTTCCTAAAACCAAAGTGATGGTGTATGGCTCTGGTCTACTAAGAGACTCTGGTCGGTATCCATGTTCTGTTGGCCAGAAGGGTGTTAGAAGTAATACAATACAGTGTAATCTATGCCTACTGTGGGTTCACAAAAAGTGTAGTGACCTGAAGGTTAAGTTAGCCCCGAATCACAACTTCAAGTGTAGGAAATACATGGGAAAGGCACATCCTATTGAGAGTCGTCCCCACAAAGAGATGGCACTAGATGACAATACCCTAGAGTTAGTAAACTCTTTCTGCTATCTAGGAGATATGCTAAGTGCAGGTGATGGATGTGAACTTAGTACAGCCACAAGAGTGAGGGCAGCTTGGGCAAAATTTTGTGAACGTTGCCTCTGATAACATCACATGTTGTGCCTCTCTACATCCGAGTTAAGTTGTATCGCAACTGTGTCAGGAGCATCATGATATATGGCAGTGAATGCTGAGCCCTCACCCAGTCCTCTCTCGCTCGTCTGCAGCGCAATGACAGATCCATGATCAGATGGATCTGCAATGTGGAACCTGACCAAACTAAACCAAACACATCAGATCAGAGGATTTGCTGAAAACACTGCACTTGCCCAACATGGAGGTTATCCTAAGGATAAATCGATTGCGCTGGTATGGTCATGTGGAACGTTCATCCTCCTGGATAAACCGTTGCAAAAGCAAGAATGTCATAAATCACAGGAAGGTTGACCAGCCAAGAAAAACGTGAAAGAAAGTAATAGGGCAAGACTGCACAGAGTGGAATTTGGAGACTTCTGACTCGCTGAACCGTGAGAGGTGGAGAGTGAGCTTGCGTAATATGATTGAATGTCTGACCCCTGAACAAGGGAAAAGTGAGATTAAATGAATAAAAGAAAGGAGAGAAGAAATGTAATTGCTGAAGTTTTTAATCATCATGTAAACAAAAAAAGGATAAAATTGACGCAGTAGGCAGTTCTTACCGAAAAAACAAAAGTTTTGAATAACATTTTATAAAAGTTTTATTTCAAATTTTAAGGAAAAACATTTAAAACTAATACCAAATTAAATATGCATCTTTTTAGATAAAAATAGAATCGTAATTGTGCACATTAAAAAATATTCCAATTAAATAAGCATTTCCTAATGAACTTTGTTATAACCTTAAAAAATAAAGAAATTAAGGTATAATAATTTTTCAATTTCTATAAACTATTACAAAAGCATTTTTTATATAAAGTTATAAATAATAAAACGAAATATAATTGCAGTTATTGTCTTCCATACAATTATGCATATTGATAGCTAGTTTGTTTACTACTTGACCGAAGACCGTTTTTTAATTTTTTTTTTTTTTTTTTTTTTTTTTTTTTTTTTTTTTTTTTACTAAAGTGTCATTTTTTGGGGATAATTATGCCATTTTTAGTAAAAAGGAGATACATTTTTTTTTTTTACTTCAGTATCTTAAGACTTTAATTTACTAATTATCTTTGAAATAGTTCCAAAAAACTGATTTATCTTTTAAGGGATTTTTACAATTAATTTTTTCAAATGACATATTTCACTGATTTTTTTTTTTTTAGCGTAAAGAAAGAAAATTTTTTTTAAAAAGTGTACTCATGCAGTTTACGGACCGGGCTGAAACAATAACGTTACAATTTAGAAAGCCATTCTTACCATGGGGAGGTTGGGGTTGATTAACTATTCTGTTTATTAAATTGTTAGGTGAAAGTACAGAATATTTAATCAACCATCCACCTCTCCATGTTAAGAATGGCTTTTTAAATTATAACGTCATTTCAGCCCGGTCCGTAAACTGCATAAGTACACTTTTAAAAATTTATTTTCTGATTAATTCTCTGGATTTTTCTTATAGGTTATGGTTACAACAACAACAACAAGTTTGAATTATCTCCCCTTTCAACTGATTCTTCTAAATTAAAGATGAACATTTCATCTGTCCCCAATAATATAGAAGCACCGAATACTCTAAAGATCAACGGAGCTTTCACCTGCTGATATACATAAGGAGGGTTGGCCATTATAAGCAAGCCACATGTCGCTGTGAATAGTAGTGTCAGGGGTAATAAATTGCTGAATTAAAAAAACAAACAACAAAAAAAAAAAACCTACCTGTCCTTCATTAACACTAATCCTAAATCCGGGTGGCAATACGAAAAAGAAAAGAAGAAGAAAAAAAAAGAAGGAAACTTGTGGTGTGCACAACGGGACGGTTAAAAGTCAATTTTATCAAAGTATTAATTTCTGGCTTGAATTAAAGTTTGTTCTGTCGTGCTGATGTAATTGTTCCTGTTAGTCCTAGGTCCACCCTTTTAGGCTTTACCTTTCCTCTTTAAAAAGGGGTTGGGTTATGGCCATTCGCTTGAGGCGCCCCTACTGGGGAATGTCGACGGGGTTGAGCATTTTTTTGCGGGGGGGGGGGTCCAGAGTGCATTACCTTTTGTGCGCTCGTCTATCACCCCCCCCCCTCTTCCGACCCTGTTCTCACATCTTAGGGCGGTTGAGAGGAGGTCGAGGGGTGAATTACCTGTTTAGAGTCAAAACCTTCTCGACCACCTGCCTCAAATATTATGGTGTAAGTGAAAACGACATAAATTTTCTCACGTGTGAAAGAACCGCATACTGTTTATTCTTGTTTACTTTCGATGTTCGCTAAATTACTAATTGTTTATTACCACTAATTGTATGCCAATGAAATAAACAAATCAAAAAACATCTGGGTGTTTTTTTTTTTGTTTGTCAGAAATTCTTCAAAAACAAATAAAATAAATCCGGTGCTTATACAGATGAGGGCACAAAACGCATTTCCAAATATAAACTATCGTTTATGCTTACGTATCAGACAAAAATAACTATCCTCACCAAAAAATTAGGGGAAATTATAGCGTAGAATTTTAATTAAAAATCAAAATCAGTTTTATCGTATTTCGCTCACCGCCATTCATTTATTACTTGTTTATATGACAGACTGAGTTATGTCTCCCCCCCCCCCCCCACACATGGCATCGCTCTAATCAATGGCGGATCCGTAAAATACGATAAAACTGATTTTTATTTTTTATTAAAATTCTACTCGATATTTTTTGGTGTAGATCAAGTGGCTTCATGCCTTGTCTGGAGCGATTTCCATAAAAATTTTTTTAAAAGACACCTATTTTTGCCTGATACATAAGTATATTAGAGTTTTCCGGTTGATTTATTTGGAACTGTGATTTTCACCTGTGTAACTGCGTTTTTCATATGTGCCCTCATCTGTATAAGCACCTTCTTTAAAAAAATTTTTTTTTAACTGTGAACAAAATCTTAAAATGGCTAACTTGTTCACGAAGAAACCAACATGCATTATGACTGATTTAATCTTGTAATAGGATTTTAAAAAATTCGTTTTTAAAACTAAAACTTAATTTATATACTACTTTTCTTTCAAATAATTAAAAAATCGACATATAAATATTTAAAAATATTTATTTAAAAATATTATTTGGGTGTGGGTAGGGGATTAGCCACCAAATCCCCATCAAGAACGGTCCTAAAATGTATTTTGAATCGATATTTATTCTAGAGTTAGTTAATTAACCCTAACCCTACCTTGCCAAAGTTACCTAATTTTCCGTTACCCATTTTTCCATTACCTAATTTTTCGGGCACCAATAAATGTGTGTTATTTTGATTTATCGTTACATTTAATGAAATTGAATAAAAATGATTTATTTCAATGAAATTAAAATAACCCGTGCCCTTCAGTTTTAGGAGGGCGGGGTTTAAAAAAAAATTCTCTCCCTTAATTGTAAATTTTAATTCTAAATCTAAAGTGTATGAATTAAACAAAGAGGGTTAATTCTACAGCTTTTTAGATATTTTATTTTTTTTATTTTAGAACGGTTAAAAGTTAAACCATTGAATACAAAAATAAATAAATATTGTAACCCGAGACAAATCCGAAGAGGGCGGATAATAAATTAATATTTCCAGTCAAACCTCAAATAATTAGTTGACAAAAAAAAAAAAATCAACCCGTCGAGATATTTCTGTCTACTGGGCTGCTCCAATGTAAGAATTGTATATAGGTCAGATTCGGAATATCTTTTTATTATTACAATTTCTTTTTGATTATTCGCTTTTCGGATACTTCGTGCCATTTATTTATTGTTTACCAAGAACAGAAGGGGGGAAAATGCAAAGTAAGTAATAATCCTGATAATGGACCCCGTCCCAGATGAATGGAATTTTCGGGTTGTGTATACGGTTTCAGTGTCTCAAATTCTTCTTTTTTTTAAGACTTTCATTCTGTATTGTTATTTGTAACATTACATTGAAATTTAAAGTGTAGTAACAAAGTAAAAATATATTTATGAAAACTTAATTTAATATCGATTCTTTATTTATTGTTGTTGCTATCTTATTTGAATATTATTAGAGAAAAAAAATAAAAATGACTATTATGAATAGCGCAGGACGATCGATCGGAAAAATACAAAGTAATCAATATTAAATTAAATATGTATGAATATTTTTACTTTGTTAAATTGCAAAGCTAAAAATCGAATAATCGTATTAAAATGATGTTTTTTTTTTCAAAACAATGAGAATTTGGGACGCTGAAAACGTACGTAACTGATTTTGTTTTTATACTTACAACACAGAATATATATATATATATATATATGAGAAATTTATATCAGAGTGGAGTCTCCCCCCCCCCCAAGAAGGCCATCCTCCCAGGCATTACCTCCTTCTTCGGAAGGAGGTTCGTTACAATCATCCATAGTGACCCCCTTTTTTTGGGGGGGGGGGGGGATTTCACCACTATAAACTGACATCATATCTAACGTCAGCGGTTGATTTATATAAGTTACCATTAAAAAAGAAATTGGTTTTACAGTATTCGTACAATATATATTTCTGAATCATGAATGAATTTCTTTACCTTTTTTCTTTTTTCTACTCCCCCCCCCCCCAAGTAAGAGTAAAGTTGAATAACGATTTTCTTGTTTTTACTTTTATTGTACAAACTTTTTTTTATCCCCTTTTTATTCTTGTACAAAAAGATACTGTATCTAGCTTACAATTAACCAGTACGGTAGCAACAAAAAAAAAAAAATGAAATAGATTGCTTCTATTGCCACGACTACTATTTTACATACTCCCCTTTTTATTTAAAAAAAAATATAAATTGGTCATATACAGGGGGATCTGTTTTAAATATATTGTCTATATAAAAGCACACCCCCACTTTGTCGCGTTTCGTTCATTTTTGCCTTACGCAGTGCGTAAAGGTTTTCTTTGCCTTAATTTCTTCCGTGCATGTGTTATTTTTATGTGTTAATTCGACAGCAGGTGCCCCGTTCTTCATTGCACTTTTTTTCTTGTTAGCTGTTTTCTTTTCTTTCTTTTTTCTTATCTGTCACTCTCTTGAATTACATATGACAACTGTCAGTGTCTATAATAAAAACAACAGAAAAAGGTTAAATTTTACCCCCCCCCTCCGATGTAAATGAAAAAGTAAAAATAAGATTTTATTTTTTTTCGTGTGATCACACACGTAAACACCTTGCAAACACTTGGAAAAAAACATTTAAGAATGAAGCTTCACTTTACTATATAACGAAAAATGGTCACCCAGTTCTTGACCACATAACGTAGGACAGAACGAGTAACCATTTTTTTGTAGTTCCAAAATTGCCGCCATTTTAGAAATGCAAAGAAAAAATGGTTACTCGCTCTGTCTTACG
Organism: Sepiola atlantica; assembly: GCA_963556195.1. Lineage (NCBI taxonomy): Eukaryota > Metazoa > Mollusca > Cephalopoda > Sepiida > Sepiolidae > Sepiola > Sepiola atlantica. Next base: position 81,002,309 of record OY744525.1, on the reverse strand, counting down.
CTGTGTGATCAAGAAATGGGGTATCAATAATGCTGATCGTTTTAAATTAAATATATATATTAAAGTGAACAAGTCTAAATTATTTTATTTATAAAAAAATACTGGGTGTTGACGTGTAATCACACACACACGCAAAAAGAATCACATTATTATTTTTATATTGACAGTGTGGGGGCAAAGGGTAACATTTTACAAGAAAAAAAACTTATAAAACACCGTAAAATTATTACTTTTTTTAAATAGTTTTTTGAAATTTTATTTAAAGCTTATTTTTAATAATAGATCATTTAGGTTTTTCTTTTTTAGTTAAAAATCAATTTTATTTTGTATTTTTATTCATAGAAAATAAGTCTGTAAACTTTATATATGCAACTTATTTTTATTTAAAAAAAGAAAGGATACCCTTTCGTTTCTCTTTTTAAAACCAAATTTGATTTGTAAACTTTTTACTTGAATCTATAATTGACTTTTTTATTATTATTATTAAACTTAGTAAAAATCAAGAATATTCAATTCTCCACATGTAATCTCTACGATTGTGAGACTGCGATACTTAACGTGTCTGTGTTTCTCGCCTATACGTAACTTTGATAAATACGCATTACTATTATTAATCGAATATTTACGAATAAACTAAAACGAATTAAAAAAATATATATTTAAAAAATCTAAACATGACTAGCTGTACTGTTGAACGCGACTTACAAGAAACTTTTTTTGCCTTCGAGCTAGTATCAAAATGTATCTGTTCTGCCCTCGGTCATGGGAGGAGACATCTTTCCTGACTGAGGCAATTAAAATGTTGGTACTTGTGCATGTTAACATTTTGTTTTCATTTTAGGAGAGTTCTGTTCCGGCAAGGATGGAGTTAACAAAGACACCCCCATCCCCATTTTAATAATGGGTTTCTAAATTTGCACGGGAATGTTAAAATGTACAAGTACCACAAATTTTGACTCGCCCAGAGTGTCCCTTTCTGGGGAGCTGGATATTCCTCGGATAAAAAATGACCTTGTGTCAAACTTTGCCCTCGTGGGGAGACAAGTAAATAAGGATTTCAAAGAACCGGTTTATCATAATCTTTGTGCGCGCGTGTGTGTGTGTGTTTCTCGCTTATACATGACTTTGATGAAAAAAGAAACATTGAATTATGTTTCTTATTGATTGAATATTTATTCAAATAAAAAATAAAATAAGGGAAAACTAGAACGAATTAAAAAAAAAAAGATCTTATTATAAAAAACATGTAAACATGACTTTATTTAAAATTATTTTCCTCTCACTTAATCATCCGGGCAACGCTGGCTAAATACAGTCACTATTTACCTGCCTTACCATGAGGACCGAGTTAGACACAGGGTCAGTTTTTAATATGAGGTAAACTCTTTCCAAAAGGGGCACTCTAGTTTAGGGGTGGGATTGCCTCAGTCTAGAAGGATCTCTCCTTCACTGACCGACGACAGAACAGATGAAGTGTCGTATGAGAAACAGATACTAGACTTTGATCCTAGCCCAAAGTAACTAAAAGTATTATATATATACACAAGTCATCATCAATCTTTTTAATGCAATAAAAAAATTGACAATGAAGATATATCAATCATTTTTACGTAGACCGCGGTATATATATATATATATATATATATATATATATATATATATAAAATAAAATAATTAGAAGCCAATATCGTTTTAGTCATTCTGTATATAAATTTTGAAATTTTTTTTTATGATTGACTACATTTTCTTTTTACTATTTTCGACTGAAAATGTTAAAAGCGTTTTATTTATTATCGATTTATTCGCTTCGAGCTTATCTTTTTAGAAATGATTTTGATGTTTTTATTGTTTTTGTTTTTAAATCTTTTTTTATGAAATAATATATGCGTGACTCATAAATTAAAATATATATACGCTTTGCTACGTTATTGAATTAATGAACATAGCTATTTTTGGATTTGTTTAAGTTTTTTTATCGTCCTATTCTTAATGACACAGATTTATTTCTTATATATATATATATATATATATATATATATATATAAATAAATAACCCTTTTTTTCACATTCTTTTTCATTTACATTTTTTGACAATTTTTGTAAATAGTTTTTGTTTTTTTTAATAAGTACGACATAATTTGATCTCATTTTTGCCCCTTGATGTACTTTTTAACTCATTCTCCCTTAAAAAAAATAAATAAATAAAAATCTTACTTCCCTTCTCCCTCCCTATTATTCTATTTCATTCACCCACAAGTAATCTGTTTCATTTTTTTTTTTTTAATTTCCTTTCCTTCATCATTTCTTTTTCGTCTTCTTCTTCCAGCCGAGGAGAGACTGGGCCAATGACGGTGACAACCCGGGCACCCAACATCACAAAACTACCGACAAATGGATATTAAACTACTGAAGAACAAGAAGGCCGGGACTGCTATCACCTCATCCATCATCCCCCAGAGCCACAAAAATGCTAGGTAACGATCCAAATATCACCATTAGTATTGCTTTCGACACGCATATATATATATATATATATATATATATATATATATATATGGTCGAGTTTCAATCCCGGCTTAAAACACTTGCCTGTCTAACCACACTGAAGAGTCTGTTTTTTAATGAAATATACACATACGATCGTGTGTTAAATGGATTATATTATTGCTTTTTAGTGTTTCTGTTTACAAACATTACTAAAGTATAGTAGTAATAATAACCATAGCATTTCTTTTAGTAGTTTATATAGTGTCATTATTGTATAGGTATACATGCCTATCAGGCATTGACAATACTGAACACTGTTCAGTGAACAGGTGTCAACTTTCACGTAAAACTCTGTTCTTCTTTCTCTATCGTTCCATGTCTTCATTAAACGCGAGTGTATATATACATTTACTTATCATCACTTGGTTATTAGCACGTACTTGCTGTCCAAGGAAATCTAACATTCATCTTGAAACAAGGTGTATATATATATATATATATATATATATATATATATATATATATATATAACACGTGTGTGTCTGTGTGCGTGTTTATCACACACATGCACACAAGTCACCGGGGGGGGGGGGAGCACTTGTTTTAAGTAAGTAAGATAACCACCTGCCGGACAGCCATGATGTAAACTTTCAATAAATATAAAATAAATATTTTGACAGACCTTCTGTGGACTTCACAGTATAGTTTTACAAGCGAGGCTAAAAATATAGAAACTAAAAAGACATTTTTTAAAGAAAAAGATAAAAAATTATGGTTATTTATTACATTTTTGGCGATATTTATTTTCTTGCTCCCACGCCCCTATTCCGAAGTTGTGACCGTGTGCAACCATCAGTGGACTGTTTCTTTTGTACTAAACGGTTATAAACATTTTAACTTTAATTTAGATGGTTACAAGCCGATATAAATGATTAAATTAAAAAATAAATAAAAAATAAATTAGTTTTTTTTTTTTAATTCAAATTATTTGATGGTTTATATGCGGCATAATCATGTCAACACACTGGTTCCCGTTAGATCACTGAAGTTAAGCAACGTTGAGCCTGGCCAGTACTAAATGGGTGAACATTTGGGAATACCAGGTGTTGTATGTAGCCTGGAGAGGACATGGGCTCCACCAGGTTCTATCATGTCGGCTGAAAAGTTAGGACAGATAGATTATCTGCATGGCTCCCCGATGATGTCCCTTGACGTTATGGGATATGGATGGATGGATGATAGTTTTCAGTAATCAAGTAAAAGTTCCATTTTTACTTGATATTTAATTTTCATTTAAAAATTATTCCAGCAAATTTTTATAAATTTTAATTATAAAATTTTCCCTGAAAATGATTTTATGTGACTTTTTTCTTATGACCGTTTGGTGCAGGAGATACAGTCTATTGATGGCGGCCCACCGCTACGAATTCGGAATAGAGGCGTGTGAGCAAGGAAATTCAATATCGCCACGTTTTTATATAAGAAAAAACTGATTGCTAATATTATTTTATTTTCTAACATATCTGTGTATATATACTAGCGGGACCCACATATTGTTTTAGGGGTAATGAACAGTTTATTTTAGCTGTAGCTATTCCATTTATTTTATATTATAATAGTTAAGTTTCTAAACGTACGTTTTCGGCGTCCCACATTATTTTTTTAAGAAGCTAGAAAGAAAATAATGTAAGTAATTGTAAAAGAAATAACGTAATAAATGTTACAAAATAACTTATTTTAAGTAATTAAATGTAAAAAAATAACATGCTTATTTCTTGCCTTTTAAAATAGCTTTTGAAAAATCACATATGGCTATTTAAAAAAAAAAAAAAAAATTTGTAAGTAAAAAAAATCCGAATGATAAGTGATATGTTGTTTATTGTACATATGCAAATGAATTTTTATTTTATCGATTTGAAATTGTTAGTAGTTTAAATGTCATTGTATTCAAAGTATGTATTGTCAATTGTATTTTTCTACAGAGATAATAATGAGAATATTCTCGAAGTTTGAAAAAATGAAAAGTTAGATTAATATATGAAAAGTAGTTTGTATTATTTCATTAGGACAAAATTTTAAGTAGTTGATCGAAAACAAACTATTTTACCTACTATTAGTATATGCAAATAATTTTTAATAAATAATTTAATATTTCTGGTCGAGTTTAATTCATTATTGAAAAAATATCTCCCTTTTAACAATCTTCCAGGCTGGAATAAGTTTTTTTTTTTTTTTGGCAAGGAATAGAAGCAAAATGTATTTCCCGTGAAGCATACTGTGAAAGGATAAAAAGAAAAAAATGGCTAGTCAGAATCAAATATCTATTTGTCAGATTCAAAGCTCTCTATGACAAACTTCAAGAAATAGACCAACTTCACTTTGTTATATAACAAACATTGTGTGTGTGCGTGTAACTACGAATAATTGATTAATAAATTATTTAAAATAATTAAAAAGAAGAATGTAATAATAAAATAAAATTGGTAAAAAAAGCCGGGCATGCATCTCTGGCACTTAGCTTCTTATTATTTATTAAAAAAAAGTATTCATGGGATTTAAATTTCAACATTTCTTAAGACGTTGTATCGCAAAACTGATTTATTTTAAATGACATATATTCCTTCATTGTATTATCTTTCCAAAAATGTAAATATTTTCGTAGAAGGAATTAAAAGTAAAAACAAAAAGGGGAGTGGGGGAGGGGCAATGTGCGAAACAAAAATAAAACTAAAAAGACTCTCGGGCAACTCCGGGTACATACACCTATTTACTAATACAAGAGATATGCTTGAAATTTTTTAGGAATTAGTTTCTTACCTATATAGATGCTTCTCTCATAAATGAGTTCACAATGGAACATTAAAGGACTCACTGAATTTTTTTTTTTTTACCTCATAATTTTAATGAAATTTAAACAAGGGTCAAATTTCACAGAATTAAACACATTCTCTAAATTCGAGCAAATATTGATCATCTTAAAACCCTTTTAATGTGAGCTGAACAATTTTACTACTCCGATAACTTTGCTTACATGCGCTCTATTTTAACATAGTTTTTGATAGTTAACTATGTTTTTGATTGCTTTGAGGTTTGACTTCTTGGATTTTTCCGGGGTGAGGTGGGCGTCCCTGAGGAAGCAAGACTTCACACACCCCTACAAACACACAGACACGCACATCTACAAACTTACACACAATTTTCTTTTTTTATCTCAGATTTTGATTCCAAATGTTTAGGCCGTTTTTATCTAATAATGATAATTTAAAAAAACAACTTTTATTCACTCTAAACAAAGCATATTACCAGTGATGGGTAAGGGGCTACTGTGATAGGAGCCAAATTTATAGTAGCAATGCTTGTAAAACGTCATTAAAACAGCATTTATTTTTTTGGGGGGGGGGGTGATCTGGAAAAATACTCATAAACCAATAAAATCCCATCAAACTATATATCAAATAAAAGGAAATTGATTTATCCATAAGTTTATCAATTGTATTTATATGTGTATTTTGTTTTTATAAATTTTTATCGGTGAGATAAAAAAAAATGATAACTTGTAAAACCACTTTTTGATTTTGGTTGAGCATGTAATAAGGTAGTTGCATGTTTTACTCGGTTTCAAAGCAACCAGTCGTGGAAATTTGGTCAAATTTGTCTTTAAAAATCAAGGAAAAAATGCCTTTTAAGGTAATATATTAGAATTTGGTTGGTCAAATAGGTTGGCCATAATTGGTTATCAAAGTTCGACCGCTGTGATTCAATAAGTTTTCATTAAAACAATTCCAACATTTAAATCAGTGAAGGTTATAACATTTTTTTTCATGTAATTATCCTAAATATCTGTCCAGTTCTTTGGAAATCCATAAGAAATGCACGCCATAACAAAATTTTACTGAAGAAAAATCCGTTGAAAATCAACTTTTTGCTTACGTCAGCAGCAATTTGTAAACAAAGACGGCAATTTTTTTTTTTTTTCTATTTGAATTCGTTACAGAATTTTTAATATAAAAATATGAATATCAAAAATGTTCTTACATATTTCCGTAGAACTATTTTGTCATTAGAATATGCATTTAATAATATATATATAATATAATTAAATTTATACAAACTACGTTTACACGAAGAAAAAAAGCACTCAACTAGCCTTCTTTAAATAAATAAATTGTCTATCAAAGAGTTTTGTGGTCCTTTTATAAAATAGTGGTTCCTTCAAAAAATACTGTTTTTTTTTTTTTTAGATACACGATTTTCGAGCTTTTATTCTAGTCAGAAATAATTTTCTAACTGCCAATTTAAAAAAAAAGATTTTACTTTGTGAACACCTTAAAAAATCATGGCCAAAAAAACAAAAAATAAAAATAAACAATTCATTTAAAATTGAGAGGGGGGATCAATTTCGCATATAAATTTAAGCTTTTAAAGCAGTTAGTCCCCTAATTATTTTGATATTTTTTCATGTTGAAAAGCTATTTAAAAATAATTATAACTACTTACCCTACCACTAACCCTAAGTCCGAATGGCAAGACCATAAAAACTCTTAAAACTACACATAATTGTCTGAAAAAACAGACCCTTGCCCCCCCCCCCAAAAAAAAAGAAGAAAATAAAAATAAAAAAAAAACACCTGTGTAGATGATAAACTGATAAACACTTTATTTTTGAAGATTAGGTGAGAGCGATTGCAAATTAAACAAATTTAATTAGAGGGTCAGTTTGTAAAAACTTAGATCAGAATTTGAACACCTCATCTATCTTCTTTTTAATAGTTTCATGACATTCACCAGTTTTTTTTAACAGAATTTTATCAATGAAAACACAAAAATGTTGACTCAATATTTTCGGGAAAATGTTTTGTTTTTTTAGCTTCAAATACTTATATTTCAAAAAGTTATGGATGAATTTTGATAATTTAAAAACTAAGTCTTCGATCAATCTATATTTTTATAAATATCTTATTTCTTAAAGCAAAATCTAAAATTTAATTTTTTTGTGAGCATTGCTATTTATAGGGGGAAACCTGGGTGGGGAGTTGGGCAACAAGATGTTTGTTCACTTTGCATTTAAGTTTCTGCATGTTGATACGGTTGCGGAAAGAGTGAACAGGAAGGGAATTTCAAAGACAAGCAGTCCAAGGAAAGACGCTATCAGAGTAGAATATTTTCCCGCATCGAGGGACTTCTATAGTGAAGGGGTTGGATTTTGTTGCTAGTCGGGTGAAATTTTTGTCCAATTATCAAATTGTGCTTCTGTTTTTACATGATCGAAATCTAATTTTTTTTTTTTTTAGAGATTAACTATTAAAAGAAAAATCTACCTTGATCTCTAATGTGCTATGAATCATATTACGAAGATTCATTGTGTTAGTTGTTGAAATGAGTTGTCACAGTTGTGCTTATGTCATTTTTGTATGTTTTTTCAAGGGGTAATTGAATTTTGTTCAATGTTTAAGCTGGCTTGATCTAATAATTATTGTTTCAATTATGATTCATTTTCATTTATCACAAGTTGACATTACATTTGTAAGTATTTTTCACATTTTTAGTTACACTGCGAAATTTGACTTCTGAAATAAGTATTTAAAATACCTCCACCTTCTTTATAAATCTCCAAAATTTACAAAACAAAAGAATTTGTGAAGTGTGCACGTATGGTTGTTCTTAATAGTTCAACAGGAAGTAAAAGAAGCCGGTGTCAACCCAAATGTGTTCTTTTTAGTATTTTCTTATTCTGGGATGCCTGAAGTCTAATTATCCGAAATCTGTTATGTTTAACAATGTTTCCTTAAATGAAAGAATGCTGCCTAAATACACACACACACACACCCACCCACACACATTAAAAGAATACCCATCTCAGGAGGGGTAAAATTAATTCCTTGAACAAAACAGTTTTGCATCACTTTTATTAAATCTACTTATGAAGATTAAAATCAAGATATAATGTTACTAAACCTTATGTCGAGATTTCTTATTTCAATTTTGATCAAAATCTCTTACATGATTTTAATTCTAGAAAATGTCTAAAATGTCAGGCTTAAGCTTAAGGGATCTTACAAAGAAATTGAAATTCAGGGAATCTTGCTTCATTGGTGTCTAATGACTATGAATCAAATTTAATGCAAATCTGAAATATTTGAATTTTCAAATGAGAGCGTGTGCCCATATTATGCCTCTTAGAAACTCTTTAAAATACTCTGAAGAAACTGAAATTTGGAGAATATTTATCAATTGATGTCTCATATCTATTATTAAAATTTTGCAAAAATCAGAATTATCTGAATTTTCCCGAAGGGGCTCCACCCCTTTTAACCCCTGTGCATAAAACTAAAATAAAGTAAATACAGCCAACATTACTCTCTCTTACATCTAACAGCTGTAATTCATAATGATCAGTTAATTAGTTTATGAATGAAACCTGTACATACAAACATATAAACATATCTACCTTTATATAAATAGAGATATACTAGAAATCTAAAAGACAAAATCACATCAACAGATAGACAAATATTTTGTTTCTTTTAATGAAAATTTTCTCTATTAAAAAAGAAAAATATTTGTCTACTGATGTGTTCATGTGATTTTTGTGGTTTGTTGAGTTTCCCATTTCTTTTTATAGGCTTTTACATTTGATTAGTAAGCACGAAAACATTTACCTTTTTCCGTGGAAAAATGTCTCAACAATCTTTACTTCTTACGAAAAGTCAGGGATGTGAGTTCTCCGCTTTTTAGTGGAATTACGCTTTTTTGTAATTCAGAAAAAGCGGAATTACGCTTTTTGTTTTAAAATAAGAAAAGGCCAAATCGCTTGAGCTTTAGGTTCTTATCCTTTTCGCCATTTGGCTCGATTTTATTTTCTTTCTTCCTTTCTCTTGCTTTATATTTCTCTTTCATTTTTTTTTTCTCTCTCTTCCTATTCCTGTTTCTTCTTGTCTTGCCTGGCTTTGCCTCCCTTACCCCCTCTTTCTGAAAATGTTGATTTTGCCATACTTCAAACGATTCATCGGTAGGGGAGGTAGAAGACTTTGTTTCATCAATGAATGTCTTCCTGTCGCATTTAAAACGTATCAATCGATACTTATGGAAAAAATTTTTTTTTGTAGATTAACAACCTTGATTACCCAATAAGATTCCACTTATTTTACGCGATTATGAGTGAACACCCAGGACCCCTAGGTTGGGAAATTTTTGCCATTGGCCACTCACATCCTTGAAAAATGTATTGTTTATTTAGCTTCTTTTGTTTTTCTTCTTTTTTTTACACTTCATTTCAATAATATGCAAATTAATTTCCCAACAATTTAATCGTCATTTTGGGTGGGGAGGGGATAATGAATAGTTTATTTTTAATCAAAAATGTTACGCGGAACATATGAAAAGAAAAAAAAAATTAATTAACCAACAAAAGTAAACCAAAAAAGTGATGCCATTTTTTTGACAACTGGTTTCTTAATCTCAGTTATTGTTATTACACGTTTCGGCATTTTTTCTTCTGGCCTTGTAATGGTGCATTTTTTAATTGAGAACTGTCAAAGAATTTATTGGAACCCCAGGGGGTACACTGTTTGGTGCTTGTACAGAACGTGACTTTTGGCCGACAATATTGGTTCTGTAAAATCCGAATTACATCAACAGCCAAAAGACAACAACAACAACAACAACAACAACAACGTAAAATATTAAAAAAAAGTTCAAGAAACAGAAAATGAAAAAACACTCACTGATTTATTTGCATAGTTGCATTTTATTTTTTACTGTCTTATATTGTTCCATTGTTTTTTTTGCAATAAGTATGTATCAAATTTGCAATTGTTTTTTATGTAATTGTTATTGTTGCATATATTTTTTTAATTGTAATTTTAGTACAATTGTTTGCTTTTTGTAATTATTCTTATTGTTGCATGTTACTGTTTTTTTCTTTTTATTGTTTAAAAAGATTTTTTTCACATATTAGGAAGTATTAGTTAAATTTTGCAAGAGTTTAGACTAAAAAATTCACCGCCAAAGTCCCTCAGGAAATATTTTTCTCATCAGTGAGTGTGCTTTTGTATACAAAATGGCACATTTAGTGTGAATGGTCCAACATGTAGCCATCTTGTAAGAACACAGATCAAATTATATCAAAATCCTTCGTAATATCTACTAAGTACAAACATAACAATAAAATGCAACAGTGTAAATTAACCAGGAAGTGTTTTTTCTGTTTTCCGTTACTTGAACATTGTTCTGATTTCGTGTCATTGGCTTTCGACTCGTTGCCGGATCTTACCAAGCCAATATAATCAGCTATCGGTCTCAATCTATACAGGCACCTACTGTTTGCATACCATTCTCTACATCTTGTGATATTCTGAAGTTGAGAATCTTTATTTTGAACTCGGGGAATCTTTACGTAATTTCGAACAGAACCCTTTATTTAATCTACGGGGGTTGCTTGATCTCATTCTGTCAGCCATGGCTAGGTAGAAGTCTTAAGTAATTTGTAATTGTATTTTTAGTATCGCCCGTGAATTAAAATTCCATTCAAAATTCCATACAGATTCCAGAGTTCAACGAGATGCACTTAAAGAAGGTCGGAAGTTACATCGGCTGAAACACTGTGAGAATAACATCCAAGATGAGAACAGTAGTCTGAATAATCCAAATTATCAATCCTCATCTCAAAAATTACAAAATATAAAAATTAAATGACCAATGATTCTCTAATAATTAAATTTAACTGTCAAAATCCTATTATAAAAAAGAAAGTAATTTGGTTAAAAAAAAAAAAAAGGATACACAGTATAGTAAAAATTTTAACAAAAAAAGAAACGTGGAACGAAAATGAAAGTAAAAGAACTTCAGTGCAACACTGGGTTAGGTAGAACTAGTTTATAATAAGCTCACAAATGTATAAGTCTACACTGTTTCAATTTAAATAATATTTAATTATTCTTTATTTACTCCTGTTTTTTTTTAAAAAAAAACAAAAACAATATTTATATATATATACATCTATTATATAAAATAATGTCAGTTTTTCCCATGCAACTGCAATCATTATAGGACAAAAAACTACCACTTCTTATGATAAACTTTTCCACTAACCAATTACCTTAAGCACTCATGACTGTTTCAAGAAACTTTCCATTCAATTCATCTTCATTTCATACTTATTATATTCTATCCGTCCTCCCAGACTCTCTCAAAACAATCTTTCAAAGAGAAGGTAGCATCAACATTCACCATCTGTTAATTTCTACTAGCACCACCACCAGTTACACCGCGTGCAATTTGAATCCTCATGGTCCTTCGATAGCTTATTCTCTGTGTTTACAATGATGACAGAGAATGTGTTATATTGTTGTTTTTCTTCACCTAAACGAGTTGCCCTATCAAGGTTTGAGAGTCTAGCCTACACTATTATTTCACCCATTGCTATGGGGGAGGGGAGACGGAATCATATTTTTTCCAATGTTATTTTGTGAAAGTGTTGTCACAGCTCCAACGTAATTTGAAACCCAAATGTCAAGTCACTATGGTCTTCACTATTAACTGTTGCGCTATTTTCTGAACTACTTCCAGTTAGTAGATGTGTTATCGCATTTTTGTGAAACACTTTGTCTGTTTGTCATTAGGTTGGTCTGTCACACTTCAGTTTGAAATAGCATTTTCATTGGTCTGTCACGCTTCAGTTTGAAATAGCATTTTCGTTGGTCTGTCACGCTTCAGTTTGAAATAGCATTTTCGTTGGTCTGTCACGCTTCAGTTTGAAATAGCATTTTCGTTGGTCTGTCACGCTTAAGTTTTAAATAGTATTTTCGTTGGTCTGTCACGCTTCAGTTTGAAAAAGCATTTTCGTTGGTCTGTAACGCTTCAGTTTGAAATAGCATTTTCGTTGGTCTGTCACGCTTCAGTTTGAAATAGCATTTTCATTGGTCTGTCACGCTTCAGTTTGAAATAGCATTTTCGTTGGTCTGTAACGCTTCAGTTTGAAATAGCATTTTCGTTGGTCTGTCACGCTTCAGTTTGAAATAGCATTTTCGTTGGTCTGTCACGCTTCAGTTTGAAATAGCATTTTCGTTGGTCTGTCACGCTTCAGTTTGAAATAGCATTTTCGTTGGTCTGTCACACTTCAGTTTGAAATAGCATTTTCATTGGTCTGTCACGCTTCAGTTTGAAATAGCATTTTCATTGGTCTGTCACGCTTCAGTTTGAAATAGCATTTTCGTTAGTCTGTCACGCTTAAGTTTTAAATAGTATTTTCGTTGGTCTGTCATGCTTCAGTTTGAAATAGCATTTTCGTTGGTCTGTCACGCTTCAGTTTGAAATAGCATTTTCGTTGGTCTGTAACGCTTCAGTTTGAAATAGCATTTTCGTTGGTCTGTCACGCTTCAGTTTGAAATAGCATTTTCGTTGGTCTGTCACGCTTCAGTTTGAAAAAGCATTTTTGTTGGTCTGTAACGCTTCAGTTTGAAATAGCATTTTCATTGGTCTGTAACGCTTCAGTTTGAAATAGCATTTTCGTTGGTCTGTCACGCTTCAGTTTGAAATAGCATTTTCGTTGGTCTGTAACGCTTCAGTTTGAAATAGCATTTTCGTTGGTCTGTCACGCTTCAGTTTGAAAAAGCATTTTCGTTGGTCTGTAACGCTTCAGTTTGAAATAGCATTTAAATTACCAAATGCACAGAATGAATGGACACATCTTATTTTAGACTAGCAGGGTGATCTTGCATTGCCTAGCATTCAATGAGAAATCCTGTGTCCTTTTGTGCCCAGCCCATAACATCGTATTACCACTTTTTTTGTCTTATTTTTTAACATTTTGTAACATTCAATTTTTTGAACGGGTTCAAAACCAACAAATTTACGACATTTATACAAACTAGCATCTTTTTTTCTTGTCATTCAGTAAACTGCAAATTCAAAACAATATCAAAAACCATTTACAATTACTTCTCCGATGTGCCTTTCTGGTGTACGGTTCGTTTATGTAGATATTTTTACACCCACCTGTATTTAAATATGATGCGAGTTGATTATTTGTATAATGTTTGTTTATTTATTTATTTTTACGTACTTGAATCCGATGAATGGATTTAAGTGTTTATTTTTAAATTAATGAGCACTCATGCATAGCGTGACAAAATCACCTGAGCATTCTTATAATCTTTTGTGTTTATTTTTAAACAGCAACTATCTTAACACTGTAAACAAGTTTTGCATTTAGCAAATAAACTTGGGGAGGGAGGGCGTAATTGATACTGACAATATGCGTTGAAGCTGAAACAAACAATGAATTCTTACTGATAAAGGCTAAAGGCCACCCGTACCAGTCGAAAAACATCGACTTGTGTGCTGTGTCTGCAGTGGAAAGGTGACAGTAGTAATCCTGAACAAGCGGTTTTAGACAAACATCCCTGACAACAAAGTGAGCCACATCCGGTTATGCAAATGATTCATTTCGACTCGATATAAGCAGGCGTATTTAAAAAAAAAAAAAAAAATGTTATTACTTGTATTCACCTCAAAAAAGGGGTCAGATTTAATGGGGACATCCTAAGTAGGGTAGTTGAGCAGCAAGGTATTTGTTCACATTACATTTAAATTTCTGCATGTTGGTACAGTCGAGAAAACAGGGAGGGAATTCCAAATGCAAGCAGTCCAAGGAAAGCCGCTATTAGAGTAGAAAGTTTTCCGGCATCTGGAGACCTTTGCAGTGAAGGGGTGGGATTTTGTTGCTAATCGTGTTTGTTGGGGGTATTTATGTTAAAAGAGTACAAGTGCAGTAAGTTCATCGGAACATAGAACGTGGAAGTACTTGTAAAACAAGTACAGGGATACAACATTGCGGTGATGGGACAGGGGCTAGAGGTTGGTAGACAGTGCATGCTCTATAAGGTTAGAGACTCTTTTTTGTTGTACTCTGTCCAAAAGGGAAAGACTAGCAGTTGGTGCACCAGACCAAATGTGGCAGCAATACGCCATGTATGGGCGAATGGTGGCTTTTTCGCCTATTCAGTCAGTTCGTTGATTATGCTTCTGTTTAATGCTAGTCGGTCTCCATTGCGATAACTGGCGTTTGATAAAGACTTGTAGCCCTTGGTTCGTTTATCTGTGGAACTTTAAATCAGTTAAAGGCTGGTCATCCTTTGCGTTTTTGTAGGTCTCATTCATTCATTGGGAGTCAGGGTACAAGCAGTAACCTCATCCAGTTCTATTTACTACATAATCACTATGAGATCGGCTATGTCTCCTTCAACTCATGTCGAATCCATTGCCATAAGTTAAACATTCTTACTGTTGGGAACTATAAACTAGTGATTTTTCCCGATTCTGATACAATTGCAGATTCTGTTCTCAATTCCCGATTCCGATTCTAAAATCACCTCATAAAATTCTATCTTTTTAAGGTAGAATTTTATTTTTACTTGGGGGGGGGGGGGGGAGATTTAGCAGAGAGTCCTCATCTACTTTTAAATGTAGATATAATTTTCTTTTTAATTTCACAAACTTCTTAATGTTTTACCTTTATGTATTGTATCCAAGATTTTGATAAACTCATTGTGACATTTTCATTTATATTTTTTATTTGTGCCTTTTTTTTCTTATTTATCCACTTGTGCGATTTTTACTTGTGCTATTATTACTGGGCCATTTTTTCCGGTGCTATTTTTACCTAAGTTCATTATTATGATCTGTTTTTTAGTTTTACTGATAGTTTAAAAGCAATATTTATCATTTTATCATTAGTACCAACAATAGAAAATAAAGTTTTAAACAAAACAAAACAAAAAAAATGTAAAAGAATCGGTTTTGGAATCCGAAATCAGGCTCAAATTTTTACGATACCGATTCCGATACACCAAAAAGTTTTGTTTTTCTGATTCCCGATTCCGATTAATCGTCCCCGCACTAATATAAACCGACAATTCCCCCCCCCCCCCCAGCAACTCGTATTGAATTGTATACAATGGTTCATTTACTAAGGCATGATATTTTTTGTCAAAATCTGTTCGTTTCAGACCATTTTATACAAGCACTCCAAAAATGAATACCTACTCTATCATTTAACACGAAATGAAACTTTTTGCCCTTAGCCACCTCGCAAGTAGAACCGTTTTGAAGACTTTTGTAAACTTGTGGGTTGGGTCCATGTTGATGTCAAAATAGTTCATGGAGGAAAGTTCTACTTGGTGCAGGATACCAGCTGTTATCTGATGCATGCATTAAAAAAAAAAGTGCACTCAGTATCATCAGCCGTGTGCCAGTCTGGTTCAGATGCAAATTTAAAATAAAACCATGTACGATTAAAGTTACGAAGTGTTTGAGAAAACAAAATGAGTCGATTTAATGTAAGAATTCATGCATGGAGGAAAAAAAAAAATTAGAATCTGTCTCTTTTTCACTCTGGCCACAAGGCAAATCGGATGCCTATCTTTGTGTGTCCAAGTGATCAGTCTAGTTTTGATCATGCATACACATTGGCACTGGCAGATATTGCCTAAGTATAGATGCACTGCTAAGTTTTCGAGTTGAAGTATTTCTTTCTAGCAGCTCCTTTAACAATCTTTATATATACTAGCAAATTTTTGCTAGGCTGCCGCGTAAGAAATGATCGCTCACGCGTAAACCGATGGAGCCCCAGTCATATTTCTTGGGTGGTTAGACATTGATTTTCTTAGTTTTTGACCAAGAATATTTTTAGTTGAGCATGTAAGGTAAAAAAAATTCGACCCTACCACGATTTTTGTTTTGACATCCCCCTATAAATAGAAATATTTTTACTTTGGTATTCACATTTGAGAAGTAATTAAATTTTAACGATTGAAAAACGTCTTGCTAATTTTCATAATGCCCTTTCCAAAATTATCGTCTGCTCGCATTTTTTTCCACCCAATTTTTTTGCGAGGAGTCCACATAAGAATTTACGGAATATTAAATAATAATAGTTTTATTTGTTCAAAAAGGGAAAAGAAAAGTGTACCAAAATTAAAAGTAACAGTAAAGAAATACAGCGAATACGATTCTAAAAACAGTTATTTACTTGCCCAGTAAAAGGTGTCCCCACCAAAGTATCGTCTGCTCGCATTTATTTACACCCACGTAAGTAATATTTTATGTCTTTCAGAGTGGAAAGAAAGTGTACGTAAATTAAAATCAACAATTTAAAAAATTTTTAAAACAGAATACTGACCCTAACCGTAATGGCGAGGTCAAAGTTAGCGCGGGTCCTAAAGTGGAAAACTAAATTCGTTATGTGTGTGTGTGTGTGTTTTAATAGTAATTTTTTAATCAATTATTATTTTAATTAAACAATTTGATTCAATGAATTTGTGTTTTAAAACATAATGGTTTATAACATTAAGAAAATAAACTTAGTACGGTTTAAAAAAAGAAAAAATAAGCACGGTGAATGCCAGCGTTAACGCTAGCTGTTTATTCAATTGCGCCATATTTAATTACCGGAGGGAGGAAGGAAACGACTTATTAAACAGCCAGCGTTGTTAACTATGTAACGCATTACGTGTATGTAAATAAAAGAAATCGATTAATAATGGAGTTTATGTATCTGTCTGTCTAAATTATAATTTATAAGTAAGATTATTAGCGTGAAAAATAGCGTAAATACCTGTTAAAATCTGAAGAAAAAAACCATGCGTGTATATTTGCGAATAGTAATTTATTAGAAGTTGATAAGCAATTGATTATGTAAATTGCAAAACGCGCATAGTGTTACTGGCGGTTTTTCTAGCAGAATATAACGAAGCTGGCGGACTAAGTAAATAACGATGCTAACCTGATGGAGTTTCGGCTTCAGACAGACAGACAAACAAACAGATACATAAACTCCATTATTAATAGATATATGTTTTATTTTACTTCAGTCGTAGTTCTCAGAAATCAAGGAGCCCATTCCTTAATCTCTATATGAGATACATAGATATTCAAATATTTTAGAAAGTTCTCCTTTACCCCTCAAATGTTGAGTTAATAAAGAAGTGAAAAACATTAATTTTCCTCTCCCTAATTGACCAGTTAACTATGTTATAGTATATCTTTCTTGTGGTCTTCTTAGTCTTACCGGATTCCAGGACAAGATTTCATCTAGTCTGGTGGAGTATCCAGCTAAGTGCTGTTACTTGACGTAACATCACTTGGAGAAGGTGCACCATTCCTCCTATAAACCAGTGTGGGGTAGCTATACTGAGGGGATCATATTTGGGCTTCGAATACTATGTTATTTTGAATATTTGGTTAGGGTTTACTTGTAGGGTAAAGTATCCTCATGTCAGGTTGTCCTGATAAACCCTTATAGAGAGACTGAAGACATTCGAAGATGGTGTCTAGTAGGTAATTTAAACTCTCTCTATATATATCTTTATAGTTTTCTCATCTTTTTGTTTTTGCTGGGGATGAGGCATCCTACCGGATGCCAGACATTAACTCGCTATTTCAGACACTCCAGCCGAGGGATCTTTTTAAGATTCTAACCGTCCCTTTAAATGCAATTGTTTTTTTTATCTCTCTGGGTTCACCAGGTAGTTTTTGAAATTCTTTTTCGTTAGTCCGGTTGCTCCTATAATTACTGGAATGATGAACATTTTCCTGAGATTCCAGTTTCTTATCATGTCGTACATAAGACCTTGGTATTTTGTTATCTTTTCCCTTTCAGCTCTGTTTAAGCCAGCATCATTAGGGACACTGACTTCAATTAGGGTTGCTACTTTCTCCCTTTGTTCCAGATCACTATGTCAGGTTTAACAGCTCCGTTTTCCAAATATGTGTGCGTGTGTGTGTGTGTGTGTGTGTGGCCTTAAATACAGAAAAAAAAATTGCTGGAATGATTTTTTTATTGGCTGATGCTGAGCCACATATAGTCTTTTTTCTGTCAAGTCATTAAATTTGCAATATTTATGTTCTGTGGAGCACAACATCGATATCACTATTGAGGAAGAGTGGAATGACTACCCTAATTAGACGTTTTAGTAGAAAGGACAGGGAACAACTTCACGACTATATATAGGAAACCGACGTTTGCGGGCCTGTATATTAGTTGGGTTTCCTTTGCCCCTATGAGTAGAAAGATCAGTTTGATCAAGACCTTATTCACCGCAGTCTTGATTTGCATGGTGAGCAAAGTTGCGGTTGAATTAAAAAAGATAACTGATATTTTTGATCAATAATGGTTTCCCCAAGGGCATAATTTCCAAGTTCATTCATCAAAAACATGCGAAATTTAATACCAACACGGTCTTTGGTTTACCTGAGTGTCCGGTCTATTTGCAACTTCTCTTTATTGGTGCTATCAGTAAAAGTTTTTCTGATAAAATTGCGTCTGTTGTATCTCGTTGTTTTTATGTAGTACAGCCTTGTGTGGTGTTTGGCACTAGAACTGCCTTCCCAGCCTTTCAGATAGATTTACTTCTCACACTACAAAAAAAGTTTAGTGATTTATAAATTCAAATGTCATTATGAGGCTGACTATGTTGGTTGTACTCTTCAACGCTTGAAAATCAGAGTGGCACAGCATTCCCTACATATAGGGGGGGGGGGGGTGAAAAGAAATATATTAACAAGCAAATCCGGGCGTTTTGAGAGCACATCCGGGTTTCACCTATTCATGAGTCATTCATTGGCAAGCACTGTTGTGACAATAAAGTGTGTGGTGAAGCGTATTCTGATTGTTGCTTTCGCTCCACACACCACCTTAGTGTTTTGGAAGCTTTAAGTGTAACTATGCGAAAACTCTGTCTCTGCAAGCAAAAAGAGCTGTCACATCAGTTAGACCTAGTAAAAAAAATACTTTGACTCCAATTCGTTAATGTATTTCTATTTTGCACTTCTTTGCAGAAAGCGATTTCCACTTCGTTTTCTTTGCAATTTGGGCGATATTCTTTCTTTTTTCTCTTCTCTTCCCCTGCTTTATCCCTTTTCCATTTTTTTGTTTGGCTCTAAAGGAAATTTGATGTAACTAATTTATTTATTGTAAATGGTATCCGTCGACGTTTCACTCTTGAAGATGTATCGACCGAAAGGTGCCTCGGGTTCTATTTTTCTAGCTTTTAGTCAAATGTTTTTTTTTTGTTTTTTTTTACTATTATTACTTTTTTTCCTACAACTTTTAGGTTTTAGTCGAAAGGTCTTTTGACTATTAAATACAGTTTTTTTTTTCGTTCTTCTCCCTCTTTACTATGTAATGTTGTCACCCGATTCACTATGACTCTATTTATTCTTCTTAAAACCTTAAATATTATATATATATATATATATATAATAACATCTATCTATATGTCATTTTATTTATTTTAATTTTATTTGTGATACTGATAATTGAACATATTTATACGGAAAAGCATTTACCTTAATGCTAGGTGGGAATAATTGTTCCTTTCACCAATGTGATGCCTCTATGGAAGCATATATTTTTATAAAATTATCCATGGACACAACTCCTCAGTGTGGCTAGACTTTGGGAGATTCGAAACTGGGACCTCAGAGACTGGCATCTGACACTTTACCACTGAGCCAAAGACCCTGCTAGTGGAAGAAATGTATCACAATTATAGATGTCATTTTATATTATATATATATATATATATATATATATATATATAATTAGAATATCAGTCTTTGGATTGTTTCATAATCTTGTGACATGTTTGAACTGTACTAATCAAAAACATACTGCTATGATGAAAATAGGGCGTACATCATACATGGCTGAACTTAGAAAAGTCTTAATATTATGGAATCAAGCCCCTCCCATTAGAGGGTTTTAAAATGATCGCAATTTGTTAAAACATGCATACCATTTATGCATGGTTTTAATAAAAAAAATTAAAAACATTTTCGGTGTAGATTTCATACTTCTTTGGTGACCTGTATAGAAGAAGAAAAAGAATAAATTTGATCCCTTTACAGCAATTTGCATAGATAGTAATAAGAGGTCAATACTACTAAATTTCACATTCTTAGGACTAATAGCTTAAAAGTAGTTAGCAAATACACATCTTTCAGATATGTAAAATTAAATTACTGGCGTAATTCTATGATTTTATATGAATATTTTAGTAATATATCTAAATGAATAGCGAGTGCAAACATTGGGTAAGCATATATATATATATATATATTTTTTTTTTTCAGTCATTTTAAACTGAGGGTGTACACTTGCAAATTCATATTTGGTCAAGTTGCCGGATTTAGATGAATATACTTGATGAATGCCCGATACTCCATTTTCTAAATTTTCTAGAAATGTATTTGTTCCTTCACTGCAAGAACGGAAAGTGTAAGAACCTATTTTGCATATTGTCTGCCCTTCTCTCATTCCCAACTATCCTTCCTCTTTCTTATTTTGCTAAAAGAAAAAAAAAAACAATGTGCTCACTCATCTCCTTTCTCGTGTTTTTTAATTTCGCTCTTCCTTCCCTTAATTTTTTATTTCTCTTCTCCACTTTTGCCTATCTTAATAGATTCTTCATAAATGACAGTTTCTTCCACAAACATAAAGTAAGTTAGAGTCCATGTTCTTTTCACTCATTTAAACCACAAACTTTGTACTGAAGCATATAAAGAGTGGCAGAATAAAAGGGACATTTTATTATTATTATCTCAGATGTCTGTGTCAGGCTCAGTACTTTTCATCATCGTATGTATAAATGCATTCCCATTTTTTTTTGTAAATCAGAAAAAGCGGAATCCTGCTTTTTTTTTTTCCAGAAAAACGGGATTACCTGCCTTGGTTCGATTTTCTTTCTCTTTCTTCCTCTCTTTCACTTCATCTTTTTTTCTCTCTTCCTTGTTGTTATGGTGTAAGCTGATCTACCTATTTCAGGCATAAATGAACTTACCCAGACACAATAAATACAGATATGACTAAAAGTTGTAGCAGCTATTGGTGGCAGTTATGTCCTCAGAATCAGACGTGTATCTTCTGTAACTTACTTTCTTAAATACACTTTTGTTAATTATACCACTGTGTTTGTCTTGATTATTACCTGCCCTGCAAGGCCACAACATTTGTCTCACTTCCATTTTCCCCTCTCACTGGAAATGTTGATTTTGCAATACTTCAACCGATTCATGATGAGGAGAGTACGAGAGGTAGAAGGGGTGGGAGGTGGTTGCAGGTTATGAAATTGGGGAGGGGCAAGTTGGGAAATTAAGGGGGGGAGGAATGTGCATGGCTACCCAGATTAGGAAAATGGTTGGGGGGGGGGGGGCAACTCCTCGGCCTAACTTTCAAAGATCGCATGAATTGGAATAAATACATTGAAAACATTGCCAGGGCTGCTGCAAAGAAGGTGGGCTCTCTATACTGTGCCAGTAAACTTCTCACACCTGACATTATCCTATATCTCTACAAAGCCACCATCCGCCCATGCATGGAGTATTGTTGCCACATCTGGGCTGGTGCATCATCCGCTTGTCTCTCCCTCTTAGACAAGGTCCAAAAAAGAGTTGCTAACTTGATAGGTCCTTCACTATCCACCAAGCTCCAGCCTCTGTCCCATTGCCGCAGTGTTGCATCCTTGTGCCTGTTTTACAAGTACTTCAATGGATTGTGCTCATTAGTTTTAAATTTCTGCATGTCAGTAACGTCAGGAAAGCAGGGAGGGAGCTCCAGAGTCCAGCAGCACGAGGAAAGAAGCTTTTGGAGTAGAAAGCTCTACGGCATCTGGGGACGTCCACAGTGTATGGATGGGATTTGGCAGATTGTCGGGTTGGTCTAGTGAATTTACGTCGTAAATTCACTAGACCAACCCGACAATCTGCCAAATCCCATCTATACACTGTGGACGTCCCTAGATGCCGTAGAGCTTTCTGCTCCAAAAGCTTCTTTCCTCTAAATGAATGATAATAAAATTTGCTGTGCCATACGATGATGATGATGATAACATTAATGTACAGTATGGCACAGCTTAGCTACTGCTTTACAACACTTTAGGTAATTACTCGAGTGGCTGTTCCAAACTGCTCTCTGTTTACGTTTTACTACAGGCAAGGGAAGCCACTCCGTTTGAACTAATCCAATGGGGATAAATCGTTTTGCAACTTGATACGCTCGTGACAGAGCCTAACCCACGAATATGCGGGGCCGCGAATGGGGAACTGCAAATAGGTGAGGGTATACTGTATACATTTTTTACTTTCATTTTTTTTTTTGTTTCTCGCAAAAATTGAAAAAAACAAACTTATTTTCTCTTTCTCTTTTCCAGATTTTTCTAACAAAGAAATGGTTTTATGGCAGAGGAAATTTTATTGCACAGTTTATGTTAGTTTACATGACGGTGGCACAACTGACACTTTCCAGGACATGGTGAAGGGCTTTCAAATTACTTGAGACCTTTACAACTAACTACAAAAAAAAACAACAAAAAAACTACCTAGTATTATGAAGCATGACAGTATCATAGCCGATATTTAAAAGAAAAAAATTTGAATCTTAAAATATTCTGCTTGTGTGCGAAATTAAACTAAAATATATCGATTTCATAAGATTTTGAAATCTCAAGTCTTTCAACCAGACTGAAATTTAGCAAAAAAACAAAACAAAAGGCGGGAAAAAGTTTTCACAAGAAAAAACAAAACAAAACGATCTTTTAAATTGGCGATTCTATAGCAGAAAAAAATACATTTCCAATATAGTAGTAAAAGATCTGATGTTGAAAAATCAAAAAAAAATTTCAACGTGGCCATTAAATAGTTGTTCTTTTTCAGGTGACGACAAAGGATGAGATATTGTAACGACTCTTCACTTTCCATGCAAGGAATTTTTGTTCTAAATCAGAAAAGAAAAAATACCAAAAAATGTGATTGCATCTCGCCTGGGCAAATATTATAGGTTTTTTCCTCTTTAGTCCATGTACACACCAATATATACATATATGTATACATAGACGCATATGCACACATTCTCAAAAATCTCAACGTGTATCTTTACTACCCCCCAAGTGCATTATTTTTCACAAGTGTAAATTACACAGTTATTATTATTTCTTTTCTATCTTTGTCTGTTATTTTTTTTTGTACATCGTCAGCTTATTATCTTTGCTTGCTGTAAATTCAGCAACATTTTACATTTATATTTTTTCCAAAGTACACTTTGTGTATTTAATGTTACAATTAAGAGAACACGTTTGTAAAACAAACAACTATATATGCCCTGAATTATTAGGTTTGAAAATAAAGCATGAAAAGAAAAACTTTAGCAACATCAGATTGCTTAAACCAATCTTATTTGCATCTAGGCAAGTCCATGATTACAAGTAGGGAGTAACAGGTGATCTTATTGTATAGATTATTATTTTTATATGCTATCTCCAAGATAGACATCAGCTTACAAAATTTTAAACAATTTAAAAAAAATTTATTCCATCTACCTACTCTCCAAAAAAATTGATTATAAAAGACTTATTTCTTGAAAAACAAAAAAAGTCTAAGAATCTCAGGAAGTTTCTTTACACAAATTTATGTCTTTTCCCTGAAATTTTTTTTTTGTTTACACCCTATTTTTTGAATTCATTTTATACAATGTGAAAAACGAAAGTATTCTATTTCTTTTTATTGTACAGATTATTATTATTACTATACACATCTCTATGACAAAATATACGAAAAAAAACAAAACACAATTTTTATCCTAACCTACCTACTCTCCTTAAAAACTATATTATAAAGACGTAATTCCTTTAGAAAAAAAAATGTCCCAGAATCTCAAAAAGTCTGTTTTCAATAACTTTATGGCTCTCCCTGGATCTCCAAAGAAATCCTATGCTTATTCGGAGTATTTTCTGTGTCAAACGTTTTGACCCCTATTTTTCTTTAGAAAATAGTAAAAAAAAAAAAAAAAAAAAAAACTAGAAAGAATAAATTAAAAAAAAAATCGCCATGGAAAGTTCTGGAGGTGACTATTATGGAAAACAATTCCCACAAACCCAACGAATCAGTCACATATGTGATAAGTTGATCCACAGCGATATGTATGGCGTAAAAGACTATCCCTCAAGACACAGTCTACCTGTGCAAGGGTTACCCCATCTCCTAGACAAATCGTTTCATTCGGATTTCACCTCTCGTCCCGGGTTCCAGCTTCCGACCCTCGCTACGCCTATGCACGATAAAACATTCCATACAGCGATGATGGCCTACGGTAAAGAGTTCAGCCCATCCATTCCCGGATTGCAGACGCCGAAGATTTCGTCAAACCTCATGGAGAACGGGGGGGTGTCAACAGAAAAGCAGTTTCTGCATCAGCAGGGTCACTCTCTGCAGACCCCCAAGATGGGCAGTTCGCTTGAGAAATCTTATTCGAGCAGTCATAAAAATTATGCGCCAAACCAAGGGCTCCAGTCTCCGCAGTTACCGACCAGCATGTCTGACAAGTCTTTCGGTCTTCATAGCTCTGCAAGCAGCAGCAGCAGTAGTGGTGGTGGGAGTAATAGTATGGTAGCAGATAAGCATCACTTGTTACAGCAGAGTCATAACCTGCTGATGCAGAAGATTAACAGCCCCGTAAACAAGTCATTCCATAATAATAGCCTCTCTGGTAAATCGTATGCCCACTGCTCAAGTCCGAGCCAACTAATGCATTCATCGCAACTTCATCTCAAGCAAACAACATCCAATATGGCTGACAAATCGTACCTCAGTAACAATGCCACAAGTAATAACATCAGTAATACCAATAATATTCTGAATACCCAAACTGCTAATCTATATTCTCATAACACTGTGATGCAGCCTCAGAAGCTCCCAAACACAACGATGGACAAAATTTACCATCTTCATGACAACCTTTCTATATCGGGAAAACAGTATCTGCAATCTCCTACAACAATGTCGATACAGAAGATGCCTCGAATCAGCGATAAGAACTTCACGAATGGCAACACAATGCAAGGGAGAGACATGTTGTCAGCAAACTCTGAACAACTGCGTTCCTCCTCTGTCGTAAACATGGTTGAGAAGCAGCGGTATCTGCCCGGCCACAGGGAGAAAACTCCCAGCCAGCTCCACTATCAGTCGTATATGTCTCAGAGCCCAACCACAGTGGGATATCATCCCCAGAGTAACTACATAGACAAACCCCCGATGCAGCAGCAGCAACCCCCTTCACCACTACAGTCTCCGCCCCCTCCACCCACCATGCAATCACCGCCGCCTCCATCCATCATACAAACTTCGTCACCTCTTCAATCACCACCACCACCGCCTCGACCACTGCGATCCCCGCTGCCGCTTCAGTCACCACCACCACGGTCTCCAGCACCCCTTCACTCGCCGCCACCACCCCAGACATCACCATCAATGCATTCACCAAGCCCACAACATCCTCATCATCTTCATCATCAACAACATCAACAGCAGCAACAGCAGCAGCAACAACAACAGCAGCATCAACAGCAGCATCAACAGCAGCAGCAGCAACAGCAGCAGCAACAACAACAGCCCCCGCCACCTCAGTACAAGAGACAAATATCATCCGAAAGCTATCAACATCAACCCGCCATGTTACCTTCACAACTTACGAAGCATCACCAGCCTGAAGAGATACCTGTTGAAAAGCCAGTCGCAACCTCACCTTGTACCTATATGGAAGCACTGCACCATGTAAAAATGCACCCAGAGTCATCAGAAACCCATAAGAGTGAACCTAGTGACCAAGTTTCCAGTAAGCCAATCTCGACATTGCGCATTGTACCATTAACACACAACAATCCTGACGATCAAATAACTGACGAGGACCCTTTTGCTGCCGAAACTGCAGTAAGTTCCCCTGCTGCTTCTACCTCTTCTTCTATAACTACTTCCGTTGCTTCCTCGGGCATGGCGCTGATGCCCTTGACAGGAGCAGGAGTACCTGAAAGCAGGTACCACTGTGAATTTTGCGGCAAGCAATTTGCTCAGAAGTATGTCTTACAAATGCACCGGAGGACTCATACAGGAGAAAAACCCTTTCAGTGTGATTTTTGTATCCAGAGGTTTGCGCGAAAAGACACGCTTAAGATTCACCGTAGAATACACACTGGAGAGACGCCGTTTCAGTGTGATCTTTGCCCCAAGCAGTTTGCGCAGGCAAGTAAACTCTTGAAGCATAAGAAACGGTGCCACATGATAAACAGAAAACGGCCAAACACTAATGATGCCACGCTCTTGCAGACATCAAATCCAGAAGAGCCTGAAACTCAGCTCCAACCCCTCATCGAGTTGAAAACGGAAAACGAAATCCTACCCCCGTTAGAGCCCCAGAAACCAGAGAATCCGAACCCACCCCGCCGAAAGAACCTTGTCACATGCGATATCTGTCTCAAACAGTTTGCTCACCGAGACTATCTAACCGTCCACAAGAGATCCCACACGGGCGAGAGGCCATTCAAGTGTGACTTCTGTCCGCAGAGGTTCACTCGACGTGACATGCTTAAGGTGCACCGTCGAACACACACTGGGGAGAAGCCGTTTGAGTGTACCATCTGTCTCAAGCGGTTTGCACAGCGCGACAAATTGCATATCCACACCCGTGTTCACACGGGTGAGAAACCTTACAAGTGTCAGATTTGCACAAAGCAGTTCTCACAGCGGAACACCCTTGTTGGCCACCTGAGGTCGCACTCTGGGGAACGTCCGTACCAATGTGAAATCTGTCTGCGCCGCTTTGCCCAGAAGGACTACCTACGTGTGCACACCCGATCGCACACGGGTGAGAAGCCGTACGAGTGTGACTTTTGCATTCAGAAGTTCTCACGCAGGGATACGCTGATTATTCATCGGAGGATTCATACTGGGGAGAAGCCGTTCCGTTGTGAAATTTGTGGCAAGCAATTTGCCCAGACGGACAAGTTGCGTCGTCACAGACGAACACATCCAGAATTTAAACAGGGTCTCATTACAAACATGGCTTTTAATAAAAAGCTCAATATTGTCAAAAGCGAAGTTGACATTGATATCAAACCGGAAGTGACTGAGGTTGAGAGTTCAACTGTGGCTGAAGGGGCAAACGATGAAGAGGACAGTAAAGCAATGTTGGTTCCAATGAAATCTCTCGAGGAGTATACGCCTGTTAACAACTACTTGTGGCTTCTGTAATGTCAAATCTCAAGTTGACCTTTAGAGTAGCGTTTCTCAATCAAGGTGTCATGACACAAAATACAATGAATGCCTACACAGTGAGGAGTTTATAGTGAAGCAAGGGTTGCACAATAACTAATTGCATTTCTGAACATTGCTTCAGTCCAGTGTGCAGGAGAAATCCAAGACGACTAGACGCACTGCTGGAATAAGCAGAGAAAGTCTACTATTATTTCAGTTTTCCTTCTTCAAGACTAGTTGCCCTACCAAAATTTGAGAGTCCAGTCTATCCTACTATTTAGAGGGATGTATTCATACTTTTCCAAGGGTATTAGAGATTGCAAACTTATAGCACCTGGCATTTCAAAAGTGGTCACCCATCTAAATACTGACCAGGCTCAGTGTTGCTTAACTTTGGTGCTGTGATGAAAACCTGTGTTTCAACATGTAAATAATATGATGCATTTTATGTTCAATGGCTGTTCAAGCTCCAGTACAAGTAAGAGGTTGCAACTGACTCTGTCCACCCCAAGAAATCACCGGGGGGCTTCCATGAGAAATATGTATAACTAGATCAAATACTTGACAATATTTCTGAGATGAGGTATTGCTATTAATACATTTGATGTTAATGGAATGTCGGAAGAATTAAATAGAAAGATGAAGTCTATAACAGGAAATAGTTTTGAAGTCCTATTTCGGAGTCTTTTAGATGAGGAATTATAATTTTTTATTGTGTGTGCAGTGTGATGATGTATGGAAGTGAAACCTGGCCAGTGAGAGTTGAGGAGATGTGTTGCATGGAGAGAAATGATATGAGAATGATACGATGGATGTGTAATGTGATCTCGAACTCGGGAACCCAAATGGAATTTCGAAACTCTTTATCTAATCTCTGGAGTTAGATTGTTCTTGTGTTCTTGTTTCCTCAACCATGACCGCGTAGATGTGTTAATTTATTAGCGCAACCGTTTAAAGCATTGATTAACAATCAGTTTTAAGTGACAGTCTTCTGGAGGTTGAAGGTTCAATCCCTGCTCCAGGCGATAATAACTAAGAATAATATAATAATCAACACTTCTACCTGGTCATGGCTGACGGAACGAGAACAATATACCCCTGTAGATTAAATAAAGGATTCAGTTTGAAATTCCATATAGGCTCCCAAGTTCGAAAAGATGCACCTGAAGAAAGTTGAAAATTACATTGGACGAAAATGTGAGAGTAACAACTAAGATGAGGATAGTCGTTCGAATAATAATCCACATAATACAGTGTTGTTCTAGAAAAATTGCCTGGGAAAATTGAGGGAGCCAAAAATGGCAACCCCTAGAAGGAAAAGATCAGGTGGATTCTCTTCACCCAAAATGCTAAACATTTATCCATGATATAAGAAATATTTGTAAATAGAATTGCGTGTAATTATAAAATTGAGAAAATCATTGCATAAGAAAATAGAAAAATTAGATAGAGAACGCAATATACAAATTAACCTTCAGACATTGGTCGCATACATATGACTGAGTATATTAGAAAGCTGTTTTTCTTCTATCGTGTATAGAAAGTTGGCCTTTTAATCTCATGGTCAGTGCAACAAATAACACTTTAGAAATATATATATTCGAATGTAACTTTTAAAATAGATGCGACCTTTCTAGTACTTAAAGCAAAAATTAAATTGATTGCTCCCCCCCCCCCCCCCCCAGAAAACAAAAGTTTTAACATAAGATATGGTGTCATGCTAACCTTGTTCCTTTCAACTACTTGCCAGCATAATTATGCTTATGATGGTTCTTTTGTGAGCCAATTCGGCACTTTATGCCGGAAGTTGAAGGGAACATGTGTAGCATATTTTACAAAAAAACTGCAAAATATTTAGAAAGTGAAGGGAGAGGGCTAATTATCAGAACTAGATATATTCTGTTTTCCTTAAAAACCGGAAGATTAATATGGGTTATTTGAGATCTGTGAAAATTATTTCCTCGATTATGCCAGGTTGAGAAACGCTGCTTTAGGGATTTGAGATTTTTTTTTTTTTTTTTTTGTCTATCCCACTCATCAAAACGCCAGTCAGTCAAAGCCTGGATTTTTTTTTTATTATATTGTAACAACCAGAACAATCCTCACCTAATTTAGGGGAGGTAATTCTTCATTGATTGCATTTTTTTTTAATTACAAAAAAAAAGGATATTACTTTTATTGTGACTCCAACTCTATCGGAAGCTGAAATTGACTTTTGATTTTCAAATTCTTAGAACAAAAACAAGAAAAATGCTTGCCAAATATGCAAGGGGAAACAACTCTTTAAAATGTTTTCTTTCAATGTAAAAACAGAAAAGCATGAGTGGTCTCCCCTGCGATCACTCTTACTTGAATTAAACAAATACGGATCACAAGATATATGCAAAAGCAATTGCATTTTGGGGAGTATTTTCAGCACCCTGGAGGGAAGTAAAGCTGGGTTTTCTTGTGATCACCAGTGTGCATGAATCATCTCAACAACCAGTGATCACGACTGTTGTTGGATTTTGGAGAAAAACTTATGACTGTACTTCTAGAAAAGGGGCAATATTTACCGGGGGGGGGCATCTTTCAGTTTTCCTCGGGGACAAAGCAAAGTTTTCCTATGACTCACCAATACTTGAATCATGTAAATAACCATTAACCCTAACGTTTGGTGGATTTGGAGCAAAAACTATTGAAGGAAATGAGATAGTTGCAAGAAAAGCACTTTAATTCCCTAAGTGACAAACGAGAATTTTCTAAAAATGTCTGGCCGAGTCAGTTTTGGTGTAAATTTTGAGAAAAGCAAAAAAAAAAAAATAACGGGCAATAACATTGTGGACAAAAAAAAATGATCTGAATGTTTAATTACTGCTATTGCCAATATACAAGTTGAAATTAGCTATTTTTTTTCTTCAAGAAAGGCACCTGAATCTCATAGAAAGCAATTTTTCACATTTTAATATTTGGACGAAGCGAAATAAGAAACGAATGCATTTCATGTTCAATCAACTTTACCGTCAATCACCAGTCTCAATCTGGAGATAAAGTTGTTTTTTGGCCTCCTAATTTGGAGAGTTTTCATCTAATGTAGGGGAGGCAACTCCTGAACAATTGGATTCTAACATTTGGGATAGCTATGATAATTGATCAAACTTTATAAGACATGGTCATGTCAGAAAATAAATGTTTTCTTTGGTTTAGAAAAGAAAAAATGAACCGTGATACTTTTGCTTTCAAACTTTAATTAAAACCAGAAATTAAATTCTCTATTTGTCAGTTTAAAGGCTTTAAGAGTACTTTTGAGTTCCGAAATGTCATGATATTAAATACGTCTACCATTTTTGTATTGAATGGCAGAATTTAAAGTAATTTTGAAGCCTTTATACCGAATATAAAATATAATTTCCGGCTTGAATTAAAGTGAATTAATGTTTCATTTTTGTGTGGTTCTAAACAAAAGGAAAACATTTCCTTGCTTGTCCCTGTTGTATCAAAGAATCCAAACTGGAATCAGCTCAAAGTTGACTTTATTTTTCAAGAGTAATAGGAAAAACCAAGGGAAGACAACTTCTCGCTATTTGTCGCAATCTGAAAATAAAAATAAAATATGCACTCTTCAGTTACTGTCAAACTGGTTAAAATCAGAAGCTGTGTAACTGGCCTTGCGATTTCACCGAAAGGAAAAGACAAGAATAATACTCACCAAATTTAAGGGATACAATTGTTCACTCATTGCATTTTACAATAGTTAGGGGGGGGGGGGGGGCATGGGAACATTGTATTTTGTTTGATTAAATAATAGGTACAGTTTGAAATTACAAGAACATTACCGACTACCAGAAAGCAGCACCTGAAGAAGACTGGAGAGAGTAAAATAGCCTCCTGTCACCGAAGACAATGGCTGCCTACATAATGAAGAGTTTATGATAAAGCAAGGTTTGCACAATCTCCAAGATGACTGCTGGGATGAGCAGAAAAGGACTACTGTTATTTCGCCGTTTTCTTTAAGTCTAGTTGCCCTACTAAAGTTTAAGAGTCTAGTCTACCCTACTATTCAACCAGCTGGGGGAGGAGATGTTTATTCATACTTGTCCAAGGATATTAAGGATTGCAAACTTACAGCATCTGGCATTTCTAAAATGGTCACCCACCTACATACTGACCAGGGTCAATGTTGCTTAACTTTGATAATCTGGTGAGAACCTGTGTTTCAATGTGTAAATAATGTGATGCATTTTATGTTCAATGATCATGTTCCAGCTCCAGTTGAATTAAGAGCCTGAATCTGATTGTCCACAACAACAGCAACAAATAAAAGTAAAACTCTCCTGATTTAGGGGAGGCAACCTTTGATTGACTAATATTCAATATTAAAATCAAAAATAAAAATTATACATAATTGCTGTTGTCGAAACCCAGCCCGTGACAGTGACTGGAACTAACTTTGTTTTTTTGGTGCAAAAAAACAAAAGCAAAACTATCCTCACATAATTGAAGGAGGGGGGGGGGCACTTCTTTGCTGATTCCATTTCTTATGTAAAAGGGAAGGTTGGGGTTTCATTTTGTTGCAGACAAATATAAAAAATCTATAGTTATGGCTCATTCTGTGAGAAGGGAACTTAATAACATGGATTGTATTTCTCATTTTGCTTTAGTAAGTCATATAACAAAAGAAATATATTTTATGTATAATCCTTTCCCCCATTTTAACCAAATTACAATGGCCTGGGAAGGGGGGGGGGGGGTGCAGACCATTAAATACGATATTAGCGAATCACCGAAATGTTACTATATTTATCGATATATACATTTTTTCTTATCCTTGCAAAACCTTCATACCTAAAGTGAACAAACTTAATTTTTCATATATTTTTTATTTTTTATTCAAATGAAATATTATTGAAAAAGTAAATCGACACCAAAATACTTTTTTCTTTTATTTAAGAAATTTATTTTGAATTCTTGTATTTTTTTTTTTATTGTTACCAAATTAATGCCGTTTGAAACAAGGGAAAAGAAAACAGCAAACAAAAAAACAAAAACCCACAAAATAACAATGATCTGTTTTATGCAATGTCATCTCTTCATTTAAAAAAATTTTTTTTTTGTTCATATCAAATATTCAAAAATCAAGTTAAGAAATTTATCTTTAGGTTTGGTTATTTTGTTTTATGGCATATCAACCCTTTTTGGGGTCATTTAATACCGAATTCAGTCATTTTGTTAAAAAGTCTTTATATCTTCAAATATTTATTGATTTATTTGTTTGTAGGCATATGTTTTTAAAGAAATAGTCTCGAAACGATAGATTTATTTAACTCATAAATGGGACCCTGCCGAGTATTACCACGCTGGTTCAGAATGGACCTGACGGTAATGGCAAATAAGGAGTGACTCTCACTCTGTTTCAAATTTGGACCTCATCACCGGATGTAGTTTAAGGTCATACCCAGGACCAGGTAGAGGGAGACAGTTTGACTGTTTGATCAGGTTGGGAAGTGAGTTTTTGCTCTTCTTGACCAAGGCATGAGAGTCATGTCTACCCTACTATTTCACCTGTGGTAACAGAAAGGAAAGTTAGATTTACACCTTTCTTAAATATAAGCATCAGTGGAACTTTCAAAAGACCAAGCCCATAAATCTACACTAAGAAACATTTATTCTGCTTGTATTTTATTTTAACTAATGGAGGACCAGGACAGTAGACAGCGATGGTGCCTTGCAATTCTAAGGGGAAAACCTAAACAGCAGACCATTTAGCAGTTCAAGGGGGAAACCAAAATAGTAGACCGTCTAACAATTTGAATGGAAAATTAAGACGGTGGATCACCGAGCAGTTTGAGCAAAAGAAAATGAGACAGTAAACCAAAATTATGATATCAATTTGATGGCGAACTGTATACTATGTGAGAAATTTCACAGTAGACTGCAAGTTATAATAGCATATGTAGGGGCTTTCAATTTGTATACTTTTTGGTATTCTGCCTACCAAGCAGGACAGTAAAAGTTATTGCATATACAACTGCAAGTGTTACATATAACATAATAAAGTTGTATGATTGTTAGGGCATATAGAAAGTACCAATAATATCATCATTCATGTCTTTTGGGGGTTTTCTCTGAAATTCAAAATTTTAGTTTATTTATATTTGAGTTTAAATCAAAGAAGAATTACGCCTTGGCGATCACACTTTGTATCATATATATATATATATATATATGATGATCGAATCAATAATCCAATGTAATTAAAAAAGAAAGCCGTCTGCTGTTTTGTGACAATCACAGATGTATATGGTCTGGTGTCATGGATAAGTAGTCATTATCGTAGAATCCTGCAGTAAAATTTTACTTTATAAAACATCCAGGTGTGTGTGTGTGTGTATATATATGTATATATATATATATATATATATATATATATGAATACAATAAAAACCGAAAATTGTTTATATGTCCATCAATGTTTTGACTTAATTCCAAGATTTACTCAAGTCCAAATCAATCTACTTGAGGAAGTCTTGGAATAAAGACGAAACATGGATGACAATATAAACAATGTTCGATTTTCCTTGTTTACATGTTTCATATATATATATATATATCTCCACCTGGATGTTTTATGAAGTAAAATCTTACTGCAGAATTCGATGATAACTACTTTTCCGTGACACAAGACCATATACATCTGTGACTGTCACAAAATGGCAAACGTATAGAACACCTCCCCGCTCTCCTCTAAAATTTGTGTTTCGTTTTTTTTAATGTTCGAATTACTATTAAGCAAGCACCAATTTTCAGATTATAAATTTTTATTATTTTCTTAATCGACATTTTCAACAATTTTTTTATGTTCTGTGACAGGGGGTGGGGGGGGGTCATTTTGCTATAAGTGTAACGTAAAATGCTGATGAACAAATGTAAGAAATTAAAAAAAAAAACTGACAAAGAGTAACAAAAAGATGGGTTGTTTTTTCAATTAATGCCAGGGACCAATAGAAGGAGACTTTAAACTTGCTCCTTCATCAAAGCAATGCTGCCCTTCCTCGACACAATGGTGAACTATTTGAGAATACAAAAAGATGAAAATCAGTCTTTAAGACATTTTCCAAATATTGGTTATGCTTTAAAAACAAAAACTAGGAATGGAATTTAATCTTTCAGAGAAAACCATATTTAAAAAAAACTAAGAACAAGAAAGACACTATATGCTTTCAAATTTGCCTTGAATATAAAGAAGTATATATATATATATATATATATATATATATATATATAAATAATCAAATATGTTGAATGGCTGCACAAATTCAATAACATTTTGATCATAGATCGCATCATGCCTAATGTGATTTATGATCAAAACAGGATTGCATTTCTGTAACCATTCACCATTTTTTATTATTATGAAGCTCTACTAATGTATTGAGCACTATTGGAATAAATACCGGAAAGTTTTTCCAAAAATATGTAAATACATTAAGAATTTATATATATGTATAAGTGAGGATAGCTAACCTAAATGTCGGCTTAATCCTCGGTCATATGATAATTAAAAGTGTTCAGAGCTGAATGATATTGAAACTAAAATCATTGAAAATGTGAAATGTCTAATGATTATTGCAAGACTTGAAACTGTAGTTATGCTTCCAATGTTTAGTTACATTATATATATTATATGTGATGCGTCGAACGACATTGCATTCGAGACAGAGAAATCTTACTCTTGAAAAATGCTTGGGTTGCTGGTGGAGTAGGTCTGATGATTTAAAACCAAAATTTGCAGTGAAACCTGTTCATCACGGATAACCAACCCCAGAGCATCTACAAGATGTATTTTATGATATATGGAAATATATATATATATATAAATTGACAGTTCAAAGTTATGTAATACTGTGATTTATCAGTTTCAAAGCAGTAAGAAGCTAACAGGTGTTTCTAGAAGAATCAAAACACACTTGAAACAAATTCAAGTAGTAAAAAAATTTCTCCCGCCGTAAGAGCATTGTTGTCAAATGTAAAACATACACCATCAAAGTGAAATTCCATACAAAAAGTCTTCAAGTGTCCATAAAAACAACACCCAAAAAAAAATCACAATGGAAAAATGGGAATTAATCCAGTTTAAACAAGATTTGAATCATTCAAATGTTCAAAAAACAAATTCAAGTATATTTTGATTCTTCTACAAACATGTCAGCTTTTCTTTGCTTCAAAACTGGCAATAAATCACAGTATGACCTAACTTTGATCTGTCAATTTTTTTATTCATAGTTCTATTGCAAATTTTGAAAGAACTATTTAAAGGTTTGAATATTGAGTTTTACTTTTGATCTGGAAATTGTTTCCCATAAGAATCGATCTGATCTATATAAATAACTTTTTTTGTTTTTTTTAATCACATATATATATTGAAAAGAA
Organism: Sepiola atlantica; assembly: GCA_963556195.1. Lineage (NCBI taxonomy): Eukaryota > Metazoa > Mollusca > Cephalopoda > Sepiida > Sepiolidae > Sepiola > Sepiola atlantica. The sequence continues at coordinate 80,966,336 of OY744525.1, read as the reverse complement.
ATGGAAGCAAGATCCGATAATGTGGAAGTTAAACCATAAATCAGCAAAATCCTTGACGCCATTTTTATGTGAATATCATTCTTCACTTTTGTATCGCTGTATTATCGGCTTCTTCAGAGTAAAATACACAAACGTACGCATGCAACATATATATGCAGCATACGAATATGCATTCAAGCTCACAAATTATTTTATAGTAAATTTTGTATTCCATCTCCCAAATTGTAAAACAAAAAAAAAAACGAAATACCCCATACTTCTAGTATGTTTATCAATTAGAGTACATTGTATTGACTGTCAAGTAGTTTATGGACAGACATGTTTTATCGTGATTCAAACACAAAATCTGTATTAACCAATAAAATTTCGAAAACAGTATGACATGACTTCTGAGTTAACCAATCAAATTTCACGTTGCAAAAGAATCCAAAAATGCAAATTGCTGCCACACACATACACACACACTTGTATTAATATTAAGACATACACTCCTTCAATCTGGCCTCAGTTGCTCAGGGTTTACGAGGCTTGGAATATAGCCTCTTACTGGGGTCAGATAACCTCTACAAGCCTCCAGACTTCGAAAATAATTTCAAAAGAATTTAAGAAAGAAAAAAGAAAGATGCTGGAGAAGATCGAATCTGTAATTTATATATAAAAAAAAAAAATAAAAGCAAAAACTGATCCAGGGAATATTTAGAAGTTTTAACAGCTAATAGATTTAATAGCTGTCTCTTATAACAAATAAAACTCCAAAAATATCGATGGAAAAAACAAATGAAAAGTAAAAAAAAAAAAATTTTTTAAATTAAAACAACCAACAAAGAAAAAAACTGTTCCTTTTCATTGTATATGATGCAATAATAAAAGCATGCAATTATCTTTTGTGTAATTTGTATTTTCTCTATTTTGTGTGTGTCAGTTCAAATCGCATCTGGAGCAACCAGTTTGTATACAGTTTCATTGTTTTTTTGGGGGAAGTACAGTGGTTAGACCCCACCACCACCACAACACACTTTCCCCAGGTGTTTTTTTTTTTCAAGACAGCCTCTTGCTCAGTATTGACATCATGATTTCTCAGTATAGACGCCATGGTTGCTCAGTATAGACGCCATGGTTGCTCAGTATAGACCCCATCGTTGCTCAGTATTGGCGCCATGGTTGCTCAGTATAGACACCATGGTTAGGATCACTGAAAGCTTATGCTATTCTGCAGCTATTATCGACCAATGGTTCGGCTCATTCGCCAACTGAATATAACATTTTGATAGCGTTAATTATTTTATTTTATTTTTTGCAAGGGAGGTGTCAGCGTGCTTCTACATACAGCACTTAATATTCCCAAATGGTCACTCATCTGATACTGATCAAGCTCAATGTTGTTTAACTTCGGTGATCTAATGAGAACCGGTGTGTCAACGGGATTTTTTTTTTTTTTTTGTGGAAAATTCTGAAAACCAATCTATCTAGGAAAGGAAAACTTAAAACAAAAAATCTGACCAAAGTCAAATGCAATTGACCAAAACCGAAATAGTCTTGTGTTACATGGTCCGTCTCGAGGGCTGGGAGTGAAGATCATTTCTTGATCCTTTTCCTGCGATATGGATGGAGATGAAGACGACTTTTAACGTTAAATTAGATTTTATTTCATCGTCAAACGTTTTCTCTGAATACTGCAGAATGTGATCTCTAAGACTTCCCAATAACCGATTGATCCAGACGTCCGTGAACAAACGTTATCATGCTATCTTTTTGGTGGTTTACTTTTCTTGCACCCTTCCACGGCTCCTTCTAGACATAACTTGCTAACTCCAACTCTTGATCTTTTTGTGTGTCTATACAGTTCTAATACTTTCCATTTTTTTTTCCGTTTATATTCACCCCAGACAAGACACATTGTCACTGGGGCATAAGGGGCTACTGTGAATTAGGACGCCCCAATTAATCTGGCCACTAAGTGGGGAGTTGTGCAGCAAGATGTTTGTTCATATTACATTTAAATTTCTGCATGTTGGTGGAGTCCGGGAAACAGGGAGCGGGGTGAGAATTCTAAAGGCAAGCAGTTCGAGGAAAGAAACTATTACAGTAGAAAGCTTTCTGGCATCTGGGGACCTTTACAATGAGGGGTGGGATTTTGCTGGCTGGTCAGTTGTATTTATGTTAAGGGTGCACAAGTGCAGGAAGTTCGTAGAAGCCCATTCCATTGAAGTACTTATAGAACAAGCACAGGGACAGCTTGTTAGATAGTGTGGGATCTATTGAATTTGTGGCTACAGAGGATATGTTCACAAGTCTTGTTTTTACTAAAAGATCGCTTTTTCTAATGTGATCTGTTAGCTTCATTCCACAAATTGCTCTCATGTTATTATTGTCTTGACTGTTCACTTTACACACTCCGGACCATATAGCACTACTGGCAGTACATATGTGTTGATAATCTCAGCCTTAACCTTATTTATTTAACTTAAATGGAGCTCCAATTCCTTAACTAGGATTTGCTTCTCTGCTCAGGGATAAGAAGCAGCTTCTACTTTACAAGCATTTATTTATAAAAATCAGACTTTTTTTTTAGTTACAGATGACCCAAAATACACTAAATTTCCCCCTCATCTCTCCTGAATAATAATACTAAACCAATAGTGGTATAGTCATAGAATATTAACAAAAATAAGTTACCCTAAGATAGGTGTTTGTAAACACGTCAAGAAACTGAACCATTTCCACATGACCTGCCACCGTAGATTAATGAAAATCAAGTGGCAAGATACCAGACACAGAGGTTATAGCCCGATCAAGCTTCCCATCAGCATACACCATACTGCAACAGCGTCAGGTTCGTTAGGCAGGTCATGTATGCCGCATGTCAGATTCGAGACTTCCAAAACAGCTCCGGTGAGCTGGCTAAAAGCAAAAGAACCGCTGGAGGGCAGCGAAAACGGTTCAAGGACAGCTTGAAGGTGTCCCTCAAACAGTTCAGTCTGTATTCCGACCCGTTAGAAAACCTATGTTCCTGACGTACTGCAAGCCACAAAGGGGCTATGATTGCTTAATCGAAATGCATTGAGGAACGCAGGGGGAAACGTGCTATTCGAAAACACAGCGCAGTCAGCACCTCTGTGATAGAAGCATCCCACAGGTGCTCTACATGTGGAAGATACTTCAGAGCTCAGATCGGACTGACGAGCCATCTCCAGACCCACAAAACAACTACATGATCACGGTCATCTTCGCAAGCGAAAAGTTTTTATTTTACAGGAAAAGGTAATTAAGATTTCTCTGTATCTGGTGTTAGTGTGTGATTTCATGAGTTAGGATTGGATGAAGTAAATTTAGGGAACTACCATTACTAACTAGCAGAGCGTTACCACTATCACGGTATGATGATGTATGGAAGTGAAACCTGGTTAGTGTGGGTTGAGGACATGCGTTGCATGGAGAGAAATGATATGAGAATGATACACTAGATGTGTAATGTGAGTCTTAAAGACAGGCTTAGATCTGATGACCTCAGATGGTTAAATCTGGACAGTATAGGGAGATGTGTGCAGAATAGCAGACTGAAAGAATGGATGAGAGTTCTTGGGTTAGTAGATGTAGAACCAGCAGGGTCAGTTGGCAAGGGGAGGCCAAGAAAAACATGGGAGGAAGTGATAAAAATGAATTTGAGAGAAAGAGGGATAAATAAAGACCTCGCCATAGATAGATTAGTCTGGAAAGCAATTTCTAAAAGCCACCCAACAGATGCCAGCATGTAAAACAGCCGCGAAAACGGAATATGATAATGATGATATTTATTGCATTTGTAAAGTTAATCCCATTGATCTGCAGGAAGAAAGGAACTTGCTGTTTATTTAATTCCTGAAAACCATAGAAATTATCACCGTTTCTGATTATTTAACATGAAACAAAAATGCTTTTTATTGAAATGAAAGGAAAATACAAATTTGACACTAAAAGTAAAGAGCATTATCCTACCTAGAAAAGTAGTCTTGCCAAACTCCTTAAAATATGTTATAAAAAAACTTATTTTCCTTGTGGAGACCTGAGAGCTATTTTATCATGTGTTGACCTCATATATGCAAATATAATTTTTTAATCTAATATTTGTTTTTAGGTTAATAAAATTTGAATGGGGGTGCATGAATCTCCTTCCACCCAGGGAAAATTTTTAATCTCTAATTTTTATCAGATTCAAGCAATTCAAGACATGCCAAAAAATGTTTACTGATTTCAAAATTTTAGCAAACTTTCAGGATCAACATAATTCTTTGTGTGTTCCTAATAACTTTTTTTGAAATTGAAACTTTTTTAAGCCCATAACTTCAGTTATGTAAGCTCGATTTAAAAAAAACTATGAATACAGGGTGTCCGTAAAGTCTGGATATTCGCTAGTTGTCATTGGTTCGTCTTGGCGTCATTCTGGCAACCTAGGGGCTGACTTTTTGTAAGAATAAGGTATTATTCAGCTCGGTCCTCGAAAATGCACCTTCCCAGGCATTACCTCTTCCTTTGGAAGGGGTGATCGTTTATTGCAGATTCCCTGAGGCACCTCTTGTGTGCCCAAATTCTTTTTAACATTTCATACCCTCGAGGCTACGTCCCTGATAATCAGCCGAACAGGATGGGTCGCTGTAGCACCAGCTGCCCTGATCTGTTGGGCTGAGGTATGCAGTTTTCGGAGTTGCACCTGCCCAGGTTTTACTCCTTTGAGAAAGGTTTGTTTATCGGCAATCACCTGAGACTTTCCTACTGGAAAGTGCTGACTGAGCTGCTCAAATATATTTTGTGAACTTGAGTGCACTACCTCTTGTGCGCTCGCTTTTCCGACTCTGTGTCACATCTGCCTGATGTGTGAGAGGTAAATACTGCCCGAGGCGGGGAATTCTCAACTATATTTTTTACTGGTGCTACCAGATTAGGCTGTCTGAAGATATCGGTTTCCTGACCCAAAATGCACCAAACATTGTTTTATTGTTTCTTTTTCTCTTTGCAAAACTCAATCATGTTCTGCAAAATCCCAAACAAAAAAACAATTTCCCTCCCTCCCCTTCCCCTCCCTTTTCACTCAAACTAAACACCATGAATAAATACTTGAACATATAAAGAATTTAAAGCATAAAAACTTTTACCAAAATGACCGGATTTGGGATTAAATAACCCGAGGAAGGTCAATATGCCGTAAAACAACAACCAAACAACCAAACTCAACTATTGTTGTCACCTGACCAGAGTACTACTTCGGGCCTTGTGACACATCTTGCTAAAATGAGAAACAACATAAATCCAAACTGATTTCTTTTTTCACCTACATGTCCAGACTTTACGGACACCATGTGTTGAATAATATGAGGGGCGGGGGGCATGTGAAAGGGGAGGGTGAAGTCATGAGTCAAATGATTTTCGTTTTCCAGTGAGTTCAGCCTTTTGAGTTGAAAATTTCATCCACATCAGAAGTCTGTCCACCAGCGAGTGACCTAATTTTCTGACAGGTGCCCACCACCATGCCCCCGGTACTTAAAACTGACCACGGTTCACAGTGGTTGACTCTTTTGTAGAAACCCAATAAACTGTGTGAATCTATTCGTGTTGTCCTGTGTTTTGTTTTCAGACAGTTTTCCTTTTTCCAACATGATCGATAAGAAACCCTTTGAATTAAAGATGGCGGACAAGTAAGCCAAAAATTTGTCGCGTCGACAGACTAGAATCGAGTCTCATTAAAGCATGGGACGAGCGGCCATATCCAACACACACAAAAAAAAGTACTTTTCTTCCAAACTCTTTAACATACAAGGTGTTCAGGATAAATTTGATAAGTTTTTAATATTCTTTAATTTGAGAACCATTTGAAGTATTTTATAGCGGTGAAGCGCAATGGATTACTGTTTCTGTGCAGTATTGACAGGTTTGGGAGTGGAAGACCATGGAAAGCACCGGAATATTGGAAGAGAGAGACCTGCATCCTGATGTTTCATGCTGGATTAAAAAGTTAAGAAATCTTAGCTGCAGCTCAGTACTTCTTGAATACCTTAAGATTTGAACTGGAGAATTGTGGATGCAGTGGCTAGCAGAAAAGTTCATAGCAGGTGTTCTGACTGTCCGCACAACAAAATTTGTTTCGGTAACATCCAGGGAAGGCAATACAGAATTTTGGGAGAGATATAGCATTGGAGTGGCGACTATGAAGAAAGCACTGATTGAGGATCTCACCTACTCTTCACACAAGAACCAAGTACTCACTGCCAAGACCCAAGAGAACCGTTTTACAAAAGCTAAGAAACTCCGTAACAAGGTAAAACGTCCAATCAAGCCAGCGATGCTCTAGTTCTCAGATGAGAACTTGTGCCAGAACCAGTTCCACAACACGCAAAACAACAGATGGCTAGGCTACATTTTGCACAATGTCCCATGCATCATGAAGACTTAGTTCGCTCAAACTGTGATGGTCTTTAGGTGTGTTTCCAGCGATGGTCATGTCATGTCGCACCACCTCATATCTTTGAAAAGGGACTTGGAGTCAATTCAGATGGCTACTGTTGTCAAGTGCTGGGCGAAGAGGGTGGCTGTGGGAAGGCCATACATGTGACAGCAGGACTCAGCTTCGTGTCACACCTCTGGGAAAACTCAGAAGTAGTTATCTGAGAACTTCCACGGCTTCATCAGTCCCAACATCTGAACCCCTAAGTTGCCTGATTGCAACCTCATCGACTTTTATGTATGGGCACTGTTGCGAAAGACACCAATTGTACCGTTTGCAACACCAAGAACGAGCTGATTGCCTGGATTAAACTGGTGTTCAGGCGTCTCTTGAAGGACACTGATTGTCACGTGCTCAACGTTCAGGTCTCACCTGGAGTCTATGTAGAAGGTTCAGGGTGGCGTTTTTGAGTGAGATTCTGTAGGAGATTGACTTTGAATTTTAAGAATACATCAATTATTGGTCAAGGTGTTGTATAACTATATCGGTCCCCGACATCCATCGACCCCCAACGTTTGTACCGTGGGTTTCCTATCCCTCTATTTTTCTGTTCTGGTCGTGACGTCTCTCGTATTGGCGATCGTCGAGGGCACGTGCACTGGTTTACACGTGTTCAAAGCAAAAGCAACACAGACTTACATAAGAAAAGTAAAAACACACATATATGCATTGTGTATTTGACTTGTTGGTAACGGGAGTATGTGTGTTTGTGTGTGTGTGTAGTTGGGTCTCGTCGCTAACGTCCACGGCTGAGTTAAGTTCCAGACTTTCAAATTCAGAATCTTGGCTAAGACCCAACTCCAATCATTTGTCTGTCGAGACCATCATTGTCGTTTGCTCGAAGTGATCTACTCGTCTCTTCGACCCGATCTCCTGGTCTACTCCAATCTAATCTGTCTAATCTGCTCGTCTCCTAAATATATCTTCTTTCGCACGGAAATCCTAGATGTCCAGACTTTCTCTAACTCATGTTCAACTTGTCACCAGAACTGACTACATTCAACCACACAGAAAAGCTAACAACCAAACTGTCAGGGAGCCATCCAGTCTATGGAATTCAATAGATTCGCCGGTCCCTCCATTGTCGCCGACTTATCTTACTCATCATTTTTCCTTTGGTGAATTATTCCGTACCATTCTTCAGGGGTTGTGGTGGTCGGGGGGGTATATGTTTATATATTTATATGTATGTTGCGTTTCAGGCTTGTCTTACATGCGAACAACTCAGTTGCCGTCATTAATACGAAAACACATGAAAGTTCACAATTATTATCCATACTTTGTGAGCTACTTCTTTTTGTATGTGCCCTTACATAATCCTTCCAGACTGTGCTTACTACCTGAAATCAAAGCACCTTGTTTACACTTTCAAAAACGGACTAAGTCGACTCAAAACTAATGGAAGATATGAGAGGTTTATTCAACTTAATCTTCATTCCAAATCACTGACCAGGTGGGGAGAACGATAAAAGAATGGATGATAGTTCTTGGGTTAGTAGATGTAGAACAGTAGAAGTAGCAGGATCAAATGATTTACAAAAATTTAAACGTGATGGTTTCACCTTAGAAGATGCAAACGCTCTGAAAAACCCAAATAATTTTATAGTGAGATGTTCTCCATTATTTGAATGGCATCCGTTCCCCATTATAATTAAAGTTGGCTGTGATAGAAAGTTCATCTGACTTCATAGATGAATAAAATAGACGACAACAGACGACATTGAAGGTTAACAAAATACCTTTTATTTGAGGCTGTGCTGAAAAGGAATCAAAAACAGCGAAGAGTTAATCTTTATAAAAGATACCACACACCTTGGTGGATTTATTATGTCGCTGGCAAGTTGGGAAAGCCAACAACATATATCTTACTTTTATGATCTCTTAACTCCAACTAAGGCGGGAAACGAAATCGCATGGATGATATAAGAAGTCTGACGATTTGTATTCCTACACCAAAGTTTATGGTTGGCAGTGGTACACCTGTCTATTTACATCAAATAAAAGTAGTACACAAAACGACTGCTATAGTTTCGATGCTAATCTTTTAAACGTCGATGCCGATTCCTGAATCACGACTTTGGAATTTGCATAGATGCTGGAAGTTCCAAAAAGCATGGCTCATTAATATTAAATAGAAATTATTGCAATTTGCATAAATTAAAAAAAAAAATTCTGACTATAAAATTAGAATTTTATCGTTTGTGTAGTGACGCACGTTGTGGTACAACGATCAGCGCCCTTTTGGGGGAGCTGGAATTCCCCACATTTAAAAGCCTTGTACCTGGCTTTCATTGTTTTGTGGGGAGGCAAGTAAAATCAAGAAAGTGTTATGATGGCATTAAAACATTGCAAGGGTTGTCAGAGAAAGAGAGAGAGAGAGAGAGAGTACTTATTTTGTATTTCATAATTGAAGAGTTCATACTCTTGTTTGTTGTCTAGTATGGTTCAGGGGAGATAACTTGAATATGGTTTAAGGGAAATAACTGTTGAATATACTGAGCTGACAAGACTATATTTCTTCCTTCATCAACGTTGATATTTATATTTATATATACATTTTTAATGTATCTTTTATTTTACAGCTTTTTATTTATTTACAATTTTTTCCACAGTTTTATTTTGATGCTGACAAGAATAAAACTACATCATTGATGGAACTGTTAAAAACGGTATTCAATTTCGAAATTTTTTCCAGTTCGAAGGATCTATTTTTACTAGGGGCGTTCAATAAGTAATGCCCCTGACCAATTTCCCATAGCAGTAGATTAATGAAACTTGGCACAGTTATTAGTCTTTCTCTACATAGGAACCACCCAGAGTTATGCATTTCTCCAATCGTTTGATGCAGCTCTGGACACCGTTTTTGTAGAACACCCCAAGTTGGTCCTCCAACCACATCGTAACTTCAGAAATCAAGGCTTCATCATCTTGGAAATGCTTTCCTTTCAAAAGCAACTTCATGGCTGGGAAGAGATGAAAGTCAGAGGGTGCAAGGTCAGGAGAGTAAGGGGGATGGGGGAGGATTTCATAGCCACACACCCGTGCTTCTGATCTGGCGACATGCGAGTTGTGGATACCATTGCTGATCTTGCCCTGCCTCTTAGTTTTGATAGCTTCCCTTAATTTCATCAAAAGTGAAGCGTAATAGGCTCCTTTAATTGTGGTACCCTTTGCCAGGAAATCTGTCATAAATACTCCGTCCTGATCCCAGAAGACTGTGAGCATGACCTTGCCAGCGGAGGGCTGCACCCTTGCCTTCTTTGGAAGTGGTGAGTCCAAGTGCTTCCACTGCATTGACTGGGCTTTGGTCTCTGGATCATAGTGATGGACCCAAGTTTCATCCTGTGTAATCAGTCTTTTGAAAAACTTTGACTAATCTTCTTGGCACATCTCCAAATTCATCCTCGAGCACTCAACGTGTTATTGCTTCTGGAAATGTGTGAGCAACCTGGGAATCCATCTGGCAGACACCTTATGCATATGCAAATGGTCATGAATGATAGTTTCCACAGACCCTGTACTAATCTTGACCTCTTGGGCTATTTGGCAAATAGTAATGCGTCGATCTTCCAAAATGGCAGCCTCAACTTGACGGATAGATGCGTCATCAATGGTAGAAGAGGGACGACCAGGTCTAGGAGCTGTTTCCATAGACTTTCGGCCATGATTGAATTCACGATACCAGCGTTTTACAAGGTCATATGATGGGGCATCATCACCATAAGTTTCTTTCATTTCATCAAAAATCTCCTTTGGTGTGCGTCCTTTCAAATACAAAAACAGGGTCACTGCGCGACACTCAACTGGCTCCATTTCACACCTGACTCAGTTCAAACACCTGTAAATCAGAAACCACAATTAGTTCAGAGCTGTTTTTTTTTTTGCAACATAGCCCATACAGATATACATCATTACACATGCAACATTTCATCTAGATCAGACAACTGGAAGTGGGTCAGGGGCATTACTTATTGAATGCCCCTCGTAGATGGCTGAAGACAGTTGGGGGTTACTAGATTTAGATGGCTGGAGACAGTTGGGGTTACCAGTTTCAGATGACTGGAGACAGTTGGGGTTACCAGTTTCAGATGGCTGGAGACAGTTGGGGTTACCAGTTTTAGATGGCTGGAGCGAGTTGCAGTTACCAGATTTAGATTGGTAAGAGACGGGGTAAATTAAGAAGGTTAAAATCAGGAAGAAAGTCAGAATGACGAACTTACTTGAAAGAGTTAGTACATCTGGCCGAATCCGACTGAAATATAAATGTTACACAAGAAAAAGGGTCACCATTCTTCCTTGAAATAAATAATGTCTCCACAACTAAATAGATGTTAATATTTATTCACGGGAACACAGGAACAAAAGAGAGATGATGCATTGGGCTGGCTTATGTCGGTTAGATAATGTAATATCCTGGAGTTTGGCATCTCGTCTGCCTTTGGCTGAAGCAGAGCGAGATCAGGATAAGTGTGCGTCTTGATGGTGAGAAGAAATACCGGGAACTGACTTCACATCGTATATTGTCTTTGGCACCAAATAGGTTGAGGCATATGAATTTCGCTACACATTGACGTGTCATACACCAATGCAGTAAAGAGTTAATGATTATGCATGCACAAAGCCGAATCACCATCTCAGTTAAAGCTAACGTACATCGATATGCAACTGCTACATATTTGATTTTAATCGAAAAAAAAAATAGATAAAAAATACATTTTCTTTTTTCATTGGCTGAAACGTATTAGAAATACTAGGTTGATGAAAAAATTTGTGCGCTGTGTTAAAATAATTGGATGCTATGGATGTTCTGCTACATCTAGCCTATAGTCTTTCGATGAAGTTGAAGAAGCCTGTCAAAAATATTATTATTCAAAGCTGAAGAATTGCTACATTGATTAAATCCGACAATTTGCAAGTTGTTTCAAGGTCATGGAAAATGATAGTCATGATTTGGTGCTTCTGCATCGTTGTATACATATGAAACATTTTTGTCTTTAATTTAAAAGAGTGACATGAAAAAGGGGAGATAATTCAAACTTTTTTGTAGTGGGGGGCGCTTCTAATTGTGTCTGGGATAAGTCTCATCTCAGCATCACAGATGCAAGTCTCGGCACCTGAAATAAGTCTCTCTGCTTGCAAAAAATCAATTGCATTGCCCTTATCTCTAATTTGAAAAAAAAAAACCCAGCTCTTCTAGGTTCATATCGGTTACGCCCATTTTGGGAGAAATCAGATTTGACAAGTTTTATTTGTTTATTTATTTATCTTCCTCTTTCACCTCTCCCCCAAAAGTTTGAATTATCTCCCCCTTTCATGTCACTCTTTTAAATTAAAGACGAAAATATTTCATATGTACACAACGATGCAGACGCACCCATTATTTTGAAGTTCTTTTGTTTGAATAAATTCTTGCATTATAGATCATTAATTTAACACAGTGCAGAATTGTTTTTTTTTTTTCTTCAACTTCATATGAATACCAACATCAAAGATAATGATAATAATCTAACAAAAAAAAAAACCCTCCTCATCCCAAAATGTATTTCAATCCTTTAAGAATGTTCGTAACTTTTTTTCACAACCGGATAATTATACAGAGAATTGACAAAAAAGTGGAAGAGCAGTATTCAAATGTGTTTATTTTCGTTACGTTTCATAAATACAGTTCAAAATTGAATATTTCAAAAGTTAAATTATATATATATAAAATGCACATTGTATATAATCTAATTTAGGATTCAATTTTTTTTTAAAGAGACAAATTCTGCCATCTCACATCTGAAAATAAAATAAAATTTCACTAAAAAAAATCACTTTTTTTC